>CM053783.1:749584412-750784412 GCA_028749045.1 Cupressus sempervirens
TATATATATAAAAGTTGCGCGAGCAAGGAAGAACGGCTACTGGATCTGGCCCCTCCCCACTTACGTTCATTTTGAAAGGACTTTAAAGTTGGAATTTTACCATCGGTAGTACGTAGGGCTCGAAACCAGGCAAGGAAATTCTACTGTCGATTCTGTGGGTTATCTATTAGTAGTTTTGCTTGTATAATTCTGTACAAGATTTGACTTCGACCTATATGAAAATCAAGGTGAATAAACTGCAGACCTTCAGAATTACATTGAAGTATAAAGCTTACATATTCACCGTCTTGCATCAGTGGGCACTTCAGCAAACAAATTTCCCTGTAATAGCTTTCGAATCGATCGTGTGATAAAGAAGACATTGAATTCTTTTGATCAGGGTCATTCGAAAGGATGCAGAAGACAGCACAGGCTTGGTTTATGGGAGGACCCAGCAGTACGGAACAACAGAAATCTCCATCTCTGCTGGCAGATTGGAATGCTTATGCGGCCTCCAAGGAGGCGGGAGATTCAGAGACTTCTGCAGATCTGGAGGCTGGGGTTTCCACATCGTTTGCTCCCTTAATCAAAACTGCGAATGACAGTTTCATGGGCACCTTCAACGTGTGAGTACTGCTGCACTCTCCGCCCATTATCCACAATTTTGGCTCAGGTTATAATTTGAACTGTTGTTGAGCTCTTAATAAAACCTTGCGGGATGAGTTATTTACAACTATTTTTTCGAAGTAAAAATTTAATTTTATGCCCTTTGATCTTATTAAATTATAGGCCGAGTTATCGCTCACCTTATACGCAGTGTTATTGAATTATAACTGAGCCCTCAGCAAAAAAATTAAATGAATGAAAACAATTAATGGTTAAGAAAATATACCCCAAAAAGTTGTTATTGTTGAATAACAGAGCGATTTCTATTTATTATATTATTCTTGTTTTTATTTTGTCTTGGTAAATCGTTTGTAAGGTCTTGGATCACATTTGATGCAGTGTGTGGTGAGTTGATGTTATATTTATAAGATATGTAAACTTAGGTCACCCTATAATTAAACTACAAGTTAAACATATGGTTGGTATGTATGGACTGCCTCATTGCAGTGGAGGAAATTTGAGCATGGTTATGCTCTGAAGAGTGTTATCCATTACCACTACAACACAATACCTTGGAATTTTTTTTAGAAGTTTATGCTTATTATCAAGTTGTAACTTTTTCGAGGGAAGGAAGGAACCAACCCTAAGTTATCTATTTCCACTACAACACAATACCTTAGAATCTTTTTAGAAGTTCATATTTATTATCAAGTTGTAACTTTTTTGAGGGAAGGAAGGAAGCAACCCTAAGTTCTCTATTACCACTACAACACAACACCTTGGAATTTTTGTAAAAGTTTTTATTTATTATCAAGTTGTAACTTTTTCGTTGAAAGGATGGAAGAGCCTGAAACATTGGTGGAAGATCAAGTGCAGTCAAAGCTTTAGGTCTATTTTTTTCTTAAGATCCTTTACTGTGGCTGGGGTGCCCTTACAGTGGTATGGGAATGATAATGTGGTTTCCTTTACTAAGGCTTGATGTTAAACTAAGGTCACACAATTGAATGCCATATTAACGCTCATAATCCTACCTGTAGTTAAATACTCCACAATCTCCATGGCATCCTGTTAAGTTATAGGCCTAAAGCAACCTTATTGTGGTGTGGGACTTGGGCCTGACCGCAGAACAAGCCTTTGGACTATCAAGGTTTAGATGAAATCATAATATTTGATTTCTAATTTTAAACTATTAAGACCAAGAGCTGACATGCGGTTATTATTAGGCTGACCAAATTCAAAGCTTGGTGTATGTCTGTCCTTGAGCACCAGGTGATTTTGGTCTTGCATATAAATGCAACTACCCCAGCCCTGGGAGTAAATTTTTTTCACAAGAAACCAACCCAAATATCGAATAGTTAAAGCCTAAAACGTCTAGGAACACCCAGATTAGTAAATGTTGAAGGCCCAATATGGCTAGAAATTGTACAGCCCAGTGTATGGTTAAACTCTAAAAGAACAATAGAACTCATCTTGAAGCTGGGATTTGATGAAGTTCTTATTTGAGATTCAGCCTTTTTTACAGAAACACAGATCAATATGGCTCGTTTTGGTTTAAGCTCTCTCATGGTGTTTGATTTGAAGAGTTCAATAAAAAGATACTTTTTTAATAGCAAAATTTACAGATTTATATAAATCTGGGAAAAAATGAAAAACAATACACCAAGATCACTATGGAAATATTGGATAATTTATTTTGAATGGTCCTATTTTTACAATTACTGAAACCTTATGTCTCGAATTTTGTCTATTCTATCAATGATCATCTTTTGTGACCAATGCATAAAAAGTGATGATAGAGGGAAAAACAAGGGAACAGGTGGTTCGTTAGGAAAAAAACTAACAGTTGCACTGAAATTTCTAGCATTTGCCTGAAAAATGTTTCTTGTAGAGAATTATTATATTACAATGATACTGAAATTCATGTTCATAGTTTTGCAGTGATAAGAAAATACCAGCATATCTTTGTTTGATCAGATCTGCTTCAGATATTTCACAGTGTGTATAGGATATACATCTAGTTTATATGCATAGAAGTGAGCACCAATCTCAAATGCAAAGAAGATATAGGAAACACAAAAGATGTGTGATGTGGACCTTTCAAACTCAAGTGCCATCCTCTCTTTGTTGATCAGATCTGCTTCAGATGAATCTCACAGTGTGTATAGGATATGCATTGTAGTTTGTATGTTTCACAATACATATGGTTCTCTTCATAACTATGCAACTTGCACAACTTTTACCACAACACCATAATTGGAATATAACTGATTGGCATTATATATGCACTCCAATTTTATGTTAGCCTAGACTCTAATTTCATTGTGTGTAAGTCGGCCAGGGATGAATTCCTTAAATCAAACGCGTAGTCATCTCAGTCCAAAAATAAACATGTTACACCAGTTGCAAGTTCATGTTGTGCATTATCTGACATGAACTCAGTTGGTCCCAAACTACCTTCTTATGCTTCCTCCATCCACTGCACATTACCTTCCTCTAGCACATCCAATAGAACCTTCTGCACAGTTATTGATCTCTAACGTTTTGTCTGCTTGACCAAATTGACTGAAACTTAGATATAATGTGCTTCATGTGTAACTTTACTTCCAAACTGCAAGCCATATTTACCAGTTGTGGTAAAATGTGGTAACAAAAATCATGGCTGCAACATTATACTAACTTTGTTTCTGAGCAACAGACCTTAGAAACTCAATGTAGAAACTTCCAGACCTTCACAAATGCACTAGATGTTGAGGAACAATTGATATTGGTACATAATTATGGCATCAAGAGAGCTATTCAATCATTACTAGACGGTGTCCTCCATTGTTCTCAAATACTCATAACATAATCTCTTTGATGTCAACGACAACAACAATATATTCAACAAACCCTAGCAAACCCTTCAAAGAAATAAGCTAATAAATAATAGCAATAACAGTATAAGAATTTCAATCCATTGTTTTCACAAATGCACTAGATGTTGAAGAACAATTGATATTGGTACATAATGATGACATCAAGAGAGCTATTCAATCATTACTAGATGGTGATATCCATTGTTCTCAAATACTCGTACTGTAATCTCTTTGATGTCAATGACAACAACAATACATTCAACAGATCCTAGCAAACCCTTCAAAAAAACCTAATAAATAATAGCACATATAAGAATTACAATCCATTGTATTATGCTATTATGGAGATCTTCAACTTTTTCTATAGAGCAATTTTGGTATCATGTACTTTCCATACAAAAACCGTGTGGAGCTCCTTTGTAATCGTTGGATAATTAGCAAGAGGGAACTAGTTTCCCAAACCATGGGTCAAATTGACCCAATTAGACTCATGTGCCTCACTTATTCAATGCACCCTCAACACATGGAATGTTATATATATATATGTACGTATGTATATGTATATCTATCTATATATCTATCTATCTATCTAGATGTCCCTCTTGACTGTCATTCAATGCTCATTTCTTGAGTTGGGCATATATTTGCTCAAGATTCCCGCTGCCTGGGTAATATATGGTCTTAGCACACTTCGTGATGACATTTAAGAAAGCTGGCCAGTGTTCGTAATCACATTTTGTGTCTTAGGGCACTTCCATCACTAACATTGTTGCAAAGGAATGGGAGCATTCGCTGGTTTATGGTCATGCACCTTAATCTTTGCAAAATAGAGTCAATATATATTCTCTAATATGTTTTGTAATGCCTTGCCAGGGAACCCAAAAGAAATTTACCTAAAGTTTTACTAAGTTTGCCAAACATTTTTTTTTGAAAGATAATAAACAACAATAGATTATAATATAGCGGAAGCAATAACATACACTCATACATAAGCAACACACAAATAGATTACATCTTTTAAGGGTCCTGTGATGTAGAATCACATAAAAATAAAATAAATACTAAATCCAATATATAACAAATCCACATCAAAGAATAACTACAAGTACAAATCCATTAAAATAATATGCAATTATCTCAAATGCCACTTGGCAATAATCAAAATGCACAATCATCCATTGAACAAGTCACAGGATATGAAAGGCTGAAAGAATATACATCATAAAAATAAATTACATCATCTTGTAAGATCTATGAAATCAAATACAATACAATATAGTACAACCATCCATCATAATACACAAGAATAGAATGAAAGGAAATACAAAATAGGGAACGCCAACCACGACATCAAACTGTCGGATCTCAATGGTAAAAGTAAAAGAGCACTACCACCTGACCTCATGGAACCTAAATGGTCCACTCCCACCGCACTAAGAAGATAGTCTCAAGTCCTAAATAGGATAACATGAGACAAACTCAAAAGTCAAATCCAACATCTAGGTCAAGGAAGTCCTGAAAGTAATCTATCTCAAAGGTACAAGAATAGATGACATCTAAACTCAGAGGCAACAATGACATAGGAAATCTACTATGTAAGTGGGCAAGTGTGATCACATGAACCAACTCTAAGGTTACCCTGGCAGCCCGATTGGACTCCAATCTCCTAGTGACTCTATGCGGCACTAGTATCCTTTTGTATTGACAAGGCATACTAACGAAGCAAGGTCGCAACCAAACACCCTTTCTACTCCCATCGTAGCTTGTACTAGCACTAGAGACATGGGTGAGGAAAAACAATGACTCTTATTAATTTATTTTTGTCTCATTTAATGAAATGTCATCACTTATTAAAATAACTTACAATGGGTTACCCAGGTAGCCTCTTTAAGGCTTCGACCTCCATTGCAAGCCACTTCCCAACATGACATTCAAATAACCTACCTTAAGTTTAGTAAAAGCAGAAGGTCCCATACAACCATAAATCGCACATCAATTCTCAAACAAGCAACTGGAAAATACTGAAATATCACTGATCGAAAATCATAGATTTCACCAATACAATCATCCTAACAGGATTGATCCAAAATCAAGTACACATATACAAAACCATGACATCACCTAAAAACAATAACTCATAATCACCCTAGTCCTATACAAGCAACTAGGAAGCAATACAAAGATAACTGATCGAAGACTCAAAGGTTATATTAGAAAAGTCACAACATTCATCTCAGTTTCACACAAGTACACTAGAAAGCAATAACCACCAATAGATCAAACTCATCATAGAAACATGTGACACATCACCAAGGTTGGGTATAAAAGATCGCATACAAAACATCATCATGACATCACAGAACAAACCCCCAAGCCTTTGGTAAACATCTTGATTTGGTCAAAGAACAAAGCCAACCCCAAACCCAACACACAAGAAAACATACAACTGATAGTGTAGTTTCATAGTTTCTGTTTGGTTTTGAAAACACACAGTTTGAGTTAATAGTGAGGTTCAAGTTTTCATTCGTTGTAAGTTTTCAGTTTGATAAAGTTTACAATTTTTAAACTTACTTTACATATACAATTTCATAATACATTAATGCCAATTTTAATTAAATATTATTAAATTTTAATCAATAATAATTAGAATATTAAAGATAATAATTACCGATTTATTAATAAAAATAGCTTATATTAAATTATTAATAAAGTAATTAGTAATCTAATAATAAAATAATAATTATTAAAAGAAAATAATAATAATTTTGATAAATTTCAACATTTAATAAATATAAACATTTATTAAATTAAATCTAACATTTAATAATTAAAAACATTTATTAAATTTAACATTTAATAAGAATGTTATTAAAATAAAATAATTGAATAAAATTAATTTTTTTTAAAATAAACTTACAATTTCTTATTAAAGCCATAGGTTGCAGTGCTACTGCGGCAACTTTGCTGATGTGACAACAGAGTATTGCCTACGATAGTACTTGGTGTCATGGCAACAGAGTCTGCTGTGCAGCAGCCATAATGGCCTTCGGTAGCACTCTCGTCACCGTGCAGGAGGTGAAAGGTAAGGGGTGGGTGGGGGGTTGGTGGCCTGCCTACTAATATATATATTTAAAAAAAAAAATTTGTTTATAAAAACAAACAACTCGCCCTCCCCCCTTTATATATATATATATATATTTTAATAAAAATTGCGAAATTAGATCTGATAGGGAAAACCTCAATAACCATTCAAATTTTGTATTTTAAAAATCAATTTCTCTTCCCAAACCCTACTTGATTAAAAACATTCTATTAAATTAATAGAACGAGGGTTTCTAAATTCTCAATACTCATATACAGATAATCTCTAAACAAAGAACAATTAAAATATACAAGGGTTTCAATTTAATCTATTCGTTCACAGATGTATTTGAGAACAAAGAACAATAAATTTCAACACAAGGGTTTCAACCAAATCTAAAATTCTAAAAACAAATTTATCCAAACACAAAGAAGATAAGAATTTGAAAATCGAAAAACCATTGTACAAATAAACCCACAAGATCCTACCTAGATCTGATGCTAAGACGACAAATGCACGAAGCACGCAAACAATTCCCCCTTTTTTGAAACCCTTCTTCAAAATTGCTCCTCCAAAACCCGATTATGGAGAAATGAACTCTAAATTGCTAATAAATCGTTTTTCCCCAAATTTAGGGCTTTTCTTGCACAATCACGCGAAAAGCCCTTTACTTTTCTTATTTAATTATATTTTAATATTCATGCACAACCTTTTTGCCATTTAATTTAAATAATTTTTTTCTCTTTAATTAATTCTCGAGACGTTTTTGATAAAAATAAGCCCTTTACCCTTATTATTTAATTATATTTTAATATTCATGCACAACCTTTTTGCCATTTAATTAAAATATCTTTATTAAAGTAATTTTTTTTTGTCTCTTTAATTAATTCTCGAGACGTTTTTGATAAAAATATTTATTAAGTAATAATAATATTTAACATTTATTTAAAAATGAACTCCTAAATATATTATTATTAAATTAAATAAATATTATTATGCCCAAAATTAGACTTTTAACTAAATTTTTAAATTTAATTCTTTTATTAATTAATTTCTTAATTAATTAAATATCAAATTTCCTTCATAAAATTTCCATTAAATTAAATCATTAATTATTCTTTTAAATTGATTTAATTATAATAGAAAATCATCATAGACCCACGAGATTGAATATGAAAACCCATAATAAAGTACATAAAACTAGATCAAACTCAAGGGTTATAATCACGAATTTACGTCACTTGACGAATTCGGAAGGTAAACAACTAATATTCTTGCCTTACTTTTTAGGACAAATGGTTTAAGGTTAGGATTTGGACAATTTTTTTTTATCTCCCCTCTTTTACCATTGAGATATTGCGATAGGGTACGCTCATCTTGGCAATTCAGGGAATTCAATACCTTGTACTTGCAATCTGCATAAAATCCACGCATGTATATATATATATATATATATATATATATAATCTAAACTAAACAGGCAATGGTGGTAAGTGGTATATCATGTAGATCTCGACTAATAGGTGACTACCACTCCCTCCTTCAACCATATTAGAAACATCATACATAAAATAAAACATACAGGTACACCATACACATGCAAGTATGGGGTAAGTATCCAGAGAAAATGCATATAAATAATCCATCTAACATCATGAAATAACTGAAACCACTGTAAACAATCCTTATCATCAAGGAATAATTATGCATACATGAAATAAGTAGTACCAAAGTAATCTCATCATATAATCAACTGAGTATGAAACAATATCCAACAATTTGGATATCGAATACCACTAAACATCAAACATAATCATAAAGCTGGCGTAAAAGAGTTCGACAATAATAGCTGAAAAGTAAACTAGGGGCAGGCACTACATGTTCATTCCATTTAATTTAATTTATATCCCTAAGTTAAACTTGACAACCCTTGAATTGTTCATATCAAATTGCAATAAAAGATAAAATTTAAGAACCTTAACCATATCTAGACTATTATTAACTAACATGTCATCAAGATTAAAAACAATAAGATTACATTAATCAATAGAAAAAAACAATAACAATAATATAAAAACTTAATAACATGTTATCAAAATAAAAAACAATAACCTAAGTTATAATACCATCGGCATCAACACTTGTGATTGCTATTGGGCTTGTCGTCAACATCAAGTGCAGTAAGGTGGGAAGTGGAAACATTCAAGCGAGTATGCTTTAGCTTGATATCACACTTCCTTGTGGCTCCTTCTTTGTAGCCACATTGTTTGTGTGAAAGGAGTCACAAGTTGGGATGCGCATACAATAAGTCCTTTGCCTCTTTTCAGTGCATTCAATTGTGCTTTACTGAGTAGATGAAAGAGCATGTGCGTCAATTCTTCTCAGATGCAAATGAGCTGGCAACCTATTATTACAATAATAGATAAGACGTCTATTATTAGTTAATGGTTATCTTGTAAATATCTTTAGCTTTAGTTTGCTTTCGTTTTTTGCTTTCTCTGGAATAGAATGTTTCTATTCTTTACGATCATTTTCTAAGGAAACATCGTCTCTTCCTTTTGTATAAATTGACCTTTCGGTCTCTGTTATTAATAAGCAAGTATTTACCAATTACCTTGTAATATGGTATCAGAGCTAAATACTTAAATTTTTTCGGAAAAATTTATAATTTCTTCTTGAAATTATTTGTTTAAATTTTTCCAAAATTATTTCAGCTAATTTCTTCAAAACCCACCTAGGGTTTTTCTGCTTGGAGAAATTCCCGAATTACGGGTCTGCAAATCGCGTGGAAATTGTGGCCATTTTTTGAAGACTCGCGTTTTTGGGGTGAAAATTTGCATGTTTCTGTATCAAATCTTCATGCTCTTAGCCGTCTCAGTCTGTCATCGTGCTCTGGGAAGCAGATTCGACCATTTTTCATCAAGAAATCTGAAGTTTTTTCAAGCTTTTTTTAGCTAGGGCCTTTTTTTTTCAAAACCCTAATTTTTGGGGTCGAAATTTTTTTCTGTTTGCAGATTCTTGGTGGGTTTTTCGAGAGCTCAACTGGGTTGTCGTCCGTTTTTTCTGGGTGCCTCGATTTTCAAGCCAGCAGATTCAGAAAACGATAGCAGATTCCTTTTGGGTTTTTCGAGCTCTCTTTTGGGTCATTCTCTGATTCTTTTGGGTCTTCCGTATTTTTGCCTCGAAGAACGTGCCTTCACAGATTTTCACAATTTTTCATTGAAAAACGTGCCATGGCATCTCTGACAAATATTCTGCTCGAGCATAATTCCAAATTCAATGGTCGCAATTATGGAACCTGGAAGCAACGCATCATCGCAATCTTCGAATATCGAAACACCGATCAACTTGTTCTGGGTGTTAAGCAGCGTCCGACTTCTCTGGGTCCTGATCAAGATACATGGGATCTGAACAATCGAGAGGCAGTAATGCTTCTCAAACTCTCCGTAGCTGATGACCAGCTTTCTCAAATTCCATCCGGCAAGACAGCGGCCGAAATCTGGACACATCTCAAAGGTCTTCATGAGACTTCCGACAAGAGCAGAGCCTTCTTTTTGAAAAACACTCTGTTTTCTATTGTCATGGATGAGCGCACCTCGCTCCAGGCACACCTGAATCGGATTCAGGAAATCCGTGATCAGTTACTTGCCATCAGTCGCAAGATGGAGGAAGAGGATATTGTGGTAATCACTTCGTATGAGCATTTTATCGAGACTTTCAACATCACATCTACTGGTGTTGATCTAAAGTTCACTGATCTCTGCACCCTGCTACTTCAGCAAGATCGGTGGAAACAACAGTTCGGTAGCAACTCCAATTCCACCTCCACTGAGCAAGCCTTTGCTGCGAAATCCTTTCAGAAGGATAAGGGCGAGTTTCAGCAACCATCTCAGTAGAAGTCTTCTGCTCCAGCATCCGATGGTACCAAAAAGAAGAACATTCAATGCAACTATTGCCACAAGTTCGGTCACATGAAGGTTGCATGTCGGAAACGCTTAGTTGCCCAGTCTAAGCAATCAGGTTCGCAACCCAAAGCGAACAGTGCAGAGCACACTGAGCAGGCGGAATCTGCCTTTTATGCCTTCATGGCTAAAAGACTCGCAGATCATGTACAGTCATCTGCCTGGTACATTGATTCAAGTGCCTCTCGACATTTCACTCACCGCAGATGTCACCAGCAGGACCGACTACTCTATTTGTTGATAATGAAGGCGTTATCAAGTTAGCACGGAATCCAGTCTTCCATGAACGAACCAAGCATGTGGATGTTCATTGTCATTACATACGACAGCTGGTTGAAGACGGGACTATAAATCTGCAGTATGTTCCTACCTCAAATCAGACTGCAGACATTCTCACCAAGCCTCTTGGTCCTGATAAGTTTGTCAAATTCAGAGGACAGCTTGGTGTGTTAGATAGATTAACCATTAAGGGAGGGTATTACAATAATAGATAAGACGTCTATTATTAGTTAATGGTTATCTTGTAAATATCTTTAGCTTTAGTTTGCTTTCGTTTTTTGCTTTTTCTGGAATAGAATGTTTCTATTCTTTACGATCGTTTCCTAAGGAAACATCGTCTCTTCCTTTTGTATAAATTGACCTTTCGGTCTCTGTTATTAATAAGCAAGTATTTACCAATTACCTTGTAATACCTATAAAGACAAAATTAGATAGTTGAGAGGTATAAGATTTTAAGATTTAAATTATAAATTAAACTTAAAATGTTTTTTGTTTTCAAAGAAAACTTGCAATAAAATTTTGATCACAAGTGGTTGTAAGTGTATGCATGATTGACCATGGAAATAGCACCAACTATGGGCATCAACCATAAACTTATTTATGGAAGGGCATCAATATTTAATTCATTGTTGTACAAAACCCATGAATTTAATTCTGAACGCTTCCCACATGCCAGGATCAATGAAGAATCTACAAAAGTGTTGCATTGTATTGTTGGTTCTGAATTCATTTACTCTATATTTGTAATCCTTGTCAAAATGCAAAGAATCTCTACTTCATAATATTGGGATTCAATGCAAAGGCAAGATGTAACAGGTTGATTATTTTGTTCCACCTCTCTTAAATAATTTTGTGTAGTTGTTTAAATAAAGATTATTTAGGGTCTTGCTTTTACTTGCATTGATCAAGAAATACAGAGAAGAAAAACCGAAACATTGAAAAAGAAACCTACCTCTTTTGTAAAACTTTTCCCCTTTGATCTCTTTGGCAACAATTGGGCTCTAGCACATGCCTAAGAATAGAAAACCAATCAATTTGGAAGCTTCATTGACTAGTCGTCAACTCTATTCATGCAAAGCAAGGAAGAATGAGAATTGAGCAAAGATGGATGCTATTTTTGTTAAGTACTCACAATAAGGGAAATGAATTTTTTCTTGTTGTTGAATGATTTGGAATTCATGTTTTAGGGTTAGGGGGACTTTTTTAGGCATATAGTGAAAGCTAAATACCAAATTATAAAAGAAAAATTAGAAATCTCAAAAAAAGGAACAGTTTCCTTGGGTAGGACTGATTAAGCACCGAATCCATCTCAAGTTCGTCCTGAACAAACCACTACGGAAGTTTTAGCCTCAAATGACATCCACAACATATCAAATGTATACCCGTATTTAGCTACAACAAACGCATCTTAAACCTCCATAAGAATAAACTAATTTTCTTATAATAAATGCAATGTTCATTTTTCTGCCTCCCACAAACCCAAATTAAAATATCATTATCAAATTTCTTCCACATTTTAGGAGATTGCTTTAGATGGTACATTTCTTGTAATCTGCAAACCAAATCTCATTCACCTTCAACACGAGGCACTTAAGTTGTCGTGTAGTTTTACTCTTTCAATTCACCATGCAAAAATGTCGTAGTAACATCCATTTGTTTAACAATAATATCAGATGCAATTTCAATTGATAATCGAAATCTAACATAAGCTAGCTTTCTAGTAGAAGAAAAAATCTCATTGAAATCTATTTTCTCAATATAGGAATATCCCTTAGCAACCAATTTTGCTGAATACTTTTAAATCTTATCATTATATTAAAGCCTCATTTGCAACCAACATTTTTCCTACCCCCTGATGTCCACAATATTACAATAATAGATAATTGTCTATTATTAGTTAATGGTAATCTATTGTAAATATCTAGTTAGCTTTAGTTAGCTTTCGCTTTTTTAGCTTTATCTGTCAGAATAGAATATTTCTATTCTTTTTGATAGTTTCATAAGGAAACATCGCTTTATTCTTTTGTATGAATTGACCTTTCAGTCTTTGTTAATAATAAACAAGTATTTACCAATTACTTTCGTAATATGGTATCAGAGTCTAGACTTCAAATTTTTTCGAATTTTTTATAATTTTTTCCAAAATTATTTGCTCCAAAAAAAATTTCGAAATTCTTTTTGAAGTCTTTTACGTGCTTCGTAATACCTAGTCACAGCTAGGGTTTCAGAGACAAAAGTCTGCGAATTCATTTGAAAAAAGGCATATTTTTCTGAAAATCGCAATTTGCAAATCAGTGATTTCTTGAGCGTTTTGGTTTGTGCTGTCCCTGCAAGAACGCCTCTGTTTTGCAACAAATCAGGCATCTTTTTGCTTGCAAACGTCCTTTCTTCTGCCATTTTTTACTCTATGGCTGCCGATTGTTTTTTTTTTCGAAACCCTAATTTTTGAGCTCGAAAAAATATTTGATTTTAGATTCTTGGTGGGTTTTTCGAGAGCTCAACTGGCTTGTCGTCCGTTTTTCTAGGTGCCTCGATTTTTGAGCCAACAAATCCAAAAAATGACATCATATTCCTTCTGGGTTTTTCAAGCTCTCTTCTGAGTCACTGTTCGATTTTTTGGGTCTTCTGTTTTTTCCCTCAAAGAATGTGCCTTCATAGATTTTCATTGGAAAATGTGTCATGGCATCTCTGACAAACATTTGGCTCGAGCATAACTCCAAATTCAATGGTCGAAATTATGGCACCTGGAAGTAGTGGATCATCGCAATTTTTGAATATTGGAACACCGATCAACTTGTTTTGGGTGTTACAAAGTGTCCGACTTCTCCGGGTCCTGATCAAGATACATGAGATCTGAATAATTGATAGGCAGTGATGCTTCTCAAATTATCCGTGGTTGATGATCAACTTTCTTAGATTCCATCCAGCAAGACAACTGCCGAGATTTGGACACATCTCAAAGGTCTTCATGAGACTTCTGACAAAAGCAGAGCCTTCTTTCTGAAAAACACTCTGTTTTCTATTGTCATGGATGAGCGCACCTCGCTCTAGGCACACCTGAATTGAAATTAGGAAATCCGTGATCAGTTACTTGCCATTGATCACAAGATGGAGGAAGAGGATATTGTGGTTATCACTCTTCGGAGTTTACCAAAATCCTATGAGCATTTTATCGAGACTCTCAACATTACATCTTCTAGTGTTGATTTGAAGTTCACCGATCTCTGCACTCTGTTGCTTCAACAAGATCGGTGGAAAGAACAATTCGGTAGCAGCTCCAATTCCACCTCCACAGAGCAAGCCTTTGTTGCGAAATCCTTTCAGAAGGATAAAGGCAAGTTTTAGCAACCATCTTAGCAGAAGTCTTCTACTCCAGCATTAGATGGTTCCCAAAAGTAGAATATTCAATGCAACTACTGCCACAAGTTTGGACACGTGAAGGTTGAATGTCGGAAATGCTTAGTTGCACAATCTAAGCAATCAGGTTTGCAGCCCAAGGTGAACAGTGCAGAGCACATTGAGTAAGCGGAATTTGCTTTTTACGCCTTCATGGCTAAAAGACTTGCAGATCATGTGAAGTCGTCTGCCTGGTACATTGATTCAGGTGCCTCTCGTCATTTCACTCACTGCAGAGACTGCCAACTTTATTCAAACTCCGTTATTTTGGTGGTGGAGAAGAGTACACGGTTATCGGCAAAGGAAACATTCAGATTTAGTCAGTTAGGAGGAATCTCATATTCCTTGATGTATACTACGTTCCAGGGATGGAACTAAATCTACTCTTAGTCAGTCAGTTGCTATGATATTCTCCACACTTGGCAGTTACCTTCAGTTCACATCAGTGCACAATAATTGATCGGGCGACTAAGCCTACTATTGCAGTGGGTCTTGAGGATCATGGTCTTTTCAGACTTACTGATTTTGGTGATTCTTAGGACTTAGCTATGGCTGCTCGACGGTCTTCTATCAACACACTTTGGCATCAACAATATGGGCACTTAAATGTGCATTATCTCTCATAGCTTGCTCGAGATGAGCTTGTTCTTGGATTGCCAAAGATTTAGACTCAACAGCTTGGAGTTTGTGATGCATGCCAGGCTGGGAAGCAACATCGCACACCTTTCACCAGTGGCGATTCATGGCGAGCTTCTCACATACTTCAGCTTGTTCATGCCGATATCTATGGCCCTATGGCCACTCCTTCTGTTCTTCTGTCTAGGTATTTTTTGTTGTTTGTTGATGATTTCAGTAGAAAAATGTGGGTGTATTTCCTTAAAAAGAAATTAGATGCATTTCCTGTATTTCAGAAGTTTAAACCTTTAGTTGAAAAAGAGTCTGGGAAATCTATTATTACTCTTAGATTAGACAATGGGGGAAATTTTGTTCTAATGTTTTGTCTAGCTTCTTGTATACATATGGCATCAAACACCAGTTAACCACACCCTAAACGCTACAACAAAATAGTGTAGTTGAATGTCGGAACAAGACAATCATCAAGATGGCTCGATCCATGCTTGAACACAGGCATGTTCTGAAGCAATTTTGGGCAGAAGCAGTTAACATTGCAGTTTATCTATTGAACTGGTCACCCACAGTGGTGGTCAAAGTTAAAACTTTGGAAGAGGCCTGGTGAGGTTGCAAGCCCAGAATCAGTCACCTAAAGGTTTTTGGCTCCCTTGCTTTTGTTTGGATCCTTGATGCGTCACGCACCAAGTTGGATGCCAAGAGTTAGAAACTGATGCTTGTTGGATATAGCAATCTTCACAAAGCCTACCGCCTAATTGATGTTGAGACATCTCGTCTCAACTACAGTCGAGATGTAGTCTTTGATGAGCAGCAAGGACCATTCATGCCTGTTTCTCCTATTCCTGATCCAGCAGACCAACCTATGATGGCTCATGATTTCAAAGTTCAGCTTCCATTAGGTCCATGTGATGGGAGTGCTCTAATAGGTCCTGCAGCTCCAGTTATACCAGTGATACCTGTACAGACACCTCCGGCTTCTCCTGCAGGAGCACCTCGCTTTGTAGATGCTTCACCTGAGTTTGATCCAGATTCTTCTGATGAGGATCGTGTTGATCAAGCCTCACCTGCTACTAATGTTGATCATTCTCCTATCTGGCCTAAGTGGTGGGCTAAGACACTTGCTGATCTTCGTGATGATGAGCTCATTGATGGGAGAACTACTTAGAAAAAGAGCAAAACTACAGATTCTGTTAACTTTGCTCTCATGGCCAACATTCACAGTGTGTTTGAACCTCAAACATATTCCGAGGCTAAAGGTATTCCAGAGTGGGAACAAGCCATGACATCTGAACACCAGAGCCTACTGAAGAACAACACCTGGGTCCTTTTTGATCTTCCACCAGGGAAGAAACCCATTGGCTGCAAATGGGTCTACAAAATCAAATACAAATCGGATGGTACTTTGGATAAGTACAAAGCTCGTTTAGTGGTGAAGGGCTTTTATCAGTGTCAGGGCATTGATTATGAGGAGACCTTTGCTCCTACTACAAAGATGAGCACCATCAGATTAGTCCTAGCCACAACAACACAGTTTGGCTGGAAGGTCCATCAAATGGACGTAAGAGTGCTTTCCTGAATGGTGATCTCCATGAAGAGGTTTACATGATGCAGCCTCCTGGTTTCAAGGTTGCTGTAAAGACCATCAGGTTTTCAGATTGGTAAAAGCTCTCTATGGCTTGAAGCAGGCCCCTCGGGCATGGTACATAAAAATTGATAAATACCTCAGTGATCAAGGCTTCAAGAGGGGTTCTTCAGACTCAAATCTGTACATCAAGTTTACTGACAGTGACATCATCCTTCTAGTTATTTATGTGGATGATTTGAATCATTTGATCATCACTAGTAGCTTGGCATCTTTGATTCAAGGAATCAAACAGAACTTATGCCAGTCTTGTGATATGATTGACCTTGGGCTCATGCATTATTGCCTAGGTGTTGAAGTTTGGCAATAGTTTTCTGGTATATTCATCTCTCAGTCCAAATATGCCAGGGCCCTGATAGATAAATTCCGTATGCAGGATTGCAAGCTTACATCTACGCCTATGGAGAAAGGTCTCAAGTTATCCACAAAGTATGATTCTCCTTCTATTGATGATACTACATATAGGCAACTAGTAGGCAACCTCATCTACCTCTCAGCTACTAGGCCTGATATCAGCTTCACAATCAGCTATATTTCACTCTTTGTGATAGCTCTTAAGGCTGATCATTAGATCGCAGCAAAGCGTGTGCTTTGTTATGTGAAGGGTATGTCAGATTATGGACTTCTGTACTCTCGAAGTTCTAATCCTAAACTCAATGGGTTCACAGATTCAGATTGGGCAGGCTCTATTGATGATAAAAAGTCAACTTCTGGATATGTGTTCAGTTTGGGATTCGGTGCAGTCACATGGACCAGTAAGAAGCAACAGGTAGTTTCTCTCTCCTCTACAGAGGCCAAATACAGAGGGATTGTTAAGGCAGGATGTGAAGCTGTTTGGTTTCGTCGGATGCTTGGGGATATGCAGATATCACCAACAGGACTGACTACTCTGTTTGTTGATAATGAAGGCATTATCAAGTTAGCACGAAATCCAGTCTTCTATGAACGAACCAAGCATGTGGATGTTCACTATCATTACATACGGCAGCTGGTTGAAGATGGGACTATAGATTTGTAGTATGTTCCTTCCACAGATCAGACTGCAGACATTCTCACCAAGCCTCTCTTGGTCCTGATAAATTTGTCAAATTTAGAGGACAGCTTGGTGTTCTAGATAGATTAACCATTAAGGGAGGATATTATAATAATAGATAATTGCCTATTATTAGTTAATAGTAATCTATTGTAAATATCTAGTTAGCTTAACTTTTTTAGCTTTATCTGTTAGAATAGAATATTTCTATTCTTTTTTATAGTTTCCTAAGGAAACATCACTTTATTCTTTTGTATAAATTGACCTTTTGGTCTTTGTTAATAATAAGGAAGTATTTACCAACTACTTCCATAATATACAACATATCAAACATATACCCATATTTAGCTCCAACAAACCCATCTTAGACCTCCATAAGAATAAACTAATTGGTCTTAAACTAATTTTCTTATAATAAACACAATAATAATTTTGTACCTCCAACAAACCCAAATTAAAATATAATTACCAAATATCTACCACATTCTAGGAGATTGCTTTAGATGATGCA
Organism: Cupressus sempervirens; assembly: GCA_028749045.1. Taxonomy (NCBI): domain Eukaryota; kingdom Viridiplantae; phylum Streptophyta; class Pinopsida; order Cupressales; family Cupressaceae; genus Cupressus; species Cupressus sempervirens. Next base: position 749,602,388 of record CM053783.1, read on the forward strand.
CTTTTTATAATCTGCAAACCGAATCTCATTTACCCTTAACATGAAGAGCTTAAGTTGTCATGTAGTTTTACTCTTTCAATTCACCATGCAAAATGTTGTAGTAACATGCATTTGTTCAACAATAATGTCAGATGCAAGTGGAAGTGATTTCAAAATCTAACATAAGCTAGCTTTGCAGTAGAAGAAAAGATCTTATTGAAATCTATTTTCTCAATCTGGGAATACCCCTTAGAAACCAATCTTGCTGAATACTTTTAAATCTTATCATCAATATGAAAGCTCCATCTGCAATCAACATTTTTCCTACTTCCTGGCAACTAAACCAAGGCCCATGTTTTGTTCTCTAAATTTGCGATATCCTTGTTTCTGGCTTTTTTCTAAAGCTTCTCCCTTGACACAATTGTTGCTTCTATATTTCTAGGCTCATCATTGTAAGTAAAGCAAAACCACAATGAAAATTATTATAGTATCTTTCATAATATCTATAATATTCATTGTTTAATATTGAATATTGTAAGTAAAGCAAAACCACAATGAAAATTATTATAGTATCTTTCATAATATCTATAATATTCATTGTTTAATATTGAATATTGTAACTTATGTAAAATTAGATAGTATCTAATTTATGATTGTTTGTTTAATTTTTATAGAAACACCGTCATTGCAAATCCTATAAATGATCTTTTCATCATTCATTTAATTCATTAAATTATGTTACCAAAACATGGTATCAGAGCTTAGGATACAATTTTATTTTATTTTTCAAATTTCAAATGATTTTTTTGAAAAAGTTTTGGAAAAGAAACTTTTGGGCCTTAGTCTTTTGTGTTTTCAATGGTTTGGAAGCTGTTTTGACAAGGTTTTTCCCAAATCCCAACCTAGTTTAAACACAATTTCCCATTTTTTCTTCTGATTTCGTGTTGTTTTTTTACCTTTGTTCTAAGACAATTTCATGTTTTATAAAAGCATGTTTTCTCTGCAATATCTTGCAACCCTTCTCTGGGTTATTTGTCTGCAAATAGTGGCTCGTTTCCTGAGTTTTTTGGTGTTCACGACCTTCTCATTCACTGTTTTTGTTTGCACAAGAGTTTTCCTACTATCCTTTTTGCATTTAAGAAAAAATGTGTGGGTTTTCTGTGTTCGCAATGGAGATTTTCTGTGACTTCTTTGTCATTTGATAGTGATTTTCTGCGTGTTATCATCCTTACCGCTTCATCTTTGCTTTAGGTTCTATAAATTGTTGGTCTGTCTGCCTTGTTTTGTTGCTAACACTGTTTTATTGTTGTAGATGTCATTGTTCTTCTGCAGATGTTCTTTTTCTCAATCTGTGCTAGGTCTCGCAACTTTGTTCAACAAGTTTTTGGCTCAAACCACAATTTTCTTCCATAATCTGTAGTGGATCCTCTAGTTTCTTCCATTTTTTGTGTTGCAATCCTCTTTTTCCAGCCGGCTAGGGTTTTTGCAAAACTCTGCTTTTTTGGTCAGATTAAAACTTAACCTACATATTCTTTGTGGGTTTCTTGTGGAGATTTCTGGGTCTTTGTTAAATTTTTTGGGTCTGTATAAAATCTGTACATTGGAATTTGTGCCAGTTGTACTTCATCTTTCTTTAAGTCTATACTTGAACCTGCTTTTATTTCTGTGCCTTGGGTTCCGCACTATTTTTTTGCCTCTTCAAAATTTCGTTTTTGCTGTGCCTTGGAAACAGTGGAAATGACATCTTTGACCAACATAATGTTGGAAGGCAGTCAGTGATTCAACGACAAAATCATGACACCTGGAATTAACATATGATGACTATCTTTGAGTATCGTGATCTTGATGAGCTCGTTTTGGGTAACAAGTCTCGTTCTATCGGACCTAAACAAGCTTAGGATAAGTCTGATGAGCACAACCAAGAAGTGTTCATACTTATCAAGCTTTCAGTTACTGATGATCAGCTGTCACAAGTGCTATCTGTCAAGACTGCTGCAGAGATTTGGACTATTTTGAAGGATCTCCATAAGATATCAGAAAATTAGATGGGCTATACTTTTCTAGTTGCTTCTTTGTCAAGTGGACCTTTTTAAAAGTGGAGTGTGAGGTTTATCTTGTTTGAGTTTTTACCCGGAATATCTTCCTCTATAAGTACCTCTTGAAGCTCGCCTTGGGTTATTTCTCAAGTGCAATTTCCTTAGTCTTTGGCACCTATTTTACCTCCCTTTTCTTTTGATCCTCATGTTGCTCAATTCATGGAGTAACCTATCTGAAAATATCATTCTAATTGTACTTTTTCTTTTGTCTTAGGATTCCAATTTTTGTATCTCTTCACCTTGCTAGTGTAAAAGATGAAAGAGCATTTCTCTGCTACCTTCTTTCCTTTAGCACATTCACATATGCATCACAGTCGAAGACTTCAAGATGCTGGAGAGAGGGCTAAACCACCTTGAAGGTTTTGTAAATAATTGTTAATAGGAGATATATAGATAATATAACAAGTATTGCTTACTACTTTTGCCTATAACTCTTGATTTGAACTTGCATCAAGCATATGTCTCGTCTTTTCATGCCTATTAGTACATTGTTCATTTTCTCAACAAACCCATTCCATTGAGGGGTCTTTATGGAGTTGTCTTTTGTCTAGCCTCACCAATGTCCTTACAAAGTTTCTTGAACTCTCTCAAACAAAACTTTCCACTAGTTTTTTGTTCTCATAGCTAATTCTTCTCATAGCTAATATCTTATTCATCTGGTGCTTTACAAGAGCCTTAAGTCCTCTATACTTATCGGACAGTTAAAAAATGTGTCCAAGAAAGAATGCTCACATTTTTCTAGAGAAATTGTCATTAAATGATGGATAATAAAATGACATCCCTAGTAAAGTGACATTAACAAGTCCAAATACAGCTGTCAAATCTAAAATATCATTAGATTGATTAGAGCTCAATACAACTAACGCAATTTTGTTTCCCATATGTACAATGTTTATAGAAATCAAAATTTAAAGAATAGTCAACAATATTCCCAACCATATTTTAGGATTACAAGGTCTTAAGGACTTTTTCATCAATGTGACCCATATGTTTATGTCACAGCATGTTCTCTTGAGAAATTAATTGGCTATCTGAAACAAGAATGCCTGAATTGTTATACTCAAATGAAGTGCTAGCTTCAAGCCAAAATAGAGTTCTGATATGAACTCCATTAGCCAACACCATGGCTCCTCTAATCATCATACATCTATACTTCTCTGCAAAACTTTCTAAGTTATACCAAAGTCTACTAATCACTCTATGTTTGCAACTTCTGACTTTGTCATGGGTTAATTTTTTATAAAGAACCATTCCACTATTTAATTTCCATTGCACTACTCTGAAATTGTGATGTCCCCTTTTTAGCATTCATAGCATGATGTTGTTGTTAGCCTATTTCCCCATAGTCCCGTAGGCTAACCAGGACATTAAAGGGACTTAGAGGCCATTTGGCCCAGATAGTTTCAGTTATAGGTCTTTCTGAGGGGTTTTGAGGCAACTTTGGGCATACTTACTATTTATAGTAAGTCATCTTGGACATGGTCGGACATCCAGTGGCAGCGGTATGTCGATGGTAATAGTTTAAAATCGACAAGAAGACTTGTTTATTATTGATAAGATTTGTTATGCATTAATAAAGCTATTTTATAAAGTTAAATTTAAATATTTAACTTTATTAATACATAGACTATAGTTTGTGGGAAATATTTAAATTAAAAGAGTCCTCTTTATTTTATAACACATTGGAGACATAAGTTACATAAAGGGAGTTATGTTTTATCCCACATTGAGAAAACGAAGGACTGAGCTCTTGTGAGAACACTATAAAAGAAATGGAAGAGCTTTTTTTTAGTATGCTTGGATGAAGATAAAAGTTATGTTGCTGGATATCTGATTATCGGGCTTGGAGGACGGAATCCCTCTTTGCTAGCGTTCTCTTCGCTGTTGGAAGACATAGTCAGGAGGATCAATGGTGTTTTCACTTCAGGGAACACGCTAGGTTTAATTTGGTGCTCTCGCATAAAGAATTTACAAGGGTTTGAAAGTGCAGATCTGAAGTTAGTTATTGCTACAGTGCGCATGAACATTATTTTGCTACAGTACCGCATGAATAGTGTTTGCTACAGTATCGCATGAATAGTGTTTTGCTACAGTATCGCGTGAATAGTGCTGCTACAGTGCGTGAACAATGTTGGTATCAAGTTTACTTGTTTATCCGGCTGATTAGAAGTTTGGAAGGCTGTCACTCCATTTGCAAATCACTACAACATTCAATTCCATGTTTTTTCTATCATACTTCCATGTCTATGCATTATAATTGTTGAATACAAGTCTAAATAGTTGTCGTAGCCTTTAAGGCAGCTGTAAGTGCACATCTACATTTAAAATCACCCTTTTATCAGCACATTAAAAGAGTTTTCAGATTTTTTATATATATCGTTGAATGTGTGCCAAGTGTTTGTCAAAATGTTATGATGTGTATTACGCATTTTGAATGTCACTTCATAGTTGTTCGTAAATCTACTCATTGGAAATCAATTTATTGAGGAAATCAGCTTTATGAGTTTGCATACAAAGTGTTTGACAATATTCCTTAAGTTAAATTTCTTCAAGCCAAAGTTCAAATCAGGGGAGGATATTACAGTGGTATTAGAGCTATAAGTCTTGCCATCTTGTGGGGGTCTTATAGGGAATTTGGAACAGCCGGATAGAGGGGAAAGTGTTTGACGAAATGTCAAAACACTAAAATCAGAGCATTTATGTTTGAGCATGCGACAGGGGCCTTATAATTTCCGCAATACCAGAGCAAGACAAAATAGGATTTCAGACCTGCAGAGCGAACAGTCTAGTTCATCCGTGCAGGTGGACATAGAATCCAGTCATACAAACACAGAGGAGGTATTCTTTGATCAAGACAGCAATATGGGTGATCGAGATGATAGGAATACAGGATTAGGCAGATGCGGGAATGCCGGTCTAGATCAGGGAGAGGAAATTTTTTACAGTTATTAGACACCTTGGCACAGGGACAGCGATTAACAGAGCAGAGAGCACAGGAACAGAGTCAGAGATTGGAGCTTATGATGCAGATGATGGCTCGTCAAATGGGGTTGAATGCTAATGTGGGTGGAGGAAATAATCAGAATGGTAACAATCAAGATGGGACACATAATGGAGGCGAACAAGTTGGGAACAATTTCGGTCATGCACCCCAGCAAACTAGGACAGTGAGTTCGAGACCCATGATTCCCACATTTCCTCTTAGAACTCCAGAGCAGCCCGTACCAGAGCCCCAAATCACTGATATACAGGGCCAGTTGAGGAGAGATTGAGAACCCAGAGGTCCAGATTTTATTGCTGCAATTACCTTTAGGGAGTATATGGGTGTGCGGATGAAGCATATGCCACATGGACATGACGGGAACCAGAGCTATGAGCTACGGAAGAAAGTAGGGAAACTTCACTTACCATATTATGATGGCTCAGGGAAGTCTACAGCAAGAGCTTGGGTTCAAAAGCTTGACACATACTTTCAATTGAACCCTATGCTTGAGGAAGAAGCTATTAAGTATGCAACAATTCACCTAGATGGGTTAGCACACGAGTGGTGGCATCATGGTATGGTCACTATGCATCATGCACACATTACCTCATATGTGGAGTTTACGGAGAGACTGATTGAACGTTTTGACAAGAAGGATCCAGAACTCCATTTCAAGGAGTTAGCTCAGCTTAAATAGTGGGGATCATTGGAAACATACATTTCAGAGTTTCAAAAACTTGCAGTGTTAGTAACAGATGTATCTGAACGGAGGATATTGGTTCTATTTATGGATGGGTTAGCTGATCCGTTGAGAGGGTGGATTAAAGCTCTCAACCCTCCCACTTTGCAGGAAGCCATTAAGAAAGCTCGTGACATGGATTCCTCTTCAGCTTCTAAAAATAAATTCCAGGCAAAGAGTTTCCCTTCGAGGAAAGATAAGGACAATAAACCTTTTCATAGAGAGGCTCAGCCACCTAAGGAGGAAAGTAAGAGGTTGGACAATGAGACACTTAATGATCTCAGGAAGAAGAAGCTTTGTGTTCATTGCAGGGAACCTTGGGATTTGTCACATAAGTGTCCATTGAAAGCAAAAGCTAAGCAGATGGAGTACTTTTCAGCCGAAGAGTCAGTGGATGGAGATTCAGAGCAGTCATCAGAATCAGATGGAGATGATAAGTCTTCACATGGGGAAGCACACAGTGATAGCACGATAGCTCAGTTGTCCAGTATACAGGAGGCCGTCACTTTCAGAGTTAGGGGTACTTTGGATGGACAAAGATTTGTGGCACTTATTGATACAGGGGCAACACATAACTTCATTGATGAGAAGTTTGTGTCACACAGAGGGCTACATACAGAGGAGCATAGGGGATTTAAGGTGATGGTTGCCGATGGCTTCAAAATCGATTGTACCAAGAAAATCTCCAACTTGCAGCTTCGTTTGGGAGATTATGACATGGTGGGAGATTTCTTTGTGGTCAACATTGTTGATCAGGATATGGTGCTTGGGATGAATTGGATGAAGTCTCTAGAAGAGTTTACATTTAACCTCCAGAAAATGGAAATGAGGTTTGAGGCAAATGGTAAGAAGATAGTGCTCAGAGGTTTGTTAGATGGGAGACTTCAAGTGGTGTCACTCAAGCGGATGCAGAGTTTCTTCAGGCACGACCAGGTGCAGTGGACAACAGAGTTCAAAGTAATGCCTGAGGTGACAGAGCAGCATAAACAGGAGTATCCACCTGATGTACAAAAAATAATAACCAAACATACTAAGGTGTTTGGTGAGATACCTCCAGGGAGACCCCGGATAGGGGAATCGAGCATGTTATTGAGTTAAGAGGAAGGCGATAAGCCAGTCATCATCACACCCTACCGCCACCCAAAGAGATATAAGGATGAAATAGAAAAGGCAATCAAGGAGTTGATTGACATGGGGCACATATGACCAAGCAAGAGCCCTTTCGCTTCTTCAGTGGTATTGGTGAAGAAGAAGGATGGTACAATGAGGATGTGCATTGATTATAGGGAGCTAAACAAGAAGACAATCAAGAACCGATACCCTATCCCACGCATCGATGAGCTTATTAATGAATTGCATGGTGCATGCTACTTCTCTAAGATTGATTTGAGATCCAGCTACCACCAAATACGGGTTAGAGAGGTGGATGTGGAGAAGACAGCTTTTAGATGCCACTACGGACATTTTGAGTTCTTAGTCATGCCCTTTGGGTTGACTAATGCCCCTGCCACTTTCCAGTCCTGTATGAATAGAGTATTTAGGGATCAGTTGAGAAAGTTTGTGTTGATTTTTTTTGATGATATATTGATATACAGCCGTACTTGGGAGGAACATTTGAAGCATATTGATGCAGTGCTCAACATTCTAGAGAGGGAGTCATTATATGCCAAGATGAGTAAATGCAAGTTCGGGATGACAAAGTTGCTCTATCTAGGGCATATTATTAGTGCAGGAAGTGTTCGGGTTGACCCAGAGAAGATCAGGGCCATTCTGGATTGGCCACCGCCGAGGAACACTTCACAACTCAAGGGATTTCTTGGGCTTTGCGGGTTCTACCGTAGATTTGTGAAGGGATTTTCACAGATAGCAGCACCACTTACAGATTTGACACGGAGAGACAGTTTCAAGTGGTCAGAGAGGGCTCAGGATTGTTTTGACAGGTTCAAGGAGCTGATGAGTACATGTCCTGTTTTAGCCATTCCAGATTTCACCAGGCCTTTTGAGCTGTAGTGTGATGCCTCGGGAGAGGGCGTAGGAGCTGTCCTCATGCAGGACAAACATCCCATCTCATATGAGAGCAGGAAATTACGAGGTGTTGAGAGAACTTACAACATCTATGACAAAGAAATGCTAGCAATCATGCACGCGCTAGCTAAGTTCAGGCAATACTTAGTAGGGAGCCGATTCACAGTAAAAACAGATCATAACAGCTTGAAACATTTCCTTGGACAGAAGGATCTTAATGACAGACAACAGAAATGGGTGAGTAAGTTACATGCCTATGATTTTGACATAGTCTATGTCAAAGGGAAGAAAAATATTGTCGCAGATGCTTTATCCAGAAGGCCTCATTTGCTTGCTGTTGGGATAGTCATGGATGATTGGAGAGAGTTGATCTTGGCAGAGTATGCCAAGGATAGTTGGGCATCTAGTGTTATTGAAGGAGCTATTCAGGATAGTCGATACACTGTTGTAAATGATTTGATCATTTACAAGGGAAGGATTTATTTGGTACCTGGGTCTGCCATGAAGCAAAAGATCTTGAGAGCATTTCATGATTCACCATTAGCAGAACATCCAAGATTTTTTAAGATATATCGGCAGGTGAGAGAGTGCTTCACTTGGAAGGGGCTTAAATCAGAAGTGCTACAGTTCGTTAGGGAGTGCCCAGTGTGTTAGCAGAACAAACAGGAACATTCCTTTCCAGGCGGTTTACTACAGCCCCTACCTATACCAGAGAAGAAGTGGGATAACATTTCCATGAATTTTATCACAGGCCTTCCAAAGGCACAGGGTCGGGATTGTATTTTTGTTGTGGTAGACAGATTGACGAAATTTGCACATTTCTTTGCGATTTCGTCCACATATTCAGCAGTACAGACAGCAGAGCTATTCTTTCGAGAGGTATTTAGATTACATGGGATGCCACGGAGCATAGTCAGCGATAGGGATAGTAGGTTTATGAGCCACTTTTGGTAGGAGTTGTTCAGGTTGTGTGGAACAGAGCTAACTCCGAGTACCAGTTACCACCCCCAAATTGATGGGCAGATAGAGATAGTGAATAAATGGGTTGAGGGGTACCTTCGAAACTACATTGCATGAGAGCAGAAGGCTTGGGTGAAGTGGCTACATCTAGGGGAGTACTGCTATAATACCTTTTTCCATATGTCTATTCAAATGTCCCCTTTCATGGCACTGTATGGGTATGATGCTCCTAATTTTCTAGATTTGTTATTTGGGGACAGTAGGGTGCCTAAGGCCAAGGATATTTTGCAGGAGTGTCAGGACATTATGCGATCCTTGAAGGAAAATTTGCAAAAGGCACAAAATCAGCAGAAGCAATATGCTGATCAGCACAGGGTTGAGAGGTCTTTCGAGGTAGGAGACATGGTGTATAGACAGTCCTCTCTCAAGAAGAGTGGAGCAGAGAAATTGAAACCACGCTACTATGGACCATTCAAAGTAATCAGGAGAGTGGGCGAAGTAGCTTATGAGTTGGAGTTGCCTGCAGACAGTAAAGTGCATAATGTATTCCATGTGTCACGCCTTAAGAAGGCATTGGGCCACAATGTGGTGCCTTCAGTAGTATTGCCACCCCTTGATGATGAGGGAAAACTTATCTTGGTTCCCGAGGCTATACTTGACTCCAGGGAGAGGGTGCTTTGTAGGCGGATCATCAAGGAGTACTTGGTCAAGTGGAGGAATCTACCAATGGAGGATGCTACTTGGGAAAATGAGCAGATATTACAGCATCCAGAGTTGAAATTGCTTGAGGACAAGCAATTTTGGGAAGGGCGGACTATAATGTTCCCTTTTTAGCATTCATAGCATGATGTTGTCGTTAGCCTATTTCCCCACAGTCCCGTAGGCTAACCAGGACATTAAAGGGACTTAGAGGCCATTTGGCCTAGATAGTTTCAGTTGCAGGTCTTTCTGAGGGGTTTTGAGGCAACTTTGGGCATACTTACTATTTATAGTAAGTCATCTTGGACATGGTCGGACATCCAGTGGCAGCGGTATGTCGATGGTAATTGTTTAAAATCGATAAGAAGACTTGTTTATCATTGATAAGATTTGTTATGCATTAATAAAGCTATTTTATAAATTTAAATTTAAATATTTAACTTTAAAAATGCATAGACTATAGTTTGTGGGAAATATTTAAATTAAAAGAGTCCCCTTTATTTTATAACACATTGGAGACATAAGTTACATAAAGGGAGTTATGTTTCATCCCACATTGAGAAAACGAAGGGTTGAGCTCTTGTGAGAATACTATAAAAGAAATGGAAGAGCTTCTTTTTAGTATGTTTGGATGAAGATAAAAGTTATGTTGTTGGATATTTGATTATCGGGCTTGGAGGACGGAATCCCTCTTTGCTAGCATTCTCTTCGCTGTTGGAAGACATAGTCAGGAGGATCAATGGTGTTTTCACTTCAGGGAACACGTTGGGTTTCATTTGGTGCTCTCGCATAAAGAATTTACAAGGGTTTGAAAGTGCAGATCTGAAGTTAGTTATTGCTACAGTGCGCATGAACAATATTTTGCTATAGTACCAAATGAATAGTGTTTGCTACAGTATCGCGTGAATAGTGTTTTGCTACAGTATCGCGTGAATAGTGCTGCTACAGTGCATGAACAATGTTGGTATCAAGTTTACTTGTTTATCCGGCTGATTAGAAGTTTGGAAGGCTGTCACTCCATTTGCAAATCACTACAACATTCAATTCCAGGTTTCTTCTATCATACTTCCATGTCTATGCATTATAATTGTTGAATACAAGTTTGAATAGTTGTTGCAGCCTTTAAGGCAGCTGTAAGTGCACATCTACATTTAAAATCACCCTTTTATCAGCACATTAAAAGAGTTTTCAGATTTTTTATATATATTGTTGAATGTGTGCCAAGTGTTTGTCAAAATGTTATGATGTGTATTACGCATTTTGAATGTCACTTCATAGTTGTTTGTAAATCTACTCATTGGAAATCAATTTATTGAGGAAATCAGCTTTATGAGTTTGCATACAAAGTGTTTGACAATATTCCTTAAGTTAAATTTCGTCAAGCCAAAGTTCAAATCAGGGGAGGATATTACAGAAATTTTCTCAAGTTGTAGGTCTTGAATGTCCCTACTGTTTTGGAAAGTGGACTATCTCAGTGGGCAGTTCTTTTTTGCATCTCTCTCAAAATGTAGGTCATTTGCAACCCAATTGAAAAACCTAAAATTATTCTTGTTGTCAGATTGAAATCAATTTCCCATTCACACCTTTTATAGTAGCTTGATTGTGAACCATGGTCTTCTAACTTCATTATTTTTAATTCTCAATCAGTGTCAGCATTCTCAAATTGCTTATCGTTAGTTATTCATCTAACAATATTAGCAAACTTAAAACCAATGATAGTAATTGCTAAAACCTTTTCTTCAGGCTGTTTATCTGCTGTTGATCTCCTAGCACTTGATCTTCAATAGATTTCCTCAACTCTTTTTCTGATATCATAGCTTCTTTGCTTTGACACTTGTGGCTTGGCTTCTAAGATTCCTTGCATAAAAAACAAAGATGTTCTCCTCATGAATTGTTTTTGGTTGTCATCTATGTTCCACAGAGTTTCAGGGACAGGGACAAGGGGAAGGCAAGGAATGTGTTTACGGGTATGTTTGCGAGAGGGCCAAAAATAGGGGACGGCAATATACATATATTGTTAAGTAGGAGATATTTTCCATAGGAAGTCAAATTGTGATATTGCTATCAGGATTTAACTGTGTGATTTTTGAGTCAAATTCATTGACCCATATTTCATGAATAATGGTTCATCGAACCCATCTCTCATGAGAATGAATGGAAAACACTTAGCACACATTGGATCTACGTAATGCTCATAGAGGTGAAGCACTACGACTTCTCGGGAGGTCACCCATCCCAATACTACTCCAACTTGAGGGCGCTTAACTACGAAGTTTCCTCCATGGTTAAAACCCACTTTGCTTGCAACCCCATTTGCAAAACCTTCAGCAAATGTTGTGCCTTATGAACCATTCATTAGAGATGGGTTCGGTGAACCACTACTCATGAAATATGGGTCGATGAGTTTGACTCAAAAGTCACACAATTAAATCTTGACAGCAATATCACAATTTGACTTGCTGTGGAAAATATCTCCTACTAATCAATTGATGAGCTTAAGGGGCTTTGTTATGAATGGTTCATAAGGCACAACACTTGGTGAAGGTTTTGCAAATGGGGTTGCAAGTAGAGTGGGTTAAACCATGGAGGAGACTCCGTAGTTAAATGCGCTCGAGCTGGAGTAGTACTAGGATGGGTGACCTCTTGGGAAGTCCTGGTGCTTTACCTCTGTGAGCATCACCTAGATCCAATGCGTGCTAAGTGTTCCATTCATTCTCATGAGAGATGGCTTCGGTGAATCACTACTCATGAAATATGAGTCAATTAGTTTGACTAAAAAATCACACAGTTAAATCTTGATAGCAATATCACAATTTGACTTGCTATGGAAAATATCTCCTACTTATCAATTGATGAGCTTAAGGGGCTTTCTAATGAATGGTTTATAAGGTAGAACACTTGGGTAAAGGTTTTGCAAATGGGGTTGCAAGCAGTGTGGGTTTAACCATGGAGGAAACTCCGTAGTTAAGCATGCTCAAGGTGGAGTAGTACTGGGATAGCTGACCTCTCGGGAAGTCCTGGTGCTTCACCTCTATGAGCATCACCTAGATCCAACGCGTGCTAAGTGTTCCATTCATTCTCATGAGAGATGAGTTCGATAAAACACTACTCATGAAATATGGATCAATGAGTTTGACTCAAAAATCACACAATTAAATCCTAATAGCAATTTCACAATTGACTTGCTGTGGAAAATATCCCCTCCTTATCAATTGATGACCTTTAGGAGCTTTCTAATGAATGGTTCATAAGGCACAACACTTGGTGAAGGTTTTGCAAATGGGGTTGTAAGCAGAGTGGGTTTAACCATGGAGGAAACTCCATAGTTAAGTGTGCTCGAGTTGGAGAAGTACTGGGATGGGTGACCTCCTGGGAAGTCCCGGTGCTTCACCTCTGTGAGCATCACCTAGATCTAATGCGTGCTAAGTGTTCCATTCATTCTCATGAGAGATGGGTTCGGTGAACCACTACTTATAAAATATGGGTCAATGAGTTTGACTCAAAAATCACACAGTTAAATCCTGATAGCAATATCACAAGTATATAGATATGTTTTTTAATGTTTTATATAACTTTTAATGACAACATATATGGTGAAATCAGAAAAAGTCTTGTTTGGGACATGAAATAAGCTTGCAACTCCAACACTTCGATGCATGCATGAAACATAGATTTAACTTAGTGCTAGCTTAGAATTGTTAGTTGATGTCAAAGTCCACTCGGATTTGTGATTTTTTTGTCTTAAGTAAAAACATTGACTTGTTGGTTTTAAAAATATTCCACAACATTTCAAGGATGGGGACATTGGGGGACGATAGGGGACACGTTTCTAGGACGTTTCCAAGAGGGCTAATAATAGGGGACGTGCCCTTGTGTAACATAGTTGTCATTAGCCTTTCTTACAATTAGGTATGTCTTCTTTTGTTTATTAGAGTGGATTGAGTTTGGGGCATTAACTATTCTAGTGTTGTAACCCTCTTCGTGACTTCTTGAGGTGTTGGTCCTAAATATTCTTTTTTCTTATGCTCCATTTCTTTACTGGAAATACAGAAATCCTTAGGAGGTCTAGGCTTAGGTCTTGATTTATTTCTAGTTCTCTTCAAAAATATGTGAAACACATTACCTTTTGGATCTCTAGAGGAAGATTGTTATAATTCCTATATTGAATTTGGAAATTCCACCTCAGGAACATCATTTCTACAAATGAAAGTGGGATGCAGAAGCATTGATGCTCAAATATAGAGAATAAGGCATATCTCTTGCAAAGACAATGCCAAAACACTGATTAATCCTAGTCCTCTTCAGTGTAATGACAAATTCAATAATGATGTATGTTTTTAAGGTTTGGGGCCCTAACTAACTTGGGATCTTGGAACTAGGCTCAAGTTGAGAGGGTTCAAACAATTATGATCCAACTTAGATCCATGGGTGGTTCCGCTTTGTGCTATGAGAGATGTTTTTGTTTGCACTCTGTTCCGTAGGGGAGATTGCCTCTTTGTGTACTCCAAGCATTGATGTTGCTCGCTCTTCATTGTTAATGTTTGGAAGCTTCTGTCGGATAACTCTTTGGATATGCATGTAATTATATATGAGATATATATATATATATATATAACAATAATTAAGTTTATATAAATTAATTATTTGATTATTGAATAGACATGTCTATTCAATAACCTATGCTCAATATAAATGAGAGGATGTTGCATATGGAAAACATAAACCTAAAATAGGCAATGCCATTACATTTGCAGCAGATTTGGAAATCTCAACATGGTATCAGAGCAGGTTGCAAGTGTAATCATAGAAGCCATGGAGAATGCAAGGACAATTCATGTAGTTGAGCAGGATGAGATAAAATTAGTGGGGGTTTGTCATGCAGGAAAATTGAATTTTACATTATCTACACAAATGATACTACTGTAGCACTGATTAATATTGTGACTGTTTGTGAAGATATATTTCTCTCTCTCTCTCTCTCTCTCTATATGAAATAAGAGTGTTTTATTTTGAGTGCTATCAGATCATAGAAGATGTCGTATCCATCTTTAACATGAGCATATATTGTTTCCTCATATGCAAAATTGTAAAGGGAGGTCGAGACCGCTTGAAATAATTTATTGCACACTATTGGGTTATTTGAACTTTTCCAATCCAAAGTAACCTTGTCAAAGATTTGACATACATGTTCCCTTAGTAATGCGCAGAGGCATATTGCATTCAAAGCCTTCTGAGACTTGCGTGTAATGATTTTTTTGTTGATTCCATTCTCATAGTTTGTCGTAGCATGTCGGCAATGTGGTGCTGTAGGCAATGACAAGTTGTGGCGAGCATGGATTATAGATATCTTCTAGCATGGAATGAGGAGCTCCCAGAGACAAACTCCACATTTTCTTTCTCTCACACCGCATGCCTGAAATTATTCACATACTCTCTATTTTGGAAGTTAGATGGCATTAATGCCGCCATCGTAGGAAGACTCTGCGATTGCCACAAATCGAAGGAAGTTTAGGAAAAATAATTTTGAGTGTGCCATCTCATGTGCCACGAAAGCAAAGAGGATTGACCTCCACTGTGGATTAGAAAACTTGACTCAGACAACTTCAATATTACATGCATAATATATTCCTAGAAACATGTGTGCTAATGTTTCTTCCCCATAATATTATCTATAGTGTTAAAGATTCAAATGTTGATAGATAAATTTCATTAGTGAAATAAAAAACACAATGTCTTATCGGAAGAAGTTGTTGAAGTTAAAAGTGGTGGTCATTATAGTGGACATGAGTGGGGACAAAAAATTAAGGTACAGGCTATGGAGTGAGGAGGACATTGATGACTAATATCAGATTCAGAGGGAATCTGACACTTTATCAAAAGCCATATTGAATGAAGAACTCTGAAAATTGATGTTCAAAGGGAGATTGAGATTCAGAGGGAGGTTGACATTTTAAACAACCTTGAAACAGAGGGAGAAGACTGAGGATGCTATTTTGTTAACTTTCAGTGAACCTGATCTTATTGATTAAAAGGGAGTAAACCATGTTGAGATGGTTTCTCTGAAGTTCAATAAGTTGTCATAGTCAAGAGGACTGTGATTATGTATGGGCCTACCCCTTGTGTACATCATGAGGAAGTGACGACTTCCAAATGATGTCACATGTATTTGGGAGAAGTTGTTGTAAGGTGATGATCTTACAATCAACTTGTATTATGAGATCTAATAAATTGAGTAAATGTTGAATGTCTCTTGTATCTCAACATTCTGGGAGGCCATTACTCTTACAATACTTGGTGAATATCATTGATATTCTGGGAGGCCAATACTCTTGATATCAAATGTGATATCTAAATGTTTTGAGTAAATGGTGAATATCATTGATATTCTGGGAGGCCAATACTCTTGATATCAAATGTGATATCAAAACTTTTTGAGTAAGTGGTGAATCTCATTGATATTCTGGAAGACCAATACTCTTGATATCAAATGTGATATCAAACCATGTTTTTGAGTACTTGATGAATATCGGATGTCGATATTTTGGGAGATCAAGAGTCTTGATATCAAATGTGATATCATACACTAGTTTGAGAAATTGATGAATATCATATGTTGATATTCTGAAGATCAATACTCTTGATATCATATGCTATATTAAATGGTGGAAAACTTCTGAGATATCCTTAATATTACTAATGGTGTAATATTTGTCTTCTGTTTATCCTCCCTTGTTAAGAGGGAGTGTTAATGTTTGGTAGCTTCTGTCGGATAACTCTTTGGATATGCATGTAAATATATATGAGATATAATTCTATGTGAGATATAAACTTATTATATGTGAGAAATATATATATATATATATATATATAGACAACAATAATTAAGTTTATATAAATTAATTATTTGATTATTGAATAGACATGTCTATTCAATAACCTATGCTCAATATAAATGAGAGGATGTTGCATATGGAAAACATAAACCTAAAATAGGCAATGCCATTACATTTGGAGCAGATCCGGAAATCTCAACATTCATGTCGTGTTTGGCTTTTCCAATGTATTGATGTTTCATTTCCTTGGAAATACTCCCCCTTTTGTTAGGAATAACAATGCACAATGCACAACTGCGGGGTGGGGTGAATCAATTGTGTATTTGCATTGTTATGCCTAACAATTGGTATCGGAGTTGTTTTTTTCCCTCTTTTGGAAGCTTAAACACTTAAGGAGATTTGTGCTAGGATCCTTAAGAAGGATAGTCTGAAGTTTGATGGAACTAACTATGCACTATGGAAATGAAGGATGCCAATTCACCTGATCTGCATGGGAATAGAGTATTGGAACATTACGAAGAAGCCTTACATACCTCTAAATTATCTAGACAATGCATCAGAAGCTGATATGAAGAAATTTTACTGCAATATGATTGTCTTGGAAGCATTATGCAGCGCCTTGATTGATCCTGAATTTATAGATATCATGGAATTTGCAACTACTACTGAAGTATGGATGAAATTGGAAGCACTTTATGAAGGAGACAAATTTGTGAAGCAGGCCAAGCTACAAAGTCTGAAAGGAAAGCTGGAATCCTTGAAGATGAGTGAAGATGAAACAATCAGAACCTATCTGCAAAAGTTAATAGAGATTGTGTGTGAAATCAAACTTGTTGGTGGAACCAATACCGAGGATGAGATTGTATCAAAGATACTTAGATCCTTGCCATCACTCCATGATCCAAAGCTGCAGCTAGTGAGGAGATCAAAAGTATTTATGTTGTGACAAGAGATACATTGGTTGGTAAGTTATTTGGTTATGAAGTAACTAAATTATGTGATGCTTTACCTAAAATTCAATCTGCATTCAAAGCTATTGTTTCTAAGTATGACAGTTCTACAATTTCTGCAAGATTGGGTAGATATGCTAAGGAATGGGAAGAGATCAAGAAAGATGGATGAGCTTGAAGCCTTGAGTGCCAAAAGGATACCTAGAGGTGAAGGAAAGGTGCTCCTTAAACATTTTTCATGTAATAAGATTGGCCATTTTGCATCGAGATGTCTTGAGAGAGTTCCTAAGCATAAACCTAGGAAGTTTAAGCCTAGATATTAGAAGAAATGTTATTATGCCGCTAGTGAAGGAGCTACTGATGATGAATCTGAGAAAAGTGAGGAAGAAATTATTTTCATTGCTATTAAGGATGAGGACCCTATGACTGAAGAAAAAGCCCGAGTTATTCATGTTGCAAAGAAAGATGATTGGCTAATAGATGTGAATGTTCATACTATATGACAGGATATATGAGTAAATTTGTGAAGCTTGATAAATATGATGGCGTTGTTGTTAGATTTGGAGATAACACTCCTTGTTTGACCAAAGGAAGAGGTTCTATAACTCTTGATGGTATCCTATTTGTTAGTCGAAAGCATAATTTTCTGAGTGTCTGACAACTTGTTGACAAAGGCTATATCTACAATTGAAGGATGGAATGTGCACTAACAAAAATGAATCTGGAATAGAGATTGCTTTTGGAACTAAGACCAGAGATAATGTTTTCCATTTTAACTCTGCAAAAAATAGATGTTTGGTTGTTAAATTGATGACAGTTGGCTATGGCATAAGAGATTTTGTCATGTAAATTTTGATAGCATTGTGAAGATCAGTCCTACTAATGTTATTAGATATTTGCATAAGTTGCAATATGTAAGTAATGTATGATGAGAGAGCAAACAAGATCTACTTTTAAGAACAAGACATATACTACAAATGGGATTTTAGATCTGGTTCGTCAGATCTATATGGTCCTACTAAGACAAGGACTTTCTATGGAGAGAGATATTTCATTCTTTTCCTTGATGACTATTCTAGGATGATGTGGGTTGCATATTTGAAGGAAAATCAAAAGCTTTTGAGAAGTTCAAAATCTTTGAAGCCAAGGTTGAGACTGAGACAGGTATGAAGCTGAAATTCCTGTGATTCGACAAAGGAGGAGAATTTACTTCAAGAGAATTCAATGCATATTGTGAAGAACATGGTATAAGGAGACAAATGTCAGCCCCTAGAACCCCTCAACAGAATGGTATAAGAGAGCGAAGGAACAAAGCAATCCTTCACACTGCAAGGGCTATGATGTTGGAAGGAAAGGTACCTCAGACATATTGAGGGGCTCATAATATGCCTTATATTTTCATATAATTTAGCCTAAGTTGTGCTTATTTGATCCCTTTCCTTACCCAAATTGTCCTCTGATTTACTGTGGTTATTGTTAAAGAATTGATAATGAACATGTGTAAAGGAAATGCAAATCTTTGGCATTAAACTTAATAATAAGCACTAATTCGGGTGTTTGTTTTAAGCATGGATCTACTGGTGGCAAGGATGTGTAATAGAGAGCTCGTGGCACATGATGGATGACTAGGCAAACTTGCAAGAACTGGTTTTTGGTGTTATAACATATTTTGAGTATTCTATTCCAAATCAATTGTAAAGACTTTAATCTGATGGCTCAAGTTTGTGGAGGCAAAACTGTTGTTCCTCAGGGTTTTAAACTGTGAGAAACTAAACTTAGATAGCTGTTATTGTTTTTATTCACAGTCTGTTCTATATATACAGACTGCAATATGTAGAAGATATCTTTAATCCTGAATATAAGCTACTGATAACTATCTTGCGTTGTCACTAAGCTCTTTGGTTGATTGATTGGCGGTTGGAGAAAGGGTGTGCTCCCTCTGTCATCAATTGGTGTGTGATTTCATTTGTGTGTGTGGATTGTGCATTCATTTGATCTGTAAGTAAAGCTTTATTAAAGTTCCTGGATTTGTGTTTTTATTCTGTATGCAATAAATTGGGATCTGCTATTAAATTGTGTAGGAACGATTTAATGCAGCCTGCTGTGTGCAATCGATTAGAATCTGAGTAAAAGATTAGGTGCTCTGTTAAGTAAGTCTCTGTCCCATCGCCAACATAGTATGGCTGCTGTGCTGGCGACCAGGTATATAATTTTCTGTCACCAGAATCTTTTGAAGGAGTTTGGGTTGTTTTATAATGTCTAAAAGGAAGTTTGCAGTCATTCTCTTTAATGTGGTATAAAGTGTCCAATCATATATTCTGGCCCGATACACTTAATTACATACTTAATTAATTAGATTATTCATAAAGTGTGCCAAGGATATAATTTATATTGTTAAGATGTGAACATCTTAGTTTATGAATCTGAAGCTTTAAGTTGTGTGTTTTAAATTGTATTTGGAATTTACTTTTATCATAAGTTTGGATTATGCTTAGTTCCTTTTTATGTGAGTTATTTCCATTAGATTAATCTCAATTCTACAAGGTGTACTGTACTTGAGTGGGAGTGATTTGTTCTAATTTCAATTCAATCAAAGGATACCTTTAGGAAGTGTGTTGAATTCTTCAGTGCATTCATACCCACTCAACGTACTGTCTTCAGCTCTTGCACAAATAGCCACTATATCTCTCATTAGCATATGAATCCTGGATTGACACTTTAAAGTCCAACTGAGGATACTCGCATAGATCCAATTCCAAATAAATTTAAGAAGGAAACTAGACCACAGTTTTACCCTAAACATATTGGAGTGAAACAATTTCTACAACAGTCTACCCTTTGAATAGAGTTCAGATTAAACATGAAATCAATAAGACACCTAATGAGCTATGGTATGGATATGTGCCTATAGTCAAGTACTTCAGAATGTTTGGAAGCAAATACTGCATTAAGGGAGATGATGATCTGTGAAAGTTTGACTCTAAAAATGATGAAATGATTTTCTTGGGATATTCAACAAAGAGAAGAGCCTACCAATTCTATAACCTCAGATTGAAGAAGCTGGTTTAGAGTGCCAATATGAAGGTAGATGAAAGATTTCTAATTTGGGAAAGAACCTGTAGTTATGGATCAGATAATGACGAAGACAATCAAATTGAAATCATAGAAGATCAGAGTCAGAATCAAGATTAGATTTAATCAGTTGAAGAAATTGACAATGGGATTGAAGTTGTTACACAAGAATCTACTGCTCCTAAGACTCCAAGGTATGTAAAACTTAATCATACTAGAGATCAGATTATTGGTAATATCAATCAGGGAGTTATGACTAGAGGAAGGATTGCTAGAGATGAAATTTGTATAATTTCTCAAGTTGAGCCTAAAAATGTTGATGAAGCATGTAAGGATCATAGTTGGATCAAAGCTATGAAAGAAAAATTGGATCAGATTAAAAAGAACAAAACATGGATCTTAGTTCCTAGGCCTAAAGACAAAAATGTCATTGGAACTAAATGAGGATGGTGAAGTAATAAGTAATAAAACGAGATTGGTTTGCAAAGGATGCTCACATATGGAAGGCATAGATTTTGAGGAAAGTTTTGCACCTATTGCTAGACTTGAGGCAGTCAGAATGTTTCTTGCATATGCTGCTTAGAAAAACTTCAAGGTATATCAAATGAATATGAAGTCAGCATTCTTGAATGGAGAATTAGAAAAGGAAGTCTGTTGAGTAACCTAATGGACTTTGATTGACTAGTCAGAGGGACATGGTTTACCGACTGAAGAAAGCCTTATGTGAATTGAAGCAAGCTCCTAGAGATTGGTATACAAGGTTAGATAAGTACCTATTGAAACTTGGATTCAATAAAGGTATTCTTGACAGTAATTTGTATTTTAAGATTAATTTTGATAGCATCTTAATTGTTGGAGTACTTTTGTCAATTACATTATTTTTATTGGAGATGGCAAAATGAGTGTAGATTTTGCTAATGAAATGCAAAAGGAATTTGAGATACCAATTGTAGGTAAGATGACATTCTTTCTTGTTTGCAAATTATACATACTAAGACAAGGATTGTCATATCACAATCTAGGTATGTTAAGGAATTGCTAGAGAAATTTGGTATAAGAGATTCAAAGCCAGTTGGAACACTATGGTTATAGGATGTAAATTGACTAAAGATTATGATTCAAAGAATGTCAATCAGACAAGATACAAATCAATGTTGAAGGATTACCATATCTAACTTAGACAAGACCTAACATATCAAATCTAGTTGGAATCGTTGCAAGATTTCAAGCTGAACTGAAGGAATCCCATGTTGCAGCTGTTAAGAGGATATTCAGATACCTAATAGGTACAATGGATATTGGTATGTGGTATAACAAAGATAATGATATATGACTTGTGATTGATATATGATAAGTCCCATTATATATATCCAATGAAGTGTTACATCCCCGTAGGGGCATGACTCTACGTGGCCAAAGGCCATGTAGGGTCATGATCCTACGTTGACATAACTACTGGTTTATCTTTAACAAAACACTGTTATTCAAGATCGGCGACAGTATTTTATCTTGCCCGATACAAACCATATAACAATGCATTATACCAGATGTGATATTGGTGATGGAGAATGTTTAATAACAAGCGAAGCTCGATATGAGTCGAAGGCTATGATGTTAATTTCATATATATATATATATATATATTTATATATTTATGTTGTGATGTTAATTTCATATATATATATATGTTTGTCTAATATGACCACAAAATTAGATTTAATCTATTTAGTATTACTTCGACAGAAGCTATATTTCAACACTCCCTCTTAGTGAGGGAGAAGTAACAGATTTTTCAAAAGATACAAGAATACAAAGTGTCTGTATATAACACATTCTCTTCCTTTGAAATAGTGACTAGTCAAATAATTAAAATCACCATGCTATGAGCACTATCATAACATATATTATGATCTCTAATTGTCCGAAACAATATCTAGAGTAATCATAATGCATTCGATATCTATGACTTCCAGCATAACTGCAACAAATGTCATGATAACAGGCCTATCATTTGCAAGATCATCACCTTACAAAGGATTACCTTCTGAATATATATGCCCATGAAAGATTGTCACCTTTCATTATATATCTGATGCAACTAAACAACCATAGAAGCATAAACACACATTAATTGAAAATTTAAATTCAAAATTGAATATTACAACTTAATCATACCAAGTTTTCCTCTAAAGTATTCCAACTTCACTCTAACAAGAGGCTTGGTAAAGATATTTGTTGTTTGCTCATTAGTACTGATGTACTCCAGTTTGATAACACCTTGATCCGCCATATCTCTAATGCAGTGATAAGGAATTTCAATATGCTTAGAACGATTGTGGAAAACTGGATTAGCTGAAAGCTTGATACAACTCTGATTATCGCAATGAATCATAGTGGGCTTCAAGGCCTTTTGAACAAATCAACTAGCAACTTCTGTAAACATACAGCTTCTCTGGCTCGCAAAGAAGAGGCAATGTATTCTGCTTCAGTAGAGCTTAATGCAAGTGAGGATTGTTTTCTGTTAACCAAGAAATCATTCCAGATCCAAGACTAAAGCAACATCCAGAAGTACTCTTATGCTCAATAGAGTCGCCTGCCCAATCAAAATCTGAATATCCATGAAGATTGATGTCTACTTGATCATATCTAACTCCCATGCCCATAGTGCCTTTTAGATATCTCAAGATGTATTTAGGTGCATGTAGATGTATCTTCTTTGGTGCACACATAAAATGACTTAACGTGTTAGTAGTGTTGTGACCAATAGTCACATCATCGCCCAAGCCTAGGGCCCCCTTTTGTTTCTTGGTCTTGTCCTTTTGGCTTTAGTTCTTGGTAGTATTGGGCTAAATCTTCTAAAGTTCGCTCTTTCAAATGAGAATTGGTAAAATTGGCCAGATGTGAAAAGTGTTGTCCATGTGGCTCTGAGAATGGAAATTATTTGCTTGTTTGAGAATTGAATGTCTTGACTTACTATTTTTAGAAATTCTATTATTAGTAAGTCTATTTTTAGTAAATTTCATTGCCTCTCAGATTGGCCTTATTTTGACTTTGGGACAACTTACTATTTTTAGAAAGTCTATTTTTAGTAAATTTCATTGCCTCTCAGATTGACCTTATTTTGACTTTGGGACAACTTACTATTTTTAGAATGTCTATTTTTAGTAAGTTTATTTTTAGTAAATTTCATTGCCTCTCAGATTGGCCTTATTTTGACTTTGGGACAACTTACTATTTTTAGAAAGTCTATTTTTAGTGAGTCTATTTTTAGTAAATTTCACTACCTCTCAGATTGGCCTTATTTTGACTTTGGGACAACTTACTATTTTTAGAATGTCTATTTATGGCAGGTCTATTTCTGCAACAAGTGAGCTATGGTTGATAAAGAGCCAAAAGGGTACATGTGTCATATCCAAAAGAATGAGCAAGCATGATAGTCAATCAAGAAAAAAATGCTTAAGTCTGGAATCACCCATGAAATATCCAAAAGTAGAAAGGCATGAAGATAATAGAAAAAAATGGTTGTCGTGGAATTCTTCCATCATGGACAAAATCCACGATCTCTCAAAAAATCCAGCCTTGGAGAAAAATGGTGGTTGCGGAATTCTTCCATCATGGACAAAATCCATGATCACTCAAAATGTCTCACCTTGGAGAAAAATGGTTGTTGCGGAATTCTTCCATCATGGACAAAATCCATTATCTCTCAAAAAATCCAGCCTTGGAAGAAAAAATGCTAGTGTTGGAAGTTTCTCCTTCATGGAAGAAAAAATGGCTAAGTGTTGGAAACTTTCTCCTTCATGGAAGGAAAACTGGCTACGTGTTGAAGATTTCTCCTTCATGGAAGAAAAATGGCTAAGTGTTGGAAACTTTCTCCTTCATGGAAGAAAAATTGGCTAAGTGTTGGCAATTCCTCCTTGATGGAAGAAAAAATGCTAGTGTTGGAAGTTTCTCCTTCATGGAAGAAAAATTGGCTAAGTGTTGGAAACTTTCTCCTTCATGGAAGAAAAAATGGCTAAGTGTTGGAAACTTTCTCCTTCATGGAAGGAAAACTATCTAAGTGTTGAAGATTTCTCCTTCATGGAAGAAAAATTGGCTAAGTGTTGGCAACTTTCTCCTTCATGGAAGAAAAAATGGCTAAGTGTTGGAAACTTTCTCCTTAATGGAAAAATGAAAAAGGATTAAGTGCTAGAAATTTCTCCTCCAAATCTTGAATTTCACCCTCTTCAAGTGTGTACCCAAGACTGGAAAAATGATTGATGATGATAAAAAAAAAGGGGGGAATTCTTCAAAATGTAAGAAAAGGCATAATAGTGAATTGAAAGCATTTGAAGAAAAAGGAGGAGAAAGCTCTAGTTCTAGAAATTCAAGAAAGACGCTCAAATCCAAAATTCTAGTACCAAAATCAAAGTACTAAGTGATCCGGTCCCAGACATCCAAGGTTCAAAGATCAAAGTTCAAATCCAAAAATCCAAGAACATGGCTAAGGAAATGTTTGAAAGCTTTACCAGGGAATCCAGTCGATGGAAAAAGATTATTGATAACATCAAGCAAGGAATATCAAATGCAGTTGCATCCTTGTTATCACAAAGATTAAGGGAAGAGGAAATGACAATTGATAATCTGAAAGTCAAGTTAGAGGAATTCTTTCAGCTAAACGTATATGGAAGAGATGATTTTGAGAACTTCTCCATGTTCTCAAATACAATGCACACTACTAAGGACTTACTACTAGATTGGGATGAAAGCTTGGGAAAAGCAGAAAGAGCAATTGCAGTTCTAGAATTCAAGCAAGAATCTGCACCAAGCATCAGTATAGAGGAGTTGGAAATAGTATTAGATCGATTTTGATCTTTCAGGCAAAGAAATCAAGGATAGATGCATTAAATGCAGAGTGGGTGTGCATAGGGATCATTTATTACATCCCACTCTTTCTTAAATTAGCATGCATGATGGGCATTTATTACCCACTATAGTAGTGGATTCCTTGTGGCATTAATGTAGATTCCTTTCCATTGCCCTAACCCTAATTAGGGTTGATGTGGCAAGATCTTGGCGATCGGTTATTGTGATCATCCGGGCCACCCGTTGTAATCGAGGACCTATATAAAGGCCTCATTTCTCATTTGTAAGAGGAGATTTTTATGAGATTGTTGCTATGAGTTACTGAGATAATAAAGTTTTCATTGGAGTTTGGTGAATACTTGACGTGTCTTAGTGCTTGCTTGTTCTCCTAAAATTTCTTCAAGTAGATTAAGTTTAGCATAGTCAATGTGTGGTGATTACAATGGAGAATATGATGGTGTATTGATGAATTCCTTTGGTTCATACTTTTGACGTTTGAGTGATTCTAATTCGTTGTGTAAAGGTAGCTTGAACCTCTTTCATGCATATGCTCAACTTCTATCATTTGTATACATTGTTCTTTATGATGGTGTATGCGGTGATATGAAAATCTTTGGCATAACGCTTGAAGATTGCACTGGTTCATGCTTAGTTGTAGTATAACTTGGCGAAGCTGAATTCAGTAAATTGAGGAATTTGTCCACTAGAATACTATTTGTTGTTATCACTACCCTTAGGATTAGAATAGAATTCCTGAACCCCATCCTATTTAATTTTTGCATATTCTGTGAAAAATCCAAAAAAAACAAAAAAAAGCGCTTCATTGCAAAACCTTAAGATAGCTCCCACATCTAGTATGGCTTGAAATGAATATGAATAAACACATAAGACCCCTTGTGATCATCAGCAAATCACATCAACCACCGATCTTATCCACAGTCAAGACCTGGCATTAAAAGAACCTTGAAGTCATTGTATGATCTTCTAGCAATCTCAGCATACACAAGACTTTATTCAAGAGAGGATAAGATATTTCGGTATTTTGTTCTACTGTTTGGTGAGTCATAAAACACACATCAACAAGTAGCATAACAGATACCAGGACGAGTATTCACCAAATATATTAAGGATCCAATAATCTACTCGTAGTAAGTAGGATCCGTAGATTCAGATTTGATCATATCATCCTTCAGCTTGTTTAGGTTGACTTCTATAGGATTAGTAGCTGGTTTACATTCCATCATTCCAAGTTTTGTCAAAATATCAATAGTATGTTTTCCCTGGTTTAGAAAAATGTAGTTACCCTTTGCTAGACTTCTAGTCCTAAGAAGTAGTGAAGAAGACATGGATCTTTCATATCAAACTCTGCTGTTAGTTCTCGTTTGCACTTCTTTATAAGATGTTCTTCACTTGTTATCAACAAAATCATCAACATATAATACAAGAATAATCATGTCATCACTATCTATCTTGAAGTATAAGTTAGGATCACCTTCATTTTTAGAATACCCTTTGTTAGATAGTTGTCTATTCTTTCATACCATGCTCTAGGAGCTTGTTTAAGATCATATAGTGCTTTCTTTAACTTACACACGTGAGATTTTCTGTTATGAGTGTAGAACCCTTATGGTTGCTCAATATAAACCTCTTTTTCAATTTCACCATTTAGGAATGCTGTTTTAACATCCATTTCATGAACTTTCCATCCGTTGTATGCTGCAGTAGCCAAGATAGTCCTAACTGAAGTGTATCTAGCAACTGGAGCAAATGTTTCTTCATAATCGATACCTCCTTTCTGTGTTAAATCTCATGCTACAAATTTGGCTTTGTACTTTTCAATGCTGCTGTCAGGTGCATGCTTGATTTTGAACAGCCACTTAGAAGAAACAACTGATTTGTTTTTAGGTCTGGGTACAACATCCGATACATTATTTTTTAGCATAGAATTATATTCTTCAATCATTGCTTCTTTCCAAGGTTTGCTTGATAAGGCTTCTTCAACATTTGAAGGTTTTGTTTTGACAAGTTCAGTTAATAATGCTACATAACATGATTGGTTTCTTGTTCTTTTACTTTCTCGAATTACTTCACCAGGTTCAACATGATTCTCTTCTATCATTTTCCTAGCCCAAAGTGGCCTCTTTTTATTGTTAACATTTTTAGTATCCTCAGGATTTGATGTAGTGGTAGAAGAAGGTTTAGTATCATTCTCCCTCTCAATTTCTGCCGAGTGATTTTCATCTATTTTAGTGACCGGTTCTGTAAGTGATTCATCACTATTTTTAGAAAGATTGAAGGCAATATCTTTTTCAAATTTCACATCTCTACTAATCTCAATTGTTCTTTGACTCGGGACAAAAATCTTGTAGCCTTTGATTGTTTCACTGTATCCAATGAGTATCCCCTTCTTCCCAGATGGTTTTAGTTTTGTTCTTTTCTCTTTAGGAATGTGAATATAAACAAGACACCCAAATATTTTTGGGTGACTTAGATCTGGTTTGATACCCGTAAATACTTCTTTAGGAGTGGTCTTTTCTAATATTGAGTTTGGACATCTGTTTTGAATGTAAACTGCAGCGTTAGATGCTTCAGCCTAGAAAAAAGTATGAAAGTTTTGATCGTGCATCATTGCTTTGGCTGATTCAACAATTAATCTATTTTTACGTTTTGCAACTCCATTCTGTTGAGGATTATGTAGTACAAAAAACTCCCTCTTAATCCCAAGAGTAATGCAAAAATCTTTGAAAATTTCAGAGATGTATTCACCTCCATTGTCTGACCTTCGTATTTTTATTTTCTATCGTGACTAGTTTTCAACTAGAGCTTTGAATTCCTTGAATTTTGATAATACTTCAATTGATTCCTTCTGTTTTAGGAGATAGATCCAAGTTCTTCTAGAATAGTCATCAATAAAAATTACATAATAGAGACACCCATTTAGGGAAGGTACAAACATAGGACCACAAAGGTTAGTGTGGATAAGTTCAAGAATAGATTTTGATTTGTGAACACTTTTAGGAAATGATTGCTTAGTGTTTTTGCTTAGGGCACATCCTTCGCAAATGCTTAAGTGATCAGTTTTGAGACTAGGGAATCCTTTTACAAATTTTCCTATAGATGATAATGCACGATAGTGAAGGTGACCTAGCCTCCTATGCGAAATTTCGAAAGAATTTGAGGTTTCATGACTTAGGGCTAAATTTTGATTATCACAAAGTTTATATAGACTTTCGTCTCTAAACTCAATAGATATAGCTTTCTTAATGTTAGAGTTCTTTGGCGAAGATAGAACTCTGTCCTCTTGAAATGTGACTCTAAAACCTTGGTCAACAAGACTGGAGATAGAGACCAAATTCCTTTTTATACTAGGGATGTATAAAATATTTTAAAGTTGGTAATACCTGAATTTAGGTGGATTGAGCAAGACCCAATACCTTTGATTGGATGAGTAGAATTGTCTCCAATAGTTACTTCTTCTAAGGAGTATTTAGAGAAGCTTTCAAATCTGTCTCTAAAACCTGTTATATGCCGAGATGCTCCACTCTCCATAATCCATGTATTTTTGCTTGAATTTAATTCACTTGAAAGAGCTAAATAAAATGCAAAGTTTTCTTTTTCCTCTTTCTCTTCCTTTAACTTTTGCTAGGGCTGCTTGAATTCTTTTCCATTCAGGGTAGAAGTTGTGTGAATGACCAATTTTGTCACATTTAAAACATTTTACTTTCGACCAATCTTGTTTCTTATATGGTTTGTCAAATTCCTTCTTATTATGTTTGAATTTTTTTTCTTGTTTGAATTTGCATGAAGGGCTTGGATTTCTCCCTCTTGATTTATGCTTAATCCCCTTGAAACTAGTCTTGATTCTTCTTGTGTGCATTCATTTTTGAGTAATTCAAATTTAGGGAGTTCAGGTCGAGAGTTTGGACCTCGAATAAAGGTTTCCCAAGATAGAGGAAGACCTCTTAAAGCTATTATGCTTAGTTCTTTGTCATCAACTCTATTTTCAATTGCTGCAAGTTGATCTTTTAGTTCAGAAATTCTTGAGAAGTAAGATGTAATTGACTCCACATTGTTCATCTTTATATATAGAAGATCTTGTTTTAAAGTTAGCAATCTACTAGTATTATTGATTTCAAAAGTATCCCTAATAGTAGAGAACATTTCAAATGCAGTTTTGAGACTGGATATGGAGGGGAGAATATGATCCTTTACAGAGTCTATAATGATTTTCATAGCCTTCTTGTTGTGCCTTTTCCATGTCGTTTTATTTGGATCATTTTCAAGAATGGATTTGTTTGATTCTATGTACTCTTATAATTCCATTTCTCTTAATATTATCACGACTCTAATTTTCCTTGATGAGAGGTTTGATGCTCCCTCAAGTCTATCCTCTAATCTTACGTGATTAACCATTTTTGAATTTAGAGGATAAGTTTAAGTTTTATAAATCTGAGATTTAGATTTAAAATTCTGAATAACAGAGTTTCTTATTAGGATAGCTCTGATACCATGTTAATGCAATAGGATCTTGGATAGAATAAACTGTATTTCAGACTGTAATAGAATATGTAACTTGCTGTCAGATTTGTGTGTTGCAGATCTTCAATGCAGAATCTTCTACTTGAATGATAATGTATAGTTGTTCATCAATAATCTGCAAGAGGAACAGATCGCTGGGGCTGCATTTATGACTTGTGATTGATATATGATAAGTCCCACCAATGCTATAATATATATATCCAATGAAGAGTTACATCCCCGTAGGGGCATGACACTGCGATGCTACGTTGACATAACTACTGGATTATCTTTAACAAAACAATGTTATTCAATATCGGCGACAGTATTTTATCTTGCCTGATACAAACTATATAACAATGCATTATACCCGATGTGAAATTGGTGATAGAGAATGTTTAATAACAAGTGAAGCCTGATATGAGTGGAAGGCAGTGATGTTAATTTCATATACAGATATATATATCTATATATATGTATATGCACATATGTGTATATAAATATATATAGGTATATATGTCTATCTAATATAACCACAGAATCAGATTTGATCTATTCAGTATTACTTCTACAGAAGCTATATTTCAACAGAAGGATTTTCTGTATCTGTTCTCTTCAAAAATTTGAGCCTAATGAACATTTTATATTCTGTTGTATAGCCTACTATGAAATCCATGGGAAAATCCAGTGTCTTTATAGAGATTATGATGCTTCTCTGTCTTGCTTATGCTACCTTGATCAATGATGTTTGGCTGTATTTATTTTCATGGTCACCACTTCAAAGCACAGATCTTGTTGTTTGCGATGGTCCAATCTCTACTAAATTGTTTACTGCTTTCAACTTGTCACAAATGTTGGATGCATTAAGCACCCTCTGTATACAATTGATATAAAATATAGATGGAGATAGATCATTGAAAAACCTTGACCCTAATTATAATTGTCATGGCTTTATCTATTCTTGACATCATGGACCCTCTTAACAGCCATATTTCATAGCACAGATCTCAAGGGTAGGTTCACATTACCAATTTCTTCTCTACCACTTGTAGTTCTTTTCATTTAAACTGTTACGAGAGGAGGTATATAGAATCAATTGCATGCTAGGATTGTCTAGCCTGACCCCCTTTAGCCATGGACTTTTCTTGACAACCATTCACAAGCTCTGCGTCACTACTATTATGATCAATGATAATTGTTCGCTCCTCTAATACATCCCAAAATGATGTTACGTGAGGTTTTTGGTTCCACATGGTCCCATTTAGCCATGGACTTATCTTGACAGGCATTAACATGTTCTGCATCACTAGTACTATGATCGATGATAATTGTTGGCTCCCACATCCCAAAAATAGTGCTATCTGAGTTTTTTGGTTCCCAATCAAGGTGTTCTTCATGTACTTAACTTGCTTTGCAGGGTTTTCTCTCACATTTCTATTTGTGGGTGTACTAGTTAATGGGTTACCCTGTGCTAACCCTTGTTTGTCTATTTCTTTGTATTTCTGTCTTGTTTTATTGTATTTGCATAGACTCTTGAGCCCCTTACATAGCTCCTTGCGATTGTAACTGATTTATGTTTGAGTCCCTTTGACCTATTTTTGGTCATTCGTGGACATTAATATAATTTCTCTCTTTCTTTTCTCATCTTTTTTGTTAAAATGCTGAGTACTTCAATCTGAATTATTTGTAATATCTTACTCACCCTGTATCTTGTTTTCTTGTTAATGAAGAATGACCGTGAGTCTGATTGTAGAGATGGAACAGTGCAAAGAGAAAAAATAACAGTGATGTGCTCTGTAAAATTCAATGACATTTCACAAGGGGCAATCTTGCAAATTAATATTTGTGACTTTATAAGTAGCTCTGAGTCTTTAATCAGGAAATTATGCCAAATCTGTTTCTACAAATATTTTTCATCCGAGATCATGTTTTAAACTTATATATTGGTTGGCTTGTCTTGCTCTACTTCAGAAAGAAATTTAGCCTGGCACAGTTTGTCTAGGAGAAGGTTTTGAAATTTTTTCTACCTCTCTTAGAAAATATATGTTCATTTCAGATCTTGTGTACATTGTAACATCAAATGGACAAAATCTGTTTGAACTTTGTACTTCGTACATTATGTTTTTGTAGGCATTGGGCTATACTTTTTATTTATCCATACTATGCACAATGTGCATGACAGGTTTTGCAAGGACATATCCAAAAAATTAAATGAGAATGACAAAAAATTGTATGGTTGGATAACTGTAATTGTTTTTCCTTTTGCATCCATTTTACAGTATGTCAAAAGGAGTGCGAGATTTGCCTGGAAATCTTCAGTCAGCTACTAGCACCATGCCTTCAGGGAAGTCCATTATGTACTTTGGACTACTTTTGGCAACAGGCATCTTCTTCATTTTTATTGCTTTTACCATGTTTCTTCCAATCATGGTTGTAATGCCACAGAAGTTTGCAATATGCTTTACTGTTGGCTGCATATTCATTATAGGGTCCTTTTTTGCTTTGAAAGGTCCCAGAAACCAGTTAGCTCATATGACTTCAAAAGAGGTAATTTACCCTAATGTTTTTAGCTTTCTTCTTAGTCACTTGAATCAGTTTATGGTTGTTTTACTTGTAAAAGTTCTGTAAAATGGCATGAAGCTTATATATGCATAGAACACTTAATACTGATATTATTGTTTACAAAGTTTGTTGTTCACACAAAATGATATTGTACAGAGACTTCCATTCACTTTTGGGTTCATCGGGAGCATGGCAGCTACCATTTATGTTTCGATGGTGCTACACAGCTATATATTGTCTGTACTTTTTTCTGGTGTACAGGTTTGTCTTTAAAAAGATTTTGCTATTTTGGACTAGATTTGGAGCTTTCTGTAGACTGAGCAATATTTAAGTTGAATCCTCCATTATTTTTATCCAGGTGTTGGCCCTGTCATACTATGTTATTTCATACTTCCCAGGAGGATCTACTGGCATGAGGTTTCTTTCATCTACACTTATGTCTACAGTAACTAAGTGTTTTGGACGATGATATGATTGATGGGATAGCTTCAGATCTGGAATTTGAAACTCATATGACTGATAGTCTATGTGTTGCTTCAATTGACATGTATCTGCCTTCAAGTCTGATCCCTAACCAAGTCCTATGTTCTGTAGGAAGTGTAATTCACAGATGATCTCTTATTGCTGTGTTGCTTTCTCATTGAATTTTGCCAGTGGGTTACAGATCCACCCTGTAGAAAAATGGATAGTATTTGTATAACTACAAACTGGTTGTTTTTGTACGAACTCTTTTCCAAATGTTGGCATTATCCCAAAAGTAGGAATGGAGGTTGAAGTTGCCAAAAGCAATCTTGATATTATTGATCTTTACAAGGTCTGGAGGGACTAACTTAGTTCTGGCATACAGACAAAAGGACATCTGTGTTCTAGTCATGGCTTCCTGTTCATCTGTCTTCATATTTTTTACAGCTTCTGCATCTATCATCAATCCTCAACCGAATTGTTTTCTGCAAGGCAGAGCACTCTAATTATTTCTCTGTGATTCAGACACAAAGCTTAAAGAAACAAACACCCGCCCATCATATAATTAATGCTTAGAATTTACTTTGGATCCTAATTGGAGTAGCTATACATCTGTTGGTACCTTCAGAATAGTTAACAAGAAATAAATATATTGCAGGGCCTATGATTTTCACAGGTCTTCAAGTATTGTTTCTACATGGTTGTTGAAATTAGTAGGGAATTCAATGGAGCATGTGTATTTTGAAATTAGGTTAATGGTGGAACTCATCTTAGTTTTTTGTGTTTGTTAAAATTATAAATTGAATTTTTGATGTTATTGTTTGAATGTAGTTTGAAAATGTGTGATTGGTTAATAAATATGTGAACTGACTTTTTCTAAGTTGGATTTATCATATAATGTACTTTAAAAAGTTTGACATATCTGGAATCTTAGAGTAGAGAAAGTATTGTACTACCATAATTGTGGAAAGTTCTTCAGCACCACATGGTTCCCAATGGGCTATTTCAATAACCTCTTTGCACTTCCACTTTTTTGGCCTTCGTTCAGGACCTAGCTGAATTGTAGGGAGCCTTAGAACAGTAGGGGCCATTTATCACCCTCTTGCCAAAATGGCAGCGCGCATGCATTGGGGGATTATAGGGAACATGAGGATAGACACAGCTCAACACCTAAGCCGATTGATTTGGATATGAGGCACTCCTTACACCCCTATATCCACAAAAATGAACAAGCCCTTAAGGAGAGGTCCCTATATATAGTGGAGGGTGCCAGGGGATATGGACCCATCATCTTTAGGGAGGGTTATATCAATCCCCTGCACAGAAGGTTATAATCAAATGCCTGCACACAAATAGGACCTAAGAATAGTGGGGCTCCACCAATCCAACTATAGTTTTGTGCATGGGGTTGGGTGGAGGGCATAGATGTTGTAGGTTGATTGATGCATCTGGAATCTAGAGGCAGGCTGATGTCATTATTCTAGCAGGTTTATCCGTCTTTGTCTGGAGAGGGCCCATACTATTTTATGCTCTGTTTGCCCCCTCAGAAATAGTAGGGCCAGCAGGCTGATAGTTTAAGGCAGGTATCCATCTAGCTGATCTTAATTGGTGTTGTCTATGGTGCAACCAGAATGCACCACTATAATACCTATATATAATAGACTTGTAAACAAAGTTCTATGAATGGGCGCATTCTGGTTGCCCCATAGCCAGGGGTGATCTTTATCCATAAATGGATGGAACTGTTCAAGGCCAAAATAATTAAATCCCAAGAATGGTATGGCCGGCCTTGGGGAGAGAAGTAGTTGGTTCAATTAGTCCATGCAAGAATTATTCCTGAGATCACCTACCGTGCAGACTGACTCCCTCGGGCAACCATATCTGCTGGTGGGTGATTAATCAATCAATCAATCAATCAATGAAAAGGCCAGGTTTGATTTCAAGTTGGGGGTTACAAGAATCCACTGAGCATTTGGAATCCCTCCTGCCAAGTTCTGGAACGACATGCCTTGAAAAATTCAATGTCAAATTTAAATTGTGTACACTTTTGAAACTTTTTGCAATTTGTCAAAAATCCGATTTTATTTTTTTCTCGGCCACCCACATCACTATCTGATGATTTTTAAGGTTCTAAAGATGGGTATGTTTGGCACATTTTCATGGCCGCTAGATTAACCTTTAAATATGATCAACTTATAAATGAATCTCATGCCCCAAGCTACCCTTTGAGTTGGTAAATATTGTCATATTATATGATTGGAGATTAATTTATATCAAAGCTTTAATTTTATCATTTAATTGAGGTGATGAGTTAAAAAACATTGACTAGCTTGGATTAGGAGGTTTTTGGGGTGTTTCGAAAACTGGGACACATGTCAATAGACTTTAGCTAATGACTGTAAAATAGTGTCCAGGATCGGCAAAAAGAAAGAAATTCAAGCAAAAAGAGGAGTCTTTATGTAATTGTGATATTTGCATTCCAATGTCATTTTCTATTTAATTTTGGATCTATTTTGATGGAATTGCATAATATAATTTCATATGCACAAATAGTGCAATCTCGTATAAAATAGTGCAATGTGATTGCACTCTAAATGTATAAATAGTTACGAATTGAATTTACTCTCTGGGAAAGTCTATCAAGAAAAGTTGTTCTACTAGAACTAGCTTTAATTGTTATTAAGGTTTTACATTATGCTATTAGAGATTTAAGAATTGGCTCTAAGATAAGAGTGCTAACATGTCTTGTTCTATCTACTTATCAAAAAAATATTCAGTTTGTAGATGATATTGCATCAATCCCGTACCTTGAAAAAGATAACATTTTAAATCATGTGAAGAGATTGGATTTCGTTTGCTAACTTATTTCAAAGAAAAATAACTTGGGAAGATTATTCCCTAATTGGACCAGCTCATTGGGTTGGCAATGGGGAAGACCATATAGTATAGTGAGGTATATGTGGATCCTCTTTTCAATATCTCCATTTCTACATAGTATGTATCAATGGTAGCTCTCTAAGATAGATACGAGGTTAGTGGAATGGAACATAATTTTTTTATGGTTTAAACTTCATGTATGTAAGAAGATAATATATTATCCTCTCATACAATTCATTTTTATATTGTGTGGTTCTTTGCATCACAACATATAGTGAAAATGGAAAAAATTATTTGGCGGTACTTGTGCTCTAATGACAAATGGAAGAGGAGACATGCATTAGAATGGGTCTGGGTTGTCTTGCTAATAAGGAAGGTGGACTTGGGATGAAGTGTAATGCCCACTTATACAAGGATGAACATAAGACAATAATTATTATTGTTAGAATAAGAAACAAACAAGCAATCATCCAAAGATCACAACATAAGACTTAATGCTAAACCAACCCCAAAGATCTTTAAACATCACTACTAGCCAAAGCATTCAATAACCATCTATATGAATTATACATACAATGTTCCTTTCCATCAAATTAGCATTTGTTAACTATGTTCCTTTTAAGACCCAAATGCAAAGTTCTTACGTGTGTAGTCCATACAAGTCAAGTTGCCATTCAAGACGTTAATATGATAACTATATGCCACATTCGAATTCTATGCATTCCAAAGGTGAGCTGTCAAGATCTAGGGAGTAAGAACCCCCAAAAGGGTATCCAAAACACTATCTAGCATCCAAGGAACAAGTTGGGAAGTACCCATTGTTTGGGCTTAAAGGTTCCAGAGAAATGTAGTATGACATTTCTCATAAGACTAGACGATATTCCTCATAACTGTGGTACGACACTTTACCAATATCACACATTTCTTAGAAGGGGGGACGACATTTCATTAGCATCACCCTAAATGTTGTCCCAATGTCGCCTGGGCTTAAATAACAAACTAAATGGATAACAAAGGAAACAATAAGGGTTAGAACCTCCACATTAGGGAGTATTGGAATCATCAAACTCAAGGATTGCAAGAGCAAATTAGGGATCAAATAACCCTAACATGCTAATATGCAGATTACAAATAACATCTATCCATCTAAAGCAACATCATCATATTATAACATGCACATAAGTAACAATGAGGTGAAGGAAATGCACAAATATAAAATGCAACATCTAACATGATATCCAAGCTCAACAAATAACATGAAACCACAAGGAAACATACACCGGGCAATTGGTGAATCCAAGAGAAGCATCAACCTTTGATCCTAATCTAGAAGTAGACCACCTCTGTACACTGGTCCTCAAGTGTGGTATAGGTAGCTACGCCTTCCAACCAAATGGAAACTGTAGATCCACTCTTGTGCTGATGGAGATAGTGACATCTAACATGATATCCAAGCTCAACAAATAACATGAAACCACAAGGAAACATACACCGGGCAATTGGTGAATCCAAGAGAAGCATCAACCTTTGATCCTAATCTAGAAGTAGACCACCTCTGTACACTGGTCCTCAAGTGTGGTATAGGTAGCTACGCCTTCCAACCAAATGGAAACCGTAGATCCACTCTTGTTGTGCTGATGGAGATAGTGATACCCATGCTTATCACACGATGAGTGCTTGTAGGCAATCACACAATTTCCCAAACCAATCCCCAAATGAATCACGTCTTAACCAGCCTAAATCCAAGAGTTCAAGTCTTGCAAGATCCCATCCTACACACGTACATGCTTGTGTGAGAGCACAACCATCTTCACGAAAGTAAGACTAAACAAGGGTTGGATGAGAAATGACAAGAAAACATCGAGTGTAAAATTCACTCAACCACACATTCTTGGGAGTACAAATTTGACACGAATCCCAATGAAGGAAAAGTAAAACCATGATTGAACTAGAAACCTAACATTCATTCAAAATCCATGACCAAAACATGTGCCTAGAAATACTTGAGAAATTTGGGTCGCACACAAAACGAGATGAAGTAAAAATCACTCAAAAATAAAAGTTGTCAAAAATCGAGGAACTTGAAAACCCATTTCCCAAATGGGATCAAACACCCAAATCTCTAATAAAATTCGAGCTAGAAGCTTGTATGCAAAATTGAACAACATAACATCATAAAAATCTTCAAATTAAAACATAAAAACCCTTATCATCTATATGTCCAAATCTGATATCTAGTGATGCAAGAGCATCCTTGATGTAAGAGTAATCTTGCATCACCCAAAAATATTTTCTTTTCATTCTTTTCTATTTTAATAAGGACTGGTAGATAGGTCGGTTACTATTTATGGGAACTTGCTATTTTTAGTAAGTTTGTCATATGACCTTAGAATGTTCTCATTTTCTACAAGAAGGTTCATTTTAGAGTTATAAGCTTACCATAAAAATTTCATTGCTCCAACTTAAGTATCAAAGAAGTTATTGCCAGAAAATCTTTTAGAATCACCATTGGACGCCTTAGAGTGCCTAGATGAGGTTCGAAAACTCGATGGAAGGGTGCTTGCATGGTTCCAAGTTTGTAGATCAGGAGCTGACATTTCTGAAAAGTGGTTATAATAGCCAACCAGAGCAACGGTTTGAGAGTTATGGTCTTTTGAAGTTGGGCTATTGAAATTTCTAAAACAATTTGTTAAAAATGTATTTAGCCAACTCTATATGTATTGTTAGGGTCTATCAGCCCTAGGTATTAAGTTTGAGCATCTAGAACCTTCCTGGGTGGCATAAAATTGCCTATTTAAGAAAGACCTGAACATTGTCTAGGACAGCTCTAGGTGATAGTTCACAGCTTGTCTTGCAAATTACTATAATGAAGGCATCCATGTGGGTTAGCATATTGTACTTGTGAATTCTATAATTCGGCATTTGTGGCACAAATAAGACGTCCATATTGTTAGATTAGGTGAAAAACTAATCTCCCAAGAACACCTGTATGCATAAACCTGTCACATGGATGAAGCAAAGAACAGAGGCAAGGAAAAATCAAGGAGGCCAAAAAGCCAGATCCATCTTATGGACATGCAAAGAGCAATATCACATATAATCCAATAAGTGAATTAATAAAATACAAAGAGGTGAATCCTTATAAAGGAATCACGGAACCCGAAAAGGGAAACTAAAGCCTAAGAAAGCTAGGGTTGCACAATATAATTAATAAAATATTAATTATATGCACCTACAAGATAGCTTAAGAAAACTAGAGTAATAGGCAACTTAATTAATTAAATCAAAGTGATTTAATTAATAAGTTAGAACAAATAATTACTCTAACACATATTTTGTTCTTGCAATTGCTATTGTTTCTTGTTTCTGTTATGGTTTATGGTATTAAGGGGATCACCCTTCATCATCTAGTCTGTAGAATTTCTCAGTACATTCTTTCACACTCATGTCCTTTTGTCTCAAATTTTGCATCTTTCTCAACAAATTAGTGTGGTAATCAACAAAGAGAAATTTCTTCTTCATCTTCCTAACAATTTTCATCTATTTCTTGATATTTTCTTTTCCCCTTTTTTGTCTCCCAATTTGCAAATGATCCCACCAAAGCAAAGCATGACCCTTCAAATTTGTGACTACTACCTTAACCTTCTTATTATCTAGAGTACCTTCATAGTCAAAGTATTTTTCTATCTTGGCAATCCAATCCAATACAACATTAGGATCAAGTTTTCCATCATAGATAACAACTTCAATAACAGGTCTAGCATTCGCCCTAGACAAAACTCTCAGAAGCCTTTTCTTATCTTGTTCAACCTTAGGTTTTGGGTTAGGATTTAGGACTGGCTCATCATAATCACTAACATCTTCAAGATGTACACCTCTTCTCTGTATTGTCTTCACAACTTCAAGTCTTGTTGCAATCTACCTTAACATATCCATAATAGCATTATAAACATTTTCTCTACCACGCACCATCTTGACAATAGTTCCTACAAGATCGTAACTCTCTGTAAGTTATAGGTTAGATCCAGATCCACCACCCTACAACCAAATTCAATAGGGTTCTCCACGATCCAAGCCTCAAGAAAGAAAGAAATTTGATGCCACCTGACATAAGGAGATACATAGATTTAAGTACAATATATGAAATAATCACAACTTCAAAATATTCGACACTCCCTGCTCAGAGATTTACATGAAAGCTACACGAGTTAATGAAACCACAAAGAACACAAGGCCAGATGCAATAGATTTTTAGGTGTAATTATTTCACTTCACATATAAAAAACCACAACATGCCCAATTGTGAGGTCTTCTGGGTTGCGGCCTTATACAAAACAAGAATTATACAATCTCAGAGCCTTAGCTTGCATCTTTTGTCTCCTATCCTTTAAGGATTATTCTAATATTATCCATCATGTCTTCCTACATTTAACCAAGCTTCTTTTATAACCAGCTAAGCCATAAGTTGGCTAGTTAAGCATTAAATTACAATATAGGTCTATACTTGGAAGAGTATACCAAGATCCACACAAAGAACAATATGAAACAATGTACACTTAAAGGTAGGTCCACATGTGTGTTAGGAGGCAACTCCTAATTGCACAAGATGCCATATAATCGATGAAGACCACACCAATCAGAATGACAACACATGATGAAAATGATAGAAAAAAAGGATGCAAAGAACAACACAAAACTTGATGAACATAGAACATAATAACTTGTGCACTTAGGAAAAGGATCTAGGATATGTCTTCAACATGAGGACACCTACACATAACATGAAAAAAAA
Source organism: Cupressus sempervirens (assembly GCA_028749045.1). Classification (NCBI taxonomy): domain Eukaryota; kingdom Viridiplantae; phylum Streptophyta; class Pinopsida; order Cupressales; family Cupressaceae; genus Cupressus; species Cupressus sempervirens. The sequence goes on from CM053783.1 coordinate 749,642,780, forward strand.
AGCAACAACAACTACTTTGTGAATAAAAGATTAGTACAGAAAATAAGAAATAATTTTGGTTAATGCAAGATTTCTCAAAGATCCAAGATTCTCTTACATTAGGATGGATGTGGATTCACTGTGCCTTGGGTCCCTAGTGCCGACATGATTAGTAGTTAAGTTTGGTTAGTTTTTATTGATTGGCTTCACCACTTTGAGCTTGTTGAAGTTGAGTTCAAAATTGAGCAACATATATTAAAGGATGTTCTTCTTGGTGGGCTTTTCTTTAGTGTTTGGGATTCTTCTAGTGCATTAAGAGTTCATATAGGGCCCATAGAGGAGTTTTGGGATGTGTACATGGTGCCAAGTACATATGGTTTTACTTTTGACTCTAATGTACATGGTGTCTTTCAGGTGCACAGTTTAGTTGCACATGTCTCAAATAGTGTGTATGGTAGCTCACTTTCCGTAGTTTAGGGAAGCAAGTTTTCCCAACACTCTGTGTTGCTTCTCTATGAAATATTCATTCTTGTGATATTTTTAGTCAGATTCATTTCAATTTGGTAGGTTCTGTCAATTAGATTGGTTATGATGCTACAGGAGATAGTTGGTGATCATAGGGACATTACACAATTCTACCATTGGAACTTGGGAAAAATGATGTGTTATTATTTTATGAGATTTCTTGGGGACAATAAATCTTAGAGAGGGCAAACTATAATGTTCCCATTTTTTTGAACATCAAATTTTGAGGGATTAACCTATTATTGTGATCCTTGTAGGTTAATTATTATGGATAGAGGGTCTTCTAAGGAAGAGAGTTTGCTATGGGAGAGTTTTGTCTTCTTCACAATTCAATATGTTCTAATTTTGTCTTCTTTTGACTCAGATTGGACTTCGTTTAGGATTAGTTTAATACACCTTCTATTTATGAAAAGTCTAGTAATGATTAAGAGGGAACCTTTTTATTTTAAGAAAGTGCATTTGGTCACATGGGGAAATAATAGGTGTGACTTCTTTTTCATATTACGTATTTCAAGGATACCTATTTTGGGAGTTATTATTACTTTGGTGGCCAAATTATTATTAAATTATGTAATGAGAGCTTAGATAATTGAGAGGTGTATTAAGACTCTGATGAAAAGTGTGAGGAAGAAGCCAAGTTACATTATAAAAGAGACTTCACGAAGAAAAAGAATTCATTCTTTGGGTATTATTTTTAATTATTTATGAAGTTATTGAAGGTTTTCAACAAGGGGTTCTTGAGGATTGATTCCTCTTTGATTCACACTTTGAGCCATTGAAAGACATGATGAATTGTGCTCTAATTATTTAGTAAATTAATTCTGTTTATTTTGATCACAATCTTGGTGTTGTTGTATACCAAGATTAGTTCTACATTTGTGGCAAATTATTCTACTAAATTGGGCATATGGAATTCTTAGCCTTCAAGACTTTAGTAATTGTGATTTGAGGGTGAGTTTGGCTACAAATTGGTGTTGATAATCATATGATTTTGCAATAGCTGGCAATATTTCTACTAGGCATTAGGCACTACAATTGGGTACTTAAAACCCTAATTGGTTTATGATTATTTGGATGCCAAGATGGGTATTTTTTGTTTGTCTCTTTCCCACATCATTGGATGAGAGTATTGCCTGTTGCTATTTGAGTATCATAATTCTTGTGGTTTTCCTCCCATCAACCACAATTTATCTGGTGTGGAGTGGGTGTTGGACTTTCAAATAGCTGCAAGCTATTTGGTACCACATCTAACATGTTATTTATTTATAATTGTAATGTATCTGAGATTTGTAATACTTGAGAATATCATAATTGCAATTCATTATCTGCTTGACATTTCAATTTGTAATCAATTGCATTAAAGTATAATATTATTGGAGTCACAAGGAGTTGAATCTCAAGAGCTATCTTGTTGATATTTAGTTTTCATGCCAACTATTTGCATTGATGTCTAGTTGTTCAAGTTTCATATTTACTTTGTGTGTGACATCTATATGCATTCAAAAGGTCAAAGAAATTACAATTTCACTATAGTTCTTTGCCTAGACATCTTAGTAATCAATTGGAAATATTTAAATCACATTTTGCATCATTTGAAGCAAGAAAATACTATTAGCATGAATGTTGATGCTATGGGGGAGCATTGCAGAACATTGTTTGTCATTGATGACAACATAGTAATAAGTTTGTATAAGATTGACAAAGCAGCTAACTGAGATTTGTGTATTAAGGACACTAAATTACACATCTAATTATGCATAGTTACCAACATATACTATAGTATGTATTTGACATGTGGGCAAGTGCACAGAATCCAAATCGACATCATACGAAAGATATTGATAATTTACAGAGAACTACAGGAAAACAAAGCAGTAGAAAAATAGTTTCTATTGTATGACCAATATAGAGCATTGTATTTGGAATTAAGGGTTGTGTAGTTAATTGGAGGTAGCACACTGACTATTGATGATGTTAGCAAGTGCGCAGGTACATAAGTCGCACATGTGAAAGTTTGGGTATAGCTGTGAGCCAACAACATTAATTAAATATGTATTTTATTTAATTAACATATGGTAAAGTATGGAGCCAACTCAAGGAATTAATCTTGAGTGTGGTATAAAGGAAATATGTTTTCCAAATTTTACACACCATCATTGAGATCAAGAAGTAGAGGAGACTTGCGAATTGTGAAGTAGAGGAGCAGAGTAATCTGCTAATGCATGTAAGTGACCTTAAGGGTTACTGTTGATGGATACTAAGTTCTAGATCTAATTGCATGATCTAAAGGTGAAGAAGTCTGATGTACTGGATAGAGAAAGAAGTGAAAGATGATCACATATCTATTATTCTAAAAGGAATAGTACTGAGATCAATTGGACAGTGGGTTCATTGATTTGATCTTGAAGCTGTTTGGACAGTGGGTTCAACTGCCTTCCACAACTCCTAACAGGGTCAGAATCTCCTAACAGGGATTCAAAGTCTCCTAACAAGGACTCTTTGTACTAAGTATTGTAACAATCTCCTAACAGGGTCCATCCTCTAACAAGGAATATTCAGATTAGTACATTATTTTGTGGGCATCATTCCCACTGGAGTTTTCCCTCTGATCAAGGGTTTCCCTAGTCAACATATGTAGTGTATTTGTGCATGCACATTTCTTTGTGATTGTTATTTACTTTGGTTGATTAATTGAGAATTGTTTAAGATTGATATATAACTGATTAACACCCCCCCCCCCCCCCCCCCCCCTCCTCTCAGTTATATTGGTCATCTACTACTTCTAACAAATACAATATGAAATTAAAGGACATAAAAATAGAGGGTGCATGTAAAGTGTTTGACATAATGTCAAACATCTAAAAGTGAAGTAATTTGATGTTTGTTGGAGTTAGAACTGATTGGGGTTCTTATAGTATGTGATGCCTATTGTTTCTATAATTCATTTGCTCTTATGGTGCCATCACAACTCATCAATAAAAAATGAAAGGTTACTAATTATTTGTAACAACCTTCATTAAAGCAATATTTTAAGCTTTAATGATATGTAAGCATCGATCATTGGAGTGACATGTTATTATTTGTTGAGTTGGATAATGAAGTGTATTGTCACTATTGGGTATGGTTCGACTTCCTATAGTGTCATTTTGGAGTATCTTGGTGAGGTGTACTAAGAACTATAGTCTTTCATTGATTAGTCCCTTAGCATTCTAATGCAAGAGATGGTTCACTAATAGAGTATTTTTGGAACTGTGTATATGGCATTCAAAATGTATCAATTTTCTTTTATCTCTGGTAGACATATTATCTTGAGCAGAGCTCAAGTTTGATTTCATCCCTATTAAAGATTTTCTATGAGGAAAATCTACTTGTGTGTTCTGCTATTTGGGTTGAGGTAGTAGCTTTTTTATTTATATTGTAATAATTGCAAGCATATTTGAAGATTGATTGATAGTGTAAAGTGTGTGAGGTAGTTTCTTTGAATCAACTTTATTTTGTAAGGGAAGTTTTCTTTTTTTGTGTAAAAGTTCAATAGTTTGTTCAAACTTTGTTATTGTTATTCAATAAATAAGAACTCTTGGCATGCTTGGCTTTTCCCCTTGAATAGGATGGTTTTCCCAAGGTATATTTAGTGTCTTTGTGCATTAGATTTTATGTTCTTTGTTTATGCAATCTTAACTCTAAACCTTCACATGCTATCAAAGCAGGTTTAAGTAAAGATCCTAAACCTATTTATTTAATCAAGGAGAATGTATGGCTAAGTGTTTGTTTGACATAAAGTTCAAGCATCTACGATTGCATGAGTTATTGGATGTCTGTAATTACATGATCCTTTAAGTGGGACATGATTTGAGATCACAATTATCATCATATATTGGTTTGAAGAAAGCATGCTATTGTTGATATTTTTTTGCTACCATTCTTGATAAGATATGGGTGCCAAATGTTTTAGCTGTCAGATCAACTAAGCTCTAAGGGATATGAAACTCAAAATATGAAAGGGCATTGCTAAATTATTCAACAATAAAGAGAAAATTATTTTATAACTATACCTTTGTATAGTGATCATGAATTTTATTAGTTAATTCATGGAATATCATATGGTTTGTGAGTCATGTATTCTTCTAGCATTAGTTTGTACCTTTCTCTCTAGGGCATAAGTTGAGTCTATTACTAATCTCTCTAAAATGCTTCCAGAATGGATAGAGAAGAAAAATGATGGTGAGAGATTACAAGAAACTATGGGTCTAAATTGGTGACACACAACTTCATTTAACATGAACCTATACAATTTTCCATCATGATTACTTTCTTCAAAGAGAAACAAATGAATTTTTGAGGAAAAATCCTCAGCTACAAAGAACATATTTGCACAATCAATCTGAATTTGACATTTATAGTTCTTGAATAGGGTGATCTAGAATAAGGTTGAGGAAGATAATATTGAACTTGGGTATGTCAAAAGTTTTAGAGGTGTGTGTTGGATACCATTCCTCTAAGGCAAGCATTGCAGGTAACGTTGAATGAGGAGGTCAAGAGGTTGATGCAAGTGTTTGGATATTTAAAGGGAGCTTGAGAAAAAAAAGGAGGGTGCCAAATAATTTATAGAGGATCAATAAGCTCGTATAACTCTATAGTCAAACATTGGAAACAACCCTAATTTATCACAATAATCAAAATAATCAGATTGTTTCCCCTATTGAGAAGGAGTCTTTGTTGAGAGGGAGTCTCAACATTTCATTGTTCCTTTTATATGTTTTAATGCATTTTTCCCCAAGATGAAGAAAATTGAGGTGAAAGCCCTTGTAATTATTAGGATTAACGAGACAAAAATAACAATTACATGCAAATATAACAATATTAGGAAATAATAAATTGCACTGAAGAAAACACAAGATACAAAGATTTAACATGGTTCAACCAATCCCTGGGCTACATCCACCACTACCATATTTGGGGTCAAATTGGGACGGTAGGTCACAACAATTGAGATAGCCACCTGTTGCCCAAGAAACACCAACAAAAATTGGCTCCCATTGGAAGGACATCAAACTTTTTTTATCACAATTGCGATGCATAAAGTTGTTGTGAATTGAAGCCAAATGGGTCAATACACCATCACAATTGTGACGACTATACATCAAAGACACCATCACATATGCAACATCTATGTAACAACTATGATGTGGGTCCGATGACTACCCGTCAAACCTATCCATTACAATAGAGACATATTTGTGGTAGCAATATTGTGGAACCAACGAATAGCCATCAAAATTGTGATGGCAATGTAATAGAAAAAATATGGAATGAATGACATTGGAGAGAGTGCTTTCCTAACAAATCTATTTCTAAATTTTAACTTTGGTTATGAACATTATCAAGAGACTGCAACACTCTTACCCCTATAGCTAGTTTTCCTATTATTTTAATCTTTTGGGAGAGACTAGATGATTCTTGTGATTATCAAACAAGGAACATTTGGCCTCTTCCAAAAGATAAAAATAATAGGTTAACCTGTTATAAGAGTAAGAGCGTTGTAGTCTCCTAGTAATGTTCATAACCAAAGTTGAATTTTAGAAATAAATTTTCTAGGAAAGAACTCTCTCCAACATCACACATCCTATATTTTTTCTATTACAATTACAAAATTTAAAGTCATCAGATTGATCCTGCTAGCTACGAGCAGCTGATTGTTCATTTTATCGTACCTAATCTAGTGACAGTTCTACAAAGAATTATAATCAATCCAGCTAATCAGAAACAAGACCAATGAATCGCAATGACAAAGGCATAAAATCTATGATTGAAGTCCCTAAGAAAAGAGATTTAGACAATGAATCATTTGAGAAGGTACTAGAAAAAGGGAGAAAAGGAGAAGATATGATCATGACCACAATAGTCAACATAAAAACTATGGAGATGAATGAATTTGGAGAAATATAATAGAAAGTATACGAAAGGTTTCGATCTAAGGAATGAGATTTACGGAGGTACCAAACACAATGATATTATATGTGAGGCAGAGGGAAAATAAAAGAACAAAGATATGGAAAAAGATTTCTCTGATCGTAGAACTGGTAAGCATCATAACTTTGTAAAAAGTCAAGATGATACAGAGCTTGGAAGGGTTGTAACTGTATATGAGCAATGTTAGTATGCTAATAGAAACCAAATTTAAATAAAGCTTCTACAAACTAAACAAAATTCATAAACTTCAAGATAGACTAAGATGAGCTCTTAATTGAGAATATGAGCCATTAATGGGCTCTCTCAATGAGAAGCTCTCTTGTTGAGTAGCTTTGTCTAAATAGATAGGATGTATGCTCAAGCTTTATGCTTCAAAAAGGGCTTCAAATGGAGTTGGAATTTGGGTGTGAGTGTATGGTTTTGATGTAAAATGGCTTCTTAAAATGGCATTATGACTTTACTTCATGGATTGTGTTCTTTTGCAAAGGGGAAGGATCCAATTTATAGGCAAGAGGCTTGAGGGATTGAGGGCTAAGATGCAAGGATGAGGAAAAGCTCATGGAGGGCTCAGATTGCATGAGAGGAGAGCACATGGATTGTGCTTCCTTATATCCAATCAGGGAGTGACACATGTCACAGGGTGAGAGGATGGAGGAAAGGGGAAAGATGAGTAAAAAAAGGAGGCTCAAGGGATAAAATCTTCATAAAGACCCTCATAATGGCTTGTAAGAGCAATGAAAGGGGTTTGGAAGAGTCATTTATGGCCTAGTGGGCTTCATAAAGTTTTATGGTTGGGATATTTTGAGGGAGATGAGAGGAATTTCAACTTGGGCTTGATTAGGAAGGTTTTAAGCTTGCTTAGGCTTGTGCAAATGATTAGAGGATGGATTAAGATGGTTTAGGATTAGCTTAGGGATAGGCAATTGGATGGCATTTAATGAGGGTGGGTGAAGGAGGAGATATTTGTTAACTTTGGCTTGGGTTAGTAAATTTTAACCCATGTTTAGGGAATGTGACAAGGTTAGGAGGGGATTAGGATTAGGTTTAAAGACATCTTCTAGAAGAGTCTAGACTTTGGATGAGGATAAAGACTTTCTAGAATAGTCTAGAACTTCCTATGATGAGGATGAAGACTTTCTAGAAGAGTCTAGAACTTCTTAGGATGAGGATAAATTAGATTTTTAGGAAATAAATAAAGTTTTATTTATTTCAAGGGTTTGGGTTGAGGAGATATTTATTAAAACTTTTTTAATAAACATGAGGATTAATATTTAATCTTAATTAAATATTTTGAGTTGGGATTAGGGGTAGGAAATGATGGGATTAGCCTTTAATCAAAATTAAAGAAGGATTAGAAGATTTTGGAAGAGGTTAGTGGTCTTAAGAAAATTGGCCAAGCTTTGGGCAAAAAATAATTTTTTAATTTATTTTGGATTTTTTGGTCAATTTATTAATTAAATAATTAATAAATAAGGAAATAATGTTTAAATAAGATTTAAACATTTTTGGGAGGGATTCCTTAATTAAATATTTTTAATTAAGATAAAAGGATTTAATGGCATAAAAATAAATAAATTAATTAATTAATAAATGATGATGTCATCAGGGACTTTTTTCAGAAAATAAAAATATTTTATTTTCTAAAGGATTTTTAGGTGTCTACATTTTGCCCCTCTTTGATGTGATGCCGCAAGTGGCATGACATCAAAGATAAGAAAATAAGATGCCCAAGGCTAGAGTAGAAGAGGAGAGAATGGATTGCGAGATGCCCCCTCAAGAAGGTGGCGGGGAGAGAAAGCGAGGCTCGACAACTTCTTGAAATGTACAAGAATCTTGGCGGGTGGGAGGACGAAGAGTGGCTTAAGAGAAGAGGTTTAGTTAGCTCAAACTCTCACTATGGGAGAATGATAAAGGAGAATCAGAGGCACAAGAGGAAGCAAGCTTAAGATCTCAGGGATTGCAGAGGATGAAGGAGCGAAGCGCTGTAAAAAGGAATCCAAGATAGGGAGATGGATGATGGGATGATAAAGCTGATGCAACAGGATTTCAAAGAGTTAGATTGGCAGAAGATGGGTTTCGGAGATCCCTAGGACTAGGATTGTGGAGCACGAAAGATGAGGCTTGGTGGATTGATTGGATTGGTGGATCCCTAAGACTAGGATTGTGGATCCCTAAAGCTAAAAGTGCAGATTGATTCAAAGAGATACTGATGCACAAGCTGGGGTAGGAGAGACAAATGCTGGATATGGATGGGGGATAATGGAGATGAAGGGAAACCATTGAAGCTTATTTTTTAGCAGGGGGATACTTCAAAGAGGAGTACCACCATGTAGTTGAGCACTAGATTTTCTATAGGACTGTTGGTTAATTGCCAAGGTTACCAAGAACATCAAGGGCGTGTCACCAACCATCCAGAGGACTGACAGACAGACTTGAAACAAACACACAAGGATTGCCCCAGCATCACACATGAAACCCGAAGGAAACAGTGTGGAACTGACACTGGGTAACCCACAAGCAAAAAAGAAACAAATGAAAGACTTGATCAAAATTGTACGCTCAGAGTGCCCCATTCGTAGCATACCATGATATGGAAGATCGTGGCAACCTTGAGGAGGGAACAAAAAGATTGCTTGGAAAAGATACTTCAAGACCCAAAAGGGAAGATTCCAAATCAAAAGAAAACAAAAAATCCAAAAGAGAACCGTTTGCCAATGAGATGGGTAAGACGAGGTACTAACGGCCCAAGATCAGACATGAGGAAAGCTATATCCTGCAAGGATCTATCGAAGAGAACCTAAGCTGATGGATCTAGATGAGTGATGCGTCTGGCAAGCTGAACTAAGAAGGATAACACTTTGGTGATAGGAGATCTAGCTAAAGGATGCATTGGAATAACTAACCAAGATGTGCGATGTGTACAAGATGTTGATCAAGGAGGAACTGACACAAAAGCTGGATAGATACAATGGTACTAAGCTAAAGAGGATGTACAAGCTGACAGACCAAGATATGTTGCAAATGTACAAGGTTGTTCATGTTTGGGTTTTGTGAGATGGAAATGTTGGTGAAGGGTGGGATGTCTGCAATAGTTGATAAGCGGATAGGTAGATGGTTTTCGAAAAGCTTAAGTGAAAATGGGATTCTTTGTGTGCATGTGATAGGATACAAACTAGGATACAAGCTTTGGACAAGATTTGGATATACAAGCTATGGTACAAGATTTACAAGGTATAATACAAGCTCCATTAGATTTTGGATATTTGGTTGGAACACCAAAGGAACAAGCAGGTGTGTTACAGGATGGTGGGTGGATGGATGAGGGATAGGATAGTGATAGATAATGGATTAGTCTTAGTACACAAGGTGCTTGAATTACCAGGTTTTCACCAAGGTACCTATCCAAGGTGCTTGAATTGCCAAGTTTTCACCGTTGGACGCTTATTTCTCTTTACTATTTTTTTTTTGTATTTTTCAAAAGCTGGGTATACCAAGGATCTTCAAGCATAGAACTTCTTGAGATGAATTATGTTAGTAGGATCATTCAAGAGTTCTCCTTTTGGTGTAGATAGCTGATAGGCTCCGGAGCCAAAGGATACAGTGACAACATAAGGGCCAAGCCATGTAGGTTCAAACTTTCCTTTCTTTTCTCGATCTGCTTGGACTTTCATGTTTTCTTTGAGGACCATGTCGCTCGGCTGAAAGTGTCGTGGAAGCACCTTCTTGTTGAAATTTCTTTTGAGATGAGTTTGATAGACTATGAGATGATCATAGGCTTGTTGGTGCTTCTCGTCTAAGAGATCTAGCTGGGTGAGCTGAGCTACTCTGTATTCTTATCTGATATTTGCCCTTACAAAGATATGTGCAAGGAGGGAAGTTCAACCTCGATGGGTAGTACCGCTTCGGCACCATAGAATAGGGAGTATGGAGTTGTGCCTGTGGATGTATGGAAGGAGGTTCGATAGGCCCATAGGGCTGGATTTATTTGTAGGTGCCAATCGCAGTCGGAAGCATTGACAACTTTCTTTAGGATTTTAAGGAGGGTTTTGTTAGTTGCCTCCGCCTGGCCATTACCTTGTGGGAAATATGGGCTAGAAAAGCGATGATGGATGCGAAGGGAAGTGCATAATTCTTCCATGTTGAGATTTTCAAAGTTACCTCCGTGGTCGGTGAAGATGGTGGATGGGATGCCAAAGCGAAAAACAATGTGGTACAAGATAAACTTAGAGACCTGAACTCCTGTCGCTGAGACTAGGGGGACTACTTCCACCCATTTAGTGAAATAGTATGTAGCTGTTATTATCCATTTATGTCCATCAAATGAGAGGGGTGTGATAGTTCCAACTAGATCAAGGCCCCAACAAGCGAAAGGCCAAGGTGGTGCAATAGGCTATAGATCCTGTGCTAGAGCGTGCACAAGATTTGCGTGCTACTGACATGGGAGACACTTTCTAACAAAGTCACAAGAGTCTTCTTCAATGGTAGGCCAATAGTAGCCTGCTCTAAGGATTTGTCACGCTAGGACAATACCACTCGTGTGGGCATCACAAAGTCCAGAGTGTACTTCTTTTAACACCATCGCGACCTCGTTTTTGTCTAAACATCGAGAGAGAGTATCGTGATAACCTCGACCATATAGGGTATTGGCTATGATAACATAGCGGGATGATTTTTGGATGAGGTTCTGGTGTTGGGTACGTGTGAGGTGAGGGGATATGATACCATTATTAAGGTAAGCGTGAATCTCATGGTACCAAGGGGATTGGGGACCAACCAAGATACAAACACGGTTTGAATCCTCATTCGTATAGGCGGGTGTGAGGAGCTGCTTGACTAAAAACTCATACTGTGTAGCTGCATGGGAAATTTCCAAGAGCGAGCCAATAGTAGCCATAGCATTTGCTGCTTTGTTCTGTATTCGAGGCACTTGTGTAAACTGAAGCTTTGTAAAATGCTGGGTTAGCTGATCAACTAGCTCTTTGTAGGGTAATAGCTTTTCATCTTTGGTTTGATATTCATTTAGGGCTTGCTTGATGATGAGATGAGAATCACCAAAGATTTGTAACTCAGTGATGTTCCATTTTGCAACTATCTTTAATCCTACTATGAGGGCCTCATATTCAGCTATATTGTTGGTGTTAGGGAATTGTAGCTTGAATGCTTTTGGAATGTAATCTCCTTGAGGTGTGACCAACAATATTCCTGCCCCTAATCCATGAGATGTGTATGAGACATCAAAATAAAGTTTCCATGGGGGTTGTTCTTCAATTAGATAGATATGCTCATCTGGAAATTCTGTGATCAACGGATAAGCATCTATTAGAGGTGCATCAACTAGGTGATTTGCTATAGCTTGCCCTTTGATTGCCTTTCTGTCCATATACTAGATGTCAAATTCGCTAAGGAGCATAACCCATTTGGCCAAATGGCCTGTTAGTGTTGTTCTGGAGAGCATATACTTGAGAGGGTCGATCTTGGAGACTAGTTGGATGGTATGACTTAGCATGTAGTGGCGAAGCTTTTGAGTTGAGAAAACAACTGCCAAACAAGCTTTTTCCATAGGAGTGTAATTGAGTTCATAACCAACTAGGGTTCTACTGATGTAGTAGATGGCTCTTTCTCTGCCGTAGTCATCAAGCTGTGCTAGAAGTGCCCCTAGAGCAGTAGGCGTTGCTGATATGTACAAGATCAAGGGATGACCAAGAACTGGTGGATTGGTGAGATATTGCTTGAGCTGATCGAAGCTGCGCTGACATAAAGGATCCCACTTGAAGTTCTCATCCTTCTTTAGTAAATGTGAAAATGGTGTACACTTATTTGCAAGCTAGGAGATGAAGCGCCGGACGGATTGAAGCTTTCCCTGAAGAGAGCGAAGTTGTCGCAGTGTCTGGGGAGGAGGCATGTCTAAGATAGCCTTGACCTTCTTGGGGTCGATCTCTATACCTCATTTAGAAACTATAAAGCCTAAAAGCTTGCCAGATGTGACCCCAAAGACACATTTCTTGGGATTCAGCATGAGATGATATTTGGCTAACCTATCAAAGACTTTCTCCAGGTCAGCAAGATGATCCATGAAGGTATGAGACCTGATCAAGATATCATCCACATAATCCTCCAAAATGCTATGGATGAGATCATGAAAAATGGCTGTCATAGCTCTTTGATAGGTAGCCCTAGCATTCTTTAGGCCAAAAGGCATCATGTTGTAGCAAAAGGTTCCCCAAGGGGTAGTGAATGATGTCTTATGCTGATCCTCTTCTGCAATCTTGATTTGATTATACCCAGAAAATCCATCCATGAGGGACAAAATTTCATGTCTAGCTGTAATATCTACAATCATATCTATGTTGGGCAAGGGAAAATCATCTTTTGGACAAGCTTTGTTAAGATCTCTGAAATCAGTGCAGATTCTGATGTCACCGGAAGGTTTAGTGATGGGGACTATGTTGGAGATCCACTCTGAGTAGTCGATAGGGCGAATAACCTTAGTAACTAACATTCTTTCTAATTCAGCTTTGACCAGTAATGCCACCTTGGGGTGCATTTTTCTAAGCTTTTGTCTGATGGGCTTGATCTTTGGATCGACTGCAAGATGATGAACTACAAGCTTTGGATCGAGTCCTGGCATGTCCTGATATGACCATGCAAATCGACCAATGTTATCTCTTAAGACCTCAAATAGGAGATCAACTTGGTCTTGTGATAGGGATGCAACAATGTGAACAAGTTTGGGGATCTCTAAAGAACCAATGTTGACTTCTCGAGTATCCTCAATTAGAATAGAAGACACCTCTGGTCAATTATCTTGAGGAGGCAATGTTAAATCTTCATGTTCTTCTTGTGGCTCTAGATTTTCTTGCTGAGGGGTTCTCTTCACTGCCATAGCTAGTCTCGGATTCACCTTAGTTCCAGTTTTGGGTGTATCGAAACTAGGTTGGGGATTTTCTCCAAAATATCCCTTGGGATCTAACTTGTAGATATAGGCAGAATCTGGCTTTGTTTTCTTATGAGGAGTTTCGGCTCCCATGAATCTCAGAAGTGCTTCCTCTAATGTGAACTCATCAATGTGTATGACGCTTGGTTGGTCCCAATCTATGAGTTGTGGATGGGTAAGTGGTAGGTCAATGAAATGGATGGATAGTTCTTGTAGAACAGAGTCTCCTAGGGATATTTGGTCTAGGATATCATCATAGGCTCTCTTTTCAACTTCCTCAGGAATGTCTTTGATTTCGAAAAGGTCGCGGTGAATGTTCAAAAAAGCGTGACCGTCTGTATTGGTGCCCCCAATTGTGGGTATTCCAAAGCCAAGACCTGAGTTCAATTCCCACTTGTGTTCGTCGATGGGGCACTGCATGACTCTTTCTTTTGGTCCTAGACCACCAGCTTGATAGTTCCATTTGTTAGTGATGAATTTATGTTCTTGGGGATACTTATGGTTGAAGTGATCAAGGCATGCTTGATTTCTTTGAGGTGCATCCTTATGTAACCAATTGTTGATATCCGGAGTGAGTTCCTCATGAAGAGGGAATTTTGAGCATACGAAGGTTGTTGGGCCAAACTTTTTGTATCGAGGAGGTGGAATCTCCTTAGCTTTGTGATATGTCGATCGTCCATGGGCATGTGGATCAAGTGGGAGTGCCCCGACAACAAATGCATATGACAGACTATACTCTCCACAGCCTTTGTTATTGATCTTCATAGTCGACAGGGTGGAGGCAAGGATGGTTTCTGGTTCATTACAAGTGTGAGATGAGCTGGCGATGGATGTGCTGATATCAATTCCAAGGCAATGGTTTGTATGTGAAGCTTCAACCGCATTGCAGTAAGCAAAGGGTTCCGGATCGGCATGGATGGTTACCTTAGTGCCTTGATGTGGAAATTTGACGCACTGATGGTAAGTGGATGGAATGGCTTTCATGGCATGAATCCATGGGCGATCGAGGAGGATGTTAAATGGTAGGTTTAGATCAATAACATGGTAGAGTGTCTCTTGGATGATTGGCCCAACCTTGATTGGTAGCAAAATAGTTCCTTCTGTGGTTCTTTCCAAGTTGCCATAAGCTTTGATGGTGATAACCTCATTGATGATATCTGCCTCACTATACCTAGCTTATTTTATGAATTTTAGGGTGCAAATATTCAAGGCTGATCCATTATCTATCATTAATCTTTTCACGGAAAAATTGGATACCATGATGGCTATGCGAAGTGGAAGGGTGTGATCTGGCTCGACCACGGGTATGTCGGTGGGTTTGAAAGATAGGGTACATGAGGAGGATAGGTGTCCAACAAGATTACAAAAATCAGTAGCATTGATATCTGAAGGGACACGGGATTCTATGAGAGCACTGTCAAGGATGTTCTTGTACACAGGACTAGTGCAAAGAAGGTCTAAAATGGAGATTTGGGCTGGCATGTTCCCAAGGTGTTCTTAGATATTGTACTGGCTTTTTGATGGAGCTGATGGTGCTGGTGAAATTGGTAGGCCTGTGATGTTAAATTGTGCTCTTCGAGTGGTGACTGCACACTCATTGTTTGGTCCTTGGATATTGATAACATTGACAAAAGACTCTTTCTCGGATATACGACCTATGAGGCTACCATAGTCTATGTAGGATGAAGCGTGGTCATTGTTCTTCCCATGCTGTTGGTTTGGCTGGCAGTTGTTGGTGTTGGCTTGGATAGGTGCTTTTCCAGGATTTTGGTTGTTGTGAGGAGGAAAAGCATTTTGATAGATCTGTAAGCCTGCATTGGGAGAGGTTTGGGAACCAACGATGATTTCTTTCCGACCAATGAGGTCCTGCACATAATCTTTCAGTTTCATGCATCTGAGGGTAGTGTGACCTTTTACCCTATGAAATTTGCAGTACTCATTGTCTTTGTACCATGCAACTTTGGATTGGCTTGGGTCGATTTGCTGGGTAGGAGGAAATTTGATGAGGTTTTCCTTGACTAATTTCTCAAAAATGACATCCAAAGGTTCACCAAGGGGTGGATAGTTTCTAGGTGCAGGTTGGAATCTAGGCTTTTGTCCTGCAACTACATTGATGGCTAGACCCTTGAAAGTTGGGTCTTGGATTGTGGTTTTGATAGCTTTGGTTATTCTGCTGTTGGTAGTTGATAGCTTGTTGATTGTTTGGTTGATATGGTGGGTTGGACTAGTTTTGAGAAGGACCAACAATATTCACATGTCTGGTGTCAGTGACGCCATCTGTTGCAACATGCTTGATTTTGTTCCAATACCTAGACTTGTCATTGGAATGTGATTGATTTTGGTTGGCTTCCTTGTAAATCTTGACCACACCATCTTTGATGAGTCCTTGCTCAAGGATCATTCCTTTCTCTTTGATATCTTTGTAGGTCTACCAACAGTTCATGGTCATGTGGTGAGCCAAGCTAGGATGGGCATTATCAATAAACATTTTCACCAAATGCCGCTCTGGCAAGGTGCAAGATATGCGGGTGGTAAGGGTTTGACATCTTTGCAGATATTCGGGAAGGCTTTCTCCACCTTTGTGCTTAGTGTGGACAAGATCAACTATTGATAGCTCTGTTTCAACAAGATGGGCATATTGGGCTACAAATGCCTCAAACAATTCAGCAAAATTTTTAATTGTGCCATAGGGGATTCTATAAAACCATTCAAGAGATGGTCCAGCCAAGCTTTTGGGAAAGAGACACAAGAGGAAGACATCATCGTATGCCACTTCTTGGCAGTGCATGTAAAATTCTTTGATATGTGTGACAGGGTCTCCTTTTCCTTTGAATTTGTCAAACTTGGGTGTCTCAAAATGCTTGGGAAATGGTGTCATGGTAATGGCTCTGTCAAATGGGTAAGGACACACATTCTCAAACTTGAAGGTGTTTGGATCATTTCCCTCCCGGATGTTCTTCAAAGCTGTCTTCATGGCTTCCAATTCTGAATTAATGGGTGATGGCTGGGGTGCCCCCAATGTAGGAGTGCCCTGAGGTAGGTATGTACTAGATGGGGCAATGGAATATGGATGGCTTTGAGGTATGGGCTGGTAGGGATTGTACATGGCTTGGGCAACTGAATGGTGGATGATGGGTTGCTGAGGTGGAGGTGGCACATATTGCTGCATGTGTTGTGAGGCTTGCTGTTGATATTGGATTTGAGGTTGGGATTGAGGAACATAAACTAGCTATGGAACAAATGGATTTCTTTGTGGAGGTAAGGTATAAGATGGTTGTGAAGCTTGGGGAAAAGGTCGAGGAGCTTGTGGAACTTGACTTTTGATTTGAAGAGTTTGACCAATATATGTGGGTTGTGCCCCCATTTGGGAAGGTATCTGCATGGAAAAGGAGGCCAAGTAATTGGTGGTTGGTGGTGGTGGATTTCCTCCTAGAAGTGGCATAGAAAAATAGTTGGTAATAGGAGGTAATGGATTAGTTGGTGGTGGAGGTGGTGGGAATTGAAAGCTTGGAAATGGAACTGATGGGGTTTGATAGCTTGGTGGTTGGATTTGAAAGCTTGATAGAGTGGTGGCAGGAGCTTGGGTCACTTGAGAGTTGGGTAGAACATTGGTAGTAGCTTGTGGGGTTTGATAGCTTTGTGGAGTGAGGGTAGTAGCTTGTGGATTTGTGGCTGATGGCACTAAGCTCCAAGGACTGATTGGAAATGATGGAATTGTGTTCTGAGCTGAGGTAAACAAGCTGGGGGTGATGAAAGGTTGATTACTTGGCCCCATGGGTGGCATCCCTATTGTATATTGCTGAGGTTGGCCAAAGATACTAGCACTGATTTGGGAGATGGGTGGATTTCGAAGGCTGGGTTGGGGCACAATAGTAGCAATACTGAAGGGAGTGAATGATGAGGTGTTTTGGGCGAAGGGGGTTTGGGATGGAGTGGTATGGACCAATGGTGGAGTGGTGGTGGTTGGATTGGCTTGTGGAAGGGAGATCTCAATTTGAGTGGAGGATGGTATGTTTGGGTCTGTTGGATCATATGGGGTGGGTTGAGGCTCTTCTTTTGGCACATATTGAGGATAATTTGAATCATAAGAGCCTATGGGTGGTGGGAGTTGCTCAAACAAGGGGTGAGATGGATCTGATAAGGGGGGAGGTCTTCCAAAGTCAAAGGCTCCAATGTTGTCCCTTCGAAAGTTAGCCATGATTGTTTCCTTGTTTTTCTCTATAATGGCGTTCACCAATACTGCATTTCCTAGTTGGTTCATGAAAGCTTCAATATCAGTAGGTGATGGTATAGTGTTCTCTGGGCTGAAGGATGGTTGAGTGCTCAAGGGGAGCGATGCTATTGGATCCAAATGATAGGGCTCCATTATTTCCTTCTTCTTCTTGCCTAAGTGAGTGACGGGTGGCATAAAAATGCAAAATGTTCCTAGGGATGAGATACAACAATGCTAATGGATGCAAAAGGGGAGAAGGCTTTTCTATGCAAATGATTTCTTAGGTTGAGGCAAAGCTATATGATAAAACCTAAGGAGGATTGAGTTGGCGACTCTGCTGGGGATGGTAACTTCAAAGATATGTTGCCAAAGCATGAAAGGTCTGATTTCCTATGTGCAAGCTTGGTGGTGATTGTGTCAACTTAAGGATAGACTGATGATCCTTTAGGAAGAACATGAGATTGACCACTTGTGGATCCCAACCTTTAGCTCAAGGTGATGAGGCATAACAAGTGACAAAGCTAGATTACCCTAGACAAAGCTTTGTCAAAGGGATAACCTTGGTGAGGCTGGTGGATTTCGAAGATGTTAGGAATGGAAAACTTTTGGCAAGGTGACAACAATTTTGAAGGCTTGGATGTGAAGATTTTTGGATTGCTGGCTAGATGGTTTGGTTCTAAATGAGATGGATGAGCTAAAATACTTAAGGGGATGACTAAGGATGGCTGGCTTACCTACAAGGATGACTCTAAAGTGAAGCTTATGCAAGAAGATTTGGAGAAACAAGGGGGTCTAATCATAGAAGTCATGCCTAGTTGGTAAGGCATAAGCATTGTTAACTCCTGGATGTTGGTTAAGTTGGATGGTGTGATCTAACTAGGCATCTTGAAGGGCTTCGTCAGCAGCTTTGTCCTCTGCTTTGTGGAGTTTGGCAATTCGAGGGCTTGGTGTTAGTTCCTTTCTTTTGGTTGAAAGTTCTTGGTATGCCTAAGATGGCTTGAGTTTAACTTTGTGAAATTTCTGTTAGGGTTTGGGTTGTTCTGACATGAATTTTTGAATCTGCTTGGCTTTGAGAGATCTCGATTTTTTTTCTTCAACTTGTTCAACTTCTAGAATAGGCAGTGACTACGCTAAGTGTGCCCTAAGCTAGTATTGACCAAGTTTGGCAAACATTCATTCAACAAATAAAAAATCAAGCAATAGATAGGAACAACCAGATAGAAGTTTTGGATTCTCAGAATGTGATACTTGCGCCAAGGAGTGTGTATGTTTTACAAATGTCTCAATCAGTCACTTCAAACACATTAACATCCTAGATGGTTGTCTACAAGGCTGACAATTGGTTTAGCTAGGGAGTCCTCGATATACCCAAGGTACGTGAGGCCCAAATCCGTAGATGAAACCAAAACAATGTCACATAGCCAAGAGGAGTGATAACCCACTTCTCCTCTTTCACTTCTCAAGGGTATAAATTTCCTTGAGGCTTAGCCCGAGTGACAAAATCTTGATTCCAAGAAAGGTGTCTTTGGATTCACCTCCCGATCTTTATACTCTGCCGGAACGCTGGAGTTGAGGTCGTCCCAAGGGGTGATGAAATCCCCAAGCAGGCCTCCTAAAAAGGAAAACAAGGTTTTGGATCCTAATCTTATGCACCCAAGATGGCCTTGAAAGACGACAAGGGGAGAGAAGACTTGGATGACCTTGGGCTAAAAAACATGCTTGTTCCTTTTCCAACTAACTCTTATGTGTGCTGATCTAGACTTTGCAAGCACTCATGTTTAAGATGCAAATGTTCAATTCCAAATTTGAAATGTGCTAACAAAGAAAAATCGATCGAAGAATGTGAACAAGAAGAAGAGTTAGGGTCAACAAGAAAGTAAACCTACGTGCCCGGAGGCCCTCCACGTCAAGTATCGATTAATTTCTTTTAAGGCATTCAAGAGTTGGTGTGATTTTGTTTTAAGCCCAAAAAAAAGATGTGTGAAATTCAATTTCAAGCACATGCTCAAAGGCCCCCCACGTCAAGATTTGTTCAAATTTTAATGCCCAAATGAAGTGTTAGCGAGCCTAATGTGCATTCAAGGAATTTTCTAAGTTAGAAAAACTAATAAAAACACAAGTAAGTAAAATTTTATCTTTGTGGAGCACTTAACACCCTCTTAGGTGGACCCATCCCCATAGATGGCGCTAAGATTGCAACCAATGGTTAAATTGATGGGTGATTAAAGAGGGTGAGTCCAACTACAAACTCACTTAAAGCGTCTTTATTTGGTTTTTATAATTTAGGAAGTTTTTGGAATGTAGATTCTTTTTATGCTTGATCTATGGCATTCAAGATTGGATTTGTTGTTTTAATCATGCATTCATAAAAAAAAAAAAAACTTGATTTTAATCCATGGTACTCAAGAGTGATTTTAGCAACATGCATTCAAAGACAAGTGATTAAACATTCAAGTTTTTTCCTTTGAGCATTCAAGATTAAGATTTTGTGTGTTGTTTTAAGAACTTTGAAGTGCTTTTTTTTAACCTTAGATCATTCAAGATTGTTTTGGACTCAAAAGTGAAAATGACTCTTTGGACTTTGGTTTTCATTCAAGATTTTGTGTTCTAGTTTGCATATTTTAAGCCCAAAAATGATATTCCTAGATTTTTTGATGCATGAAAAACCTAAGAAACATTCAAGATTTTGCAACAAGACATTTGTTTGGAACAAATAACAAAGCTTTTAGGACAATTTTTGGCAACCATTTAGGACTCTTAGTTTTCATGAGATTTTTAAAAGAACTTTAAAATATTTGCAAATGAGGTTCATTTTATCCTTGATTGATGCTTTGAGTTTGATTTAGATTTTAGTGTGTACTTAGTGTTGATTTTGAACCTTTTGAAACGGAAACTTGAAGTTCTTTTTAAATTCCCAAAAATGAAGTGTTCCTAACTTTGCATGAATGCATCTAAAACCTTGATGTTGCAAGGATGCAAATGATTGGATTGGTTTAGTTTCACTTGTTAAAAGATTTTTTCTTTTTTGCAAATTTTTAATTTTTTAATGGATTTAAGTATGATTTGGGAGTTCATTTTAAGCACTAAAAAGAAGTGTGTCTGATTTTTCTTCCTAAAAAAAAAAAGGCCAAGATCTCCCACAAGAAGAAGAAGAAGAAGTAGATGAAATAAGAAGAATATAGACAAGAAAAGGAAGAAGAATTTCAAGTGCTTTGTCCACCTATAAGCTTGAAAAATTTGCAAATACTATGAGATAGACTATGAGTTCCTTTGTCTTCTTCATGCTCATGTAGACCTACAAAACCAATTCATACAATCCTACCAATCACAAAAACAAGAAAAATTAGCCAAAATTAGCAAATGACATACAAAACTTGACTAAAAAAGCTAATGAAAATGACCCATGCGAGGTCCCACCAGCCGTGCCAAAATGTATATGAGCAATGTTAGTATGCTAATAGAAACCAAATTTAAATAAAGCTTCTACAAATTAAACAAAATTCATAAACTTCAAGATAGACTAAGATGAGCGCTTAATTGAGAATATGAGCCATTAATGGGCTCTCTCAATGAGAAGCTCTCTTGTTGAGTAGCTTTGTCTAAATATATAGGATGTATGCTCAAGCTTTATGCTTCAAAAAGGGCTTCAAATGGAGTTGGAATTTGGGTGTGAGTGTATGGTTTTGATGTAAAATGGCTTCTTACAATGGCATTATGACTTTACTTCATGGATTGTGTTCTTTTGCAAAGGGGAAGGATCCAATTTATAGGCAAGAGGCTTGAGGGATTGAGGGCTAAGATGCAAGGATGGGGAAAAGCTCATGAAGGGCTCAGATTGCATGAGAGGAGAGAACATGGATTGTGCTTCCTTACAACCAATCAGGGAGTGACACATGTCACAGGGTGAGAGGATGGAGGAAAGGGGAAGGATGAGTCAAAAAAGGAGGCTCAAGGGATAAAATCTTCATAAAGACCCTCATAATGGCTTGTAAGAGCAATGAAAGGGGTTTGGAAGAGTCATTTATGGCCTAGTGGACTTCATAAAGTTTTATGGTTGGGATATTTTGAGGGAGATGAGAGGAATTTCAACTTGGGCTTGATTAGGAAAGTTTTAAGCTTGCTTAGGCTTGTGCAAATGATTAGAGGATGAATTAGGATGGTTTAGGATTAGCTTAGGGATAGGCAAGTGGATGGCATTTAATGAGGGTGGGTGAAGGAGGAGATATTTGTTAACTTTGGCTTGGGTTAGTAAGTTTTAACCCATGTTTAGGGAATGTGACAAGGTTAGGAGGGGATTAGGATTAGGTTTAAAGACATCTTCTAGAAGAGTCTAGACTTTGGATGAGGATAAAGACTTTCTAGAATAGTCTAGAACTTCCTAGGATGAGGATGAAGACTTTCTAGAAGAGTCTAGAACTTCTTAGGATGAGGATAAATTAGATTTTTATGAAATAAATAAAGTTTTATTTATTTCAAGGGTTTGGGTTGAGGAGATATTTATTAAAACTTTTTTAATAAACATAAGGATTAATATTTAATCTTAATTAAATATTTTGAGTTGGGATTAGGGGTAGGAAATGATGGGATTAGCCTTTAATCAAAATTAAAGAAGGATTAGAAGATTTTGGAAGAGGTTAGTGGTCTTAAAGAAATTGGCCAAGCTTTGGGCAAAAAAAATATTTTTATTTATTTTGAGTTTTTTGATCAATTTATTAATTAAATAATGTTTAAATAAGGAAATAATGTTTAAATAAGATTTAAACATTTTTGGGAGGGATTCCTTAATTAAATATTTTTAATTAAGTTAAAGGGATTTAATGGCATAAAAATTAATAAATAAATAAATTAATTAATTAATTAATAAATGATGATGTCATTAGGGACTTTTTTCAAAAAATAAAAATATTTTATTTTCTAAAGGATTTTTAGGTGTGTACAGTAACAATGGTAGAAATAAGTAATTGGGGTAGAGATTCTGAGTGTGATAGGTAAAAAGAATGAGGAAGACAACAATAAGAAAGTTATGCTAGCTAGGAATGGTTGATTGTTCATTCTATCATACCTAATCTGATGATAGTTCAATAGGAATTTGTAATCAACCTAGCTAATCAACAATTAAACCAATGAATCATAGTGAAAAAGGCATAACATATATGATTGAAGTCCCTAAGCAAAGAGATTCAGACAATGAATTATTTTAGAAGGTACCGAAAAAAGGGAGAAAAGGAGAAGATATGATCATGACCACGATAGTGAAAATAAAAACTATGGACATATTGGAATGAATTTGTAGAAATGTAATAGAAAGTCCACAAAAGGTTCTAATTAGAGGAATGAGATATATGGAGGTACCTAACGTGATGATATTATATATGATGCAGAGGGAAAATACAAGAACAGAGACATGGAACTTTTTTTTTTTTATCATAGAACTGGTAAGCATCATACCTTTGTGAAAAGTCAAGATGATACAAAGACTAGAAGGGTTGAGACAATGTGAGAAAGAAGTAATTAGGATAGAAATGCTGAGAGTGATAGGTAAAAAGCACGAGGAAGACAATAATAAATATGATTGTTAAGTCAACAATTATAAAAACATAATAGTTAGAGAATGTTTGCATGAGCTTGCAAGCTCCTTGAGATATTATTTTGTACAATTTGGTATGTACATGGTATGGGATTTATTTTCTCTTTCTTTAGACATGTTACTAAGAAGTAAAAGGTTTTATATTTTAGTTTTCCATTGACTCATAATCTAGTATGGTGGGTTATATATTAGAATTTGGTAATTGCAAGGTTTAATTTTTGCTATATTTAAAAATAGATTTCTATTTATAATTTAGCCAAACAATATTTCTAGGCTTGTCATTTTAAAAATAATTAGAAGGTTGTTTGATTAATATCAACAATGTGCTTCACTTGAAACTTAATTTTTACCTTAAATGCATCATGCGGCAAGAAATTATGTTTGAAAAGTGTACGGGCCACTCATTTTTTGGTGGTACTATTTCTTAAGTTATTCAAAGTTAACTTCTTGTTGGTTCATGGTGGCTTAGAATGCATCTAAAAGGAATTAGTGAATTTGTCAAGGTTTCGTGTCAAACTACTTGTTACTTTTTACATATAGTGTCTTAAAATAGTTAAGTGCTACTGAACTATGTCCAAGGTGTTTGCACATTGGAGGCATACTTTGCCTACCGGGCTGCCTACATACCCATATCCATGGGATCAAGACTCTTGAACTATCACTCTAATGAATATGTAGTTCTAGTTTCTAATTTCTTTGAAGTAGTTGTATTCCTATAACCACTGGTGAGCTTTACTCACCTACTGCAACTCTTTGCCATCATACACCCACTCGGGTGAATCAGGTAGTTTTTTATAATTACAATACTATAATACCCTGGTGCAACCTTTGTGTTGTAGTTTATAGTTAATGTAAGGTTAACCTATATACATCCTAACCCACTCCTTATATAGTTATGTTTAAAATATTGTGATAATAATCAATGTGACCAAAGCTTGTTTAAAAGCACATATTCCTTTAATTAAATGTAAGGTTGATTTCCTGAACATCCATGTGTATAGTCATGGTAAGTTACCTAGAATGTCATGAGATCAACCTTTAAAGTACTTGGAATGTCCTCATCACCTCCTACATAAAGTGAATCCAATATTACAAAATTCCCCCTAAGAAATAATAGTTCAAGTGAAATAAACACATGAAAAATGAGAGAAAAAGAGGAACTTACTTACCAATAGGCGTTGCCATTACATCTGTGGCCATGATACCTATTGAGTGAGTTTTTTTATTGTATTAAGATCTCTCTATTTATATACATACATACATACATATATACACATATATACATATACATACATACATATACATACATACATACACACACACACACACACACACACACACACACACACACACACACACACACACACACACACACACACACACACACACACACACACACACACACACACACACATGCATGCATGCATATACAAAGATCACAAGGGTATGATAATGAGATGCAGAGATCACAAGGACACGACAATGAAATCCTAGATCTCCATTGATCTCCACCAACATTCAGAGCTCTCCACCCTCGTTTGGATCTCTCCACCCTCTTTCACACACATCTCTCCACAATCAGTCAAAACAAATGGGGAACGATTAATGTCATATTTTCTTTTCTTTTTTGTTTATAATCTACAATCCATAATCCACAAGATCTATGTACACATACATACATACATACATACATACATACGTAGACACACATATATGTGTGTCTATGTATTTACACACACACACACACACACACACACACACACACACACACACACACACACACACACATACATACATGAAAAAAAATTGCACTTTCTAAGAATTTACAATTGTTCAAAAAATTAATGCTTTACAAGAAAATGTTGTTGAAACAGTACACAAATTGCTTGACATGAGAGGTCCACAAGTGAGGGTGTTGACCAATCTTGAAAAATTGAATGCTGAAATTCACTTTAATAAGGTAGAGGTAGATATTCAAAAGTTTGATAATCAAAATTTAAGGCACGAGAGTGAAGGAGAAGGAGCAAATTTAGAAAGAGAAGGAGAACTAACTTTAGAAAGAGATTGTACAATAGAAACAATAGCAAGACAACATAGAGGATATTATGAGAGCTACTGGATAGAATCTAGGAAAGTGTTGTAGTAGGTACTATAACATTGGAAACGCCAGTTAAATTGGTCTACTTGCTAATTAATTGGGTTGATTACTTGATTATTATATAATTCAATGGTAATGTTAGTTATTATTTTGATCAAACACCTATACTAGAGTTGCAACATAATGTGAAGTTGATTTTAGATAAGGTAGACGTAGACATTCATAAGTTTGATAATCAAAATTTAAGGCACAAGAGCAAAGGATAAGGAGCAACTTTAGAAAGAAAAAGAGAAGGAGCAACTTTAGAAAGAGGCTGCACAATACAAACAACATCTAGACAAAATTGAGGATATTATGGGAGCCTCATGATTATGGCATTTACACAGAAGCATAACTTGCTTCTTTAACTCCTTACACTCAACTCTTCACTAAAGTTATTCTTCTAGCAATGAGAATAGCTGCTATAGATTCTTGGGGGCATTAAAAGATGAACCACCTCAAACCATTTTGACCTTGATTTTGGTGCCCCAACCAACAACATGTACCTCTCAATGATTTGAATTTTCTACATGGTAAAGGATAATGCACATGGTTCATCTTATTCAGTGATCATACACAAATGAAGTTGAAGCTTATTGTTTGGTGAGTTTGAGGTTTGAGGAATATAAGTGATAATCTAATCCAAGCTTCATTATTTGTCCTATGGTATATTACCTCTAAATAACTCAAAGCCACCACATAGGAATGAATATAGTGTCTCTCTATTCCATAACTGTACATGTATGACCATTTGGTGTTGGAGATTCAGAGCCTTAAGAATTATGCCATGATCTATGCCCCATTTCCAACTCACACCACCTGACCTTGCTCAGCATGCCTTATTTTCCATATGAGAGAAATCAAAGATATACCAAATTCTTGATAATTTTCAATTCAATAAAGAGGGATGCCAAGTGTTTGATCAAATTTATTTAGTGGAGATTCATCACAATTTACTTCAAGGCACTCTAAGTCAGATTTGGTTTTAAAACATGCTACTTGGTGTCACCTTATTCCATGTTGTTTTGAAGATGATGGGTCTTTGATATCCGTTGTGGTGATGTCCAAGAGAACAAAAAATCATATTCCCATCCTGAGAGGACACTACATGATTTTTAGAGATTGGTGTTTCATGCTTGTTGTAAACTTGTTGTTTCAAATCTGTAAAGGTTTCTCTAGAAAAGAATGTAACAATAATCATAATGCATATGAACCATTTGACAAATAATATTCAATTTCCAGCCTGTGGTCAAAGAATGTTCCTATACAATTATTGGATAGCTTTCACAACTTTTTTGACTTGTCCTCTTTGATGACAACCCATATAGATTATTGCCAAGATATTTAGTGGTGGATATTTGGAGTCTCTAAATCACCACCTCACAAATTGGGTTTCTAAACTAAAGGTTCATGCCAAGCCATGAATATTGATCATTAACAAAATACAAATCAGCTTCAAAATATTTCATATACAAGGTTGACTATAGAAATTGGATAAGAAGCCAGTATCCATAAAATGATATGTGAGGAACAAAAATAAATTTGAAGTTTCTTATCTAACAACACTTCTTAGTGACAACTCGTCAATCAAGTAGTATAGACAAGGTACATGAACTATTTGATAGAATGCTACCATGATATTTGTTAAAAACATTGTCTAAACATCCATTCAAAAGTCAAACATTGCCAGGCATCACATTAGAACTAAAGGACATCATTCTCATGTGGAATGAAGAAAGCTTGTAGAGGAACCATAGTGAAGGGAGGGATGAATAATTTTTTGCATTGTGTCAATAGAGAGGTCATCTCATGAGATGGATAAAAAGTGGAGTAATAATTACAAAAAATACAATAATCACAAAATATGCACAATATGGAAGCATAGGCAAGCACATAAACAATTGGGCAATAAACAATTGGGCAAGAGGCCTCAAGAGATTGAAAATTTTAATATTGATTGATTTTATGAGTAATATTCATACAAAATGTGGCTTGCAGAAATACCATGGAAAAATGTATTTGATCCTGCTAGATGGGAACATCTGATTGTTCATTTTCTTGTACCTAATCTAATGACAGTTCTACAAGAATTTGTAATCAAACTAGCTAATCAACAACTGGACCCGATTTACTGGGTTATGACTAGTTTCTTTCTAAAAATATATGCTATGATGTATTTTTTTTAAATTTCTTGCAAACTCTGCCCTTTTTCGATGGTCTACATTATTTTTTTGGATGATCTTGAGGTAAGTCATTTAGCACAAGTTGAGTGAGTTTTATTTTATTATTATTCAGATTTTGGAATATGTATGCAACTGGATCAATTTTTCTATTGTGCTAAGATGTAATAAGCACCTTTAAAAAGATCTCTAAATATACATGTTTAGAAGGAAATATAAAGAGATATTTGTTTAGAAGGAAAATTGACAAAAAATTTATATAGCCATTGAAGAAAATGGAAGAGTTAGGATGGAACAATGAAATTCTAGAGCAAGGGCACAACACAACAAAAAAATTGCAGATCAAGGGCATAGAGATCACAAGGGAATGGCATGGCAAAAAAGTTACAAAGCAAGGGCATGACAATGAAATTGTAGAGCAAGGGCATGACAACAAAATGTAGAGATCACAAGGGCATGAACCAAATCATAAAGCAAGGACATGAAAACTAAATGCAGAGATCACAAGGTCATAATAACCAACTTGCAGAGGAAGAGAAAGCCAACAAAGTGCAGAGATCACAACAAAAAAATCGCAAACCAAGGGCAAGACAATGAAATGCAGAGATCATAGTAACAAAATGCAGAGTTCACAACAAAAAAATTTAGAGATCACAACAATGAAGGGAATAACAACATTCATTGCTCTCCACCCTCATTCAAAGCTCTCAACCCTCTTTCCCATGCAACTCTCTACAATCAAAACAAATGGGGAACGATTCATGTTTTATTTTTTTGTTTTGTTTATAGTCACAAGGCATCACAACTATGATGCCAACGTCAGTATTGCGATGGCATCAAGGAAAATTGAAAAGAAAATAATGAAAATAAACACAAATTACACTATTGTCACAAATTACCATCATAATTTGACCCCAAATGTTGTAGTGCACCAACAAAAAGTCCAATATTCTTATTATCTAATGATTACAACCTAATTATAATATGTAATCCCGTACAACTCCATACCACTATAAGAAGCTACAATATCATCATACCTTATGAAATCTCTAAGCCTAAGTCATTTTATACAAGCTTTTTGTTGCTTAAAAAATTAGGGTTAGAATAAGTGGTCCAATAAAAAATACAATAGTCGATGCCTTTTACAATAGTAAAATTATTTTTTGCTTCGAGGGCTGATGAGCCCAATATAAGGCTTATTTAGTTCATGCTTTTATATGCTTTGATGTTTAAATACTTGGGAACTTTATTAGTTTTTTATGAATTTATTTAGACTGCTTATAATTATATTATTATATGTGGGAACTTTGATTGGATTAATATGCTACATATATATGGTTATATAGAATGGAATGATGCATATTTCTATCTTGCATTAATTGGGAAGTTCTTCTTGTAGCCATGTGATAAGAGAAAAGATGATATGAGAAAACTTATGAATTTTATCTTGGATATATATTGTGATTTTTGCATGTGCATGCTAACCTTTTGCACAATGGCGAGTCAACAATGGAAGAAGAAGTCAACATTAAAGATAAAGTGTTGATAAGGAAGCGATTGATTGTTTTGAATTCATAATGATTCCATGACCTTTCAGTTATCAATTTTTGTTATGGGATGAGTCAAAGAGGTTGTAAATCATTATCGAGCGGATCTACAAGCCATGAATTCCTAAATTCATGTGCAAACAAAGTGAAACCTATTCCTATATTAAATAATGCTATGTTTTATCAATCTTGTCATATTCCTGGCATTGGAGAATCTTAGATTTTAGGATTTATGTTTTATGCCAATTTTATAAATAAGCTAGAAGTTTAGATTTTAGAGTTAGAGGAATTAGTAGGAAACTTTCTTGTAATCCAGTAGTAGAGATAAATAAAATTTTGTTATTCCAATATGTACTTAAGAGATGCTGATGAATGAAATGATATTTATAGTTCTTAATCTCTGAGTTGTCGTTCATTCATTCTTCTATGGGGGCCCACATAGGAGGTGAATGTAATTTGTAGTTAGGTAGATATTAGTGTTTCATTCCATAGAATATAAGCATAATTTTTAGAGCTTTGTTGCTCCTATAGCCATATGGTAACAAAACTATTGGTTGTTTCCTGCAGCAAAAGTAAACTGTTCAGTTTCATGTTTGTGAATTCATTTATGAGTGCTAGGTTAAATTGCCATTTCATTTCCTAGCTTAGCTTCTATTCCATTTTGTTGTAAGCTCACAATGACATGTTAGATGAATTAGATCATATACTTTGCAGGCATTGTTTCAAGTTTATGTCCCTAGTTGATAATTTAATGAGTTCAATATGTCATTCTAGTACGTTACTTGGCACTAATTGTATGCAGAACCAATGTAAAAAAGGTGCCCAATCCTTAGATATAGATTCATTATATTGACCAACCATTTTTGGTGTTGTTGTTGGAGATATTGTCAATTTAATTCATATCTAAAGTCATTGCTTTAGTTTAGTTCATGCATTTTTGTGCATAGAAGAAGATATCTACCTTGGGAGATTCCTCCCCTAGACTTCTCAATTTGAACTAGAAGATATCTTTAATATTGAACCTGAGGAACCCCAAGTTGACAACAAAGAAGAAGAATAACTATTTAAAAATCTATTTGCTGATGTGAAAGACCAATTACCACCAATTGTTGCACTTAAGTATCCAAAAAATCCATTAGCCCTTGTTGTTTATCCACTCCAACAAGTCAATCCACCTCCAAGGATCGCTCAACCTACATTTCCTTTCCCTATCCCTGATTTGCATGATAATGATAACTTGAAAGATATACCTATCTCTATGTTTCCCAAGTTTTATGGCCTTATCACAAAAGATCTTGAAACCTTCCTTTTTGAATTTGACATAATCTGTAGGATCTATGATTATACAACTAATGTCCACAAGCTGAAATTATTTCCATCTACTCTAAAGGAGGCTTCTCTAAGGTGGTTCATGGGATTAGGTGCCAATGTTGTAAGAGATTGGGATGCAATAAAAAATATTTTTCTTGCTAAATAAAAATAATATTGTAGGGTTTGTGATATGAAGGGAGATGACATCTTCAAGATGTCATAGAAAGAAGATGAGACCTTGGAGGACTATGTCTCAAGGTTTATGTTTAACTTGCAACACAATACCCAACACCAGTTGAATGAAGAATCTCAAAAAAAAAAAAATTTCTAAAAGGTGTAAATGATGCAAGTATAGAAGCTTTACCCCTTATGACATGAGGAGACATTATTTAGAGGAACTGGAATGACATACAAAGTATATGCCTAAACTACTCAAGAGCTACTATGAAGAAGGGCAGAGGACTCAAGGCCATGCCTAGTAAGCCTAATGGTTCAAGAGTATCTAAGGTGGAATTGTCCAATATTTTATCTTATCTCAAACAAGACATCATAAATGATGTTGCTACTCAACTTGGCAACATGCAAGCAAGAAGGAAGAAGGAAGAAGTTGACGTTATGATAGTAGAATATTGTCCACACTATAGAGAGGAAGAGAAACTAAAAATGCAAGATCATTGCCAATGGAGCCACAATCAATGCCTATAGAATTTAAGGCCATTGATGAAAATTGAGAGGTACTCTATGTTGCCCAACACAGGCTGCAGGCCCAAAAACCAAGAATGGCACATGATCCTCTCAAAAATTATGGTAATAATAGTCAATGG
The DNA here is from genome assembly GCA_028749045.1 of Cupressus sempervirens. Lineage (NCBI taxonomy): Eukaryota > Viridiplantae > Streptophyta > Pinopsida > Cupressales > Cupressaceae > Cupressus > Cupressus sempervirens. The sequence continues at coordinate 749,673,987 of CM053783.1, forward strand.
AAAAATTATCATAATAGTGGTCCTCAAGGCTTTGGCAATGATAATAATTAGAAGCAAACTCAACAAGGTTAGCAACAACCTCAAGAGGGTTGGAAACAACCTCAATAGAGTTGGCAACAACCTCAATAATGGTCAAACCAATCCAATCAACATGCCTTAATGCCACTGCCTCATCAATACGCTATAATGCCTCCTCCTAAAGCTAGTAATAACCAAGCTAAGCCAACAAAACTACCAACTCAGCCTAATCCTAATCCTAAAAATAGAAAGTTGTCAACTCAACAACAAAGCTATGGTACCTCTTTGAATGACATCCATTTAAGATTAGGAACCATTCTTGCCTCACCTCAAGGTCCTATAATCATAGAGGTTGAAGACCCCTCTACTAAAAAGGAGGATTTGCCTACACAACAACATTCTCCCACTTGTGCAAAACCAAGCTATGATGGATTTACTTAACCAACTGAAGAATATAACTATTAACATACAATTACTAGATGCTATAAAAAAAGTTCATGTTTACAATAAGGCCATTAAAGAAGATTACACAAGAGAACCAGGGGAAAAATAGAAAGATCCTAAAACTATTCATGTCCTTGGACAATTGTTAGACCTTATGCTAGAAAAGTTGATAGTACCTTAATATTCTAATCCAGGTAGTCCTATGGTTACTGTTACTATTCATAGAATTCAAGTACAAAACACCTTGGTTGATTTAGGTGCATCTATCAATGTAATGACAAAGGAAGTGTTATTTCACTTGCATATTATTGGCCTTAGAGAAACACCAACCATTTTGTAGCTTGTTGACAGTTCTACTATTAAGCCAAATGGGTTGATAGAGGATGTTATAGTTTCACTAAATTCTTGGGAATATCTTGTATACTTTGTTGTTCTTTCCCCAAAAGCTAATATAGGTTGGTATCCTCTCACCCTAGGGAGACCTTGGTTAGCTATTGTCAATGCTTATATAGCTTGTAGGTCTATTAAGATGATAATATCTAATGAGATGCTTACCAAAAATTTGACCCTATATTCCCCTACTTAGCCCTTGTTGCAAGATGATCAAGCAGTATGGCATGATCTGAGAGATGAAGAACCAAGACTTAATTCACTTCACCAACTTATGATGATAACTATAGATCCATTTTTAACTTCTCAAGAAGATGATGAAGTTATCTCATCAATTGTCACCAACAAATATGGAGTCAATTCTCAAGTGTGTTCATGACATGACTATATCTTGGAAACTAATTAACCATCTCCAAGTGCACATAAATATTCAAAATCCTCCCAATTCTCTCACTCATTACTTCCACATGAGATTCATTCAAATCCCATTGCTCAAATATCCATGATGGAAAAATAAATAAGGTTACAGTAAGCCCAGGAAAGGAACTAAACATTGGTAATGCTCTGTCACCTACACATCAAGAAAGCATACTAAAGTTGTTGCAAGAGAATCAACAAGCATTTTCTTGGGATTACACAGACATGAAAGGCCTATATCCTAAGCATTATACTCATAGGATCTATATTTTCTTTTAATATAAGCATGTCAAACAACCTAAGAGAAGAGTTAATCTTGTCCTAAGAGATATAGTCAAGATTGAATTGCATAAATTGTTCAATGCTGGTTTTATCTACCCAATCTATGATAGTCAGTGGGTTTCACCCCTCGTCATTATGCCAAAAAAGGTGGGAAATGGAGAGTTTGTATAGATTACCGGGAACTAAACTTAGCTACCAAAAAAGACCATTTTCTTTTGCCATTTATTGACCAAGTCCTTAACAATTTAGCTGGCAAAAAGTATTTCTCTTTCTTAGATGATTTTAGTGGCTATAATTAGATCCAAATTTCTCTAGAGGACCAAGAAAAAATAACTTTCACATGCCCGTGGGGAACCTTTGCATACTTAGTCTTACCTTTTGGCTTATGTAATGCTCCAACTACATTCCAGTGAGTTGTAATCAATATTTTTTTCTGACATATCTATTGAATGCATGTAAATATATATGGATGATTTTATTGCCTATGGGACCACCTTTGAAGAAGCCAAAATAAATTTGGAAAAAGTCCTCAAGAGATGTCAGGAGCATAATTTTTCTCTTAACAGTGAAAATTGTTTTATGATGATGGAGAAAGGTATTGTCTTGGGTCATTTCATTTCAACCCAAGGTATCCAGGTGGATCCAACAAAAATTGAAGTGATCAGTACTTTGCCTATCCCTAAGAAGCAAAAAGATGCGAGTATTTTCTTGGGACATGCAAGGTATTATAGAAGGTTTATCAAATATTTCAATCAAATTGCAACACCTCTCTACAACTTATTAAAAAAGGACTCTGTCTTTTCTTGGGACTCTTAATGTAACAAGTCTTTCCTATAGCTTAAAAAGGTTCTTACAACAACACTGGTATTGAGAGGACCTAATTGGGGATTTCCATTCACATTCACACTGATGCATCTGATTATGTCATGGGGGCAGTGTTGGGACAAAAAGGAGTGTTGGAGCATGCCATTTATTTTATTAGTAAAAATTTGCACAGAGTTGAGTTTAATTATACAATAACCAAAAAGGAGATTCTTGTAGTCATTTATGCACTGAATAAGTTTAGACATTATATTAATGGTTATGAGATATTTGTCCATACTAACCATTCAACTATTAAATACTTGATGAACAAACCTACCATATTAGGTAGGCTAGCTAGATTATTACTATTTATGCAAGAATTTGATATCACAATTGTGGACAATCTAGGCAAAGCCAATGTAGTACTTGACTTCCTATTTCATTTACATGTGCCTGAGAGTCTTGTTTACAATTTTCTAGATGAACATCTTTTCTTACTATTAGCACAAAATCCATGGTATGTTGATATTGCAAATTATCTAACCATAGACAGGACACCAGTTCATTAATTGTCAATAGAGAAAAGTTTTATTTTTTCATAGATAGTTGGACATATATTCTATAGTGGGCCTAATCAAGTAATACGTAGATGTGTCACAGAGGATTTAACATATGAAATTCTTCGAGCATGTCATGATGGATCCTATGGAGTCATTTTGCAACCAAAAGAACAACTTTAAAAAATATTGACTACAAGATACTACTGGCCAAAACTCCATAACGATGTAACTAAGTACACAAGGAAATGTGATGAATTCCAACACATGGGAAGACCTAAAAAATTACATGAGATGCCTTTGCAACCATAGGTTGTTCTAACACCCTTTGACAAATGGGGGATTGGCTTTGTTAGACCTGTTGAACCTACTTCCTAAGGTAAATCTTATATTCTTTTTTGTATTGATTATGTTACCAAGTGGGTCGAGGCCAAGCCAATGAAGCACCCTAGGGGTAATATGTTAGGATAAACCACAGACAGAAATAAAAGCTACATGCAAATATAACCAATAACAAAAAATAATAGATCACATAGAAATGAACACAAGGCACCAAGATTTAACATGGTTCACCCAATCCTTGGGCTACGTCCACCAAACAACAAGTTCGATCTTATTACAATCCAGTGATTACAACCTAATTACAATATATAATCCCTTACAACTCAATACCGACGCAAGGACCAATTTCGCATCACAACAAAATGAAAAATACTTGACCCTAAAACCTTTTATACAAGTATTTTATTCATTTTAGGGTTACAACATGTCAGCCATATGTCGGCGACCCAAATTTTTTTTTCAGGCCAATGCCCCGAACCCCACTATTTATGAAGTATGTACAATACTTCCCTGATCAGTCACCATAATCTAACAATCTCCCACTTGGGGACTAATCAGGCTCCACATGAAACAACAATCTCCCACTTGCAGACTGATCCTGTACCAATACCACTACCACATGGGGCTCCCACTAGATCAAACCACCCTGGACTCTGCTGTTCTTTTATTCATGGTTAGTCTAAAAGACCAACCGAAGCTGAAGAGGAGTTCAACTTCTCCCTTGTTACAATCTTTGTTAACATATTTACTGGATTGTCATTGGTATGAAGTACTGTACATACTTCATAAATAGTGGGGTTCAAAAAAAATTTTGGGCCGTGGTCGACATGGTAGCTGACATATGGCCGACATGTTGTAACCCTAAAAAGAATAAAATACTTGTATAAAAGGGTTTAGGGTTAGGTATTTTTCATTATGTTGTGATGCGAAATTGGTTCTTGTGGTGGTATTGAGCTGTAAAGAATTACGGATTGTAATCAGGTTGTAATCATTGGATTGTACTAAGATCGAACTTGTTGTTTGGTGGACATAGCCCAGGGATTGGGTGAACCACGTTAAATCTTGGTGCCTTTTGTTCATTTCTGTGTGATCTATTATTTTCTGTTATTGGTTATATTTGCATGTAGTTTTTATTTCTGTCATCTTATTTTTCAGCAAAGAGTCCATTTCATCTTTCATTGTAGACTCCCACTGAATCTTAGTATCCACCTGCACAACTTCATCATAAATTTTAGGTTCACCAACATCAGTAAGTAAAATAGAATACAAAGAGGGAGAAAACCTTTGTGGAGGTCTAATTTGCCTCGTTGACCGTCTAACATTTACTGGTGTGTGTGGTATTTGTTGTTGTAGTTGTTGCACATCATGAGGAATGGCTAGAACATCAGCTTTTGGAGCATCATCCAACACTACATGATCATCTTCTTTCTTCTCATGTTGCTGCAACAGATCTTTGTACAACACTTTCTCATTGAATATGACATCCCGACATCTAACAATTTTAAGATTTTTAAAATTCCAAAGCCTATAACCAAATTCATTAATTCCATATCCAACAAAGACACATTTCTTTGATTTAGCTTCTAGCTTGGTTCTATTTTTAGAGTCTATATGAACAAAAGCTTCACAAACGAAGGTCTTGAGAAAAGAATAACTCACCTTCTTACCAGTCCATGCTTCCTCTGGAATACCACAACCCAAAGGAGTAGAGGGAACTCTATTAATCAAATATACTACTATATTGACAGCCTCCACCCACATGTGTAAGGGCAACCCAACATGCAACCTCATGCTCCTTGCGCGCTCCATTATAGTCCTGTTCATGCGTTTAGCCACTCCATTTTCCTGTGGAGTCCTTGGAACAGTTTTCTATCTATGAATACCATTAGTGGAGCAATAATCTTCAAATTCATGACTACAATACTCACCACCATTATCAGATTTGAGACATTTTAATTTCTTACCAGTCTCATTTTCAACCAAGCATTTCTATTTCTTAAAAGTTTGAAATACATCAAATTTCTATCTAAGGAAATAAACCCATAATTTTCTAGTTGCCTCATCAATAAATGTAACATAATAATGAGAGCCACCAAGGGAAGATACCTGAGTTGGTCCCCATACATCTGTATGCACAAGCTCTAATTTCTCTTTTTTGTTTTCCTTCCCTGTCTTTACAAAGCTCACTCTCTTTTGTTTTCCATACACACAACTTTCACAGAAATCCATATTCACACATTTTAGACATGGTAAAACTTTCTTTGAATGAAGTACTTTCATACCTTTCTAACTCATGTGCCCAAGTCTATTGTGCCATAGCACTGTATCAGAATCTATAGCAACTATTTTTTCTCCCTGCTCAACTGCAGCAATTGTTCCTGAACATTAATTTTTCTTTGAAACAATCAAAGTAGAAGGAACAATATGACCTGTACAAAGATATAAGGTGCCTACTTTTAGACCTTTTTCTACTACAAAGGAACCTTTTGAAACCTTCCAATTTTTATCATTAAAAGTAACTACACAACCCTCGTCACCGAGTTGCTCAGCTGAAATTAAATTTCTACTCAACCTTGGAACATGTCTTACCTCATGTAGTAGCCAATGATTCCCATTCTACAACTTAATCTTAATTTTTCCCTTTCCAACAAACTGACAGGGTTCATTATCCCCCAAATAAACAAGCCCAAAATCCCCTTGGACATAATCAATGAAATAACCTCTATGAGGTGTAGCATGAAATGAAGCACTAGAATCTAAAACCCATGAATCATCAACACTCTCTAAAGATAGAAGCAAAGCATCCTCTTCGAATTTTTTACTTACCACATTTGCCTCCTTGTCTCCATCTGATTTATCTCCTTCATTTTTCTTTCGATTCCAACAATCTTTCTTTTTGTGCCCTGGTTTCCCACACAACTAGCAATCATTTGGTCCTCTCGATTGAGACCTCCTCCCCTTTGACTTTCCTCTTGATTTCCCACAATTTCCAGAGTTATTTCCTCTCTCAGTTGTTTGGCCCCTGCTTTGTGCATTCAAAGCACTTCCTGATGTAGATCCACCTGAGGATTTTCTACAAGTTTCCTCACTTAAAATAACATCGATCACATCATCATATTTTAGGGTACTAGATCTAGGAATAGAATTACTCACCGCCATTACCAAGCCATTCCAGCTTTCAGGCAAAGAACACAAAATCAAGAGAGCCTTAATTTCTTCATCAAAATTGATACCCACAGAAGATAACTGACTAGTAATAGTATTAAACTCATTTAAATGATCTGCAACAGATCCACCTTCTGCCATTTTCATAATAAATAAATACTTCATGAGAAATACCTTGTTTGAAGCGGAGGGCTTTTCATATAGTGTCGCTAGGGTTTTCATCAAATCTTCTGTCGTCTTTGATTTTGTAATATTAAATGCCACCGATGGTGCCAAGCATAACTAAATGCTTCCAAGTGCCTTTCTGTCCAAAAGATTCCATTCATCCTCTGACATAGTTCCCTGATTCTTGGCTTTTCCTTCCAACAGCTTCCAGAAATCCTTCTGATATAGATAGTCTTCCATTTGCATCTTCCATAACTGGAAGTTATGCCTATTAAACCTATCAACCCTCAGCTTACCCTCATCTACCATTGCTCCCACTCAATCGTGAGACTTTCTTGTAGAGGATAACTGAAAGACAACCTCGCTCTGATATCACTTGTTAGGATAAACCACGGACATAAATAAAAACTACATGCAAATATAACCAATAACAAAAAATAATAGATCACACATAAATGAACACAAGGCACCAAGATTTAACGTGGTTCACCCAATCCCTGGGCTACGTACACCAAACAACAAGTCTGATCTTATTACAATCCAGTGATTACAACCTGATTACAATCCATAATCCCTTACAGCTCAATACAACCGCAAGAACCAATTTTGCATCACAACATAATGAAAAATACCTGACCCTAAACCCTTTTATACAAGTATTTTATTCATTTTAGGGTTACAACATGTCGGCTATATGTCGGCTACCATGTCAGCCACGGCCCAAATTTTTTTTTTGGAAACCCACTATTTATGAAGTATGTATAGTACTTCCCTGATCAGTCACCATAATCTAACATAATAATGTTGCCAAAATTTTATATGAATGCATCTTCACTCAATTTGGTGTTCCAAGGGAATTGGTATCTGACTAGGGTCCTCAATTCACTTCACATCTTATCATTGCTTTGATGGAAAAATATAAAATTGGACATGGAAAATCTTCCCCCTATCATCCCCAAGCCAATGGCCAAGTAGAAGTCACTAATAGAGAGCTTGAAGCAATCCTCACTAAAATAGTGTCACTTCATAAGAAGGATTGGGCTATAAAACTATATGAGGCATTGTAGGCTTATAAAACTACATGAAAAACTAGAATTGGATTCACCCCTTTTCAACTTGTCTATGGTAAACCAGCAATGATGCTTGTGGAATTTGAGCACAAGACCTTACAGAAAACATTGGAACTAAATTTGCATCTTACTCATACTCAACAAGGGCAAATTTTAACACTCAATGGATTAGATGAATGGAGGAAATCTTCTTTGCATAACACAGAAATGGTTCAACAACAAAGGAAACAATGGCATGACAAGTTCATTCTTTATGATTCCAACTATCATCATACACCTAGAAAAATTCAAACAAGATGGTTGGAGCCCTATGAAATTGTTTCTATCTTTCCAAATGGTTCAGTCCAATTACCCACCATTGATCTTGTGTGTTTCAAATTACTTGTCAATGGACAAAGGCTTAAAATTTATCATAAACCTCAAAGCAAAGAAGAGTTCCTATAGTAGTTTTGCTCCCACAATGTTGAAGCACCTTCTATGGCATCTGGACTTGAGCTTTTTGCTCACACAAGTTCTTCTTTTTAAGTGTTCACATCATTTATAATAAATGCTTTCTTTTTTAAAGTACATTCTTCATAATAAATTTCATTTCCACCTCATCATCTCACCTCATAATATTCACCTCATCATTCTTCACCATTGGATGACAATATTTTGTTGTCATAACAATTTTTCTAGGTTCATACATATTATCTATGATTAATTTTCATTACTTGTTTACTTTATTGGCAGTGCTCTTTTCACATGTGCAATTATGGGACCAATTTCTCAATTAAGTTGGGGTAAACATTTTTTTTTATGTGATTATATTTTTCAAATCATGCCACATATCCCGTTTCACCTATGATGTGACAACTCTCAAAAAATTATTTATTTTGTTCATATTTTGCTAAGGTGGCTAGTACATGAAGTTTGAGGAGATAATTATGGGAAATGAACTCCAGATATGTTAAAGATTTGCAACTATTGTTCAAACCAACAACTTAACTTCTCTATTTTTTTCATTTTCTCCTGATTATGGCTCTCTCTCTCCATGATTTAACTTTTTCTATATTGCAAACCCTTGTTGTGATCTTATATTTCATTTATTTCTACACATTTATGTGTCTGTGTGTTGATACTTTGAGAAAATGGGAGGAGGTTTGGTTCATCATGAACCTATCATTCATAATGTTTTATTGGAGAATCAAGCATGCAGATCATTGTTCCAAGATAAAGGATGGCTTGATTACATCAAAAAACTCATTGGTTGGGAAGATGAAGTGGCTACTCAATTTTTAAGCACATTAAGGGATAATGAAGCTATGGTAAAAGGGTTAAGGGTATCATTTATTGAAGGAATTGTAGCAAAAGTTACATGATTGCCACAATGAGAGGAATTTTCAAAAAATTGTGATCCCACAATAGCCAGAGCTCAATTTTAGATGCATTTAGACCTACCTATGGATGTTGACTAGAAACAAGGTATGGAAAGATTATCATTTCTAGAACCCTGTAGAAATTGTGCCATATATATCATAAGATACTTTAACTGTGAAGGATGGAAAAAAATTCTACATTTTACACCATGATAATCACCCAATAAATGTTCCCAATTTCTTATTCCATATTTTTAAGAAGAGGACTTCATTGGTGCAAGGAGGTAAGAACAATGTTGTCTCTCATAATTTTTTGATTAAGCTAATAGTTGAAAAGGCACTAAGGGAAAAAATAAGCATGTCATGGGAAGACTTTCTTCTGGAAAAATTTGAAAACCAAACCTTAAGTCCTGTAGGGCAGAGAGTAGGAAAATGGATTCACATTGAACATGGGGTTAAAAAGGTAATAGAGGAGATGGAATCAACACCTTCCTCTAGAAAATATAGAAGTTCTAGGCATGAAAACGTTGAGATTTTCCCTAAAGCCTCTACATCTAGGTCATACCAAGCTAAAGGCAAGAAGAAAGTTAAATTTACTAAAGCAAGGACTACACCCTCTTTTGTGCATACTAGGACCTCTTTGAGGAAGGAACAAAAAGTAAGTAAAATGCCCTTTGGGTCTTGTCAAAAGAAATAGGAAGATTTTCCTATAGCCTCCCCCATCTCCAAAATATAGTAAAAGCTTGAGAAAGCAAGAGAGATGCTAGTAAGGAGAAGCCATAGACAAAAACAAAATTTTCTTGCAGATGAGCCACAATCTAGGTCCACAATACAACCTGAATCTTTTGAGTCATTGGAACAAGAAATAAATGAACCTGATAGTCAACAAACTTTTTCAAATTTATCACCTAAGGTCAAAATAGAATAACCCCTCGAAGTTGAGAAATATGAAGAACATGTGATAATGGAAGATGATTCTTCTGATGAGAAAATTTTTATGTTTGAAAATGACAATGTGTCAAAGGAAGACTTCCTTATGGAAGAAATTCTAGAGTTACCTACTATAGCATTAAGGGAAAAATCTCATGAAACAAATTTTGGAGTTGGCATGAGTTTAATAAATGAAGTAGTAGAACAAATTACTGAAACAAGGTCTAGATGCATTAGCCTCAACTGCCCATTAGTTTGGCAGACCTAAGGAAGCAAGGGTAGAAGAGACACACTGTGAAGGGGTTGGAAGTTTGGTTAAACATGAGATTTATGTTCCAAAAACAACAAAAAAAAACCTTATTATGAATACTAAGTTAGGTTCCTTCCCCTCTACGTCATTATTCTTTGTTATCTTTCAATTGTCTTTTTAGTTGACCTTGAAACAAGAACAATGGAAACAAAAATAGAAATGATTAAACCAAGTTATTGATAGTCAATACCAGGATCTCTTGGAGAAGGAGGAATAAGTAAAGTAGTTATAGGCCAAGCTTACTAAGGTAACCTCAATGATACCTGAACTTATGAACTATTGTTCTCCATCTCTTGTCTAGGCATTACTCTTGAGAGAACAATTCTTGAATTATCATATGACTTGTGTAATAAGGAATACATATTCATCCTTGGTTGAACCCCTTGAGTTTTCACAAAAATTTCATAGTTATCCTCCAACAATACAAAATTTATTGTGTGAATTTTTCTTCATAATCTTGTAGTAGCTGACAATAGAGAATGAAATTCCTTATTATATGTCAGGGATATTCAATTGAGATCCATAATGTCTTGGATCCAAAATGAAATCAGTAGAGAAGTATAGGATAAATCTTATAGAGAATCAAAGGATGAAATTCTTGTGTACTTAAGGCTTGAGGTTAATGATCCCCAGACTTTCTATTTTGATTGGTTAAAAATTACCCTATCTGACATAGGAAGTTGTACAATATACCCTCTCACAAATGCTGCATTTGATGGGTATGAAAAGATAGTTGAAACAAAATTACCTGAGGCTATGAAGGCTATACAACATAGGTGGGCTAGGATGACAGAGGATCTTAGGAATAAGGAGCCACATTCACCCCTTAACTTCATTTTGGCTAATAGATGAGCTCCTTGGTACATAATGTTAGGCATGGTTTGACAAAGGTCTTGGATTCCTCTTACCTTCTAGCCACCTATGCTTATATCTCCTTTGTTGGATAATGTTGAGAATCTAAATGATTATGATATGGCAAAGGAAGTGAGAAGATAGAAAAGAACAATGATACAAATGGCTTTTACTAGAGCTTTGTAGAAGGAGGTATTGGACAAAAGGTAGCTACAAATTATAGAATGTCGGCCAAAGTAAAGAATTTCATGTTTCTTGGAGGACTAGCAAAAAGAAAAATTGAGGGGAAATGATGAGGCCAATTTAAGGCTTATTTAGTTCATGTTTTTATATTCTTTGATGGTTGGAAGACTTGAGAACTTTATGAGTTTTTGATGAACTTATTCAAACTTCTTATTATTATACTGTTATATGTGTGCACTTTGATTGGATTAATATGTTGCATATATGTATGTATGTATGTATGTGTTGAAATGTTCAAATGAGAAGAGTACTTCTGAGAGGTGGGGGTGAATCAGAAGTATCACACTTTTATCCTTTTAAACCCTCATTAACACAACTAAAAGTAAAGTACATGCATGTAAACATATAAGCAAACATGAAATGAAAGCATGCATCAACACATGCCACAAGAGATTTGGTAACCCAAAAACCCTCTGTGAATAAGAAGGTAACACTGGGGTGGGGATGACACCCACAAAAATTACTGCAGCAATATGTTCAACCACTTCTGATGGTCTGCCCTGTTAGAGGCTTGCCCTATTAAAGGCTTTACAGTGTATCAATAGTGACTTGGTTAGAGGATTTACAAACACTTTACAAGAAGTGTCACCTTGTTAAAGGATTTACAATAGGTTGTTAAATCCACCTAATACATAGGATTTTCAATCACCTTTTCAAAAGGTTCTCCTACCTAGCTGTTAAGCTAGCCTATCAACATAAGATTTCAACATCTAATATAATGATAAGAAAGTATTAGAACATTTGACCTGATAGAATGCAATCTTCAATTGCTGGGTTTAGGTACTAGATCTGCTCTTCCTATTCTAATCCTTTCTTGATCTGATCTCTGTATGTATCCCCTATTCTATTTTGATCAACTAGATATGAAAATGCTGCTCTATTCCTCTAAGTCTTCCCTTCTTCACACTAAAATTTTGCTATTAATCTCCCCATACACTGTTCTCATCCATATATATAATGGAGTTTTTGACCTCCTTTTAAAGATTGAGAAGATTTAGGGTTAGGTATGGATCTACGATCCATATTGAATCTCGAATTCCTGCTCATACCTTGCATTTTTCTCATTGGTTGCATGCCTTCTCCATTTTTCTGATTGGCTGCATGCAGTTTGCATAGGGAATGTAAATGATTCGTCCTTATCCTATTTCCTTTTCGAAATCTCTCTATGTTAGCTCCAAAAATGGTTTATATTTGAGTTTGTGAGGGCACAAACTCATATGTTGATTCTGTGTTACTCGACACATACTATATTACTAGTGCTCGACACATGAATGTTCCTATATTGCTCAGCACATGTTACATTTCTCGATTGCTCGGCACCTATTACACTCTGTGTTGCTCGGCACATGAATATTCTTGAATCACTCGGCACATACTATACTTTATCTTGCTGGACATGAACTATGACTCAGAACCTATATACTGCTTGGCATCTATTACTTGCTCATCACCTGTTAAGATTCTGACTAGGCAACTACTATAACTCACTTGGCATACATAGTGTACTCGCCATATATGGTGGAGTTGGTTAAGTGTGTTGACACTCGAATGTCAAGACCATTCTAAGATCAATAGTATGTATATATATGTATATATACATACATACATATATACACATATATATGTATATATGTATATATATGTGTATAAATAGATATATATATATATATATGTATGTATATATGTATGTATATATATGTGTATATGTATGTATTTATATATATGTATATATATCTATATATACATACATATATATACATATATACATATACACATATATATAAATTTATTTATTTCTTTATTTATACACACATATATATATATATATATATATACATATTTATTTATTTATACATATATATGTATGTATCTATATATGTACATATATGTAAATATATTTATTTATTTATTTATACATATATATATATGTATGTATGTATATACATATATATACTATATATATGTATAAATAAATATATATATATATATATATATGCATACATATACATACATAAATATATATACATACATATATATATATATATATATACATATATATACATATATGTATACATATATATACATATATGTATACATATATATGTATATATGTATATATACATACATACACACACACACACACACACACACACACACACACACACACATATATGGAATGATGTATCTATCTATCTTGCATTAATTGGGTAGTTCTTCTTGTTGCCATGTAATAAGAGCAAAGCTGATATGAGAAAATTTATTATGAATTTTATCTTGGATATTTATTGTGATTTTTGCATGTGCACACTAACCTTTTGCAGGACAATGGCAAGTCAGCAATGGAAGAAGAAGTCAACATTAAAGATAAAGTGTTGATAAGGAAGCGATTGACTATTTTGAATTCATAATGATTCCATGATCTTTTAGTTATTGGTTGTTGTTGCAGGCTGAGTTAAAGTGATTGTAAATCATTATGGAGAGGATCTAGAAGCCATGAACTCATTAATTCATGTGCAAATGAAGTGCAACCTATTCCTATATTAAATAATTCTCTGTGTTATCAATCTTGTCATATCTCTAGCATTGGAGGATCCTAGATTTGAGGAGTTATGTTTTATGTCAGTGTTATAAATAAGCTAGAAGTTTAGATTTTAGAGTTAGAGGAATTAGTAGGAAACTCTCTTGTAATCTAATAGTGGAGATAAATACAATTCTGTTATTCCAACATGTACTTGTGAAATGTTCATGAATGAAATGATATTTATAGTTCTTAGTCTTTGAATTTTTGTTCATTCATTCTTCTATAGGGGCACACACTAGAGGTGAATGTAATTTGTAGTTATGTAGATATTAGTCTTTCATTCCATAGAATAGAAGCATAAGTTTTAGAGCTTTGTTTCTCCTACAACCATATGGTAACAAAACTATTGGTTGTTTCCTACAACATAAGTAAACGGTTCAATTTCATGTTTGTAAATTCATTTATGAGTGTTAGGTTAAATTTCCATTTCATTTCCTAGCTTGGTTTCTATTCCAAATTTTTTTTGTAAGGTCACAATGACATGTCAAATGAAATAGAGCATATACTTTGCAGGCATCATTTCAAGTTTATGTCCTTGGTCGATAATCTAATGAGTTTAGTATGTCATTCTAGTACATTGCTTGGCACTAATTGTATGCAGAACCAATGTAAAAAGAGTGTCCAATCCTTAGATACAACATCATTATACTAATCATCTAGGGGCACTGCCCCCGTAAATCCCCATGGGGGCATTGCCCCTTGACCTAACCTTGTATTGTGATAGTGAGCGTAGTTGGGGTTTTGCCCCAAGACCTAGCAAGGGGCACTGCCCCCAAACCCCTATAGTAATAATTTAGGGGGGAACCATGCTGAATAAAGTGAGAAATTAACCTCCAACTTTGATTGAGCTCCACGTCACAACAATAATTCATTCTTTTTGAGAGAAGTTTGAAATGCAAGCCCTTGTTAATGCATTCTCTTTTGTTAGAAAAGTTCGAGGTGCAAGTCTTTGTTAATGCATTCTTCTATAGAGTAGTTTGAGATTTAAGCCCTTGTTTATGCATTCTCTATATGAGAGAATTTTGAGGTGAAAGCCCTTGTTTCACTTTTTGGGAGTAGCCATGGTGAATTCACCCTCTGCGAGTAGCCTTGGTGGATGTCATGTGAGAGACTCCATGACTTGGCACTAGTGTTTATTCACCCTTTAGGAGTATCCATGGTGAACATCATACTGAGATGATGATATCATGTTGAGATAATCCATGATAAAGTTTTTTTGTTGTCACATATGGGTGTAGACATTGTGTTTGTCATGTTGAGAGACACCATGACATGAAATCTATAAATACTCTTTCTTTTTCTAAAAGAGAGTTTTAACGTTTTATAGCCATAGGAGAAATCATTTCTACCTACGATGTCTACAATGCCTTCTTCAATATTTTATATGATGCTTGTTATCTACATGATTCATTCTCTCTTAGAGTGTCAACACAACTTGCCAATGAAAAATGAGAGGTTATCAATTATTTGTAATGGAGAAATTTGTTAAGGGTTAAGATTGTCTAGAAGAATCTAGAGAAGAGGTTTTCTAGAGTCTTCCATTGTATAGTCTGTATTAGATGTAGAACATTCTAGGATATAAAATACTCTAGAAAAGGAGTTTCTAGATTTTGGTATTACATGTATAAATATGTCATGTGCACATACAAGTTGTGGGTTGCTAGAAGACATTTGAAGGTACGATGCATGTAAGCAAGCTAGATTAATATATTGTTGTTTATCAGTTATATATCTCTATCTTTTGGCTCTATTTTTCCTTGCTTTCTACATTACAACAGTTATTACTTTGGTTTTTATGCTATTTATGGCTTGTTTTAACATGGTATCAGCTAGAAATAGATTTTTATGTGGTTTAGTTGGAGATTTATTTAGAAGTTTAGTTAGAGATTCAACTAGAAATATCTCTAGAGAGATTTGGTATAGGAAATACATTGTTGGAAGTGGTTTGTTTGCAAGGCCTATTTTTTTTTTGCTAACATGGGTTCTTCAAATGAAGTTTTTCCAATATTTGATGGAAGTGGTTTTGCAGATTGGAAGATTGCAGTCAAGAATGCTTTGAGAGAAAAGGCCTTATGGAGGATAGTGAATAAGAATATTGGAGAATCCCAAACTAATAAAGAAAAAGAGATTTGGAGATGCAATTTGGAGCAAGCTAGAGGTATTATTGGTAAAGATTTAAGACCCAATCTCAATAGAAGGTTTGTTTATATTGATAATCCAATAGTGTTGTGGGATAATTTAGAAAAATATTATAATTAAAGATGTTGATATTGCTAGCACATTTAGCATAGAGGAAAAATTGGTGAACTTGGATCCATCCTATTTTGAAAAAATGGCTGAATATTTCAATGAAGTTACTTTTTTAAATGCCCAACTAAAGAAAATAAGTGTTGAATATGGAAAGAAAGATTTTCAGTTGATTGCAATGGTTGAAAGTAAGCTCCCCCAGCCATAAAAGGTATTTAGGGAATCAAGGAAAATGATTATTCAACTAAATCCTAATACTCGACAAAAAACTTTTGATCAATTTTGTAAGTTTGTTATAGATGAAGAAGCCCAACTTATTAAAGAAGGGTATATTAAGAAAAATCATGCATATGCAACTAGAAGTAAGTTTGTTATAAATGATGGGAAGAAGAATTGGAGAGGATATAATAAATTTCAGAATAATGAGAGTTCTAACCATTTTTTTAGAAATAATGATGCAAAGAAACAAGGTGGAAGAAAATCCATTATTTGCAAGTATTGTGGTAGTGAAAATCACATGGAGAAATTATGTTTGAAAAAGAAGGACAATGAAAGGCAGCAAAACAAGCCCAAGCAAGGAAAGTTTTAGGATGACAAGAAGGATAGATAGAACTTTGTAGCCATCTCCCAAAAAAGAGAAGATAAAACAAGTAAGGAGGTAATTGCTACACTTGAAACAAAATCTAATGTTGGGAGGGGGGGGGGGGGGGGGGGGGGGGGGCAGGCGTGGTGGGGGTACTTTGCTATAGATTCTATTAAAGAATAGATTTTAGATTCAAGTGCATCATTTCACATGTCTGGAGATAGATATTTGCTTACTAATTTTTATGAAGGAAAGAATTCAGATCAAAAAATTACTATTGGAAATAAAATGAAACTGTCGGTTATAGGTACAGACACTGTTAATGTAACAAATGGGTCTTTGAAAAATGTTTTATTGGTTGAAGGATTAGGGGTGAATCTAATTTTAATATACAAAATAGTTCAAGCTAGATATGAGTTTTTTTTTTACTACTGATCAAGTCATTACTAGAAATAGAAAAGACCCAACCAATATAATTGTCATTGGTAGAGTTGATCATGAAGAAATTCTTTTTAAATTTGTGTGATTTGTTGATGAAGATTTTAAATAATCTCATGCTTATATTGCTCAAGCTGATTATATGTCAAAACTTTGGCATGCTAGACTTGGACATATCAATTATAGGAAATTGCAAGATATTTTTATAATGGATATGGTTAGAGGGTTAACAAAAATCTCACCATCTGAAGGAGTTTGTGAAGGATGTGTGCTAGGGAAACATCACTGAGATCCCTTTGATTCAGGTAAAGCATGGAGAGACAATCATCCATTACAACTCATTCATAGTGATTTATGTGAACTAGGCTATCCCTCACTTTTAGGTGCTAGGTATCTCCTCACTTTTATTGATGATTATAGTAGGAGAGTATGGGTTTATTTCATTGAAAGAAAGAACGAGGTACTCAAAGTTTTCCAAAAATTTAAGGCTTTACTTTAGAATTAGTGTGGGAAAAGAATTAAATGCTTAAGAACAAATAATGGGAGTGAGTATTGTAACTATGTATTTGAGTCATTTTGTGAGAATTGTGGAATTAAACTGGAAAAAAAATACCATATACTCCTCAGAAAAATGGTGTGATAGAATGAATGAATATAACTCTTCTAGAAATGGCTCGTTATATGTTGCATTTTAAAAGTTTACATAATAAATTTTGGGGTTTGGCTATTTCTTGTGCTACATATATTGTGAATAGAGTTCCAACTAAAGCCCTCACAAATATCACCCCTGCAAAAGCTTGGAGTGGTAGAAAAACCCACATTGGTTATTTTAAAGTATTTGGGTGTATTGCTTGGGCACATATCCTTGATGAAAAGAGGAAAAAGTTAGAACCAAAGAGTCACAAGTGTTTGTTTATGGGTTATAGTGAAGAATCAAAGACTTATAGGTTATATGATTTGACAACGAAAAAGTTATTTGTTAGTATAGATGTAAAGTTTGATGAGCATTCACAACTTACAACAACAACTGCATCTCCTATTCTAAAAAAGAAGTGAAGACTATATTGATGAGGATGACATATACATTGTTAATACAAATGAAAATACTAATGCTTTTGATCAGCCATTATCTGTAGGTAGTGATAATGAAGAAGGTGTTTCTCTAGCTAGAAAAAAGACAAGAAGTATTGAAGAAATCTATAGGCTAGGCTCAAAAATCCAAGGAAGGAATGGTTGTGCTCTCATGGCCAAGGCATTACAAGAAAATGATCCAAAATCCAATGAGGAGGCTCGATGGAAGAAAAAATGGGAGCAAACCATGAAACAAGAATTTAATGCATTAATTGAAAATAAAACTTGGGAACTTGTACCCCAAGCCCAAGGTAAGAATGTTATTGGTTGCAAGTGGGTTTACAAAACAAAATTTAGATCAAATGGTGATATAGAGAAATTCAAGGCTAGATTGGTTGCTAAAGGATTTAATCAAAAAGATGGTGTTGATTATGAAGAAACATTTTCTCCTATCATTAAAATGAATACAATTAGAGTTATTTTATCTTTGGCTGCAAGTCTTGGGTGGCATGTTCATCAAATGGATGTAAAAAATGTTGTCTTAAATGGAGATTTATATGAAGAAATATATATGGATCAACCTCCAAGTTTTATATATCAACAATATCCTAATCATGTTTGTAGATTAAAGAAGTCACTCTATATGGACTTAAGCAAGCACCAAGAGCATGGAATGAGAAGATTGGCAGGTATTTTCAGCTTCACAGGTTTCAAAAATGTAAATTAGTCATCCAAATCTTTATGTGAAGAAGGTGAAAGATGACATCATCATTGTTATAGTTTATGTAGATGATTTACTCATTGTTGGACCAAATATTAGTTTAATCAATGATTTGAAAGTGGCTCTCAAAGGGGCATTCTATATGACTAATTTGGGTGAACTAACTTATTTTCTTGGCTTGCAAATTAGTAGGATTCACGATGGGTTGTTCATTTCTCAAACATAATATGTTTTGGATATTTTAGAGAAATTTAAAATTCTTGATTGCAATCCAACCCCTACTCCTTTCCAAACCAGAGTCAAGCTTACTAAGGAATGCACCTGCAAGAAAGTAGATCCTACTTTATATTAAAAATTTGTTGGTATCTTGGTTTATCTAACTCATTCTAGACCAGACATTTGTTTTGCAGTCAATATGGTATCTTGATTTATGCAAGAAATGTAGTGCCTCTCATGTTTGCAATCTATACCTTGTCTATTTTGATTTGAGAGATATTTGATACTCTTATGCTATGTACTTTGAGATGACCTGAGGGTCAAATGTTATACTTTTATTTAGTACCATAGATGCCTTCTATGCTATTTAGTTTATCATATTTGCATGGTGATGCTATTTTGAGATGACAATAGATCTATGATGATATCTGGTTATATGGTTTATTGGAGATATTGTTGATTATGTTATGAGATGGATTTTTATGCTACGGTTATTTACTTTAGTCTTGTATTTTTACACTTTCTATGAATGTGAGTGATGTAAATGGATTAATTAGGTATTTAATGCATGTTGCTTCAGCGATGATAATATATGCAATTGCACTTGATTGTATATTTTACTATGTAGGATTTATATCCCTGGCAGTGGCACATGGAGTTAGTGATTCAGCTATTCATATTTTACCAATGTCATCTCTGTATGGTCGACATATCCTTATTTTAATTGTTTAAATTAAACCTTTTGGTGATTAGTAAATCCGAACTTATCTACATTATGTGATTAGACTAGTGAGTGTCTCTGTACATTTAGAGGTTCGCTTTGTTGCAAAAGTGTTAAGTGTTTTTCTGTGATTTTGGGTTTTCGGGCTTTAAATCTTTTCATATTTAATTTCTGGTAGCTTGGCCTCAGGTGAATTTTTGTTATGGAGAATAACCTATTTTTGTTTGGGTCAATTCGGAGTCTAGCTACTATAGTTGGCTATTTTCCCTAATCGACTATTCACTCAAAAGTGAATAAGTGTTGAAAAAGGAATTTAATTCCTCACTTTTCCTAATTTGAATTTTAGAATTTGGAGAGCTCTTTTGAGAATCCTCTTTTGAATGATTCAATCTTTTGTTCGTTCTTGGAGTTGTGAGCGTGGGACCTTCGTGAGGTTGGTCTCATTGGATTCGGATTGGGTAGACCTTGCTTTGCCATGATTTTTGGCAGATTCGGTGGATGTTTTATTTTATTGTGTGAGTTTTAGGATCTACCCTTTTGCTATCAAGTAGGGCTTTCCTGTTTTATTGTTTTCACTCTATTTCAGATTTGGTTTCTTGTAGCAGTTTGTTAAGAGGTTGAGAACTAGTGTTCCCCTCCATTTCTATTTGTTGGTTTTGCCCAGTTGGTCAGGTATGAACGATTTCCCTATTTTCGGGATGGGGGTTTGGGATTTTGAGCTGTTATGCTAGCCTTTTTGCATATGGTGTTCGAATTCATTTATTTTTGGATTTTTAGAGTTTTTGTGCCTAGAGGCCAAATGGGTTTTAATTTTGATTTTTTTTTCAAATTTTGGGGTTTTTACCTCATTTTGCGTGCTACCCTATTTTCTTAGATTTTCTTAGCATAATGTGGTTCATGGACCTAGATGATCCATTTGGATATCAGTCAAACTACTATTGCATTTTTATGTTGCATTGGGATGCATGTAGCATCTGTCCTTCTGAGTCAGTTTCGGTTGAGTGATTTTATGTTTGTGTTCTCATCTAGTCCTTGTGTTATGATCTTCGTGATGGTGGTATGCTACACACGAGTATGTATGCGTACATTTTTTGGGTAACCTGTGGGGCCTGATCTTCTGTGGTACTTCCAAAAGTTATGATCATTGGGGTTGGGTTGGGAGTTTGCATGCCTACGGGCACTCATTGTTGGATGAGCATGGGTAGGGTAGGGTAGTATATGGAGTGGGCTTCTATCTTGCAACCTGGTGATCATGATGCCACAAGCATGGTAGAGGGAGCTTTAATTAAGTGATAACTAAAGCAAATATTGGATGGTAATAAAATTAAAGATAATAAAATGTATGTGTGAGAGCCTTTTTGTTGAGGGATGTTGCATCCGCATGATCTGAGCTTGAGCTTTTTGATGTTAGCCCCTACTTAGTAGCCCATTGAGATGTCTAACCAGGACTTGTAGTTTATGCATTGTCTATGTCTTGGATTCAGTCATCATACTGCTTGGCATGTGTGTTAGCCATGGATGTTTGTTTTGCATGTGTTTTTGGTTGGATCATTATATCCATCAGCATGTTGGGTGTGGACCTATGGGTGCCACATGGTTGGGAGGCATAGCTACCTACACCACTGGTAGGGACCGATGTATAGAAACGGTCTTTTTTTTTGTAGCGCGATCATTGTCGGATGTTGTCACTTGGTACTTTGGGTTCTGGAGTATGCTTTCTTATGATTTATGCTTTCATTGGAATGCTTGTATATCATGTTTAGATGATGTTATATTTGACACATTTCCTTATAATGATGATTAGCATGTGATAGACAATGTTATATGCTTGTAGGATTATCTTATGCATTACTTCTAGCATGTTAGATTTCCTTATGCTTATGTTATAGCATGTTTTAGTAGTGGTGTCCCTATTATGATAGTTCTAATGATCTGATCAGTGACTTGGGATGTTGCACGCAAGGGAAGGCTAGGACCCACGATGATCTTATGATGCTATTAACGGTTGGGAGGAATCGCGTACTTAGTTTGTTAATTCTATTCATTGTGATGTTGCTTCAGTACTCTGCGATGTTTTCCTTCTGTTCTTTTCCTTTGTTGTATGATTAGATGGTTAGATGTTATTTCTATTTTTATGTCCTTTAGATATGATTTGAGTGTTCTTGCCTCGAAATGTGGATCTAGTACTCCCCGGTGTGGAGGAACTTTGTTTTGTAGTTTCCTTAGCCTTTTTCTACTTTTTGTTCTTGCATGCTAATTTGAGATCTCACACAAGATTGTACTTTCTCGCACGAGGATGCAAGTCTTTACGTGGTGTGGTGGGTTTCTTCATGTGGCTGGGCACTTCCTCGTGCAAAACCCTACACCAGTCCTAGGGTGTTTTGGTTGTGCAACCAAACACTTCCTCGCATGAAAATGCACTTCATCACGTGGCATGCTGCACATCTTCATGCAAAAATTGGCACTATGTTGGCTTTGCACAAAAAATAGGGGCTATTTAGGCTTGTCGAAGAAAAGTTTGGAAGTTGGTTTTGGACACCCTTTTGGGTCTTATACGTTCCTAGTTCAAAATAGATTTCCTAAGGGGTTTAAGATATATCATTTAAGTATTTAATTCCTTATTCTTAAGATATATTTTAATATATGCGAAGAGTCTTTTGAGATAGGTTCCAAACCTCTATGGGCTAAGATAAAGATTCTAAGAAATTTTAGGGCTTCAGAAATTCAAACTTAGCCAAATTTTAGGGCTTCAAGATTTCAGACGTAGCCAATTTTCAGGAGTCAGCATTTTTCTTTTAGCTTGGTTGATGTCTTATTTTTTCTTGTTTGTGTTTTGGTTAGTAGTGGCATTTGGAGATCCATTGGTGTTTGTATGATTGTCAGTCTTCCATTGCGATCTTTGTGATCCATGTAAGTTGTTGTCATGTACAGTTACACTTGTTTTTAAGAAAAAATTATATCTTGCTTGTATTTCATCCTTGTTTCCAAGGATCTTGGGGTGGGGCATTACAAGAACCTACAAAAATTCATTGGATGGTTGCCAAGAGAATTTTGTGATATGCTCATGAAACAATGTACTATGGCATACATTAAAATTATAAGTCCCCAGTTTCTTTGCTTGGCTTTACCAATTCAAACTAGGGCGATGATATTGATTATAAAAAATATAATGGAGGCTATATTTTTCAGCTTGGCTCAAATCCAATCACATGGAGCAGCAAAAAAAAAGTGACTACATCACTATCTTCATGTGAAGTAGAATATAGAGCAGAAAAGAAGCAATAAAATAAGTAGTTTGGCTTCGACATCTTTTATGTGAGCTTGGCTTTGAACAAAGTTTAGCTACTACTTTGTATTGTGATAATCAAAGTGCCATACAAGTTGAAAACAATCTTGTTTTTCATGCTAAAACAAAGCACATTGAAATTGATGTTTATTATATTAGGGATCTTGTTCAAGAAAATATTGTTAATCTTCAATTTTGTCCAAGTGAAGATCAAACAACAGATATATTTACTAAGAGTATACTTGGGGCTAAATTTCTCAAGCTACAGAGTATGCTCAGTATGATTGAGGTGAACATTAAGGGGGGATAGTCATATAATGTTCCCCTCTTCCCATCTCTTTTGTATTTTTGTGTAGCCAATCTTAAGGGGGGATGTTAAGGGTTAAGATTGTCTAGAAGAATCTTCAGAAGATGCTTCCTAGAGCCTTCCATTGTACAATCCATATTAGATATAGAACATTCTAGGATACAAAATACTCTAGAAAAGGAGTTTCTAGATTTTGGTATTACATGTATAAATATGTGATGTGCACATACAAGTTGTGAGTTGTTAGAAGATATTTGAAGGTTTGATGTATGTAAGCAAGCTAGATTAATATATTGTTCTTTATCAGTTATATATTTCTATTCTTTGGCTCTATTTTTCCCTTCTTTCTACATTACAATAGTTATTACTTTGGTTTTTATGTTGTTTATGACATATTTTAACAACATCATCCTACATGCTCTTGTTGTGCCTATCGCATGACCTGAACCTGTTGATCCCACTTTTGCTCTTGCTTCAATTTCGGCTCATGTGCTTGCTTCTAATTAGGTTCTTGTGCCTGTCTTTGCTCGGACTATTGCATCTGGTTCCAACCTCGTTGCTCTTGCTGGGGCTCATATGCCTGCCTCTCTCGCCCTTTGTCCTCTGGTTGCTGTCAGGGATTCTTCTTTTGTTGCATCAAAGGTTGTTGTGGGGAGATTAGCTATTTCCTACATGGATGTGGCTATGTTTGAAGTGGGTATTGGTGTTCTTGTTTGGAAGCTAGGGCCCCATTCAACGGTACCCTCTGTTAGTCATTCGGTGGTGCTTGTTTTTGTAAGTAAACTGATTGTGATTCAACTAGATTTTGATATTGTTGAAGATGTTTCTACATATGTGGAAGATTACTCTTCCACTGCTGCTATTTTTAGGTTTAGGGGTTTTTGGCCTTCTCTTTCAGCTTTGCATGCTTAGATCTCCAAATTCTAGGAACCAATCATTTCGGACTAAGCTCAAATTTACCCTGTGGCAAGTGGTTATTTGATTGTGAAATTTGCTAATGTTGATGATAGAAATTCCATCCTAGGTTGTGGCTTCTCTTGGGAGGAAAGGTTCCCCCTAATGACTAAGCCTTGGTATCTGACTTTTAATCTAAATACTAAGATCTTTAATAAGATTCCTCTTTGGGTTTGGTTGCCAAACTTCCCCCTTCACTTTTGGTTAGATTCAGTCTTGGAGGCTGTGGGGGAGGCCCTTGGGGATTTCTTGATGGTTGATGCAGTTTTTTCCAGAATTAATAAGATGATGTATGCCTGCATCCTTGTGGAGATTGATGTCTCCAAGGGGCTTCCAAAAAAGATAAAGTTGGCTTCTCCAAATGGGTCTTGGATTCAACTTCTTGATTATGAGGGTATCCTCTTTAGATGTAAGAAATGTCATATGACTGGCCATTTTGTTGAGTGATCCTACTCTAACAAATTTCATTCGAAGAAATCACCTTCTTGGTGATTGGGGTTTCAGATGATCACTATATGGTTCAAAAAGTGTCCACGGTGGTAGATGGGTCGGATTGCTCCTCTTACTGATTCGGATGCGGATTTTGTTGTTGTCTTTGGAGATTTGAATATTGTCCCTTTGACTATTGAAAATTCTCTTACTACTAATTGTGTTGATTCAATTGTTGTCCCTTTGGAAAATTTGAGTCAAAAGGTTGATGTTGTCCCTTTTTCTACCGCTGACTCTGTCCAAAACTCTACTAATGGTGCTTTTCTTGTAGCAGGGGTTTTTTGGGTTAGTGGGGATTGGAAAAAGGCTATTGGGAAGGTGGAGGATGGTTGGACATCAGTTAAAATAAAAGAAGGCAAGTCCACCAAAACCTCATTTGATATGTCTTTACGCTCTCAAAAGTTGGGACCAAAATGTAAATCTTGATGGTCTTTGGTTTCTTGGGTTGTTTTCCCTCTTGTGGGGAACTTGGTTGTGTCCCTCTAGTTTGTCAAGTGGTTTTCCATAGTTATTTTATGCTCCTCATTGTTATATCTTTCTTCTCCCTTTGTACAAGGTTTCGGGTCCTTTCAAAACCTGTTTTTACTTAATCAAAACAACATCATCCTGCATTCAAGTCATCTTTTAAGAGGCTCGTGCTATGTAACTGTTGATCTTTGGAGTGAGAGATGTTTTTTTTTGTTGAGCTCGATAATGAAGCATATTGTCACCACTAGGCATGGTTCAACTTCCTATTAGCTTAATTTTGGAATATCTCCAAGAGGTGCATTGAGCATGATAGCCTCATGTTAAATAGTCTCTTAGAATTTTAGTGGAATATTATGGATAGGGGGCAACTTCCCTTTGAGCTGGTGCAAGAATTTGATGAACTTGTTGCTTAGGATCAAGCTCCTTGTTGAGCTCTCCTTGTTGTAATCATTTATGTCTTAATAAGTTTTGACCCCTCTTTTTGCCAAGAGATGATTCACTAATATAGTATTTGTGGCAAAAAAATCAATTTTATTTGATCTTTATTTATTAAACATATTGTCTTGAGAGGAGCTTCAGTTTGACTTATCTCTATGAGAAATTTTCTATGAGGAAAATTTCCTTGTGTGTTATGTTACTCGAGCTGAGCCAATAGCTTTTTTTGATTAATATTATTGATGATCGCTAGTATATGTAAAGATTGGCTAATAGTTTAAAAGGTGTGTAGTAGTTTCTTTGAATGCAACTTTATCTTGTAAGGGAAGTTTTGTGAAGTCATTTTGAGTAAAAGATCAATAGTTGGTGTATTATAAATCAAAATTTTTTACTGTTATTAAAAAAAGAGAACTTTTGGTGTGGATGCATTTTTTTTCTTTCTGGTGGCACCTTAATTTTTTTGGGGGTAAAATTAGGAGTTTAAGATCCATGACAAAAAAGGAATTTCACTCTACTACCATGTATGTCACCCATGCTCAAGCATTCCATCACACTTCAACCTCTAGAGGCTAATTTTGATACATATGCCAAATGATCAATTTTCAAGTATGTATATATTTGCAGGTACACATTTTTAAGACCCTCATTTCCTTGCACTTGAGTATTTTTATGTTAATCTGATTATTCTACTACACTACATGTATTTTAAAATACTTTTGTATTAATTTTCAAAATCTTTCATTATCACTTAATATTTTCGGTAAAGCTATTCTATAAACATTTTCCCCAAATTTACTACATTCACAATAAAACCTTATTAAAGTGCTCATATTTGAGAACTAATATTTCCTCTCATAGAGCCATTATTTCAACACATTCATTCCTATGAATTGTATGCAAGTTTCTTCTTACTTTTTTGTGCATTATAGAATTTGTATTAAATGGCTTATCTTTGAATGATTCTAATAAGATCCCATGGAAAAATGTTCACTCTTCTATGCTCTTTGCATCATCATGAAGCTATGTACCAATTTTTAGGGTCATGCACTTTCCTTTAGAATCTTCTCACGGAACCAAAGCAACCCATTTGTTGCATTTATGTTTTGCATTTTTATGACTAATAATGAAACAATTTGTCCTTGTAATTATTTTTTGCATGAGGTGTAAAATCTCAGGCCTCGGAATTGACTTGATAAGTTTTCTCAGTTCATATGAATTGCAGTTGATAGGATGAAGAAAGCAATCAAAAGACCTCTTAAAACATCGCACAAATTCTAATCAAATAATACTATTATGTGAATGTTCTTGTATAATTTTTATTATTATTTAAAGATGTTAAAAGTTATAGATATTTGATTTAATATAGAATACAAACATATGATATCTTTTCAAGAGATAAGAACTTCAGAATTTATTTGAATTGTATTTCTCTTTTAAAGACAATCTAAATTTAAAATAAGTTCATGATATACTAAATTTAAAGAAATGTAAATGTATTATATATATATATATATATATATATATATATATATATATATATATATATATATATATATATATATATATATATATATATATATATGTATGTATGTATGTATGTATGTATATATGATGGAGGGTTTAAGAATCTGATATAGACCCACATGTGCACCTTTTCAACTTAGAGAGAAGGACCTAGAGACATCCACAACTCTAATATATTTTAGTGAACTTGGCCAAACAAAAGAAAAAATATCTATCAGTTAAAAATAAATACAAAATTAAATCTTTTGAATTAAATGATTTAAAATATGAAAAAGTTGAGCAAATGATACTCTAGGCAAGTGATATAGAAATATTTGCTAAAAATGTTTTAATCTCTCAAGCAAATGCATTTTCACAAACTTATGCAAACACATTTCTAGAAGCTGGCCAAAATTTCACAAACATCATTTTATTGTCATCGAGGCCTCTTTTGCAAGAAAGAAAAGAATAGAAATAATGGAAATAAAAATTAGAAAAAGTTCAGCTTGATTTGGTTACACATAGAAGAGATTAATGACTAATTTTTTATTGGATAGAGGGAATAGACATGTGAGACACAAAAGATGAAAAATTTCACAAAAGATTTGTAAAAGAATTTCAGCAAGAAGATAAATGGATTCACATGAAAGAATAGTTTATAAAATATAGTCATCCTTGATAAAATATATTTTAAAATAAAATGTGGAAGGGAAGGGGTTATAATTTTCCAATTGATTATTCTCATAGATATGGTAAAAATTTGAATTATTTTTAAAGAAGGAATAAACAAGGGACTCTATAAACATTTTTTCTCCAAAAGGGTAAGAACTATTATTCCTTGAATATCAAGGAATTGAATCCCACCAAAGGGTGAAAGTAAGAAAAGGAATATTTTCAAAATAGAATATAATGAATGAAATATTTGAGGAATCATGGAAATACTTTATTTTCAAAGGATACTATATTCTTACCTTTAATAAATGTAAAGTTGATATATTTGGATAGATTTTTATTTTGATTAAAATGATAATATATTTTGTTAAAAACATCTTTACAAAGTATCAATTTATACAAATATCTTCCAAATGATGTGTTGAATATTTTTATCAAAAATAAAATATATTTTGACAAAGTATTTGCATGAAGGAAGAAGTAATGCGTCACTTCATTCTAATGAAGGGGTATACCCTTTCATTTCAAGGCCAAATTCTCTTCTATAAATATGGGAAAAGAGGAAATAGAAAGATAACAAGTTAATTTTTTCAGTTGATTTAAACTCGCAACCATTTGATTTCCTTATGCTTAATTCAATATAAAGATTTAGTGTTACTTTATTTCTAATGAACCTATTACTTCAATCATTTGATTAGTCCCTTGGATAAATCTATTTTATTTGATTGCTCCCTTCTGCAACTCTTATGTTATTGTGATTTCAAATTTTGTTGCAATTTGAGTATCAATTAGAAGTATTGGTTCTCAAACTTTTCTCTATCTTATTGGTCTCTCAAAGCTAGGGTTAAATTCAGTAAAACTAATTGCAACAATACAAACTACAATTACAATTCATAAAGACACCCTTGAGGTGATAGTCTTGTTTCTAATAGCAAGTTGTTAAAATTGTCTCTAAGGTTGTCTGTAAATAAGAAGTCATAAGGAGATAAACTAGAGAAATTCCATTTCATATTTATATTTCACATTCAAACCACTATTTCATTTGAAGCACTTGCAAGCAAGAAATTCAAAGTTTTTAGCATTATTTAAGTTATATTTTGATCATTCTTGAGAGCCATTTGCCATCTTGAGAAATGACCCAAAATTTCATATATTGTTATCTACTATAAAAGGCCTCCTACTAGGTTTTGGGTTGAGGAGTAGGTGTACCTTCCTAGGTGGAGTGCAAAGCCTAAAATGTATGGGAATAGGATCTGCATTGATCATTCTCGTCAGTTGGTGAAGTCTAATTGGAGATCTTAGAAGTGATAGGAAAAACTCATATAAGATTTCCAATCTATTGGCTCCTGAATTAATAACTTTTTAAGAACCCAGTGA
Source organism: Cupressus sempervirens (assembly GCA_028749045.1). Taxonomy (NCBI): domain Eukaryota; kingdom Viridiplantae; phylum Streptophyta; class Pinopsida; order Cupressales; family Cupressaceae; genus Cupressus; species Cupressus sempervirens. The sequence continues at coordinate 749,703,403 of CM053783.1, forward strand.
AAGGAACAAATACATCTAGGGGCAATTAATTCCCATCTGCAACATACCTATTCAGACACTAGGGCCAACTGTAAGGCTATACTCTCCTTCTACTTCAAGCTTTGCAAGACCTAGGTAGGTAAACCTCAGAGTCTTTATATGGTACAAGTGTTAAAGCATACAAATGAATCTAGACAAAGTAGATAAATCACTTATTTCTCCTATACTTATGCAATAAAAAAGATGTGCAGTAAAAAATTGAAAATCCTATGAAATCCACAAGCTGAGTGAGGGCATCCTTTTAGCTCATAAACATAAAGGGAAATGGATAATTGATGTAAGTTTGATTTCAGCAAATCCCAAATATGCAATAGTAAGAACATATTGATCCTATAGCTGATCAGTGCCTTATCTATTGAGAAGTTCCATAAATCACACTCACATCCATGATACTAGTGACATATCCCATACATCAAGATATCATATCTATCCTATCACTTTGTGAATTAGACATCAGTGTTTATAAAGACTTCATACTCATGCAATATCCTTCTCATGTAACCAACAACCCTATCAAATATATCAAGTATTTACTTGGTTCTTTGTTCCAACAACAAAACACATGAGACATACAACCTTAAGGGGTTGCAAAAGGGTTTAAACTCTTTGTCCCTAAACCAAAAAAAATTGCAAATTATAGAGATAGGAGACGAGAAGCAAAATGAAACTAAGAAGTTTGTTGTTCATGGTATTCATTTTTTTGAAATTATACATTCAAGATGCATGTGAATAACTCATAAAACCACTAAATAGACTAGAACTATCTATATTAGCTTCATTATTGTTGTTCATACAAGAGAGAATGTTGAAGAATGGTGGAAAATTAGTTGAGATTCCTTAGAGAACTTGGGAACCAACCAGGTGATATCATTACCTAACTAGAACCAACCCTTACAATGAGAGAGAAAGAGAAAGATATTGGAAAGGAAGGCGAAACCAGATTTGATTTGGCAGTGACACATGTCCACTTGAATCTCCATGCCCTACTACTGCAAAACATATCTCTTCTCTCTACAACTGAAATCTGAAAGGAATCTCATCATTAAGCTTTAAAAAACTCAAAATATCTTCTCCAACTAGGGAGAAACCTTATTCTAATAAAAATATCAAGTATGCATCTAAAATTTTGATAAAATCCTCACTAAATTGACTTAGAGGTGAAAAAACATCACCAACTATATCCTTACCAATTGTGGCGCACACCTAGTTCACCATTTTGCCAAAAATCAAGTTTGTGGTTGAAAAATAGGCACCTAGAACAAAACCATGAATAGCTTGAATACACTACTTCTTATGCAAAAACAAACTCCAAATATAGAGAGTTCGTTCCAAGAGCTTTTCAACAGTATATGGTAGTCTTATGTTTTCTTATTAGAGATACCCAAAATGTCTATTTGAAGATTAGGTTCAAAAACTAGTATAACAAGTATTTCAACTTTGCAAATATTTGATTTTAAATCAAAGTTGAAACTATATTATATAATCCTTTAAATTTTAAAATATGTTTGCACGTATTTTTAGAGGAAAATATTAAAAAATTAAAATTTATGCATTTTGAATTTTCCCTTTATTATCCAATCTGGGTCAACCTTCTTTGACCACCCTGACATATAGCAGCTTGTGATTCATCAGACCTCTGCTCCATCACCGCCACCTTGGCACCATGTGACACCCTCTGATTGGTCCACTGATCTTCCAATTATCACCTGACACATGCCACATGGTAGTTTCCTATTAGATCTTCTTACATGGTCACCTCACCACGTCATCCGCCTAATGGGTGCTCTGCCACATCATCGCCACATGGTATCATTTGATTCATTCGTACTGACCTATCATCACCATATGGCCCACAGCCACGTGTCACAACTGTGCTTCCCTACATTCCTTATCTTCCTTGCATCTTCATAATCCAAGAATGCACTAGCTGACGAATCTGCCATGTGTCACAATTTGGTGAATCCCTCATGTTCACTACCACATCATCGCCGAGTGTTGCATGTCATCACGACACTTCCCCACTTTCATTAACAACCTTGCATCTTCATTTTACGGGGACGTGCCAATTGTTAGATTGTGCCACATGTTGCCATCTTGAGTGTCCATCTTGAAATGCCACATAACACCTCAATTTTCATGCTAGATGCCACCTTGACATTGGTTGTTAGTTTGCCACTTGTCTACTTCTGATTGGTCTGGTAGGTCCAGTTATACTGCCACATCAGTCATGACTGTCATTCAAAATTAACATAAGCTCCCCTCAGTCGGCCTAGGACCCACATGAGATGCATGTTCTTCCAAAAGCACTTGTGTCTTAAAGACAACTAAGAAATATAGTCTAAAGGCATTTAAACAATAAAACTTTCCCAAACCTAGTGAATGTGGGATATATCCCTCCTACACATAACTACGAAAATAGCATGAATAGGAAAGAGAAACACCTTATCTATCATTGCACCCCTTTCTCGAGAATAAGGCTATCAAAAATAAAACCCACAATCTCCCCCTTCAATTGGATTAAAAGAAAACTCCAATCACATAAGTTCCAACATTCTGATGGTAGTATGGGTGAAACATCAATGTGAACAACCTATTGAAGCCTCACAATATAGAGATGCTCCAAAACATTCTTAGTAATTCTCATTCTATGATCCCCAGTTACCTGCTGGAGAGAAAATCGTTCAAGATAAATGACCTTATCCTTGATCATGGGAACAAATCAACAAGCTTTTGTTCAAGAAAAGGTCATCAAGTAGCTTAAAATGTGATTTGGAAAGACCAGCCTACCACTTGAAATTGTATGCACAATGACCAAGTAATGTGGGTGGATCTTAATTATGCTTGAGCTATGCCTTAGTGCGGATGAAAAAATGGAGGCACTTTGGAGCTGTAGGCATATTCTTCATGCATATAAGTGTGTTACCCCAAAACAATGATTTTTGCTATCATTTCACAACATGCAATCCTGTAAGCCCATCTTTCTCTCCCTCCCATGCACTCATTGTCTATTGTGTTCAAATCCCAAGCATCTATCGATGTTGTTAATTTGGGCATCACTATATGATCCAGAACATTGTGATGTGTTAAAACCTGCAATAACATCCACTTCAAATTACCATATCTCCATTGTGCTTCGCATCATTTAGAGGAGTATGTGATAGTTCCCTATCCATCTAGAGAGGATCAGTCTAGGGACAACATGCATCATAGGTAGATGGGGTTGGGTTTAAACTTGTGTCGTGCTAGACCTTGTGATGGTCAATGTATTCCCCCTGTACTGGTCTCTGCATTTCAAGTTTGAAAAACTTCCAAACCTTCTCACAACTTTAGCATGGAGAGAATTATATTCTTCGGTAGACACCTTTTCCTAATCGACAATGTAGTGCCTTAAGGTTGTGTGTCTCATGTATTTTTTTGTTGGAACAAAAAGCCAAGTAAATGCTTGATATATTTGACAAGGTTGTTGGTTACATGAGAAGGACATTGCATGAGTATGAGGTCTTTATGAACATTGATGTCTAATTCACAAAGTGATGGGTAGATCTAATATCTTGGTGTATGGAATATGTCATGGGTATCATGGATGTGTGTGTGTGTGTGTGATTTATGGAAATGCCCAATAGACAAGGCATTGATCAGCTACCGGTTCAATATGTTCTTACTGTTGCATATTTGGGATTTGCTGAAATCAAACTTAAATCGATTATCCATTTCCCTTTCTCTTTAGGAGCTGAAAGGATGCCCTCGCTATGCTTGTGGATTTCATTGCATATCTCAAGTGGTATCAGAGCGAAGATTTAATCTGGAGGTTGATCTTATCAAAGCGAACCTCGATCTTGTGGTGGATTGTTCCTTTTGAAGTCCTATATATCTTTGTTGTAAGGTGGAAGATCGTGGTTCTAACTTACAATTGAGAGGATTCACATATGGATCCTAATATAGATGGTTGCAAAGACAACCTATTGATCTTGATGAGTGAAGATTGGATCTGGTTGAAGACTCGTTGCGGAGGGCTTGCAAAGATCTTGGAAGATGGCTCTGAGAAGATTGGACCATAAGGTGATTACAAATCTCCATGATGTGGTGGAGAAAAAGATTTCAAAGTTGTCTTCTCGGTTGGAAGCTAGTTTGACCAATCGAATTAAGGAAGGCATGGTTGAGTTTCATAGAAATTTATGGCGCTGGAGTCTACCAATCTGAAAGCAAGTTGTCTAACTGGCTAGAAGACTTGTTTGAGAGAGAAGAGTGTAAGGAAGAAAAGGTGCATAGAATTGCTTCCTGCACTAATCTTGAGAGGACGATTATGCAAATTCAACTAACTATTGCAGAGATCACAAGAAATGCATAATAATATAATCAAAATAATAATGAATGCACAATGTAATGATTACTATGGGGAAACCAATCCAAGAGAAAAACCCCACCCTCAAAAACCCACATAATGTATTCTAAAATCAAGAAGATTACAATACACTTGCAATGCAAGTTCTTATAGGAGCACATCACCACAACTCAAACTCTAACTCTAACTCAGAGAGAATCCTTCTAACACCCAGTCTTGCAAAACAAAACTCGACAATCCAAACACCTCCCCAAGCCCTCCTTTTATAGTGCTTTACAACTTGGAAACCATTTGTGATCTTACAAAACCATGGGCCAAAACCATGGGCAAAACAAGCATGCCACATGTTACCCACTTGTCATTTGTAACTCCAAGAATAGCATTTTCATCCATAATTTTGTCCTCTAGTTTAGACCCCCATAAAAGTCATGTAGTGAGTTGTTTATACTCTAAAAATAGCCCTCCTATATTGTACTAGGGACAAGGCACATTTTTAACAACTCATACACCTTTTTCCAACTCATAAACATGTGGAAAACTACCATAAACAAATTCTAAAAAAATTCTTAAAAAACTTGCAAGGTTGAGACACAATTCTCAACATTTTCCCACTTGTCGAACACCTTGCAAGAGTCAAGGGATCCAAAGTGTCATAGACTTAATTGCTAGGGGCCGAGAGGCCCATAGACTCTGGACACCATCTGAATTTCTCTGTGCTCACGGGTTTAGTTAATGTATCAGCAACATGCACCAAAGTCTCCACCTTCTCCAGCTTCACCTTGTCGTCCTCAACCATCTCTCACAAAATGATATTGTACATCAATTGTTTGGTCTTGGCATGAAATATTGGGTTCTTCGCTAAGCATATTACACTCTGACTGTCACTATAAATTGTCACTACACCCTGTTTGAACTCTATATCTGAACATAATCTCTTTAGCCAGATAGCTTCTTTGCAGGCATGAGTAGTTGTCATATACTTTGCTTCTGTAGTGGACAAAGCAATCATAGCTTGTTGCTTGCTCATCCAATTGATTGCACCACCGAATAATGTAAACACATATGAACTAGTGGATCTTCTACTATCAACATCACCGACCTAGTTTGAATCTACATAGCCTTGAATATCCAAGGAATTCTCATTTCATGTTCCATGGAAACATATAGAGTACTCTAAGGTACCCCGCAAGTATCTAAAAACTCTTTTTACTGCATCCCAATGTGCTCTTCATGGATTAGACATGTAACCAGAAAGTACTCCCACTACTTAGGCAATGTCTGGTCTTGTATAGACCATAGCATACATCAAACTTCCAACAACACTTTGATACGATACTCAATTCAACTCTTCATCTCCAATGGGGGTGTATGACACTATGAGCTAGAAAGATTTATTCCCATAGTGACAAAAACACTCAATGGTCTAGAATCTAGCATATTGAATCTTCTCAGAATATTACCAACATACTTACTTTGGCCTAGCCAAAGCTTTCTGTTTTGTCTATCTCTTACAATTTTCATTCCCAGAATGTACTTTGCTGCACCAAGATCTTTCATTTCAAACTTTGTTGAGAGATGAGATTTTCATTCTACAATCAAACATTTTTCTTTCCCAATAAGCAACATGTCAGCAACATATAAGGCAATAACCACGAAATAATCACCATCGAACTTGTAGTATATATAGTGATCAATTTGGATCACACAAATCCCAAACTCAATACATTTGTATCAAACTTCTAGTACCAAATCTTAGGACTTTGTTTTAAGCCATACAAGGATTTCTTCAATTTATAGACCAAATGTCTTTTAACTTTCACTTTGAAGTGCTCTGGTTGTGTCATATAATTTTTCCCTCCAAATCTCAATGAAGGAAAGTTGTCTTCACATCCATTTGCCCAACTTTTAGATCATAAGCTACTACAATAGTTAATAAAAATCGAAAAGATGTCATTTTTGCTACAGGAGAAAAAATTTCACCATAATCAATTCCTACAACCTAGGAGTAACCTTTTACAACCAATTCTGCTTTATATTTCTCAATGCTTCCATCTGAACCCATCTTCCTTTTGAACACCCATTTACAACCAACAAGCTTCCATCCTTAGGCAATGGTACAAGTTCCCATGTACCATTCCTCTTAAGAGCTACCATCTCTTCTTCCATGGCTATTTTCCAGGACTCTGGATCATTCATACCAAGAGCCTCTTCTACAGATTTCAGTTCATCAATGTTAACATTCAAAGCAAATATACACCTCCAACCATTAGAAGAATATCCATACCTTTCTGGTGCTTTCCTCTATTTTCGAACAAGATCTGGTTCAAGTTCATGATCAGATTCTCCCTCTTCCTCTGATGATTTAGAACTCATAGATTTCTCTTCAACATCTTGTCTTTTGAAGGGCCTCGATTCAACTTTCTCAGGTGTAGCAACCAATTGAATCAAAATTTTATTTTCTTCCATTTGTTCTAATTGTATTGTAACAAAAGAAGGCTTAGTTTCTCTAAAAATAACACTTTTGGAATAAAATACCTTTTGTACAATAGGATCCCAAAGCTTGTATTATTTCACACCATAACTATATCCAATGAAAATACATTTGACAACTTTGTTGTCCAATTTTGTCCACTTCTCTTTTGGCACATGAGCATATGCCTCACAGCCAGAAACTCTTAGATGTCTAAGCGAGGGCTTGTGGCCTGACCATGCTTCCATTGGTGTTTTATCAACAAGAGGCAATGTAGGATACTTGTTTATCAGGTAGCAGACAATGGCTATAGCTTTAGCCCAGAACTTTTGTTCTAGTCCAGCTCCACTCAACATACTCCTAGCTTTCTCCATCAAGGTCCTATTCATTCTTTCTGCAACTCCATTCTGCTGTGGAAAATACAGAGTTGTCTTCTCTCTCTTAATACCACAATCTTGACAAAATGTGTCAAAATCATTAGAGCAATATTCACCACCATTATTAGTTCTCAAACACTTTATCTTACTTCTAGTCTGCAACTCAACTATTGCTTTAAATTCTTTAAAACGACTGAAAACTTCAGCTTTACTCCTAAGAAAATAAACCCATGTTCTTCTACTGAAATCATCAATGAAAGAAGCATAATAAATTGATCTACCAATAGAAGGAAGACCAACTAAACCAAATACATATGAATGGATTAGATACATGAGGACTTATGAGAACTTGAGTAAAACCTAACGTGGTTTTGTTTACGATAGATACAATGCTCACAAAAATCAAACTCAAGATTGTAGTCATTCAACCCATCAACAAGGTTTTTATTTTTTAAGGTTCGTAGACCATTTTCACCTATGTGGCCAAGTCTCTGGTGCCATAACATAGTCTTCTCTGCAGGAAACTTTGATTCAGTAGATAAAGCACCCCTGGGTACCCAAAAACCACGACCATTTGTTGAAAGAGAAACCCTCTCCTTCTCCAACAAAGTAGTCCTCTTCACAATCTTATCAGAAGTACTATTGCACTCAACCGTGTACGCATAAAGCTAGTACAATGTACCCAATCTGCTTCCTCTTGCTACTACCATAACACCTCTCACCATTTTCACACCTGCTTCAAAACATTGTACATGCACACCCACATCTATTAGTTTGCTAACAAATAACAAATTCCTTACTAGTCCTGGGATATGCAAAACACCATCATTTCTTCTAATTCTACCATCATAAAAATTCACACAAATACTTCCACAAACAACAATATCAAGAACTGTGTTATCACCCAAATACACCATACCACCATCAAAATTTTCATACTTACTAAACCAATTTGTATTAAGATTCATGTGAAAAGATGCTCCATCAACCATGCATTGTCACTTGCATGAGTGGCCAAGGCTGTGATAAAACATTTCTATCTTCCTTCTTGGACTCAGAATCAAAATCTTGTTTCTTCTTCTTTTTCTTCTTTTCCTCTTTAGAGTCCTTTTGGAAGTGTCCAGGTTTTCCACAATTCCAGCAAATCGCCTAAGATTTACTAGGAGATTTTGATATCCCCTTATTCTTGGACTTAGAACAACCATGTTGCTTTTCATTCTTGCCTCTTTCTTTTGGTCTTCCTCGAACACTCAAAGCCTCTTTGGCATTTAGAGAGATCTTCCTTCTCATCTCCTCAGAAAGTAGAGAACCAACAACATCCTCCATCTTCAAGACAACTGAAGTGCTCCCTATGGCCATGACAAAGCTGCCCCATGAGTCCGGCAACGAACATAGAAAAATTTAGCACCTTTCTTCTTCATCCATGACACCCCAACCAAGGTCAACTGAGTCACCAACATATTAAAACTTTCAAGATGCTCATAAATCTGTCCACCTTCCATTTTCAAGGAATACAACTTCTTCCTCAAGAAAATCTTGTTCACAAGTGATTTCGCATGATAGATCTCACTTAGCTTCTTCCAAAGCTTCTTCGAGGTACGTTCTTCATGTACATTAATGAGAATTGAGTCTGCAAGACACAATATGATGATAACTTTAGCTTTTCTATCTGTCACATCATACTATGCAGCTAAAGTTGGATCTGCGTGCCTCAACTTATTCTCATCAATTGCATCCCATAGATCTCAATCAATCAATAGATCTTCCATTTTCAGCTTCCACATCTCAAAGTTTGTGCCAAAAAACTTCTCTACATCAATCCTCCCTGATATGCTTGCCATCTTTGCAATCCTGCAACACAAAAATGAAAACTTCTACACAAGCTCCCAGAGAAACCTTGATTAGCTCAAAAAAATCCGTACCCAACAAATAGAACCAAAACTAGCCAGGCTCTGATACCACTTGTCAGGAAACAAAGATGCGCAGAACCGCTTCCTACACTAATCTTGAGAAGATGATTATGCAAATTCAACTAACTATTGCAGAGATCTCAAGAAATGCATAATAATATAATCAAAATAACAATGAATGCATAACACAATGATTACCGTGGGGAAACCCTTCCGGGAGGAAAACCCCACCCTCTAAAACCTGCATAATGTATTCTCAAATCAAGAAGATTAAAATACACTTGCAATGCAAGTTCTTACAGGAACTCATCACCACAATTCAAACTCAAACTCAGACTTGGACTCAGAGAGACTCCTAGCACTCGGTCTTGCAAAATAGAACTCGATAATCCAAACACCTCCTCAAGCCCTCCTTTTATAGTGATTTACAACTTGGAAACCATTTGTGGTCTTACAAAACCATGGGCCAAAACCATGAGCAAAACAACCATGCCACATGTTACCCATTTGTCATTTGTAACTCCAAGAATAACATTTTTGTCCATAATTTTGTCCTCTAGTTTAGATTCCCATAAAAGTCATATAATGAGTTGTTTGTACTCTAAAAATAGCCCTCTTGTATTGTACTAGGGACAAGACACATTTTAAACAACTCATACACCTTTTTCCAACTCAAAAACAAGTGGAAAAGTACCACAAACAAATTCTAGAATTTTTTGAAAAAAGCTTGCAATGTTGAGACACGATTCTCAACAAAGAGGGCATAGCAAGTTTGAGGTGCAAGTTGGTTTTGTCGATCACTTTGTGGAGACTGATGCAAAAACTACAGAGCAACTTGTGGCTATTGCTGAAGAGATTCCTAACATTGTTGATGCTAGGATGAAGACTTATTTTCATGATTAGTTGATTGTGAATGACATGGAAATTGCATAGCACTTGGTATGAATAATCAAGTTGTGGATGTGGAGTTGGATTTTGTGGTGTAGATTCATTGGTTGCTAATGTGGTTGAGGATCTACATGATACTGCGGATCTGTATATTCCTAATTTTTATGTGGTTGATTTGGCTAAGGATTTACATGTTGTTTTGAGCTTACATGTTGACATGGATTTCATGTTTGAGGATGTTATCATGACTAGTTGTGATCAGTTGCAAAGATTGTTAGTGAAGCATTATGTTTAATTTGTTCCTAGGAGTGAGCATGATGATTGGGTTACTGAGATTCATTTGATTCTGATGTTTGAGTGGAGATTTATTCTCTTGTCCTTGATGGATTGGAAGCCTTTGGTGAAGATGAAGATGGTTGTAGATATTTCTTTTGGCATCAAAGTGTAGGACACACTATTCTATCTACCTGGGGAGTCTGATGCAAGAGCATCTTGCATCAGAAAATAAAGGAGGCAATTTTTTTTTATCAAAAAAATGGAAAAAGAAAAGAAATGTAACTTGTGGCTTGAGGGTTTATTTAATGTAACTTGCTAGGCCAACTTGTGGTTTCGTTTGGTATAAGTAGAGGGTCTTGTGTTGCCATTATTCATCATCCAACATGGAGGAAGCCAACTAGAGAGTAGTTGAGAAGAGAGAAGTTGAGCAGTGCTAGGAGCTGCAACTTAGAAAACAAGAAAGGTTGTTTGGTGGCTTGCAAGCACAAGTTTAGATTCTTGTTGGGATTTCTACCAGATTGTGGATTTGGTCTAGCTAGGGTTTGAATCTTGTGAGATCTTGCAAAATTACTATTGTAATTGATTATGTATTTGGTCGTAACTCGGAAGGCCTTCCAGTTGGGCATGTTGGATGTAAATTTTATGATTATATATTATAAAAGTTGGAATTATGTGGATCTTAATCTCTTTGTTATTATTATTCTTCCGCTATGTGGTTATTTGTTGGGGACTAGGACATCTCCTCTGGGGGTTTCCTTGCCTTGCATTGCATCATATCTCAAGCCCAAGCACATACTAAGCACCTTCGCCAGGTGATGTACTTAAGTCTCATTAACTCGAAAGGTTGACCATCCTTGCTATTTGTAATCAATTTGGAAGGAGATATCATACAAATCTTCCATTGCATTTTTATATTTTAGATTACTCACAAAGATCAATTTAATATCCCCGTCATTAAATAAAACAAATTAAAAACTTTATTTGAGGTCTCGATTGATTTTTGTATATCTCGAGCCCATCTTCTGTAGGTGTAGGTATTTGTTGTGTCGTGTTGGCACATTGTTTCTCCCTCGAGAGTTTTCCTCTGATGGGGTATATATGTTCGTCGGGTTAGTTGTTGTAGGTATGCGATTTGGTTTATTTCTTGTATTTGCGATGTCCTGTTGGAGTTTTGGAATTGTTCATCATTTTGGAAGTAGAAGATCTTCCCTACTTGGCTTTCCAGTTTCGGTGGGATTCAACCCTCACATTATTTCGTCGCTTATAAAACTTTGCTTGAATCTGACGAATCAGAGTACCATCTTTGTCTGTCAGTATTAATTGGAAGTTATAGTATTCAATATCTATTCATGCTTGGCATTTATTTGACGGATTTGGTGTTCAAATATTATTTGCATATAAGTTTGTTTCTCTTCCCAATCTTTGTGCAACAACCCCAATTTGTGCACCATACAACATTTCCATCCACCATACTAACTCCTTCGTACTCCTCCTTCCATCCATCGTATGATGGATCTGGAGCCATCGCTACACAGGCATGGGTTCTGAAGGCAGCCACCTATTTCCAGCTCAACCCAATGCCCAAAGAGGAAGCAATCAAGTTCGTAGCACTCCATTTGAAAGGAGTGGTCCAAGAGTGGTGGCACCATGGATTGGTCACTCTTGGCCACGACCAAGTAACCTCTTATGTTGAGTTCACTGAGAGACTCTTTGACTGTTTCAATGGAAAGGATCTTGAACTAAACTTCAAAGATCTAGCTCAGCTAAGGCAAACAATTACAGTTTACAATTACATCACAAAGTTCCAAAGGCTATCAGTACTAGTCACAGACATCTCTGAAAGACGTCGAATCTTGTTATTCATGGATGGGCTGAGAGAGCCTTTGAGAAGATGGATCAAAGGGTTCAACTCGTGTGCACTCAACAAAGCTATTAAGGTGGTCTGTGACATGTATGCATCTTCCTCCAAAACCCACGTAGCTACACCAACACCTTCCCCACAAGAAGACAAAGACAAGGAGCCAATTTAAAAAAAACCTTAGTTCGATGAAGACTCTCGACAAGAGCTCCGAAGCAAAAAGCTTTGTTTCACGTGCAAGGAACCATGGGGACCAGGTCACCGCTGCCTTGGGAAGGGAAAGATTCATTACATTGAGGTGTTTCCTGATGATGACAAAGGACAAGTATCTACAATAACTGGTGAAGAAATTAACCACGAAGAGAGAATAAATGCCCTCATACAAAAAAGGGGCTCCATTGCCATCCTCACTACAATGGTTGGAAGTAGTATCTTCAAGGTTTGTGGCACACTTCACAAGAAACGAGTCACAGTCATGATTGATAGTGGTGTCACATTCAATTTCATCAACTCGTCTTTGGTCACTAGTAAGGGCTTGCATGTGGTAGAGCATGCAAGATTCGAGGTTAAGGTTGTTGGAGGAACCTTGTTACTCTGTAGTCACGTGATCCCATGGCTACAAATTTCCATGGGAAACTATAACTTGACAGATGATTTCTTTATCATAGATTTAGTTGATACTGATATCATATTGGGCATCTAGTGGATGGAGACCTTTGATCAGTATACCCAAAGCTTCAAGAGGATGGACTTTTCGTTCGAGACAGATGGCAAGAAGGTGCCGCTAAGAGGAATGCCAAATAAAGGACCGAGGGAAGTCACAATCAAGAAGATGGAGGCCATTTTTAAACCTGATATGATCCCAGATGTTGTGGTGGCAAGTAAAAACATGATAGTCAACACTTTACCCCATTTCTTGGATGATTGGCAGGCCCATCCGTTGGTTGAGTACTCCAAGAATACTTTTGCATGTCAAGTGATAGATGGCTATATACATGATGAAAAGATACAAAGTTATTGATGATATCATTTACTACGGCGATAAGATCTACTTGGTGCTTGAATGCAAATTGAAGAAGTTGATTACAAAAAGTTTTCTAGAATCGGAAATACAATTGCTCGAGTGTTGTCGATAAATTTTATATTGTAGCCGACGGGTAGAATAGTATCCAAACAGGCGCGTGACGGTTGAGTCACCCCTTTGGGAAAGTATATGTACACCGTCCAGAAGGGACTTTGAATCATCATTGTAATAATTGTAAGGAGCATAATCATATTATAAGCATTGAAGTGCATATTGCATATATGAATAAAGTATCTATTTTGTGTTATATCTTACTATACTACATGCGATAAGTATCCTTTTACCCTGTATGGTAAACATTTGGGGCCGTTGCCAGAGAACGAACCCAGGTCACCCGCGTGATAGGCGAGAATACTCACCACTATACTACAACACATGTAATTTTTGGTACGGGAGGACTGTAGTATCCCCATCATTAAATAAAATAAATTAATAATATATATTCATGATTGGCATTTATTTGATGGATTTGGTGTTCTAATATTATTTGCATATAAGTTTGTATTCTAGTTTCAATCTCCATGCAACACCCCCATTTTGTGCACCGTACGACATTTTCATCCACCATACTACCTCCTCTGTACTCTCTCCATCCACCATACTACCTCCCTCTGAACTCCTCCCTCCATCCACCATACACCAACATGCCAACATTTTTGGTATGCCAACCTCCCACCTGCACCGGAACATTATAATCAATAATTTCTGCAAGTATTTCTATTGCACGGATACATATGTGAAGATTAAATCCATACTTATCTATCAAAGTTATGATTTTATCTCTTAATTAGCACTGCTGCTAATATTAATTCAGTTGTGATTCCATTTCTGTTTCTGCTTATTTTTCTTGATCACACCATTGAATCCTTCATGGATGCCTTTTCCAAATGAATGGATCTTCCCTTTATATCCTCCACAGAGGGCTGAATGGTCACAACCCTTGTTTGTATCCACATCTTTTGAAGAGATGCAACTCTCCAAGTGGATTGCTGCCCTTGAGTGCATTTAGATAATGGCTAATATTTATATTTTCGTTAAACTGGTTGCTGGCCCTTGATATAGTCCTAGTCAGCCCTTAAAATTAATTACTACCGTATTAAATCCCGTAATGGAGGCCTAGGTTCAAATTTATTTATTTAGACTCAAATCTTAGGGGTATGACATCCACATCAAATAACATGAAAGTGATCACATTAAGGAGAGAATTATCTTCAGTATGCAAAATTTTTAATCAGTCACCTACTCACATGACATTTGAAAAGTTTGTATTTGGACTGAATGTCAATCCAGAGATCAACATGCCAATAATCTCACGACATGCCGGAATATTTTTCAGGACCTGTATCTTTACCCATCTTTCTGCAAAAATATGCCAACCATACTACATTTGCCTCTGCATCATCCTTAAACAGACAACAAAAATATTTCTGGCCATGGCCAATACGCAGTCAAAAGCCTTGTTTTCTTTCAAAAAAAATTCATCAGTATATATATATATATATACATCCTCTTTCTTAAAAGGCTAAGTACCTAGGCTCCAGATTTTTATCCAGAAATGCCTTGAGGAATAAAGAAGCAAGGATTATTAATAATTGTACTTTGGTCCTCTAAGGAGTAACTGGCTGCCTTGTACCAGAAGCATTGGATCCAACAGGACCAGATTGAGAAACAATACTGTTGTTCTTTATTGAACTGCTAGTCAAGTGTCCACCTTTAGATTGCTTTAAGCCTTCTAGAGTTTTGGCCTCCAGATCTGCAATAGATTTCTGAAGCTGTTCTTTCTTCAGCTGATCAAGGACATTACCATTACATTTTGTTTTCATTGAACTGCTTGATACCCCTGGAGTGTCCTTGCCATATGATTTCACCTCTCCCTTAGATGAGCTTGGCTTATCTCTTGAGGATGATGTACATTTGTACAATTCAACAAATGAATCACGTTTTGCAGCCTTATGAGAAACTTCGGAATAACTTGAAGCAGAGACTTCTGGAGCATTATTTAGCATTCTGATTTGTGTATCTATTGAATGCTGCTTGAAGTACTTGTCCAATTTCAATTTATCAGTTTCAGGACAAACTGTTTCCTTCTTTGGTCTAGAGTCTGCTATAGATGAAAGCTCCCTAGGGCCCACACCTTTTGAAGTAGTAAATTTCTCTGTCTCATTCTCCCTATCAATCTCATCAAGAGGATATCCAGCATCCTTAACATCATTTGTATATTGAGCACTTAAGGCAGAAGCTAATTTTTTCTTTGCAGACTCGGTGTTGATATCTTTGCATGCGGCTTCAGGTCTCATATCCTCCCTGATAACCAACTCTGGAGTTTCAGGTCTCATATCCTCCCTGATAACTAACTCTGGAGTTTCAAACTCCTCAAGGAACATATTTTGTTTGAGGACTTCACCAAGATCCTGTCCACAGCTCATAGGATTCACATCATAAGATGGATTATCTTTAAATACACTACTGCTAACAGAAACATGGTAGTTGGCAGATACAGATAAACCATTCTTTAAAAAATGCATGCCACAACCTCTTAGAGGTAATTGATTTAAAAAGTCTTGTATTGCCTGTTCATGCTTTTGTCTCAATCCTTCTAGTTCTTCTTGTTGCTTAAGGACTAAAATTTTAAATTTCTGTGCTATGATATTCTCCTCTCCTACTTCAAGATTTGCTAAAATATTTGTAAGCCCTTGTAAAGTTTTATCAGATTCTGCAGAAACTTTCTTATCAGGAGCATTACCCGTAAACTCAGGCTTGTTTAAATCATTACTAATTATACAGTCCTTACTATGTTGGCTTTCCCCTTCACATTCCTCCTGTGAGTCACTTGTACTTTCCATATTACCAGATTGCATCTTCGCTTCTGTCGTTATAAAATTCTTTGCAACATTGGTAGAAGAGTGACCTTTCTCTTTATTGATCACCAAAGCATTTCCATGTAGTTTGATTCTCCCTGATTCCAAAGGCTTTGTACTTGTATATAAACTGGCTCTATTATCTTCATGACTGTCAGCCTGACTGGAGCCATTACTTTGATCAAACTGTTGTTGATTGCTACTTGAAACAGTATGATCACCATCTACTTCATTTCTACTGGGTATTAGCCCTTCTGTTCTAGCATGCGCATTTCTTAATGCAGTTTTCATAAAAGAACCGCTGGCTAAAGACCTTGGAGAATCAGACCAATACCTGCGACCTGAAGGGAGGCGTTCAAGCACAAATCTCCCATTGGGACTATCAGCATCACTTGGCATATCAGAAACATTATCTTCAATTAAAGAATCATGAGAACCCTCTTCTTCAGAAGCCTCCTCAAAAGCTTCTCCAGGTTGCCATTCTGGCACAAGAGCAAGTATTTCTGCATCAATCATGGCTGCTATATTTGTCACATCTTGATCTGAAAGATCTAGCTCTGTCACCATTTCACTTGCAACACTCATTGCCGAGTCAGCATCTATGTCAAAAGGAAAGTGAATATTCCGAACATGACCTGAGAATTCAATCTAATGTTATTAATGAACGAAGATACTTTTCATTTCCATCAAAAGTATAACTCTAACAAAACAATAGAACCCATAAAATCCAAAAGGTAAAGACAGAATGCATACTAATGCCATAATTCATTCAAACAGTAAATAATCACCTTCCATATCCACAATTCGAAGTCTTAAGAATATTGTGTTTTCATCTTTTCGTTGTCCCTTCACTGTAAAATCTCTGTTTATCCTTGCAGTGTCTTCATTCAAAATTGAAGAAATGTCTTCATTGTCTATACATTCCTCTGACAGCTGATAATTATCCCCACCATCAAATTCACTATATGGATGAAATCTGTCCAGAGAATTTGAGCACACTTGCAACTTCTGATCTCTAAATCCTTTTGAATTTCCTGTTTCAGCAAATTCACCTACGAGGTTTGCTTTCACAAACTTGTTAAATTGATTCGGTTTCTCTAAAATTGATGTCGACTGTTTGAGTCCATTCCTGGCAGCACACACTGGCATTGCACAAGGCACTTGATCCATACACTCACCACCCTCACAATGGAGGAAGGGATCCATCAAGAGCTCACTAGCGGGCAACCTCATGGAAGCATTTACCAAACATTTTTCTACAAACTCTCGAACTTCAGGATCTTTTACCCTGTCCAGAGCAGCTGGTTTTATCCCCTGTCCATAAGAAATGGATAAGCATGGTTTAAACTGCTAATGGTAAAATTATAAAGAGAAAAAAATCTGCACATATGACCATACAAGACAAGAAAAGCAAAGTGTGGTCTTCTCAAGGTTTTGGAACTCTAAAGCATAGATTTTCAGTTTGCAAGGGAAAAAATCATCATATCCGTATAGTATCTCTCAGAAAACCAGAAACAAAATTAAACATGATAGAACATCTTACTGCGGTTACTTTCTTGTAGATCTGTGCTGCATTTGTGCACTCACTGTATGGATATTCAAATGTAATCATCTCCAGCAGGCACATACCAAAAGAATAAATATCAACCAGCTCATTGTAGTCTTCTTCATAAAGTTCAGGAGCCATGAACTCTGGTGTACCTGCAAGTTTGAAAACCTTGGATAAGGCATGCCATAAATTTGCACTTTTACAGAGAAAATGTCAGATGTGGTATAATTATCAACTGGAAATGCATCACAGTTTGAGGCTTACCAATTACACTGTGTGCTGCATGAGCCTGACGAAGAATTGCTGCTAGCCCAAGGTCTCCAATTTTCACCTCTCCTTGATTTCCATTAACAAATATATTATCACATTTAAGGTCACGGTGAATGATGGGTGGATCATGGCTATGCAAATATAGTAGGCCTCGCAAAATTTGTCGAGACCAATTTTTTACGGCTCTCATATCCACATGCTTATGCTTTTTCCGATACCTAAAATGAGACCAAAAATTAGGATAGTAATTCCTATTATCCAACCTTAAATCAAATGTGTTGACACCATAAAAATGACCAAATCTCACAGAGTGTAACTTACTGCCTTAGTGTCCCAGATGTGAATATTTCTGTGATAAAATTTATATTGTAATTCTTCTCATCCACCCATGAGGTGTAAAATTTAATAATACTCTCATGTTTAAGCGTCCTCAATAAATGCACCTCAGAATAAAGGCGTTCCAAATCATCAGAGCTTTGTAAGACATCGCACACTTTAATCTGGTTCCAGGCAACTTCCATGCCCTCCAATTCATCAAAAGCCCTAAAACTGAAAAGCAGGTTAAGGAAGGTATCTACAGTGTCAAATTATATTTTCAAACACAAAGAATAATGGTATGATCTATAACTTAAGGAGATCTGAATGAAGGATACACAGTCTTGAATGCTCCCTTTCCAAGCACCTCATTGTACTGCAAAACCATAATATTAAATTTTAAGACTATTCACAAACTTCAACTGATCAATAAAACATTTATGCCACACATTAGGCTAATGTTAACTGTGAAGACATATCATGGGTCCTAAAGTAGCTGAAATCTTGCAGATAATTATTTACAACATTTATAGTTCATCCCCCACCAACCCACGAATTCGGAGAATAATAAACCAATTTGTCTGTTCCCCACTAACCCACAAATTTGGACACCGAAGAATAAATTACTTCATATTTTCACACAAATTTTGTAAAGTCAAAGATACCATGGATGTGATGAGGAAAATCCAAAATGGTATATTACATTTGCTTATCAGAACAAATACGGAAGTACTCCCATTAATAAAATTAGCCAAATAAACACCCATTAATGGGATTAGAGAGGTTGATTGTAATAACCATCTTTCCTACACATGAGTTTCTCTGCATTTTAACATTCAAAATTAACTACCTACATATTCACATGCATGGGATTAATAGTCATAACAGATTAACTGATTCTCATGAAAAGCCTTAGCTAACAAATGAAGATCAAGTTCCTTTAATTAATTACATTAACAATTAAAACGTACGAAAGAGATATCATTTACTAACTGAACATTTTCACTATCATTTCGCAAAACTGAATAAAATAAATATAACTGCATCTATATTTATCCACATAACTAGATGAACTTGAAAACATAAATGGAAACGCAAATACCCGTTAAGATCAAATCACATTAGGCTAAGAATGTAGACCCCTTCTGTCTTGTGTAAGTCTTGGCATTGGTGGAGAGGAGAAGCATTGTCAGAGCCTTAACCACCCAACCACAGACCTAGTGTATCCCCCTCTCAATCTCAACTGAGAATGGCCCTACCCTGCATGGGTTAAGGCACGGGAACACGATCTCATCCTGCCACCTAAGCATCCTAGTGTTACAGAGTCAACTATACAGCTGGCTAGGCAATGAAACCTTCCTATCAGCCCATCCATCCGACTACAAGTTATCCTGACCTCAAGTGATCACAGCACCATCATTGTCACTAAACATACTCTGGCCAAGGATTTACATCGATACTGTGTCTGATCACCCACAGCTCGACTTGACAAACAAGACTATGCTTAATGGCCCACCATGAGCTGACTCAGTTTACAATTTCAGTCTTAAGTTTTGTTTTTGATGCTTAATCTATTACTGAGCCAACCTTTTGATTTGCAGGAATGTCCCATAATCCATTGTTCACAATCTACACCTTTCATCTTGACCATGCTTGGTCATCCTCGATGATCCTTGGTGTGACTGTCCATCATTCATGGAATTTACAGGCTACTTTACAGTGATAAGTTCTCTACCCAATCAGGGTCTTATACTGATTCCAAGAAAATAACCTGGCTTACAAGCAAGTCATTAACATATTGTGGTACTTCTCATGTAATGTTTACACCCCTGTACAAGAGCGTACAGCTTGTGTCGAACTCAATTTGTTTTAAATTCTGGAGAAAATATTTGCATTAAAGATCAATTGAAAAGCATATATTTTGACTCTGTACCAGACCGATGTATGCAGTCTCAATCGTTCATGCTTGGCCACAAATCTATCAGGCCAATAAGCTTATGAAAAACATTAGAAATCACACATACAGCAGATTGATTCTGACAGGCAGAGATTCCAAATATAACTTAAACATCATCATCCACAAACAACTTGGTACAATGCTTTATAAACATGAGAATGACAAGGATTAATGAAAGACTTATTACAAAGTACGACCTGGCAAGTTGTTGATGCAAGTAATGTGAATCTAAACCCCAAACTACAAGCTTCAAATCTTGGCTTACTGGCCTTGGTCGGCACCTCTTAGAATATGATGCAAATTTCTACTGTCACGGATATGGCAGGCGAACATAGGAAAGATTGCAAAACTTTGAGCAGACGTAACTTTTCTTACTCCCTAGGCAATACTCATTTTAAGATTATAATGTCGTCCAAGAAGAGTTGCATGCATGGGTAATTTGAAAGGTGGTGGCATGAGTTACAATCTTGAATTACAAATGCAAGGGTCGATAATGAGAGGCCGATGGACTCCGTGTAATAGTTTATTTTTGACATAAGGGAAAAGTGTATAAAATCCTTCCCGTGATTTGCTATAATTAAGCTTATATTACTTACACATGTTTGTATGTATTAATTGTATATATACATATGTGCATGTTATAGTTCAAATATACTTATTTTTACACGTTATATTTAAATATATGCATACATACATATATATAGATGTAACACATACAAATGTGCGTAAATAATTATGGGTATCATTATAATAAATCATGTCTAACGTAGGAAGAAGAATTATAGTCTTCCGATTCACAATCAAAGGTACAATTGTTTTTACTTCGCTTTATGTTCTAGTGAATATATATTTATATATCTTATTAAACTAGACAACCTAGTTAGCTCATGGTGGATACTTGGGCATAATCTAGTTTCCCTAGCCTTCTTTCCCATGACCATGGTGGTTTAACTCATACTTGTTGGCTCAGTGGTAGGCTGGTGCTCTCATACCCTATTCCCTCTCTCACAAGGCTTTCCCCCTTTCGTCACGCTCCTGCAAGAAAAAATAACATGGTGAAAGCATACATTGTTCAAATGAAATCTAGTTATCACAAATAATTAACCAATTTGATTAAGCATTTCCAATTCATGTAATAGCATAACAACTAACCAACATTTTCCATTCCACGTGAAACATAACAAATAACAAATATTTCTTTTCATATGAAATCAAAATGAATAACTAATTTAACCGACCATTTTGGATTAGCTTGAAATATTAACGCTAGAAAAAAGTTCATAATCAACAAAATAGGGGATGTAATATACCCCCCCTGTGTTTCATTGTCCCCAAAGAATATTGCAATTAAATACTCAAAACATCCATAATGAAAGATGTAGTTGTTATATAGTCTCAAACAACTTCATGTCACCAGGTCTCAATTTAAATCACAAATTAATAACATCAAATTATAGTTCATGTTCTTGGAAAAAGATGAAGAAATTTCTAGAGGATTTCATCATAATCTTCCCCGGTAGCATTCTCTTGAGTATATTGGTCCTACTGGACCTTGCAATGGTTGACATCCCAATTTTGTAAGTGAAGCTTACACACCTAGAGTATTCTGAGTGGTTCTAATTGCACCACCCTTGGGTCTCGTACCTGCAAGAGATTCCAGTCAATAATATGCTTAGCATACACTATAAACTTCTTAAGGTAAGATACGTGAAACACATTATGCATCTAGGCAAGGGCTGGAGGTAGGACAATTCTATAGGCTACAGGATTTACAACTTCCAATACTTCAAAGGGTCTAAGTGGTTTCATTCCTACCACCCCTGGGTCTCGTACCTGCAAGAGATTCCAGTCAATAACATGCTCAACATACACTACTTAAGGTAGGATACATGAAACACATTATGCATCTGGGCAAGGGCTGGAGGTAGGACAATTCTATAGGCTACAGGATTTACAACATCCAATACTTCAAAGGGTCCCACATATCTTGGGGCTAGCTTGGCGTTTTTACGAAATTTGATAGTGCTTTTCTAGGGTTTTACTTTTAAGAGAACCTTTTCTCCCACCTCAAATTCTTTGTGAGTTCTCTTAGCATCTGCATAACTCTTTTGTCGATCATTTGCCTCCTTTATCCTCTAACGGATTTGACCTACTTGTTCTTCCATTTCCAAAAGCATCTCAGGATCAACAATGATTCGATTCTTGATCATGTTCCAACTTACAAGTGTTCTACACTTATGTCCATGCAGAGCCTCAAATGGTTCCATCTTAATAGTGGACTAATATGAGTTGTTGTAATGAAATTCAACCAAAGGAAGCTACATCTCCCAACTTGTTGTTGATGCATGCAGTATACCCTTAGGAGATCTTCTAGTATCTAGTTTACCCTTTATGTTTGGCCATCATTTTCTAGGTTATAGGCTGAACTGATATTCAATTTGGTCCCCAAAGCAAAAAAACAAGGTTTTCCAAAATCTAGATGTCATTCCAACATCTCTGTCTGATATAATCTTTTCTGGAACTCCATGAAGTTTGAAAATTTCCTTTACGAATTTATGGGCAATTTTTGGTACCCCATCAATTAAATTTTCTGGAATGAAATGAGCTACCTTTGTTAACCGATCTACTACCTCGAGGATAGAGTTGTCTGATTCTGGTCATAGGTAATCCTTGCATAAATTTCATGCTAATAATTTGCCATTTCCATTCTAGGACTTCATTTGGGTGTAACAACCCTACTAGATACCTATGCTCAGCTCTGACTTTCTGACATTCGAGACAACTTGCTACAAACTCCATTGTTTCCCGCTTCATGCCTTTCCAAAATTATAGTGGTTTCATATCAAATAGCATTTTAGTTGCTCCAAGGTGTCTTGAGTAAGGAGCGACATGAATTTCCCTCAAAATCATTCTCCAGATTTCAGAATCCTTAGGTATATACAATCTTCCCTTATACCTCAAGAGTCCATCTGCTTCCAGCTGGAATCCTTCGTATCTGATGTCGTAAGGATCTCTTTAGAGGGCTTGGCGTACTTCATTATAGAAACCATATTTTGGTTGACACTGAAGCACTTGCTCCTTAAGTCTAGTATTTATTGTTATTATGACCGAGATATGTCTTCGCCTACTCAAGGCATCAGCTACTCAATTTTCCTTCCCTTTGCTAGCTGATCTCAAAATCATAGTGTGATAAGAATTCCAACCACCTTCTTTGGCAAGCATTAAGATTGGGTTGAGTGAATGTGTACTTCAATCCATGATGATCTAATCAGAGTTCAAATGGTTTCCCAATCAGGTAGTGTCTCCACATATGTAGAGCATGAATGATGGCTACTAATTCTAAGTCATGGGGTGTATAATTTTGTTCAGAGTTCTTTAACTCCTTGGACTCATTTGCAATGACTTGGTCCTCTTGCATCAAGACACCACCCAATCCTTCCCCCGATGCGTCCGAAATAACCACAAAGTGACCCTCAAAATCTAGTACTCTAAGTATCGTTGCAATAGTTAGTTTCTCCTTCAAATACACAAATGTTGCTCGATATTTTTCCGACCAGACAAACTTCTCCTTCCGCTGTAAGGTAGTTATGGGATGTGCTATCTGAAAGAAATCCTTAGCGAATTTCCTGTAAAATCCGGCTAAACCCATGAAGCTTCTAACTTCTGACACATTCCTAGGTACCAGCCACTCCTTGATTGCCTTGATCTTGGCGGGATCTACTGCGATTCCTTTTGCTGATATAATATGTCCTAAATACTGAATCTCCTTTTGATAGCAGGAGCACTTAGACAATTTCCTATACAACCTATGCTCACACAACCTCTGTAGAACAATCTCTAGGTGTTTTTGGTGCTCCTCATTCTGAGAGTAGATAAGGATATCATTAATGAATACTAACACAAACTTGTCTAGACAATCTTGAAATACACCATTCATAAGATTCATAAAGGATGTAGGGGTGTTGGTCGACCCGAAGAGTAGAACTGTGAATTCATAGTGTCCCTAACGGGTTCTAAAGGCAATTTTATGAATGTCCTCCTTTGATCTTGAGTTGGTGATAACCCAATCTAAGACCAATCTTAGAAAATATCGACGCTTCTCTCATATGGTCAAACAAATTGTGAATTCAAGGAAGGGGGTATCTGTTTTTTATGGTAATCTTGTTGAGCATCCTATAGTCTATGCACAACCTTCTGATAAGACTGGGGCTCCCCAACGAGAAACACTAGGACAAATGAACTTCTTATCCAATAATTGTTCTAACTGTAGTTGTAACTCCATCAGTTCTGTAGTAGTCATTTTGTATGGTGCTCTCATATGGGCTCTAATCCTAGTACCAAATCTATGGTAAAATCAAATATCCTAGAAGGGGATAAGCAAGGTAGTTTGTCTGGAATCACATCTTGATAGTTCCTAAGATAGGGGTACCTTTCCGCAAAGGATTCCTTCATTTCTTCCCTAATCTCGCCATCCTCTAGAATGTAATTATCTTTATATACTTTTTCCTGAATTTCCTTTAGATCTTCTATTTTTACTGCATAGATTTCACACCCTTTTCTTCTACGCCTCTTAAGTTGCATGGCTGATATTTGATGCAATTTCACCTCATTTAGTATTCCTTGAATGTTCACAATGTTCCCTATGTCATCTAAACATTCTACTATCTTAGCAAGAAAATCCACTTTCGCCTTTTGTTCACTAAGCCAATTGATCCCCATGATAATATCATAGGACCCCAGAGATGCAACATATAGGTTAACCTTCGTAAAGAAGTTTGGAAAATCTACTTGAGCCTTAACCAAACATTGTTTTACCTGAGCCTTTGATTGGATTGCATACTCAATAGTTCAAGGATTTTCCATAAATCCAATTTGTTTTGGAAATCTACTTAACAATTCTTGAGATATAAAACATCAAGTGGCTCCAGTATCAATTAATATTGAAATGGGGTTTCTGTATATCTTACCTGAGATTTCTATGGGGCCCAGTTGTTTCTCTGCTTGCCTGTTGTCTAAGGTTGCATGAATCCTCTGTTGGAAACTGTTTAAAGTGATAAGGGATGAACTCCAGTTGGCCTTCCTCTTATTATTACAAATGGAATCATCTTTCTTTACTTTTTGTTCTTGTCAGATGACCTTTTCGAGGGCCTCCTCTGTGATTTGGAGTGCTAGTACATCTATGGCTCCCCCAATCTTGTTATTCAACCCCATGATAAATTTTCTGACCTTGAAATTCTTGTCATGCTGGCAAGCAAGAACATACTTCAGCAATTAAGTGAACCTTTCCCAATATTCATTGACACTTAGGTCCCCTTGCTTGAGGTTTTGAAAATCTAACACCTTCTAATCATAGAAGGATTGGGGTAACCATCGGTTCTTAAAGATAGTGGCAAACTTATCCTAGGTGATGCCAATGGTCTTAATATTTAATTCCATCCTACTCTTTTCCCACCATGTAGCAGCTTCCCCGATAAGATGGTAGATTCCCCAAACAACCTTTAAGGACTCGAATCATCTCCTGATGTCAAAATACTTCTCCATTTCAGTATACCATGCTTTAGCGGCATCCCTAGACTCAGATCCTGAAAACTTAGGGGATTTAATCTTCTTATTTTTTGAAGACAACCCACTGGCTATTTTCTTTTTCTTTTGAATTTCCAACTGTGTTAGAGGGGGCCTTTTTCTTGTCCACTATGGATAGATGGTTCTAATTTGGCTCTAGGATGAGATGAGGACTGGGTGTGTTCATGCCTGTGCCCAAGTTGGGTTACTAAGTCATTCATTCTCTTCTCCATTTTCTCCATTCAAGTTTAGGTGTCAAGTAAAACTTGGACTAGTTGGTCCATGGAACCCTGAGAGTTAGCCTCCCTGGGTATCTCATTTTGCACATGGTTGTTTTCACTCTTTGCCATATCGTTTGGTTAAGGTTCCTAAAATATAATTGGTTCATCAATCAATTACACATTTATATATATATGTTTATCATTTGAAAGAAAGAGGAAAAGATAATAATCGTTTGCTAAGAAGAGACAAGAATGAGCATGTACACAATTCCATTAGTTCTCATTACTATCTTCATTAATCTCAAATAAATAAGACAATGAGTTTCTGTTGCAACAACAACTTCATTTATTTACAAAAACTTTCCCACAATTGTGAGTACAAAAAAATTCTAACATAACTCTTTCAAAAAATCGGACACCCTATTCCTGGGTATCCTGTATGTTTTCTTCCTTGGGCCTATCTTGCCCTTTACAAAGTACATGATATATCATAAGTGGGTTGGTTTGTTTAGCATTCCAACTTTGGATGAGTTTGTTTCTCATGATTGCCTTCCTAGTAGGAGTCCATCTGACTCTTTCCTTCCCGATCTTGATTAAGGCATGAACTAATGTCCAATCATCTCTAGGTATGGAGAAATATGAGTAATCAAATTTGGGCATATTCTTAATTAGAAAGAAATGAATGGGGTGATAGGGTTTCTTCCAAGGCGTCATTCGAGTTCTCATCCTGTTTCGATTTCAACATTATATTTCAGTTTTCTTGTAAACAATGATAAACCAAACTCAACGCTCTAATACCATATGTAACAACCATCTTTCCTACCCCTGAGTTTCTCCACATTTTAACATTCAAAATAAACTAACTACATATTCACATGGATGGGATTAACAATTATAATAGATTAATTGATTCTTGTGAAATGCCTTAACTAACAAATGAAGATCTACTTCCTTAATTAATTACAATAACAATTAAAACATAAGAAACAGAGATCATTTACTAACTAAACATTTTAACTATCATTTCATAAAACTTAAAGAAGGAAATGTAACTGCTTCTATATTTATACACATATCCAGCTGAGCTTGAAAGCATGAATGGAAATGTAGGTACCCATTAAGATCAAATCACATCAGGCTAATAATGTAGACCCCCTATGTCTTGAACAAGTCTTGGCATTGGTGGAGAGGAGAAGCATTGTTGGAGCCTTAACCACCCAACCACAGACCTAGTGTATCCCCCTCTCAATCTCAACTGAGAATGTCCCTACCTTGCACCAAATAAGGCATGGGAGCACCATCTCATCCTCCCACTTGAGCATCCTGGTGTGTGTCAAGTTTTAACTACACAACTGGCTAGGTTGTGGAACCTTCCTATCAGCCCATCCATCCTACTACAAGTTATCCTGGCCTCTAATGATCACAGCACCATCATTACCACTAAATCTACCCCGGCCAAGGATTTACATGGACACTATGCGCCTGATTACCCACCGCTTGACTTGACAAACAAGACTATGTCTAATTTCCCACCATGAGCTGACTTGATTTACAATTTCAGTCTTCAGTTTTATTTTCGATGCTTAATTTATTACCGATCCAACCTCTTGATTTGCAGGAATGTCCCACAATCCATTGTTCACAGTCTACAACTTTCATCTCGACCATGCTTGGTCATCCTCAATGATCCTTGGTGTGGCTGTCCATCATTCATGGAATTTGCAGGCTACTTTACAGTGATAAGTTCTCTGCCCAATCAGGGTCTTATACTGATATCAAGAAAATAGCCTGGCTTACAAGGAAGTCATTAACATATTGTAACGGTACTTTTTCTCGTCTCTGAGGCATATAAAGTTTACACCCCTGTACAAGAGCGTACAACTTGTGCCGAACTCAATTTGTTTTAAATTCTGGAGAAGATAATCGCATTTAAGATCAATTGAAAAACATAAATTTTGACTCCGTACTAGACCGATGTATGCATTCTCAATCATTCATGTTTGGCCACAAAAATCTATTAGGCCGAACTGTTTATAAAAACATTAGAAATCACACATACAATGAATTAATTCTGATCGGCAGAGATTCCAAATATAATTTAAACAGTATCATCCACCAATGACTTGGTTACAATGCTTTATAAACATGAGACTGACAAGGATTAATGGAAGATGTATTATAGAGTACGACTTGGCAAATTGTTGCTGTAGGTACTGTGTGTCTAAACCCCAAACTGCAAGTTTCACATGTCAGCTTACTGACCTTGGTGGATATGGTGGGCAAACATAGAAAATAATGCAAAACTTTGAACGGCTGTAACTTTTCTTACTCCCCGGGCAATGCTCATTTTAAGGTTATAATGTTGTCCAAGAAGAGTTGCGTACATGGGTGATTTGAAAGGTTGTGGCATAAGTTACAATCTTGAATTACAAATGCAAGGGTCGAAAATGAGAGGTTGATGGACTCCATGTAATAAATTATTTTTGACATAAGGGAAAAGAATATAAAATCCTTTCCATGATTTGTTATAATAATGCTTATATCATTTACATATGTTTGTACATGTTAATTTTACATATACATATATACACATTATATTTCAAATATGCATATTTTTGCACATACGTTATACTTAAATATACCCATACATACATACATACATACACACACACACACACACATATATATATATATATAGATGTAACACGTACAAATGTGCATATAAATTTATGGGAGTCATTATAATAAATCTAGTCTGACGTAACAAGAAGGATTACAGAGTCTTCTGATTCACAATCAGATGTACAATTGTTTTTACTTTGCTTGATGTTCAAGTGAATATATGTTTTTGTATCTTATTAAACTTGTTGACCGAGTTAGCTCATGGTGGACACTTGGGCATAATCTAGTTTGCCTAGCCTGCTTTCCCATGACCATGGTGGTTGGTGCTCTCGTGCCCTATTCCCTCTCGAGCAATGCTTCCCCCCTTTTGTCAAACTCCTGCAAGAAGAAATAACATGGTGAAAGCATACATCATTCAAATGAAATCTAGTTATCATAACTAATAAGTTAATAACCAATTTGATTAACCATTTCCAATTCATGTAATAGCTTAACAACCAACCAACATTTTCCATTCCACATGAAACATAACAAATAATCACTATTTCTATTTATATGAAATCAAAATGAGAAACTAATTAAACCAACCATTTCGGACTAGCTTGAAATATTAACGGCTAGATAAATTTTCATAATCAACAAAATAGGAGATGTAACATTGATCTTCCTAAGAATCATTGGAAAGAAGTATGAACTGCACCCGACCCTGGATGGGTCAAGATCAACTTTGACAGGGCTTCAAAAGGAAATGTAGGAGCAAGCAGAGCAGGACGTGTGGTTGGAGACCATTATGGTATTATTCTAAAACAAAAATCAGTTAGCTTAGGGGTCATGGCAAATAATGAGGCTGACTTCAAGGTGGCATTGTTAGGACTAGAATGTGGAAGATAACTTCTTTGTCCCAGGGTGCATTTGGAAGGGGATTTTCTAATAACAATAAATGCTATACACCAGGAGTTGACTCCTAATTGGAAATTGCAGCAATGGCTAAAACCAAACTGGGATTTGGCAGATATGTTTTAAGGTTTTACAATATCACATGTATATAGGAAGGGCAATTTGGTGGCCGATGAATTGGCGAAATTGGCCACATGGCAGGAACAGAGCAATGGTAATCTAAGTTGGAATCGAGATGGACTTGGAGAGAGAAGACGATGAAGGCATGTTAATAAGAGGCCAGATGGTGGGCCTAGCAATGCTAGCAATCATCATTTAGAACCCCCAAATCTGAGGATAAACAGTCCCTCTTCAGATTTGAATGTGCTCAGAAGGGACAAGTGGTGTCTTGTAGTTAGTAAGGAGTGGAATTTATTGTGGGTATGATTGATAGAGGCAGCTGATTGGGATGAAAGAAAGTAAAGTACTGGAGGAAGATGGCAATTAAGTGAAGAATTTTAGAGTATGGCGCAAAGGATAATAATCAGGGCCAGCGGGAGTATGACCTCGTCATTAAGGAGTTAAACAATTGTTTAGCCAGGTAAAGCCAGCAGAATTTTTCAAATAGGGAATGTAGTGATGGTAAACACCACAGAGACGGATTAGCTCTGCTCAAAATTCAAGGAGAGGTTGGAGAGGGACATGCCCATCCCTCTGGTGAGTAGATCAAGATAGATGGCCTTCTTGGGAGAGGTTGCAGAGAAAAGGTTGAAAAGTGTCTTTCACTCCTGGCATGACCTGGCAATTCATGTTAGAATGGTTTTGGGTGATGAGTTTTTAGGACAGACCATCGCCAACAGGTGATATGGGTGTATCTGCCATGTTTTTGACAACTCTGCTAAATGCTGGGGAGTCCAAAGACATGCCAAATGCACTCTGCCAGGGTCTTGTCCGGAAGATATTTCTTGGTGCTGGACAATGTGAAGGGCAATCCCATAGTGCTGTCAAGGAATTGTTATGTGGAGATATTACAGGGCAGGGCAATTGAGAGACTGCTTATCATCACTTCTGGGGTTCAAACTCCATTCCACGTCATAAGTTGGTGTCGGAAAGAAGTATAATGTTTCCAAAGAAGATACTTGATCTGGTGTTGGATGATGATGCAGGATGGCTACAAAGATATCTGATAACGTAAGCACTAGAAACGGATGAAAAAGAGGTCTTTGGAATCAAAATCAAGGAGGAGGTGTTGAACAGAGACAATGCTGAGGCTTCAGAGGTAGATGTGGGGGTTCACACAGATTGTGGACCAAAATGTCCAATCAAGGAAAGATGTGCTGCTAAGGAGCCAGAGAAAACAGGGTAAGGACGGAGACTGCATGCCCTAATTTTGTATATCTTGAATTTTTTTTTATCTCTGATAAAATAATATAGCAGTAGCCAAAGTGGACAGTAATTTATTTCCAGTCTGTATATCAATGTAAAGGGAAACAGGAAGTCTCCATTTTGCCATGGGAGATAGGAATATAATTATAGGAGATGACATTTTGTTTTTTAAGAATACGAGATTTGGAAAGCTTGGTCAGACCAGACAGTATGAATTCCCACATATGTATTTTTTACTTTATATTAATATAAATAGGTGCAGCCCCTTAGCTGCTTTTGAATGATATAAAAAAATTGCCAAATATAAACAATCATTCTTCCAATTGGAGAACATTGAATACTTGCAATGAATTCCAAGAGCTAACGATACAAAATATTTCTGAAACACGACCCAAATTAAAAATAATATGCACCAGAAATCAGGCACGTAGTCACTGAAAAATGGAACCTTCTAAATGATTAATTACAGGAAAAACCACAAAACCAAATGGCAAACAAGGTAAAATTAGTAAAAGAATTGAAGAGCTTGAACAAAAACTAATTCATTCAGCAAAGCAACAGGTACACTTCCATCATAATTTTCAGACATTGAGCAAACCTGTGGCATTACACATAAAAGTTAAAACATCAGACACCATAGATTTTCCCTTCTTGAAACAAATATAATTAGAATGCTACAGCTTTCTTTATCTGGTCAGAACCCAACCATAACAGCACCAAACTGAAGATTAAATGCAATAATAGAATGAATGCAATGAAGTTAGAATCTACCCATTGCCAACAGACATATATCAACTTGGCAGCGCATCTGAATGAGTGAATCTTAGAAAATTGGAAGACATTTAGTCTTCTACCATGTAACATTCTGCAGCTTTCAAACATGTGTGAAAAGGGAGAACAGACATCAATTCCCTGAACATTGGAATCAACAAATCATGACCCACTATCCACAGGCATTATTAGCCCTAGAATTGTGATCAGTATACAAATTAAAGGAGGAAAGTGATGGAAGCGAAAGAGCGGATCATTGTTGCAATGAACTTAGATCACTTCAAAGTTCAAACCATCAAAATTATGGTGGACGAATGTTCTCTTTAATCAAATTTTATGGTTATCAAAAGTGTTTTTGTTGCCCAGTTTGATATGTTACCAATTTCCAACACAATATTAGGGTGCTATGCAGTTAAAACATGTAATCAATGCCATTATGGTTTTTAATTTGTAGGTGAGTACCTTTTATAAGTCATATTGTAACACTTTGAAAACTAATTTTCTTCTTCAAATTCAAAGTAAACCTGGTGAAACTGCAACTCAGGGTATGCAGGTGCATTAAGAAACTAATGATAGATTATTATTGATTCTGGGGCACATCTCCAGTCAGAGTAACAATGTATCCTACCTGTGACAAATGCAAGTTGCAATAATACTTGAATGTGGGCTTTTTAGAAAATTTCATGTCTGTTTACCAGATAAGCAGTTCTTCCTCTCAAGAGAACGACATTTGTTGGCAGAAATAAGTTTTACATAGGAGGGGAAGGAAAGGAATGCAGAAAGGGCTTTAAAAGTGATTTAAAAAAAAAAATTGATGAAGCAAGATCCAACCATACAATATATTCAATATATTTACCATTGGTGGATGTTCTAACCACCTAAAGTAGTTTGCATGAGTTGCATACATATTTTATTGGTGGTATCATTTT
Source organism: Cupressus sempervirens (assembly GCA_028749045.1). Classification (NCBI taxonomy): domain Eukaryota; kingdom Viridiplantae; phylum Streptophyta; class Pinopsida; order Cupressales; family Cupressaceae; genus Cupressus; species Cupressus sempervirens. Next base: position 749,735,963 of record CM053783.1, read on the forward strand.
TAGATACCAAACCTGAATCAAAGATAAACAAAAAACTAAAGATGCACATATGTTTCCTTTTGAGCAATATAGGCACTTAGAGAGTTCAACAATTTGAATGCACAAATGTATTCTATTAGTAATTTGTTAGACCAGAACAAAACCTTGCATACGAGAAAGGCAAAAACAATTTTTAAAAAATAAAAAAAATGGATAAAATGACAGAAATGTATATATGTATGTCTATGTGTGTTATTTTACTGAAGATCGTTGCAAATGTACTAAACACTGCCATTGTATTTGGTATGTGTTTATATATATACAATTAATTTCTCTCATATAACAATAAACTTATATAAGGCAAGAGCCTACAACACAACGGTAAATTGTGAGCCTCTTAATGGGAGGTCTTGGATTCGTATCTATTCAAGCTTAACTAATAATCAAAATTTTTAATAACAACAAATAATAATAATTAACCTTGGCTTCGGCTTCTTACCGATAAAAAAAGACTTATATATATAAATTATGTCTCATATATAATTATATATAGGTATATCCGACAAAAGCTATCAAACATCAACACTCTCTCTTAGCTGAGGATAAACAAGCGTATTACCTCAAAGTAATATCAAGTTAGAAAGATTAAGGATATCTTTGATTAGAAGATATCCATCATTTTGATATCAGGAGTATTGGTCTCCCAGAATATCAACGTATGATATTCACCAAATACTCAATAAGGTTTGATTTCACATCTAATATCATGAGTATTGGTCTCCCAGAATACGTAATATTCACCAATTACTCAATAATGTTTGATATCAAATATGATATCATGAGTATTGGCCTCCCACGATATCAATGATATTCACCAAATACTCTAAGTAATGGCCTTCCAAAATGTTGAGATGCAAGATATTCAACAAATACTGTGAGTAATGGCCTTCCAGAACATCAAGTCATGTGCTATTCGCCAAGTACTCTATGAGTAATGGCCTTCCAAAACATCAAGACGTGTGATATTCACCAAGTACCCTATATAATGGCCTTCCAAAATATCAATATGCATAACATTCTCCATGTACTCAAAAAAAATGTTTATAAGGTATGTGCGCAAGCATTTTCATAATGCTTACTATATAAACATATAAACATCTATTATGTGAAGTATAATCTATCATAATCTACATAGACATCGTAAGATATCCATCATAATAGAAAATTAAGTTATTGTAAGATCGTCACCTTTCAATAACTTCTGCAAATACAAGTGACATCATTTGAAAGTTGTCACTTCCTCATGATGTACACAGGGGGTAGCCCCATTAAAATAACACAATCACGAGATATATTCATGAAACACTAGTCCTCTTGACTGCTACATTTTATTGATCACTCGAGAAATCATCTCAACATAGTTTACTCCCTCTAAATCAATACAATCGAAATTACCGAAGGTTGACTGAATCATATCCTCTATCTGCTCCTCCAAATGGATGCATCAGACTCCCTTTGAACATCAATCTTCTGAGCTCCTCATCCAATGTTGCCTCTAATGGAGTGTCAGACTCCCTCTTTTCCTGCAAAAACATTCTTAGAGGAAAAGATCAAGGCAAATAGCCCTTTTAGTACTAATAAGAATATTAACATTAGTTAGGAAAATAGTATATTAACTCATGCTAATTGCTAACAATAACATAAAAAACTCTTTATTTTATATTTCTAATAATAGTAATTATTGGAAAGTAATTTTTAATAATACAAATTTCACATTATTATATTATATCACTCAATATAATATACATTAAATAAATATCTAATGTTAATTTAAACAATATACATATATTCACTATGTGTATATATAATCTATTTTTCAATATATTATTTCCTTATTTTTACCCAATAAACATCCTAACCAATTCTCAATTGACATTCACTTAAATACATGTTCATAATGAAATAGATAAATACTTATCTCCATGTTATTGCTGATGTGGTTTATAAAGCGCCTCTAAACTCATCGGGTGTCCAATCTATCTACATTGAAACTCCCACTGTGCATTCTATGTAAGGATTGATAAATTCCCAATCTTCTAATATTTACTATCATCCGCAAGGCATCAATTAAGATCTCGCTATGCAACAATATGGTGAATTGATAAATTTACAATATAGATTTCATTATGGTCCATGGTAAGTTTTCAAAATAATCCATGGTTGTTGTATACAACATCATCTTCCTTTCATGTGCAGGCTTTCGAGCAGCTTCATATTCCAATTATTCTACGATGGTTAATAGGTTTTGGTATTTGTTGTGTACATGTCTACCACTCAAGCACAATGAGTGCTTGGTCACCTATTGAGTGTGGCCCGCTATGTAACCCCACTTTGACCGCACAGCTCTGGTACCATGTTATTTTTCTGAGGATCGTTGCAAATGTACTAACCAAATGGCAGCAACCTCTTATTTAAATTGAGAATTAGTCACGAAGAGAATGGGACATGTCTATTCATTAATTAGATAATTAATATAATAAACATTTAATCATTGTTTATATATATTAATTTCTCTCATATAACAATAAACTTACATATATAAATTATATCTCATATATAATAATATATAGAATTATCCAACAGAAGCTATCAAACATCAACCATATATATATATATTACCTCAGATTAAATATATAATTTCTCATTTTCCAATACATTTTCCATAGTATACTGTACAGCATTCTTGATTTGTTTATGTATTAATTGACATCATTATATCAAATACTGTACTATATAGAGAATTTATCAAATGTATGATCTAGTGAGTAAAAACGTAGTAGTGTCAATTCAGTTTATAGTAACCTCTGCTACTTCCAGCTTCGGTTTCATAATCAGACACAAACATGAACATATATTTGTGCATAACATATGATGTATGACAAGTATAGACAATTTCAGATTCATTAGTAATTGCAATCTTCAACGATAACCACAACATTTGAAAAATGCTAGTTTAAGCATTTAATTAACATGCACTTAAGCACACCAATCTTGGAAACCTTAAAATACTTAAGAAAGGACCAAGGTTTGTGCACCCTAACCATAAAACTTCAGCCCATCATCATACTAGATATATGGGAAGTTTGTGGTAAAACAAAATTTGGGCAATATGATCCACATTTAATCCCTTTTCGATCCAATAAATGAGCAACAACCACAACTAGCACAACGTGAGAAAAATAGAAAGAGTCAATATGCTTTTGAAAAGCATTGTAGACAAGCTAAAAAGTTTAAATACATTGAATAATTCAGTTTCTGTAACAAAAGAAATTGGCCATGAGTTCTGGTAAAGCTTTTCGTTCTCCTTGACATAAAAATACAAACACAAATTGTAGCAAAACAAAACAATTAATGTGGTAAGAATAATAGTTCAACAGACTAACAATGATAAATGAGATTCACATTAAATGAGATTCACATATATGCAAGAGACCCAAGTTTAAATCTTGACACTGCACTAATGCAGCATGTAACCTAGATGACAATTTCAATAGGGCGTGAGGACAAATCCACATACCAAACTAGCCCAGAGGACAAATATCCATGCAGCAGTGTCTCTCTGAGCTTTCATGACAGGTAGTTATGAAGATGCGATTTCAGGCACGGCAAAAAATATTCCGAGATATTGGGAGAAAGCAGCTGAAATATGTACTGAAATCGCAATATGATAATCCTCCACCTTTTTAACCTTTTTACAGACTGTTTGAATCTGTCAAAAAGAAAAGGATGTCCAGGTCTAAAAGGGGGATATTGGGGCTGTCACCGAGACCACCAACACACATTCCTTCCCAATACTGCCACTCAATGTTACAGCAGCATAGGCCGGAGAATGAATCCCCGTGGTGCGTTAAGGCAGCTTTGAAGGCCAAATCCTCACACCTTGTCAAGACAGCCGACAAACCATAGGACAAATCCCTCTCCGTATTAAAGCGGCCTACATTCAATAGGCCAGAGGTTGATAGTTGATATTTCAACCCTTGGGCCTATAGCGCAGAGAACAACTCCACAAGCTAGGTTGATGTCAGTGACCGTTGTGGAGTTTAGTAAATTTTTTAAAACAATGATTTTCTATAGTAATTATCTCGTACCATGAGAATATCATACTAATTAGTTGTTGTTTTTTCTACTGGTACATGTCCACTGAAAAATTTAAGTATTTTGCCATAGAGGACGAACTTTTTAACTGATTGAAAAAAAAATCGGGAATAAGGAAAACAACTTACTCGGCCATAGCGCCCACTAGGATCTAACTCCTCGAACTCCGAATCAGTGTCATCACTATCTTGGTCAGCTGAAGCATTCCCTCCGTCTGATTTTTTGTCCACCATATCAGAAAACCTAAATAAACCGCTATTAATCCTTCTTAAGGAGCTCTCTTGATCAATTCCAAACACTAAACGCCTTCAATGGATCAATTTTCGCATAAACATGTATTTTCCTGCTTTGGCCGTTGTTCAGTCCACCAATTTTCAATCTAGATTTTCCCACGGATCCTCTGCATCGATATTTATGAGATTTCTCAAATACTCCATGCTCAAAACCAAGAAAAAGCAACTGAAACCTCTAAGAATTCTACAAAACAGAGTTTTTCAGATAGAAGCCATCGTTTTGTAGTCCATAAAGGAGAAAAACTGATTGAATTTAAGAGATTTTATACATCCGCTACAAAAGATGGGATAGATAATTCAAAACAGCATAACTAACTCTAATGTGGATCAATCGCAGAGAAGAACATACCGATTTGAATCGTAGAACACAAAAAATTCGAACCCGGGGATCAATGGATGTACAACTTTTTCCTTGTCAATAAAAAAACATGAACATAAAAGCTACGGATCGCGCAATCGAACAATTTCACAATGTTTTTTTAATTGAAACAGCGAAAACTTGGCAGATTTTGTGCGAGTGGATGTCACGTGCGCTGAAATACTCTGATATTTCTTCTGGCTTTTTATTTCAGATATTTTTTAAAAAGCATGGATTGATAGGTATAAAGGTTTAGGAAATCCAACTTTATTATTTTTAAATAAAAGTGAACAAATCAAAGTATATGTTAGATTTTCTTAAATTAAATAGATTTCAGGCAAGCTGCGGACTCAAATTAAATAAAAATATTTTTTATCCAAACGTGGATATTCATATTAAATAATTTTAAATCTGGATATTACTAAGATTTAAATCAGACGAGCTATCTTATTTTTTAAGAATATTATAGGTTGCTTAAATCAAATGATTTTGTTCCCTAGAAGGTTTGATTGCTTAAAACTAGTGGTTTCAAATGACTTGTATTTGTTGGTGTGACGGAAAGAAAAGGAAGTTGTGATTAGTTGTTGTGGGTGATGATGTGTTGTTTTGTTGGGCAATGAGAGAGTTGAGTATGTAGGACAAAAGCTTATGTAATTATTGATGGTGAGAGAGTTGTGTCAATTCTCACTTGTAAATTATTTGGCATTTAGTATTTGTGAAGGAAAGATGAAATTGGAAATATATTTAATATGTGAGGTGGAAGATCATTACTATTATATGTCCCACTTCAATCATAGGGTTGTTGAGGATCCTACAATAACATGTGACCCTCCTTTCCATGGAGAAAAAAAGTTGGTTAATTTAAATATATATTTTGTGATGAATTGGTATATTTGTTAGTATTTATTGGGCGGGATTTTAATGTAAAGCATGGAATTTGATGGTCATATTGGTCGTTCTTGCACTTTTGACATGTTGAAATTTTCTACTATTTTATTTAATAATATACGTAAATATCATTATATTTATTTATTTATTTTTATTATTATTTTTTTAAAAAAAATTGATCGGAAAATGGCCAAAGGCCTTGATAAATTTCATTAAATAAAAGAAAAGATTACAATAGTTTAATTCCGTTCAAACGGGCACTGGTAGGAAAGAACGGAAAAGAAAACCTCTAGTCTAGCCCGGTATAGATGTCCTATATTATTACATTTTAAAAGGGGCATACCCCAGTGAACTTGTTTTTTAAAAGTAAATTACAATCAAAACAGGGGCATACCCTTGGTAAATTACATTATTTTATTGTATTAACAAAACTTTTGCCAAATAAAGCTAGATTGTTCATCAATCCACCTGCTAGCTTACTGATTTTCCTAACTGAGAGATTCCTTCTTTCAATATTGTCACTTGACGGGGTTAGTTAATCATATTAAGAAAATAAACCATTCAACCATGGACTTTGGAGAGATTATGTTAAATGATTTAAGAGCTATTAATTAATATTCAAAAAACAAATCCAAACAGGGAATTAATCCTAAATTATTTTAATGAAGAATGTTGTCAACATAGATACTAAGATCCTACTACATAGTTAAACCAAAAAAAGTTAAAGAACACTTAGAAAATTATAAGCTTAGATTATAAATCCTACTTCTCTATAAAGCCTAAATAAAAGAGATCGGCCACAACCTGAATATCCAAGAAAGAGAGAACAATAGAACAACATTCATACCAACGGATCATTAAAATAACAAATAGACAGAGCATCACCATATATATATATATATATATATATATATATATATATATATCAAAAATACATATTATTTTATATTATATATGTTTTTATTTTATTTTGTTGGCATTTAGATATGTTTCTATTTTGATTGTTGTATATTTATATTAATTTAGAATCTTGTTAAAATAGAATATGGTGAATTTTAAAAATGTGTGTGTGTGTATTTATTGCCATAGTGGCATGTTGTGATGGTTAAGTTGTTGTGTTGTTATCCTTGCCATCAAGGTTCAAATCTCATGGGGATGAGGTCCCTCGTTTGTGGCCTCACTGGTTCATAGCTCCAGGTCAAAGCGTTTACCCCTCTCTTTAAAATATATCACTAATTTATCATTGTATTGTAGTCTTTAGTCTAATTTTTTGTATATATTACTAATTTATAATTTTAAACTATTCATAGAGACTTTTACATATATTAGTAATTAATATTTATTATTTTATAATTTACAAAATATTTAAATTTATAATTATCTGTTAAATAATTTTATAATTAAAAAAATTGACAATCAATTTTTTTCTTAAAACGCAAAATGAAAGGCATGAAAAAAAATTAGTCATCATTAAAAAATCACATGACAGGGTCAAATTCCAAGCCTAAATATAATAATATATCAATGGGAATATCAATTTTGTATTTATTGATATTTAAGTGGTATATGTATGTATGTGTGTGTGTGTGTGTGTGTGTGTGTACATACATACATACATACATACATACATACATACATACATACATATATATATATATATATATATATATATATATATAGTAGTTTATTTTGTTTGTTCTTTCTTAAGTTTATTTCTAATTTTATTAGTTTTTTTTTCTTTTGGTTCATTTTTACAAGATTTTAGAATGATCTAGTTTTATCTAATTTATAATTTTAAACTATTCATAGAGACTTTTACATATATTAGTAATTAATATTTATTATTTTATAATTTACAAAATATTTAAATTTAAAATTATCTGTTAAATAATTTTATAATTAAAAAAATTGACAATCAATTTTTTTCTTAAAACGCAAAATGAAAGGCATGAAAAAAATTAGTCATCATTAAAAAATCACATGACAGGGTCAAATTCCAAGCCTAAATATAATAATATATCAATGGGAATATCAATTTTGTATTTATTGATATTTAAGTGGTATATGTATGTGTGTGTGTGTGTGTGTGTGTGTGTATAGTAGTTTATTTTGTTTGTTCTTTCTTAAGTTTATTTCTAATTTTATTAGTTTTTTTTCTTTTGGTTCATTTTTACAAGATTTTAGAATGATCTAGTTTTATCTTTATGTATATAAAGAAAGTAGAAATTCAAAATTTTGACTTCATAGTTATTTTGCATTATTAAGTATGAGGTAGAACTTAATGCATGTTACACAACATGTTACTATCATGGTATTTAAAGTCATTCAAACAATGAATTATATGAGTGATTTTTATACACACTAACATGTTGTCATCATGGTATTTAAAGATGTAGAAATAAATATCACATATACACATACACCCCAATACACATGCACATGCACACATACTCCAAGGTTCAGTCATCACCATTAATTTGACTTTCTAAAAGGTTTTAGTTCAGGAGAAATGGTTCAACTATTAAGTCATTGAATTTATGGTGTCTTTGTACACACACACTCCTACACACCAAGGATTATTCATCACCATTAATTTGACTTGCCAAAGTGGTTTAGCATAGGAGAATTGGTTTACCTATTAAGTCACCAAAATCATGTGGTCATTAGACACCACCTTAACAAGTTTGTATACGTGGGACATGAAGGTGTTAATCCTCTCTAGCACACATGATGCCAGATAGAACTTGCATAATGTAAATCAAACCATTATCGAGATCAAACTCATAGTATGTAATATTGAACCATGTAGAATTCAAATAAATTGTGAGACATTCGTTAGACCAAGGGCATTGATTTATAGATAGTGAAAAATAGATTTAGCATGACATGGGTGGAATTTGTGAACCATCATTTTTAGAGCTGAGTAATTTTAGCCTCACATTTATGACTTGCATTTATTTAATTAAACTCAATCATCTATTTTCTTTCTTGTGAAAACCTCTTTTTACATGACCTAAGGTTTCCCCCCAAGGTTTATTCTCCTCCATTGGGTTGTAGAGCTTTAAAAAAAAATCATCTTTAATTTTTTATTTACATAGAGTTTTTTTATGGTGCTTAGTCACTACCTCTTTTGGGATATTTTTCGTTTCTTTACTTGATCATATTCCACCTTACATACTTTTTGTACTAGTGCTCAAGGTTGCATTATATAAGGATTTTAGATTTTTTTGTTTGTTTATTTATTTCTAATTTTAAGTTAGCTCTTGGGTTATGTTGCCACAAGATCTAGAATGAATTTTTTTCTAATTCATGTGCCCATTTCATTTATTTTACCCCACATTACACATCATTAATATTCTATTAAAGAACTTTTTCAATGTACTCTTGGTTAGTGTGTGATTGGTGTTGTGTATTTCTTCCTCTAGTACCCTTTTCATGTACCAAGCCACAAAAATGTCTAAAAAAATTAGTATGAGAGTCTTTGAATCAGTTCTCAACCTTAGGTGTAGGTTAAGTTTTCTTATGCTAACATGTCTTCCATTTAGAGCTTGATTTATTGTGTCCTTGTGCTCCCTCTCTTTCATCTTATGTGGGCTTTTGAGGTTCTCTTTACATATCTCATCGACCCCTAGTTCCACATACCATATAAATCCTTAACTTTTGTTAACCTCTATGAATTAAATAATTCATCACCATGTAAGCAATATTTTGAAATCTTGTCCCCCAACATAATCTTGCATGTCTTATGTCAAAACCCCTTATCACAATGTTATATGATATCTATGTTATAATTAATTTAAGATAGAGAATATTTTGGGTCACTTTTCTGCCTTTTTTCTACTTGGGAAGGGACTTCAAGTTTCCCTATCCTATTGTACATTCCCTTTAAACCCCACTTATTTGTATGATGATATGTATCCTTCTATACAATTTTGGCACTTTTCTTACTATGACACCCTTTCCCATAATTTGTCATTCTCCAAACCCTAACTTTGTCCTACTCATTGGGATTTTTAATATTCCCTTGTCAATGTCCATTTTCCTCCATTTCCTTCAAGTACTTAACTCGTTGATCCCCACTTTGTCTCAACCATTAGGATTTCTGACTTTCCTTGCCTACATCCTTTTTATATATATTTCCCTTAAGTGCTTGATTCCTAATTCTTTAGACATTAAAAAATTTATCTTCCAAAATGTCTTATCTTCTACCCTAAAAACATTTCTCTCTTGTCTCCCATAAGATAGTGGAGTTTCATATTCTTAATGACACTCAATTTGAATGAACCAGTTCACCCCTATGATAGTAGATATCTTTGAATCCTAACCTCAATTATTTTGCAAGCTCTTAAATATTTCCTTGCCAATATACCTAGAGGGCATCTAGCATTTTAGAACCATGATCCCTCCTAATTCATTAGAATCTCAATTGTTTCGTTCCCTCATAAATCTAGTATTATGTATGCTACATCCTCTATCTCTAATCACAACTCTTTCTTGTCTCAAGTTTAGTCAAGAGTCATGTTTTCTAATCCCTCTAGTACCCAACTTCTCCAAAAAAAATTGTCACTCCCTTGAAGATCAAGTACCTTTGGAGCATAGTACTTAATGCTTATGGTATCAAGTATCTCTAATTAGTAATCCCCACTCCTTCTATAATTGATATATGTTAAGTATGAATATTGATTCCTACTCCCTCTAGTATTGAGCACATTTAAATCTTCATAATATGCACTTCCTCAAGCATTGAGTATCTTTGAATATTGGTTATTTCTCCTTCTTACATCAACCATCTCATATTCTTAATGCTCACTCTTCATTGTATTCTCATCTTCTAGACTTCAAGTTTACCTCTTACAAATTTATTAGTAAAGATCATGGAGTAAATGCAAGAAGTTGAGTCCCAACTCAGCACAAGTTTTTCTAACTTTAGAAATCCCATTTTGAAAAAAAATGCTTATGCATTTTAGGCTCAAGCACTTGATCCAAAAATTCAAAAAATGGGTATCCATTTTTACTTGATTTGATTAATTTTTTAAATACGCACAAAAAGTCATTTTTATACACTGGTTTATTATATTTAAGAAGTGAGTACACTTTTTTTTAATGTGTACACATTATTTAAAACTTGAATTCACAAGTTTCCCTATGCATTTGAGTTTTGGTCAGGATAGGACTGATGGGACCAAGTCTGTGCTTTGGACTTGCAAAGTAATGGCTAAGGCACTAGAATCCCATATTTTTGCCTTGCCATAATTTTTTGAAGGCCTTCTCGATTGATGTGAAGAAATGAAAACCCATTGAAGGATCTAGCCAATTCTCAAGGGCTTAATAGTCAAACAAGAAATCATATCTACCACTCATGTAGAACTAGGGATGTCATTAATTACACAATTTGAATATCTTGAGTTAAAAGAAAACTTTCAATTGCCTAAACACATGTAGGATCCAACCAATTCTCAACCTCTATGTAATTCAATAACTTCATTATAATAATCTTTTGACTATTTGATCATAAACCCTAAACCTAGTTTAAGCACGTATATTTTAGCTATTGAATTTGAGAATGAAAACCTTTAGGCTCTAGACATCAATGGATGAAGTTAATTTATCATCCTAGAGTGTAGGTAATGAATAACCTTTGAGTTTGAGTTCCTCGAAGAAACTCCATGTAAGGTTTGTCTTTACATTTTAATTTTGAAGAATTTTAATAGTTTGGGTAATTTTAGGTTATATTATAAATCTTTTAATCTTTGTAGTCAGCATTTTTACTAAATCTTTGTAACCATTTGAAGTAAAATTATTCGTTGCATATTTTATGAAAATAGATTTTCTTTAACATTTTTGCAAGCTTCATATTTATGGTATCTAGAAGCTTCATGTTATCAATTAATGGATTGTGGAAAATAATGAAGTAAATTAATTATAGAAAATTATAATTTATTATTATAATTATAATTAACTTAACTTTAATGAATCAATGTATATAGTATTGTTGTAATGGAATATGTTAATGTTAGTGTAGTTTTAGTCCAAAAAAATGCATTGAAGATATTTGTGTATATATTAAATACTTTGTATATATATGAGATATATACTTAATTCATTTAATATGTGTGTGTATGTATGTATGTATGTATCTATATATGTATGTATATAAGTTATTATCATACTCTAATCATGACAATAAACAAATGTTATTTGATAACTAATGAGAGTTCAAGAGACATGTCTCTACAAAGACATGCCTCTTAGAACCATATGCATATGCTTTGAGAAGGTAACTTGAAACACACATAAAATCTATAATTATTATTACAAGTTACAACATATCTAAAATCATGGGATATTTAACATGGTAGCAAAGCATGTGACAATATTCAAATAATATTTAATGTCTAAAAATATAAGATATTCACATTAATGTTAGTCATTGGAAATGATGTAGAATCATATCTCAATTTGCCTTAAAAGTGACATCATATCTAATGTTGCATAAAAGTGGTCATGGTCTTAAGAAAAACTTTTTGGATGTTGAACAATCCTAATCTTATCTATTAGCATACATAAGCCATTATTCTAATGCATGCTCTTTGATTCTGCATTGCTTAATGATTGGAACGGGGTTATGTTCATTGGATATCAGTGTTCCTAATCCTAGTCGATACTCCCACATAAGCTACTTTGTTCATGTGCAAACTACAAATATGAGGAGCCAATGTACATAGCAAAGAATAACCATTAAGGAGGATGCATGATATATCCTGTAGTTAACCATAAGTTAAACCTTGAGCATATTATGGATGCCTACTAGGGTTCGTTTGGATCCTGGATTTGAGCAAGAATTAGAATTTAGAATTCTCAAAAAATCCTAATCCACCATTTGAGTTTGTAAAATGGGAATTGGAATTTAGGGAAATGTAGATTTGGCATCCCCATTTGACCCCCAAAATAAGAATTCCATCACCACTCAAAATACTTGTTATTTGGAATCCAAATTTTAAATCCCATTTTTTGAAAATGGGGATTCCAAATAAAGTGAAATTTAATTGGGTTTGACATTCAAATTCCCATTTTTGCCTAGAGCTCTTGACATACTAGCCACCTCTCTCAATTTAATTCATTTAATTTGTCAATTTGGTGACTACAATTTTGCATCTAATTTGTCAATTTAGTAACTATGATTTCGCTTCCAAATTGTCAGTTACCAAATGGTAGAATGGAAAATGAGTTACGGCATTGACTCCATGGAAGGTTTTTAGCAAGTCTCGGGGAATGATTTCATAAATTAATATATGTAAACACAAGAAGGTTACAAGAGTGCAGGTTGAATTGAAATATAATCCCATCATCATCATTTTCATGTTGTTTTGATTGGTTTTCTATCTTTCCTTCGTGGTGTTTAATGTTATCTAGTTCTGTGGCCTCTAACTTAGATATAACCACTGGTTGTATTGACTCACAAAATGAGGCTTTTCAAGGAAGGGAAATAACTACATCTACATTAGGTACCTCTAGTTGTAATCGAGAGAGTGAGGCTTTTCAAGAAATTCGTATGAATACAATTTTTAAAATTGGGGGGAAATTTCCATTATTCTTGCACTTGCTCATATGTTTGGATTAAATAAAATAACTACTACCACACATATCTAATTCCTTTCATTTGTGTATCTATGTTTGTAAACTTTTTCTTGAAAATTCATTTTATATTTTTTGTTGGCATTTTCGACATGTGTGGAGTTGGAAGCACTATAAATAGGTCCCTAAACAAATTGGAGATATAGACCGCCTCTCTCAGTGTAACATTTATATTCATTTTTGAACCATATATTTGTATTTTGAACCAATTAGGATCGGAATAACAAATTTTGAATATCAAATATTTTTGGTTTTAACCAAATTGTCCCAAAATAAATTTTGGAAATCGTAATCTAGATTTCAAGTTCTAGAATCCCAAATCAAGGATTTCTAATTCTAATTCCTAAATTATATTCCAACAACCAAACGGACCCTTACGACTACAAAGTATTGGAAAGAAGTCCCTAAAAAATGTGATCTATACAGATACAATGATTATCAAAGAGAGAGGTTGGATTTTCTGAGGACTTTAGTGAGACTTGCAAAAAATCAACAAGGTGCCTCATTGTTTCTTACAAGATTCCATTCCCATAGTTTGTTAGAGCATGGTGATAAGGTGGTGGGAAATGACAAGTTGTGATGAGTGTTGAGAAAAAAGATGTGTGAATTGGAGTTGTATGACATGGGTGCTATTTGTGGAAGGAATTTTTGAGGGAAGTTACTATTCTTGTGAAGAACCTGAAAAAGAAATATTTCTCATAGTAATCCCATCAACACATATTTAAGCAATCCATCCTCTAGGTGATCATTACTTATTAAGTCTAGTCAGCATCATATTATCACATCTGTTGATACATCAAAAGCTTGAGTAATCAATCACAACTCTCTTAATCAGGGTCTTTGCACCTTGTTCGGAAGATGTTGAAGAAAAGGTATAATTGTTGAGTATGAAATTATATTTCTTCTATTGCTGTAAAAAATAGAGGGTGCAATTTATTGAAGATATGGATTTACAATTGTATTTGGAGCATTATTATTGCCATAATACCTTCACATAACCTAGAGCCTCTTGTTGTTGAATTGTGGGAATTCATTTGAGGTGGTTATATTTAATCAACATCTATGAAAGCTACTAGACTAGCAGTGCAAGCAGAGCATGTGACCTAGAGTGAAGCTGGAAATATGGTGTTGAGTGCTGAATTTTTTGTGGATGATATCATATCTGGTGGTAATCATTTGTTGAGCAAATCATTTACTAATCAAATAAGAAGGAATTTGAAATGTCTATGTTCGGTGAGATCAAATTTTTCATTGGATTAAAGTTCATCAAACAAGAGACAATATTTATGTGACCCAATTTAAGTATGGAAGGAGATCTTGATAACATTTGGGATAGATGAGTCAAGGCTAGTCGGTACACCTATAGTGATTGGATGTAACTTATATAAGGATGATACTACTGCTAAGGTAAATGAGACACACTACAAATAAATGATTATAAAGTTATAGTGTGTTGTGGATAGTAGACTTGATATTGCACATGCAGTGGTAATTATTGCAAGTTTTTATTCTAATCCCATGTGACTATTGTAAAAAGGATATTCAAATATTTAAAAGGAACTGAGATTTTGGATTGTGGTATAAACAAGAGGATAACTTTACACTGAAAGTGCACATTGATGTTGATTGTGTTGGTAATGTGGATGATAAGAAGGGTACAAGTAGCGGAGCTTTCTTCTTAGGATAAAGATTGATTACATGGTTAAGAAATAAATATAACATCAGCAAGGAGAATAACTCGCCCTTGGATGTCCCTTACTAACAACAACATCAAGTTGAGTTGGAAAAGGTATTATTGCTATTTTTACAGACTCCTTGGTTGATGAAGGTTGATCCTTAGACAAAATATAAACATTCTTAGACCTTGGGACCAAAATAGGGGCTTTCTTGCATGTAGAAACTATTTTTTCTACTTCAATGGCCCTCTTCTTTCACCTTGTATTGGTTGAAATATGAGTATAGTTTTGATTATTCACAAGTGGGGAATTCACCCCACAAAAATCCTCCCCCTACTAATTCATAAGAACCATGTAAGTTGTATCCTACTCATTTGGGACTATGAACTAGCTTGGTTGAGCTTTGGCCTCTTATTTCACATTTTGCTAAGCCACAATATTATTTTGCACCAAGCGAGCTTGACCAATCAATCCATTAGGATAGGTACTCTGGTTATGTTTCTAATTGCATGAGTATCACCACTCATAATCTTAGAGTAGATTGTATTTTACCAACACTAAGTCTCTAGCAGTACTAGGTATGTTGGGGTTATAGGGTTGATTAGCTCTAGAGCTATAATTTATTCCTTGACCTTGCTACCCTATCGGGCAAGAGGGTCTATTGTGCTAAAAAGGGGCTTGATGAAAGTGTTATTTTTTAGGTGGACCAACTCATTGCAAGGTCTTGTGGATTTCCTTTAGCTCTTGGAATTGATTTGATACAGGGGGAGCTATGCTAGTAGCCTGAGTAGGAAGTACTAGGATAGGTGGGATAGCTACCAAGGATGGAATTGTTTCAAGAATAGGTTCTACTTTTGGAAAAATGGGCATTGGGAGCCTTGGGGATATCTTCCTAGCTTGAATGAGGTTGTTTGCAACCCTTATAGTGATATCAAAGGTTCCTAGTAAAGTATTCCCTCCCGTAGATTGAATCATTAGTGAGATGTCACCATTAAGGGCTCTTAGATAGTATATGAATGAATTTTGATTGGAAGGTCTTAGCACTATTGGGATTCTATTCTAGGTCCTTTTAAATCTAAAATAAAGTCCACCATATGCTCATGAGGTTCCCTCTTAATAGTAGTTAGGTGCTCAAGTAGGGAAAGATGGTTGGATTTATCCTCAACCTGACTAATCAAGGTTGTGCCTAGCTTATCCTAGGAGGTTATAGAATTGATCAAAAACCCCCTAAACCATTGAAGGGATTTTCCTTTCAATGATGGTTCCAACAACCTTATAGCCATGTTGTCCTAAGTGACATGATAAAGGCCATGAAGGGATGCAATGCTCTTATATGCTTAATAGGCATAGTTTGGTCCTCCCCAATGAAGATTGGTAAACTCTTAAGGGTTGAAACAAGGATATCATCATGTTACTATAAATTCAAGGATATTCCTTGATTAAAGGCCAAAAATGGGTGATTCCTACCCATGGGAGGGTTCAAGGATACTTGGACTACTTGGGGAGGTGGTAGTGGTGGATTGGTAAATAGTGTATGTGTAGGGGTGTGACTGGAAGTATTAGAAGAAATATGGTAAGAAGAAACAACCTAGGGTGTAGTAGGTTTTGTATCTTTAGATGTTGTAGGCTTTCTTCTGGTTGGTGATAGCTCTCTAGGTAGAAAGGGATCCTTACTTTGTCTAGTTTGATTATTTCTCATATGACAAAAAAATTGATCTACACAAAACCAAAAAGAGAGTCGCCAAGTATGATAACATCCACTCTCAAAAACATGTCACTATTTCTTAGACTAAACAACAAGACTATATTCCACCCTTTCTTAGACTAATGAATTGAAAGAGTCCCACTGGGCATGCCAGAAATTGTTATCACTTAGATTGCACCCTTGTATTGAAATAAACTTTCAACAATCTCGTGAAACATGGGATGATCCTCAGCCTATGGGTATTCCATGTTAAGGATCAACCTTTGGTATAAAGGGTTGGCTTCCCTTAAACCATCAATTGAAATTGCACTTAAACTTTGTAGAAAAAAGGGGAAGAGAGAAAACAAATAACACAAAATTAACTTAAAACAAAGGTGATTCACCAAAATTTTGAAGATGGTGTAGCTTTGAAGGGAAAACATACAACTAGAATTTAACACAACAACTTGATCACAAAATGGTCTTACTAGTTTTAGATGCATATAATGTAACAAGGTGCATATGTTTAAAAGAAGGAAATTGCATTCACAACTTTGAAACTTGGTTACATACAAGTCACACTAACTCTTAAGCATTAAATCTTAATCCAAGGATCGTAAAGATGACAACAACTTAGAGTTGAAAACACTTATAAGATAATGCCAAGGTGAAATAGAGCCAAAGAGTATCACTATTATATCATATTCAAAAGGAGGAAATGCTCAAAATTGCATCACGTAATAGGACATGAGCTACAAATATTACTAACTCTCTAAGGAGAAAAATCCAACTCCAGTGAGATAGAATGCAAGAACTAAATGAAAAAATGCCAAGGAGAAAGGTGTAAATAGGCTCCAACTCCAAATCTACATCCTTTTCACAATCTGGAAACATATATTTGACTTTCACCAAATCTAGGAATCAAAAAGGTAACTGGAACCAACTGCAATCTAAAAATCTATGCATGAGATCCTAACTCCAAGGATCACACTGGTCAAAACTAAGTGTTGAAAACTTCCTTATAATCAGTTAGTAAGTGTGGACAATGTGGGAAGCATATATTTTATCTTTCAAAAACTTTCCAACCTAGTTAAATATCAAACCCCATGAATTTGGCATAGTCAAATCTCACCATTTTCTCACTTTTTCATTTTAAAATTACATTCAAATGGAACAATTTATAGAATCATCACTCGTTTAAATGTTCACATTAATGACATGTGCAACAAAAAAAAAAACCCTCCTTCACAAGGACCTCCATATACACACATGTTACTTTCTCCCTAATATAAGATCTGTATAACTCTATGGAGATAAAAACCCTTATGATAACTTAGGCATTTGAGAAATTTAAAACACCCCCTTTTAATATATGTGAAATACCCCCCACTTTAAACATTAGAACCTCATCCCTTAAACATGCCCCTCCATTACATCAAAATATACCCCTCATTAATATTAAAAAGCACTCCCAACATTAATATTTAAAACATCTCACTCGTGTTAAAATCCTTCTCCACTTAAAGAATAAAACATCCCAAAAAGTAATACTCAAAACAAAGACTTTCAGCCTAAAACCCAATCAATGATATGAGTTTGAAAGCCAACATTTTGGGAAAACTTGTACCCTAGCTCTAGCTCAATCCTGAATTGGAGAAAAAGAGAGAAAGTTTCCATTTGGATGCAGAGTTGGATTGGTTTTTCAAATGGAAACAATAGATTTCATTGTAAATGGTAAGCTTGATGATCTTCCTCCTCCATTTTTTTGGATTTGACTAATAAACCTATGGCCCAAGGCTGCTTCTATGCATTCTCACTTTCTCATATTTTTCCCTATTATGCACATCTTCATTGTTTATAATGGAAACCATAGAGGTCATGAGCTTCATGAATGATGCACTAGTTTTATGTTTTTTCTTTGAAAGCTATGGAACCCCATGTTAGGGGTGCCACTTGCGTGGTTTCATTTATATATGATTCATGAGTGGCTTTAACAGTTGATGGTTTTAGCTCTTCATTTGATAGTTCCATTATATTTTTGTATGATCACCTTTTATTATTTCTTCTTTAGGTTGGTATCAATGGAGTCACTTCTTTTGAATGTTGCATTTGATCTTCAAATAATGGGTGTGCCTTTATATATTCACTTCTATTTGCATAGCTCTATAATCTTGCTAAAGTGATGCGACCTCCATGATTACCTTTATTTTCTTCTTGAAAATGCTTTGAAGGAAAATGAGGAGCAACGATCCATGATGCATGATTTATGGCATCATCCTTGATGATGTTAATGAGATGGCCTCTCCGAGGATGTGACCTGTGATTTCATGTGGTTTCCATTATAGTCATGTCATGACCCACTATTTATTATCTTCTATTTAATTACTTGCTCAAGAAATAATTGTACTGGGTTGCTCATATGAGATGGTTTCTTCATACCCTTGCTTATCACACATGGTTGTACTTTCCATCTTTGGCCTGGCTCTTTGCTTTGTATCTCTATGCTTATATCATGAGCATTTAAAGTTTACTTTCAACATCATTGTATTGGATTGAAACATTATAACGATTTTGTGCTTACCTCCCATGGGTGACCGTGGGTTATATGGCAGATTCATGTCTTCATTTGAATCATTTTCTATATTGGTGTATGGAGAGATCTTATGGTTCATCCATGCTTTTGACTAGATGCTTTTCTTTTCATATCTTTGTGCTTGGTTACTTATGAATTATGACCCTCTTCACATGCTTGTTAGATTTGATAATAGGGTTGCATGTGAATCCATGCCTCAACATGTATGCATTACTAAACTCTCATGAAGGGTTGTAAGTTCATGGCTAAATTCATATGCTCATGTTAAGCGGCGTGAGTGTATTTCTATGATCATACATTCATGTTTGGTTTACTTGTGAAATATGCACCTTGTTGTTCTAGTCGTATTGGCATGCAATGAAGAGATTTAGCTTTTCTTAATACTTCAGCTCTTTCAATGGCTAGGTCATAACCTTTTCTAGTGCATGCTATTATGGAGGCCACATGTCGCATAATGGGTTCATGTTTTGGAGATCCTTCTTATATAATGAACTGGATTGGTTGAGCTTGGGCCTCTTGATTCACATTTTGTTGAGCCACAACATTATTTTGAACCATGCGGGCTTGACCAGTCAATCCATTAGGATAAGTACTCTTGTTATGTTGCTAATTGCATGAGTATCACAACTCATAATCTTGGACCAGATTGTATTTTACCAACACTAAGTCTCTAGTAGTACTAGGTATGTTGGGATTATAGGGTTGATTAGCTCTAGAGCTATAATACCTCCCTTGACCTTGCTAGCCTGTTCAGCAAGGGGGTCTATTGTGCTAATAAGGGGCTTGATGGAAGTGTTATTTTTAGGTTGACCAACTCATTACTAAAGTTTTGTAAGGTCTTTTAGATCTCGTTTAGCTCTTGGAACTAATTTGATATAGGGGGAGCTATGCTAGTAGCTTGAGCAAGAAGTACTAGAATAGGTGGGATAGTTGCCAAGGATGGAATTGCTTCAGGAATAGATTGTACTTCTGGAAACAATGGCCATTCAGGGCCTTGGGGATATCTTCCTAGCTTGAATGAGGTTTTTTTCAACCCTTATACCAATATCAAAGGCTCCTAGTAAAGTATTCCCTCCCATAGATTGAATCATTAGTGAGATGTCACTATTAAGGGCTCTTATATAGTATATGAATGCATGTTGATTGGAGGGTCTTAGCACTACTGTGATTCTATTCTAGGTCCTTTGAAATCTAAAATTAAATCCATCATATGCTAATGAGGTTCCCTCTTAAGAGTAGTTAGGTGCTCAACTAGGGAAATATGATCAGATTTATCCTCAAACTGACTAGTCAAGATTGTGCCTAACTCATCCTAAGAGGTTATAGAATTGATCAGAAACTCCCTAAACCATTGAAGGGTTTTTCCTTTCAGTGATGGTGCCAACAACCTTATAGTCACATTCTCCTAGGTGACATGATGAAGGCCACAAAGAAATGCAATACTCGTATATGCTTAATAGGCATAGTTTGATCCTCCCCAGTGAATATTGGTAAACTCTTAAAGGCTGAAACAGGGATATCATCATGTTGTTATAAATTGAAGGAACTACCTTGATTAAAGGCCAAAAAGGGGTGATTCCTATCCATGGGAGGGTTCAAGGGTACTTGAACTACTCAGGGAGATGGTAGTGGTGAATTGGTAGATAGTGTATGCATGGGGGTGTGTCTTTGGATGTTGTAGGCTTTCTTCTGGTTGGTAATATCTCTCTAGGTAGAAAGGGATCCTTACTTTTCTTAGTTTGATTCTTTCTCATATTACAAAAAAATTGATCTACACAAAACCAAAAAGAGAGTCACTAAGTATGATAAGATCCTCTCAAAACCATGTCACTATTGCTTAGACTAAACAAAAAGACTATATGCCACCCTTTCTTATACTAATGACTTGAAACAATCCTATCAGGCATGCTAGAAACTATTGTCACTTAGATTTCACCCTTGTCTTTAAATGAACTTTCAACAATCTAGTGAAACATGGGATGATCCTCATCCCGTGGATATGCCATGTTAAGGATCAACCTTCGATAGAAAGGGTTGGCTTCCCTTAAACCATCTATTGAAACAACACTTAAACTTTGTAGGAAAAGGGGAAGAGAGAAAATAAATAACATAGAATTAACTTAAAACAGAGGAGATTCACCAAAATTTTAAAGATGGTGTAGCTTTGAAGGGAAAACTCATAATTGGAATTCAAAACAACAACTTGATCACATAATGGTCCTACTAGTTTTAGATGCATATAATGTAACAAGGTGTAAATGTTTAAAAGAAGGAAATTGCATTCACAACTTTTAAACCTAGTTACACACAAGTCACACTAACTCTTAAACATTAAACCTTAATCCAAGGATCATAAAAATCACAATAAATTAGAGTTGAAAACACCTAGAATACAATGAAAAGTTGAAATAGAGCCAAAGAGGATCACTATTATATCATATTTAGAATGAGGAAATTCTCAAAATTGCATCACATAATAGGACTTGAGCTACAAATAGTACTAATTCTTGAAGGAGAAAAAGCCAAGTCCAATGACGTAGAATGCAAGAACTAAATGAAAAAATGCCAAGGAGAAAGGTATAAATAAGCTCCAACTCCAAATCTACATCCTTTTCACAATCTGGAAACATATCTATGATTTCCACCAATTTTGAGAATCAAAAAGGTAAGTGGCACCAACTACAATTTGAAAATCTACACATGAGATCCTAACTCCAAGAATCATGCTAGTCAAAAATAAGTGTTGAAAACTTCCTTATAATTAGTTGGTAAGTGTGGACAATGTGGGAAGCACATATTTTTTCTTTTAAAAACTTTCTCACCTAGTCAAATATCAAACCCCATGAATTCCAAATAATGAAATCTCATTGTTTTCTCACTTTTGCATTTTAGTATTACATTAAAATGGAATGATTTATAGAATCATCACTCATTTAAATGTTCACATTAATGACATGTGCAGAAAAAAAAAAAAAAAAACCCCTCCTTCACAAGGACCTCCATATACACATATGTTACTTTCTCCTTTATACAATATCCTTATAACTCCATGGAGATAAAAACCCTTCTGATAACTTAGGCATTTGAGAAATTCAAAACACCCCCTTTCAATATATGTAAAATACCCTCCACTTTAAAATGCCCCCTTTCAATATATGAACCCATTTGTCTTGATGCTAAAAATTAGAGTAAAATTGTACCTTCACTATGTACTTTTACTTTGATGTTATGCTTTTCTTACACATGCATATGCATACATTTGACTCCTTGATATAGTTGCATACATGTGTGAATTTTATTGTTGATCTTGACCATGCACTCTATGCTTGCTATTGATGCATCGCAATGGTTGATCCACTTTGTATAATGCTAAAAAATATGATGCATCATGAGGGTTGATCCATTCCTAACATTAGAACACATTTCATCCATATGGCAAAATGTACATGCTCTCTGGTTATGTACTCTATTTGTGATATGTGCTCTCCTTGATACCAGATTTGCATTCTTCTCATGTAACACTGAGCTCATTATAATGTAATACTTTTAAATGTTTTTCTTGATGCCTTACTTTCTTATAATAGTATGATGCTCTAGGCCTGTCATTCTGTGCCTCCAATAACCATAGGCCTCTAGTATGATTGTCTTTGAAGTATAACAATGCAACTCCTTGGTATTGGAGTGATCTTACTAACTCTTGATGAGGGAGCTACTAATCCCCCTCACAACATTGATGTGTAGCACTAAGAGAATTTTGCACTTTCCCAAAGGTGTTCTTTCCAAAAAAATCCTTAATCCCAAAAGGTGCCCAAATAGCTCCCCTTCAAAAATTTTGGATTTTCTAGGCAAGGGCATTTATTTCATTGGAAAGAAATAGTCAACATCACCTATACCTTCACATGGAACAAAAAATGTTAGATAAAACATGGTATTTTCTTCTTCAACATCATCCCTCACGATGTCTGTGCATTTGTCTTGAGTATATCCATCTGGATACTTTGATGTTTTAGGGATGAACCTATGTATGCATGATTGTAAGATTACTTGTAGAATATCATGCATTACTTAGATCTAATTGGATCTAACCCACATCCCCCCCCCCCCCCCCCCCCCCCCACTTTTCTCTTCTTAAACTTATACAAGTTTTGCAGTAAGCTGGATGTTGGAAGGATGTGTGAGTCAAAGCACAGGATCAACATCTGCATGCTCTTCTTAGGTAATGTCTGGTACCCCGCACCTCACTTATTCTTATGTATGCATGTAAGCATCTTTAGGGAATTCAATTTTTTTTTGGCTATGCTCATGACCTAGGTGAGTCCATGCACTTTGGTGATCATCATTACATGCACTTCCTATTGACTACAAATTTGATATTCTATTAAACATACATAATGCTCACAGTTTCACATGTGACATTGTACTTTTCTTTCCCTTCTATATGTAACTTTATTTTTCCTGATTTATTTAAGCATATGTACCTTGATTTTTCTTTATCATGCAAAATAAATACAAATCTTAATCAAGATCACATAATAACCACAAACTAAGGTATTGTAGAAAAAAATTTCACCTAATAATTAGGCCTATAACTGTCACCAATTGAATGAACATGAAAATGAGTAACAATGTATTCTATTTCCAAGCAATCTTATTTCAGAGAATCCAATTCAAAGTCCATCTCCTTCATGTCTATACATTAACCCATTTGCAAAAATCTATATCCCATGTCAAGAGGATGATTTAAAGAGCAAATAAATGAGTCCTAAAATGGATCAAGATCAAGATCCCACTAATAACCAATCCCATCCCATTTTTTACCAAAATCTCATTTCTTTTGAACCATATAATGATCCCACTATCCCTACACAAGATTATTCATTTCCCCTTGACCTTTCATGTCCTAAGAAAGATCAAGATCACCCTTTAATTTTTCCTAATGATCCAAATCCAAGGCATGAAAAAAGTATACCTTCACCCCTAGATCCTCCAAAATATCTTGTCATTCCTTCATATCCACCACATGATCACATTATCCCTCTAATTCCTCCTCTCTATCCCCATATCCCTCTAGATCTTCCACAAGATCCTATCATTGTTCCCATTTTATTAAAGGATCATATTATCTCTCATTAACCCCCTAATCATTTTAACACATTTGTGAAAGATGTTCATGAACCCCTTACACTTTGTTGGCTCCTAAATTAACAAATTTTTAATAACCCAGTGATAAGAATGAATACACCTAGGGGCAGGTAACTCCCATGTTCAATGCACCTATTCAGACACCAGGGCCAACTAGAAGGCTATTTAACTATCCTTATTTTGTTCAGGCTTTGCAAGAGCTAGGGGCAAACCTCATATTCATTTATACGGTACCAGTTGTTCAAAAGCATACATTGGAATCTATGTAACAGATAATACCCTTAATCTTCTAATGCTTATACAGACAACATAGGCATGGAATAACTAATAACACAACCCATGAATGAGATAAGACAAGTGAGGGTAACTCTTTTAGATCTTTCAACATGAAAGGGAAAAGATTTGATTTATGATATTGAATATCAACAAGACTAAGTTATGAACAACAAAAACATGCATTCCCCAAGTTGATCAGTCCCTTATTCATTGGGTATTAACTAAGTTATAGCATACACCAAGATATCCAAATATACTCATACACTCAAATATCTGATCTATCTGTTCACCTTGAAAATAGACATCAGTGTTCACAAAGACCTCATACTTATTGTAATATCCTTCTCAAATAACCATCAACCTTGTCAGATGTATCAAGCATTTACTTGGCTCTTTGTTCCAATAGTAAAACACATAAGACATATAACTTTAAGGGGTTGTAAAAGGGCTTAAGTTCTTTGTCCTTGAACCACAAAACATTGAGAGAGGAGATGATAATTAGAATAAAACTAAAGAAAATGAAGCTTTTGTATTAATCTCACTGAAACCAATACATCAAGTGTATACAAAACTTAGATAAGACACAACATATGATTGTATAACTAATTGCTTCAAAGAAACTAAAACTATTGTTCATAACAGAGAAATACTAACAATTAAAGGTATCACAATTGCAAAACTAGAATCATCCTTGCAATCCCAGTAGTACAGACTGGACCCTATGGTATCACGATGGTAAAACCAGAACCCTTTCCTCCTCATCCTAGAAATCCTTATAAAGGATTGCAACAAGCTAAAAATGAGAGGAGGACACACATCAAAAACTAATTGGAAACAAAACTACAGAGATATTTCCATAATAATACATTTAAAACATTCTCTGCATTCAAATAAAATTTGGTGAAGTAGTTGCAAAGCTAGCAGCAAGTAATTATTTCAAGAGTCTTCAACTTCATTTGGTTTTTCCTCTATTGCCTTTAATCATAAAATCCTTCAACTACTTCTGCTAATAAAATCGTATCACTTGCAACTACTTTTAACAACATTCATTTCGTTCTTTATGGTTGTTAGTGAATTTGATCACATCCAAATATGATCTTAATCTGATTTTATTCTATCTGAAACATCAAATCCTCATTATTAATGAGAATGCCTTGTGAATACAAAATTTCCTATAACTTCTTCCATTTAAGACCTGTGCAAATTCTAACTGTAAAAATGGAAAATTTAGCTTCTCTCAGTTTTGGTGGTATATTATACTTCATATTTTTGATAAAAATGGTGCCCCTGGTGTGCATTTGAAAATTCCAACCCCAAGACATGAGCAAACCATTTAAATGTTCAAAATATTTAGCTTTTTTCATGTAGTCTAAACTATACAATATATCCCAAATTTATTTAGAAAATTTCAAATCTTTAGAATGCACATAGGTTGGAGATATTTCAATATTTTATTTTATCAATTTACCTTGTTTCTCACCAATCCTGAGGTGCTATTTGACAGTTCTCCATGTGGGATAAAAAAGATCCCTCCTGAAAAATGTGGAATGGGATAACACAATGTTAACTCGCTGCAAAAATGTAGAGTTGACTCTCATGGAATAAAATTTAATTTGCCCCCAATAAGATGAGTCATTAATGTAGATCTTCATTTTGAAATAGATAGCCAGATGTTGCAAGAAATCTCCTCAACAAGTGATTAAAACCCAACCACAGATCCAAGACCTCCACATAACCACAGACGGCTGAGATGCACTAAAAAAATCCAAAGATGCTCCAAAATCTAATGGCCATCATATCTTTGCAAGAGGCCCAAGAAATGATGCAAAAATATGATCACCACCTAATTAAAAACAACCCAACACATGAAGGATCCACCATGTGGCATGAATCTGTTGGTTGGTACATTCCCAAATGCATGGTGGAGGAGGCAACATGTGATTTCACGATTTCATAGAAGCAAGAAAAGTCACTCCCTGAAATAGTGAAAATGGTCAACACGAAATGTTAACCCTTGCAAATGCATGTGTTAACCCACAACTCGGCCAATGAAGGAAAATGAGCCAACTTAGTCAAAGAACAAACTGAACTAGCTTGATCAACGAAGGAACCGAGCCAACTCAATCCATGAAGAGACTTATTTAACAAAAAAATTTAGCCCTAACCAAATTGCATGTTAACCCACAACAAAGAAAACAACCCATTGAAGATCTCTCGGATCAGTTATCAGTAATAAGTTGAATTGGAGGGGGGGGGCATGCAAAATGACCAAATGAAACCTGTCATCATGGGATACAAGCATATTTTGAATGCAAGGTGTTAGAAACATTAAAAACCTCATAGGCCTCAAAGTGGCAGTTAGGTACATAACACACTTAAAATGGGTTCCTCTAGCTCTATTAAGTCTAGTCCAATTCATGGTCCTATTAATTTTTCCATATTGTATACACCTAAAACTAGACTTGCATCTAGTAGAAAGTATCCAAATGGTGAAAAACATTAGTGCATCAAAGGGTCCAACATTGAAGAAAAAAGTATGTCAAAATCCTTACATATGAGAGATAATTAAAAAGATCACAAATTTAGTTCTAAAGCTCACTCTCATGGTGTTGGTATCCCTTCCAATTCATATCTAAATATACCTCCTCCTTCACCCCTTCCATCCATTTTAGGTCCATATGTTCTTCCATCCACTAGTGTGCCATCCACTTTGCATTTTCCATATACAAGTCAGCAAACACACACATCTTGGAGAACCTTCCAGCCATCCAAAGGTCCTCCACATAATTCCCCTCCATCCATTAATTCTATCCCCTTTCCAAGTAATTTAGATGCCAAGCATAAGGCCCATAACTCAAGGAATCTACATATAGTCAATGATCAACATGTCCACTCTAATCAACATGTGAAAACAAAGAAACATATGATCCAAAAAAAAACATAAAAAAGGACACAGAGGTCCACCAATAAAAAGTAAATTCAAAAGAAATATGGGTTCCTAAATCTCTTTTGAAAACAATGCAATCTAAGGACCCACAAAAGAATGAAAAGTCAAAATATATGTGGATTTCCAAGAAGTTTCTTGAAGCAAAAAATCCTAAAGAAAGATCAAAGTTGGGATCCAAAATTTCTATCTCTCTATAAAAAATCCTTCCATCTCCCAAATCTATTTTGGGTCCTTGTGTCTGAAAATCCACATCCCTTGTTTTGTCCAATCCAAAATCTCCTTTTTTTAAATTATTCCATCACCCTTTAAGTTGTGTTCTAATTTTGATCTTGCATCCATTTCCATCCACTAAACATCAAGCCTTCTTTCAATCCCTCCATCCTCCTATATTTTTTCCCTATCCTTTCATTGGGCTTATCCAATCCTCAACTTGAATCTATTTCATCCCTTATTTTCCTTCATTACTCTACCAATGTCTTTGAGAATACTATCATAGGCATGGTCTATTACACATATGTTTCAAGAGAACTAGCCAACTTGAAAAGATACTTGAGTCCTTTATCCATATCATGTCATGCATCTATCCTTTGGGTATGTCATGTGTCCATTATCTTCTAAATAGGTAAAAAAAATTAAATGAAAAAAGAGTCATGAACAAATAGTTGCCTTGATGAAAATGTGGCAAACAAGCATCTGAACATGAAAATAAAAAAATCAATAGAAATAATTTTATCCAAAAGTGAAAACCTGGCAAGTAGGTGCTTTAGGAAAGTACCATGATGAAAACCTAAAAAATGGGCATCACATGTAGTCTATAAACATCTTGCATTCCATACTTGAGGGTAGGTTTTACCCATGTTATCCTATCATCCCCCCTCTCACTTCCTTCATTTTATCATATGTCCCTTACAGCCTTTATCATACTGACTTTCACATTCCTATTTTCTAAATTTTGGTCTTGATAAGGATACAAATCTCCCTAGAATCACCTCATGTCTTGTTCCAAGCTTCATTATCCTAATCCCTTTGGTCCATATTTCACTTGTCCTATTGTAACCTCTACTCCATATCCCTTTTTCATTTATTGATCTTGCTTATCCTATTTATATCCTATTATTTCCTATCACAATCCCTATCTCGGTCTTGATGAAAATAAGAACACAAAATGTAAAACATATTTTTAGATGCCTCTTGACATGTCTATCCCCATGTATTGTTTGCTATCCAGTGCCCAAGTTATCAATAGCCTATCATTTTCATATCCAAACCTTAAGATTTCTTAAAACATGTCCTCTCATTAATTGGATAGTCCTTGGTAAATAAAACAACTTTGCATATATTCTAGGTAACCTTTGTCCACCATATATCTATACTTTGACTCATCCATCCATAATACCCTTGCCTTGTTAGACACTGGGGGGTTTCTTTCATTGTACATACTTTAAAGACTTGAAAAAATCTTTTTAAAAAATTATTGGTCTTAAAAAAATCCAAAACATTCGAATATGATCCTAATTTATTTTTATTTTTAAAAAATGATCCTAAAATATATTCAAATATGATCCTAATTTAAGTAATATAGATTTTTTAAAAATGATCCTGAAATAAATTCAAATTTGATCCTAAAAAAAATACATAAAAACTCAAATACGAACCTTTAAAAAGACATAAAAAATCGTATATGCTATTGAAAAAATTCATAAAAATCATAAAACATCCTTAAAAGTTTCTAAAAATCATAAAATTTCCTAAAAAATCCCTAAAAATCATAGAACATCCTGATTTTTTTTTTTAAATTGTCTAAAAAACTACACAAATTTTTTTAACATCTTCCAAAAATTAAAAAAAAGATCATAAAAACCCACTTAAAACTTGCAACAAACCTTGTACATAATCACTGTAAGTATTCACTCCTTTTCCTTAACAATCTTGCACATGCGGATTAGACCCAAACAATGTTTTTCAACAAAATCATGCTTTAAAAAAAATACACGTTGACTTACTTGAATCAACAATACTCTAATTTAACACTTTGATCACAACACTTTCAACAATCAAACCTATCAACCGATCAATTAGACAAACTTCTTAAGAACCAAAGCACTAAAGGGAAAGTACTAAAAGGATCAAAATGGTTGTAGGCTCACATTGTTTAGTGAGTGTTTTATCTTCTTCTTTGATTTTCTTTGATCATGCTCCTATGCTACTCAATGATATAAACTAATTTATGAGAGTGGTTAGGATTTCATGACCGTCTTGTCTATTTTCTTATGTCCCTTTGATAGTTTGGGGCACAACTCCATGCCTCAAGGTGGATAAGGTCATTCTTTATCTGCATCATGTTTGTTTTATGCAAAAGTCTTGCATTTTCTCTTTGGTTCCTATGCTAGGATGCTTTGCATTCCATTTTTCATATCAAAATAAAGCTCTTATGACATATAGTACACCTTATGAAAGAAAATTCCTCACCTAGTACTAACTTGTCCTTGTCTCATTTCTTTTGTCCACTAACATTTCTTTCTTCCATTGTCACCATGGTTAAGTACTCTAGTACACTAAAAGCATTTGTATCTTGCATTTTTGCATAGATAAAACCAAAAAAAATACAAACATTGCAATTGTAGCATTTTCTATTCATTTTGCACCCATCTTAGTCAGACATTGCATAGCATTAATGCATCACATACATAACCATAGCATAATTAGATATATAGAAAATCATGTGCACATAGAATCAAGTCACAGTTCTTCCTCAACATGTCTATGTTGATGCATGCTTCCACCATCACGCATATCCTACGTGTTTAGAACTTGGAGCCACGTCCTCATTCTCAGAATGGATGGATTCAATGGTGGAATGATGCCATTACCAAAACAACTCATTTTCTATGCATCTATGGGCGTTAGTTGGTAGTTTTTAGAAAGCGGTCTTATGAAGCCAACACTCTTGCACTCAAAAAAGCCTCTGAGGCTCTCACCCTTAATCCATTTAATGTGGAATTGCAAATTTAGCTTGCCAAGCTTCACCATGAAAAACAAGTTGCTGACAACTATGCCACTTGAGGAGCCCAAATCAAAGCCCATCTTCACTGGTTGGAGGTTGGCGATAAAGCTTTGAAGGAGTTCTTCTAGGCTCTTCGAGCATGTCATACCAATGTTGAGATTAAAAAAATCAAACAAGGATCTGCTATTCTTTCCAATCTCTCCAACATCCTGCAAGCATGTGTTATTCACTATAAGAATGTTTTTGCTTCATAGGGAAATTTGGTTGCTCGAGAGGAAGCTCTCAGAAAGTGTATTTCTGTTACTCCAAATGACCTAGCAGTTGAGCAACATGCTTTCTATGAGCAACTTCTTTCCCTCTGAGACCTTAAGGAGGTTGTCTACTCCATGGCTGATGATAAATCCCTTGGGTGTAATGGGTTTTCCTGTGAATTTTACAAACACCTCTGGGAGCATATATGTCCTGATCTGCACAAAGTTTATCTTGAAGCTTGTCATACTAAAAGCTTAGGAGCCATTATAAATTAAGGAAATATAAAATTCATACCTAAAGCTGGCGATCCAGAGGACATCTGCAATTGGAGGCCCATTACCCTTCTGAATGTGTCTTACAAGATTATTCCCAAGGAAATTTCTCTCAAAATCTGACACCTATTGCCTTTAATTGTGCACCCTAAGAAAACTGGCTTTATTAAGTCTAGATATATTCTTGACAACATTGTTGTTGTTTGGGAAGGAATGAAGTGGGCTTGCAAGTCCAATTAGAAGGTTATTTTTCTAAAGATTGATTTTGCTAAAGCCTATGATCACATTGAATGGCCCTTTATCTTGGTTATGCTCCAGGCCCTGGGTTTTGGTCCCAATTTTTTGCAGTCCGTGGAGATGCTCTTTGGCGATGCTAATGCTTACATTACCATCAATAAGTCACAATCTAAGGATTTTGGCCTTTTTCGTTCAATCAAGCAAGGTTGCTCCTTGGCACCAGTGCTTTATGTCCTTGCTACTGAAGGATTTGGCTATTTGCTTGCTCATTTTGTATTTTTTGGGCTGGTTCGTGGCATTTTCTTGCCCAAATCATCTTCCTAGTTAGTCAATGGTCACTTCACAGATGATTCCTTTCTCACTCTTTTGTAGGATGAAGAAAACATCAACAATGCCTTAAGTTGCTTGGACACCTTCTATCAAGCCTTTGGATCTACTATTCAATGGCATAAATCACTCTGCTTTTGACAATCCTTCTTACCAGCTCTACCTTGGCTTAGCCAGTTTGAACAGAAATGGGTTACTCACGGGGAGATTTTTTGCTTTCTTGGCATTCCTTTTGCTTCCTAGGCTTTGCCTATTGAGCTTTGGAATGTTGTGCTTGCCAAGATCACCAAGAAGCTTGATTATTGGCTCATGAAACCGCTCTCCTTTGCTGGAAAATTCCAAATTTTCTCGAAGGTTATTGTAGCTATTCATGTCTATTATTCTTCTTGTTGGGATCCCTCCAAAGCCTCCTACTAGAAATTGGAAATATTGCTCAGGGATTTTCTCTGGGCTTCTGGTTCCAATCATCATGGCTTTCACCGAGTTGCCTGGGATTTTTGTTGTCTCCCAAAAGAATCTGGTGGTCTTAGCCTACTTTCCACACAAAAACAAGGCCTTGCTCTTTGTGCTAAATGGATTATTCATGCCATCACTAGAGATGAAGCTTGGAAGATTTTGGTTCGACATTGCATATCTTCTAGCTTTCCCATCAATAGGCTTGCTTGGAAAGGGATTGGTTTCCACACCCAGTGACCATACATGGCTCATTTTTTATCAAGAGCATATGGAAGGCCTGGGAAGAAATCAATCCTTAGCCTCGATGGGCTGGGGATGAGTTCTGCAATGGCCTCTCCTTGAATTAGCAGAATATTTGGTGGTCTCCCCTATTTTCCATCTAGGGTACTCCCCTTGCAAAGACTCAAGGTGCTAGTGCTTTGTGTTTTTTCAAACAAGGCATCAAAACTCCCAAGGATCTTTTCTCAAGGGTTACCATGAGTTTCAGATCCAGAGAAGACATGCAGGTACAATACCACCTTATCCATTTAGATCGATAGACTTTTGACCTATTGCTCTCTTCAATTCTACTTCACTTAATTCATAAAGTGGGTATTTAGTCTGTTCGACCTTGGTGGCATGATTGGAGGTGGCTTCCTACTACTCCTTTCTCTAATGATAAGCCAAGTTTTGGTTATAGATGGCTTTTGCCCCATCTTTCGATGGTGGACACACTCAATCAGAGATGGCATTTGCAATCTTCTCTTTCTCAATGGAAAAAATGCTTTGATACCATTTGGAGTGCCATTACTAAACCTAAGCTTGCCCATTTTGTTTGGTGTCTTGCCTTCCAAGGTCTTCCCCTGGGGCCTCAGCTCAAGCATATTGGGGTTCCTAATCCCAAATGCCCTTTTTGTGGGCAGCCAGAGTCTTTCATGAACATCTTCTAGTTTTTTAGGCATGCCCAAAATTATTGGCACTAGATTCATGATTTTTTCAAGCCATTCAGGCCTAAACCCTTTTCTTGGTACATGGTTATTCCAGGGGATTCTCCTAAAATCCCTTAGAATTTCACCCAGATTTGGCATACCTTTAGGACATAAATTTTGTTTTCTTTGTGGAAAGATAGAAATGCTATTCTTTTCATAATTTTTTTTTTGGATATTAATATTGCCATGTACACTAAGGCGCGCATTTGTAATAATGTAATTATGCAGATTCAGGTGCAAGCAAACAAAGTTTCCCTGGAGGTGTCTCACCTACAAAAGCTACTCAATCATTGGGGAAATGCCCCTTGCACTATTTCTAAAGTTCCTCCTAATTCCTTGGCTGATACTTTGATGCTTCATGGCCACTGTTAGCGGCGCCATTCCTCAGGTCACCACTCACACACCCCATGCTCCCAAGCTTCCCACCACTACTCTCCCAGTGGTGGTAATGGTGGATGGAGGCATCGCTTAGCTTCCCCACCCTATGGTGGCTTTGGATGGTCCCTGGCTCCTCCTCCTGGTGCTTGATGGATACTTTTTGGGAAATGGCCTCACCCGGATCTAGCGATTTCTCCTCCGTGGCCAGAGATAAAAGATGCAGAGGCTACCACTGATCCTCTTGCTGTTGCTATTGATGATAGTTGGACTGTTCCCAGCCCACCCCCCAATCCCAAAGATGATTGGGGCTTTCATGATCATGATGAACCACCACCCTCGACTGACACTACTTTGACCGCCTAAGGTTGCTTTATATATTTTTTTGATGAATAGTGTCTGATTTCAACTATGTCTGCGCGAACCTTTTCACGGGGTGATCTTGTATCCCTCATCCCTTTTTTGTGAATTGTATTCTTAGTATATTATTTTTTAATATAAAAGGACTATTCATCAAAAAATCAATCCATATAAGCATGACATGGAAGCATCATAAATAGTTGCATCTCATATATATCTCAAAAATTATCAAAGTACATTATAATGGTTTACATCAATGCTAACAACTCGTAGGTGAGAACTAAATCATAAAATATCATATCTAAAATGCCCCTCTATGTATGAGAATATCCCTATCAAGATGAATTATCTTTGGTCTCCTAGTCTCTATCTAGCCTTGAGGATGAAGCCTCTTTTTTCTAATCTAGTCGTGGTGGCCTCCTTGATCCTACCACTCCCCCATTGCTCTTTGTCCTTTGTGTCCTCTGAGACTATGATCTTGAAACCTGGTAGCTTTGAACCCTCTACTTTGGTGGTACCACAACATCATAATGATCTCTCTAATACTATGCCTATGCACATGCATCCCTTATCATCATGGCTAAATAACACATGCTCACATCTCTAATGCTATTGAAAAAGTCATGGGTTCCATCTGTTGCTCTTATGCACTAGTCATAGTTATATCTCGAGGGGCTATAGTTGTATCCCTCTCTATTGTAATTCTATCCTACTCATCTCTCTAATGATCAATCTCTATTGCGGACATTTATTTCCCTCTGTCCTATGGTGACTTTCACTCCTCTCACTCTTGAGACCACCAATGATCGACATCACTTAGCTATTTGGCTCAGTGCTCCCTATAATGATCTTTATTATCCATGTCTCCTCTGAGGTATCTATATATACATCCTTCATCTTCATAGGTTCCACATAGATCTCTCTATCCTCATCTCTTTCAAAATAAGTCTTGTCCTTGCTCTCCTCCCCCTCCTCTCTGCCTCCACTGTCTCCTCCATCCACTTGTTTTTCTCCCTCCTCCTACCTATCTCCCTCCTTTTCCTCCTCCTTATCCTCTCTCTCCTCCCCTCCCTCCTCTCTCCCCTCTCCTCTCTCCCTCCTCTCTCATCTCATCCTCCTCCTTTATGCACTAGTTTGCAAGCACTCTCATTCCTAGGTACTAGCACTACCAAATTTGTCAAGGGGATAGGCCTAAGCTACACAAAAAATCTATCATATGTTGGTGTCATCCCTTCATCTACCATATTTTGCATGACCCTTCATTATCTTAGTTGTATCTCCTCTAGCTGAGCATAAGCTACTTGTGGCCTCAATAGTGCTCCTTATGCTTTGATCTCAACCTTGGACTGTGAAAATAGTGTGAACCCTATCGGTATGTCCTCCCTCTCTGTGAATTATCAGCATACTCTCTCTATTAGATGAACCTCAATGACTACATTTATAATAATTGTGTGCCCAATCAAGTACCACTCATATCTACAATAGGGCATGTGCTCATCATCATCCTCCCACCTGGGACAATCTCTATAGGGTCTCCATGTGAAATTTGTTAGTGTATCCAAGAGATGTCTGAAATGCATAACATATCCCATGTATCTTTGTTTCAAGGCTCTAGTGTAGTAGTGTACACATGGCATATCCTCCACTATCAATCTCTCTATTATAGGCCCACACACTATTATATGCTCATAGAACCATATCTATAGTAATGTCACCCATGTACTAACAGACAATCCTCCTCTGTACTCTATCTAATGCAAATGATAGTGCAACATCACAAGCATGTAGGGCCCCATGTGCACAGTGTACCATCCATAACCATCCTCTTGAGAACTCTACTCCATTCAGCTAGGACTTTGTGTCCTCTCCTAACTTTTATCAACAACCCCACAATGACCCCCAAACTATTGCAATCAACTACTCATATCATGCTACTGGGGACTCCCATCTAATATCATAGTCCCAAAACTCTATCTCTACATTGATACACTCAAACATCCTATGCGGTGCAACAAGTCTAGTTGTTGGATCATACTCTGCTAGCTCCCCTTGGATTAAAATCTAGAGGATGTGCCAAGCATCCTATAACATCACTATAGTATCCCATTTGGGTAGATTGAAGGAATTCATCTTCGATTGCCATCGCTCAGTCAACACCATAATCAAGCCTTTGTTTTCTTTGATCTT
Organism: Cupressus sempervirens; assembly: GCA_028749045.1. Classification (NCBI taxonomy): domain Eukaryota; kingdom Viridiplantae; phylum Streptophyta; class Pinopsida; order Cupressales; family Cupressaceae; genus Cupressus; species Cupressus sempervirens. The sequence continues at coordinate 749,772,027 of CM053783.1, forward strand.
GAGCATGAGCATCAGGAGTATCTTGCACTCCTGAGATGTCATCCTATGATGTAGTTCAAGGCTAGGTGGTTTATATCCCCATATCTATATCAACGACAACTCCTTCTACATGTTTCGTACACCTTGCATCAACTTTGTATGGGTTTTTTTTCTTGTTGACCAACTTTGACTTAATTTTGACCAAGTTGACCTAAATTTTGACTTATTCTAGGGTTTTGACCATTTGTGCATCGTTTTGGGGTATTTTGACATGTTCTAGGTTGTTTTTACACTTTTAGGGCCCTAGGCACATAGTTGGGAGTGCCAAGTGCGCACCCTCCAAATTGGGCATGCCAAGTGTGCACCCTACACAATTGGGCATGTTAAGTACACACCCTACATAGTTGGGTGTGCCAAATGCACACCTTACATATTTGGGCATGCTAGTTGTGAACTTGGGATATTTTGATTGTCCAAACTGCCTCCAAGACATTGCTTGAACCCTATTTGACCAATGTTTGACCCTCTAGACACCTAGAAATTTGTGAAAAATATGAAATACATAAAGAGGCCTCAATGTACTCACCCATGGTCCTACACTTTTCTCTTATTAGTAGCTATACACTCATTCCTTGCAATTCTTCTCCGTAGGTAGTTTGTTAATGTTCCTTGCTCCAAAGCTATTTTCTTCCAAATAAGAGAGTGAAAATGACCTGCAAACCCCTCTCAAAGCCCTTTCATAGCCCCATTTCCCACCTAGATGGACATGCAAGAGGGATTTTCTATGTTGGTCATGGTGCTTTTTGCACTATGTGCTCCATAACTTTTGTGTCTGAATTCTAATTGCTAGTTTTTCAGTTGCTATGGTTTTATCTCTTCATTCTTGACAAATTGACCTATTATTTGCATTTTTTTGGTCAATTTATCAAGGGGGAACCCATATATCCTACCCTTACTAGAGTATCTTTTTGCATCATTTTCATTATTATTCTTTGACACAACACTCAAAATCACATTTTATCAAAGAGGAGAAAAATGTAGACACTCAAAATGGTTCACGCCTACTCTTTCATCACTTTTACGTGCTAACACATCCCAAATTCTCAATTTACTAACTTTGATATTTTTGCCAACTTGTTCATCATTAAAACCTATCTCACAAAATTTACTAAACCTCTTTTGACATATTTTTCATCATTTGTAACCCTTTCAAATCAAATGGAGATCATTTTACAAATGCTTCATATCCAATCCAAACCTTTCAAATTTTATTCAAAATTATTTGCAATCAAACCTAATCAACCATCATCAATCAATCATTGGCATTATCAAGTTCCTTAATGCCTTGTCAACCTATCCCATTATTATTTGTCATCAATGCAATCAATGACATTGTTGAGTCCCTCAATATATGATTGTTTCCTAATACAAGGTTTGTTGATGTTATTCCAACCAACACTTCATTAAATTTTGATCAATCCTATGGCATTCACATAGTCCTTTAATTTCATGCATCATCAATCCTTTCCATATGTCCTTTACATGTCATCAATTTGTGTTAGTCAACCTAGCATCACTTATTTAATCAATCTAATCATCACTTTGATCTTTCTAATATCATCAAATTTGACTTGAATTCTCATTATGATCCTTCAATAGGGTTATCCTTGCATTTATTTCATCATTGATCAATTAATTTACTAATTTTCTCTATACGAATAAATAACCCATGGTTTATTCATGTCTCTAATCATTTAATTCATCCCATCTTAGTAATTTCTCCCTTTTACTAACTCCTCCCGATTAATTAATTTTTCCATTTCCATGAATTTGGAGATTATTATAATATCCTAAATTCTAATTTCCAATTTTTAGGGAAATTATGAGTTTTTAAATTCAAGAAATTCAACTCCTATATTTCCCCCCAATTTTTCTTCTACTTCCTATTTTCTAGATTTCACTCTTACACCTTCTTCTTTCATTTTCTTGCATATTTCTATGCACATTTTCTTATACATTATCTTATTGTGTCATTTTATGACACATTTTCCAATTTAATCCCCTAATCGTGCCAATTTTTCAATTTGTGCAATTTAACCATGGCAATTTCCAATTGCACATTTTTCTTTCTATTTTGCATTTTGGTTCTCAAATCCTATAAATTGAGGCTCTTTGCACTTGTTTTGATAACCATACTCCAAGTATTCTCATTATCATTATCATCCTTTTTCTTTCAAATTCATAGGTACACTTTGTCAATTTGGAGCTACATCAACAACATTGCTATGAAGAAAATGATAACATGAAAGCATCATTTTGTGGGGATGTTTTAAGTGTTTATGCACCTTTGTTTAGACGGCTTTCATGGTAGACTAAGATAGTCTGCATAGTTATAAGGTTTGTGGTTTCCTTTATTATGCATTCACAACCTTTTTTCTAGTCCTACAAATTCATCAAAACATTTTTTTCCTAAGTCTATGTCCCAAAAAGAAGAATAAAAAAGGATGACCCAGGCATAAGGATGTTTGTGTCCTTAAGGGATCAAAAATATGCTTAGGCTTCCCCAATTATTAGTAGGCAAAAGAAGGATCAAACAATAATAAGGCCCCTCAAATTGTTAGTAGTTGAAAGATGGACTAACAAAAAGGATTGGGCTTCCCAGACTGTCAGTAATCCAAAGAGAGATCCAGAACAAAAAAATCATACCCCATGAACTGTCAATAGTTTAATAGAGGAAACCAAATTGTCAACATACATGTATGCAAAAGTGGGCAGAGTGTATGCATTGATGTTAAAGAGATTGAAAATTCCTCAATGGGAGCAATGGATTTAACAAAGGCATACATGCATCCACTAAGACCATTCCCACTATGAAATTCCCCCAAGAGAGAATAGTTCAAGGAAAACAAACACATGACAAAAGAGAGAGCAAAAATAAATCTACCAACTTTGGGGTCAGTATGATCATATGTAATATTATATCAAGTATGAAATTTCATCACTCTCCAAAGGAAGTATAACTACAACATAATAGAGGAAAAAAACATATAAGATATATGAAGAAGAGTCCTTTTGGACCGGTGATACAAAGACAAAAAGGAAATAGTGATACCATGTTACAAGCATCCAAGAAGACTATATAAGGGTACATATACAAACAAGCACATATAAAAAAATAACATGTAACAACATATAGAAGAAGAGAGGTACAACTCAAAGAATGATGATGTGTTCAATTGCTTTATCATCTTGTGCCAATGGAACAACAAGAATCATCTAAAGCAATCTAGATAAAATATGTAACAAAAAGTATAATACAGGGGAAACACAATAAAAACACACAAAGACCACCATGCTAGAGAATTCCACTTTAAGTGTGTCATGTGACCCCTACCCCCTCTCCATTTTGATATATAACATTAGGGAACGGTGGACAACTCACAAGAGGAACAAAATCTAACATAGTCAAAACCTCTGCCAGATCCAAGCAAGGACTCTAGTGGGAGTTACTATGTTTTTCAGTAGGAGTGAGTTTTAGCTGCATAGAAAGAATGTTAGGAAAATCATAATATATATATCAATATTTCCATATTCATTATCACTAACATGTGCACTAGAATCATCATCAAGAGTATCTTCCATATCTAGATTAATAGAGTCTAAAATAGAAACACAATCATGTTTATCCATTTGCATAGTATTATGATTAATTCGCTCCATACACTCAAGTATGGGTTGATCAAAGGAAGGGGAAGTTTGAGATGTAGAAGTAGTTTTAGAAGAAAGAACACATGCCTTAGCAGTTTGACGATTCTTAGGATGTTGACGAGCATGTTGGTTACAAAATAGTTTTTGGATATAAACTTGAAGGATTAGGATCAATGGTCATAGGTTATGAAGAGGGAACATATATATGTTGAGAAATGATAGGATGAGGAATAGGTGGGGTAGGTGAGATATCTACAAGAGGATCAACCTTGGGAAGGTTATGCTCAACAATCTTTTTTTAATCTTAAATTGTCAATAAAATTGATAAAAATGATCAAGATGTTTAGGTAGTGTTGCAGGAGGATATGACCAATAGGAATATAATTCAACTCAATCTTGAGGATGTGAGGGTTTACAAAGAGAATTATTGATGGTGACAATATTTCCTTTATAGGTTAATTTTATGCATTTATGAATATGAGAGGCTACAGCTTGCATAGAAGAGAGTCATGAGATACCAAGCTTAACTTGAAAGTGATTGAAAGTAGGAACAACACTAAAGGTAGTATAAACAACCTTATCAAAAAAGAGTCATAGGAAGATTGATAGAACCATGAGGACAATAAAGAAAACCATTTCAAGTTTGAATCCAAATATTATGAGTATCATAGGTATCCTTATGTAATCTTTATTAAAAAGGTGTTCTTCGGTGATAACATTCATAGAGGAAGAAGGATCAATTGAAACACCATGAGAAGGGATATGAGAAACCCTAGTGGTAATGTAGAGAGGACAATTAGGTTCTTTAAACATATCAGTATGATCAAAGGTGATAGGAAATGTAGATTTAGGTTTGTGGGAAGGTAAAGTTGAAGGTTGAGGTTGAGACTCAACATGATTAACCATATTATTAGCTTCTCCTACCTTGTCATCATAACTAATTTTAGTAAGAGGAGAAGAAGGTTGATTAATGACATTAGTTGAGTGTGAAGGTAAAGGATTGGTATATATTTGCAATTCTAATTAGGAGGTGCTATGGATTTATTCATAATATTAACCTCAACATCAACAAATATAGCATTGGATGAATAAGATCTTGAATAGCATATTTTTGAGTTTCATGACTAGGTTGATGGTGCTATTGATAGAAATTATTGTGATCAAATGACTTAGGAATTGGTTTTCTAGTGTCAATAGGACAAATAGGAGGAATTTTTTGAATGTTAGTATTAATCAACTTCGTCATCACTAAAGGAAAAGATTCATATAAAGGAGTGTATTTATGATTAAGATAATACACAGAGGAAAAAGTAGTTGTACCTTTGATGTAGTGGCCACTTGATCATTAACTATGTTGGTTGATGTGAATTTTATGTAGTTGTTAAGCTTAGAGAACCTTTTTTTATGAATGAGAGTGTCACTCTAGTCAACAATAACAAGATCCATTAGAGTAGAGCTCTCAAACTAGATCACTCATGACTAATAATGGTGACTTGTACAATACAAATATGTGAAAATGAAGTATACTTTGTAAGAAGAATCTTATCTCTAATTTCATTTTGTAAGTTAGAAAAAAAAATACGTTAAATATCATGATCAGGCACATGATAACAAATTTGAGAATGCAAGTGTTTAAATCTAACAATTAAGTCACTAACTTTTTCTTACAATGCATTAAATCAATCAAAGATATTTGAGGACAAAGTTGTTTTAAAATTGTTGAATGAAACCATTAGCAAGGGTTTGAAAGGAAAAAATAGAATAGGGGGATAAATAGGCACAATAACATTAAAAAGCTTAATTCCTAAAAGTATGTGAGAATAACTTAGCCATAAGCCTATAGTCATGAACAAAATCACTACTCATAGTTTGGAAAGTTCAAACATGAATCACTAGATCACCCTTACCATTATAAGTGTCAAGGTGAGGTATATCAACATGTTGTGGGATAAAACATGAATGATATCTAAGGAAAATGGGATTAGAAATGTCACATGTAGGGATATTGTACTTAGATTGAGTGAATAAAGCCACTCGTTGTTGCAAAGTGATGATGATCTGAACCAAGATACTAATGGTAGGATTAGAAGAACCAATAGTAAGCATAGACATATTGGATATACTAGGAATGTGATAATAAGTAGAAGGAAAATGTAAGGATGTTGGTGGAGGATTAGAAGGAATCAGAAGAGGATTGGAATATGTGAAAGGAATGACATTGTATGAGGGTAAGAAAGAAGCTATGGAAGTAGGAGGAACACTCAAGGGAAGTGAAGGGTTACGAAGAAAAGCACTAGTTTAAGGATTAGAAACTTGCATAAAAGTTGTCATGAGAGTTGGTGTATAGGTAGGAATATTAGGAATAATAGTGGAAATAGGAATAAAAGGTTCAATGGTTGTGAAACAAGGAATGTGTTCTAACTCTTGTGCACATTATGTCAAAAGCTTAACATGAGTATTAATATGGTGAGATATACCATGCAAGATAGAGATGTTATTGTCATAATGTGTAATAAACTTCTTAATGGCCTCAATAGTGATGGGGACACAACCCAAGAACAGAATGGAAACAACAGAAAAGGGAAATTATATTAACTGAGAAAATAAGCTAGTACAAATAGTACAGGAAAATAAACTTCAAAACATGCCCTAAGGGCTTACAATAGTATAAATCTGGAGATAAATTCTCCTTATGGTACCTCCTCTCAAACTCCACTCCGAACTGCCTTTTACAATGCCAAAAATCTCCTTAAATAGACCCCAAAGGGTTAAGGACTAGGAGTACATTCTAGAAGTGCTAGAAGGCATCCACTAACCAAATAGAAGGTTTCAAAAGCTGCGTTAGAAGTCGGTGCAATTCTAGAAGAATCCAGAAACGGTAACCGAACTTTCGGGAGGCATAACTTTTGAACCGTAGCTCCGATTGACGAGCTGTTTACATTTTCAGAAAGCTCTCAAAGTGCTCTATAGCCTTATGGAAAAGCTTCACACGTCCCCCATTTTTTGGCCCTTTTCGAGGTCATTTAATGCCCCTAACCTGACTTCAAAGCATTCTTAGGGGGTCTCCAAAACTCAAAAAACTGCAATAACTATCAAACCATGGGGCCTTTTGACCTGATTCTTTTTTTGGAATGCTCTAAATCGCAATTACATTCATCTGGTCAATTCACACCTTTTAGGTCACCAAAATGATGGCCAAATTGCATGCTCCTATTTTTTCAAGATTTTCAAACGCATTGATAGTGGAACTGTGAGAGTTGGAACCTCTATTTGACCCAAATGGGTATCCAAAAATGAAAAGACATGAAACAGAAACTAAGTCTAGGTACATTTTTTTTGGGTGACACAGGATTGCCCTTATACCTCTGGATGCTCCTGCATCAGACACCCAGGGTAGATTGAAAAGTGACCCTGTCACTTTATGGATGGTAGAGGAAATCCCAAATGGGAAACCTCAGCTGCTGAAATCCAAGTTGAGTCCTCGATCGGTCGTCCTTTCCATTTGACCAAATATTCTTCATACTTCCTATTTCTGGTACTCCTACCCACACAATGATCTAGAATGTCTTCTATCTCCTCCTTCTTAGAAGCAGGAATTGGACATGGCTCTAACACCAGCTCCTCATCTGCACCATCATCATGATACTCTGTTAAATCTGCAATGTTGAAAATGGGAGAAATCTGAATACCATCTGGCAGCTCCACTTCATATGCATTTCCTGAGTCATGTTTCTTCAAAATTTTGCAGGGGCCAAATTTCTTCATTTTCAGCTTGTTGTAAGTACCGGCTGGAAATCTTTCTTTTCGTAAGTGCACCATGACTAAATCTCCTACTTGGAATTCCTTATGTCTTCTCCTTTGATCAGCCCTAGCTTTATACTCTTGATTCATCTTGGTTATGTGTGCTTGAACCTCCTCATGTAGACGCTTGATATGTTCAGCAAATTCCTTAGCTTTAGCGCTTGTCCTCTCCCCTTGTTCTATCTTCCTCAGCTTTGGTGCAGTCCTTGGGCTATTCCCATATACAATTTGGAATGGTGATTTTCCAGTACTCCTATTTATAGAGTTATTGTAAGCAAACTCTACTTGTGGTAGAATTAAATCCCATCACTTGGGCTTATCCCCAACTAAACATCTCAGCAAATTGCCCAGACTTCTGTTTACCACTTCTGTTTGACCGTCAGTTTGTGGGTGATGCGTGGAACTGAATTTCAAGTCTGTTCTCAACTTTTTCCACAATGTCCTCTAGAAATACCCCACAAATTTAGTGTCTCTATCAGAAACTATACTCCTTGGAAGACCATGTAGTCTTACCACCTCTTTGAAAAATAAGTCTGCAATATGGACAGCATCATGAGTTTTGTGGCATGGAATGAAATGTGCCATTTTGGAGAACCTATCAACCACCACGAATACTAAGTCATTACCCCTTTGTGTCCTTGGCAATCCAAGAACAAAATCCATACTTATGTCCTCCCATGGCTTTGATGGAACAGGAAATGGCTGATATAGACCAGTATTGTGACTAAACCCCTTGGCAACTTGACAAACCTGGCAACTTTGTACAAACTTCTTCACATCCTGTGAAATTTGAGGCCAAAAATAATGTTCTCTAAGAATGGAAATGGTCTTATCTCGACCAAAATGTCCTGCCATCCCTCCACTGTGTTTCTCCTTAATCAGATTTTCCCTCATGGAACTCCTTGGAATGCACAATTGACTACCTTTGAACAACATGCCATCCTGAATCAAATAATCTAACCACTTTGTTCTATCTACAACAACAGGCTCTTTACAAGCTTTCCATGCTTCAGCAAAATCAGGATCCTCGGGGTACAAATTCTTGAGTTCATCAAACCCAACTACTTCAACCTGCATTACTGTAAGTAGTGACTGTCTCCTACTTAGTGCATCTGCAACCCTATTAGATTTTCCACTTCTATGCTTCAACACAAATGTATAACTCTGCAAGAATTCTACCCACTTCATATGCCTCTGATTCAATTTACCTTGGCTATTTAGGTACTGTAATGCTTGATGATCAATATACAAAAAAAATTCCTTTGGCAATAAATAATGCCTCCATTTCTTTTTAAGGCCTGAACTATTGCATAGAATTCCTGATCATAAACAGAATACTTCTTCTTTGCATCATTTAATTTTTCACTAAAATATGCAATAGGCTTACCTTATTGGCTTAATACAGCCCCAATAGTGCTACCACTAGCATCACAATCCACCTGGAACACTTTTCTAAAATCTGGAAGTGCCAACACAGGCTGTTCAGTCACCTTCTTCTTCAGCAATTCAAAACTTCTCGCAGCTACTGTAGTCCATTTGAACTCTTTTCTATCCCCTCTTATTGTATCAGTTAGGGGTGCACATATGCCACTGAAATTCTTAATAAACTTCCTGTAAAAACTAACCAGACCATGAAATGATCTTACCTCAGTAGCAGAACTTGGAGTAGGCCATTCCAAGATGGCTTTTACCTTCTTCGGATCCATTTTGAGACCTTCAGGTGATATAACAAACCCCAAATAGACTAACTCCCTTTTTGCAAAGTTACACTTCTTTAGATTAATTAATAGTTTCTCTTCCCTTAGCCTTTCAAGAACACTACGAATATGCAATAAATGTTCTTCCAAAGTCTTGCTGAAAATTAAAATATCATCCAAATAGACAATAACAAATTTTCCCAAGAACTTCTTAAGTACCTCATTCATGAGCCGCATGAAGGTGCTTGGGGCGTTCCTCAATCCAAAGGGCATGACTAACCACTCATAAAGACCCTCCTTAGTCTTGAAGGCTGTTTTCCACTCATCTCCTTCTCGAATCCGTATCTGGTGATAACCACTCTTCAGATCTATCTTTGTGAAGTACTGAGCTCCACTCAAGCAGTCCATAAGGTCATCCATCCTTGGCAAAGGAAACTGGTACTTGATGGTTATCCTATTTATAGCTCGAGAATCTATACACATCCTCCACTCTCCATCCTTCTTTGGTGCAAGTACTGCAGGTACTGCACATGGACTCAGGCTCTCTCAAATCAAGCCCTTCCTCAACAACTCATGAACCTGTCTATTTAACTCCTCTGTTTCAGTAGGAGTCATCCCGTGAGTAGCCTTGTTAGGCAAACTAGCTCCTAGAATCAGATCTATCTGATGACTGATTTGCCTTATTGGTGGCAATCCATCTGGAACATTATCAGAGATAATATCTCCAAACTCCCTTAGTAAATCTGAAACTTCAAGTGGTATTTCATTACTACCTTCTTTATCTTTCCTAGGAATCAAAGCATAGCACATATGCCGATGTTTCATGCCATCTAAAAACTTCCTTCCATCAACAAGATAAATCCTAGCACTGCTACATACCTTTTCACCTTCCTTTTTCATGGGCTTCAATTTGTGGTGAACTCCATCCTTTGTTAGAGAGTATGTGTTTGCATGTCCATCATGCACTGCATGTCTATCAAACTGCCATGGTCTACCCAACAATAGATGGAAAACATCCATCGAAATAACATCACAGAGAACTTCATCATGGTAACTCCCAATTTTAAATTTCACTAAACATTGTTCACTTACCAGGACCTTATGATCATCTTTTACCCAAGAGATCCGATAGGGCGGGGGGTGTTTCTCCCTCTTGAGATTCAGCTTAGAGACCATCTCTTCTGATACTAGGTTATCAGTGCTACCACCATCAATGATCACGTCACAACATTTATCCTCACAATTGCATCTAGTACGGAACAAACTCCTCTATTGTCCTGGTTCATTCTCACCACTTAGTAGGACTCTTTCATTTACCAAGGTCTCTCCTCTTTCTGCATTCTCTGAATGTGATGATTGTGCATCCTCATCCACATGAGCAACCCTAACTTGGCCCTCAACTCTCCTATCTGTCCTTCCTTGTTGTTGAGGGCATTCAAAAGCACGATGACCTTCTTCATTGCAATGGAAATAGGTACCACAGAAGCCTCCTCTTCCTTGTCCACGTCCTCTACCTCTTCCTCTCTGATTTCCAAAGTCTTGGTCACGGGAGCGGTTGAAACCCTCATTCCTCTAGTTCCTGCTAGTACCCTCATCTTCATTTTTCTTTTGGGTTTCATTGCGGCCTCCAAATGATCTACCACTTCCCCTTCCTCCTTGACCACGCCCTCTTTATCTTCCTTCAAACCTTTTATTCAACTTCTCTTCAACTCGTAGGGCAAATTGGTATGCCTCTTCAATGCTGGTCATTCTTACCAGACTTAATTCCTCCTGGATGCTTGGTCGCAACCCACTGATATAACAAGCAACCTTATCCTTATTTGCTTCTACATGTTCCACTCTAATCAAGAGTCGGTAAAAGTCCTCTGTATATTCTTGGACTGATCTTCCTGCTTGCTTTAACGCATGCATCTTCTTAAACAGATCCAGCTCGTAGTCTACAAGAATGAACTGCTTCTTCAATTTTTCCACCATGCGATCACATCTTGTGATCTTCTCCTTTCCTCTTCTATTTCTTTCCAATTGAACCTCTTGCCACCAGATTTTGGCATGGCCTTTGCAAACTTAACCCTATCTGAGTCCTTGATATCCTCATACTCAAAGTATTCTTCTAGTTCATTGATCCAATCGATCAACTCATCTGGTTTCAGATTTCCTGAAAATACACCCACTTCAATTGTAGGTCTTTTCCCAAACTTAGTAATGGCCCTAAAAAGCCTTTCCTCTATAGGATTCAGAACTTCCCCGTCAACTTCCTCTTCTGGTCCCATTACTTCTTCTTCATTGTCATCCTCATTGTTGTCACCTGCGGCAACATTTGCTCCTCTGCGAAGCTCCTCTTGCAATACTTGTACCTGCCTCTGGAGGGCTCTAACCTCCTTAGGATTAATAGCTCTGGCCCTTCTGCCATGCTCTCTTCATGGAGGCATCTTCTAACTCGAACCCACAACCACACAGTCCTGGTGCAAACTGCCTCACAGTCGACGCTCTATCTACACACTCAGGAAAACCCGCTCTGATACCACTTGATGGGGACACAACCCAAGAACATAATGGAAACAACAAAAAAGGGAAATTATATTAACTAAGAAAATAAGCTAGTACAAATAGTACAAGAAAATAAACTTCAAAACATGCCCTAAGGGCTTACAATAGCATAAATCTGGAGATAAATTCTCCTTATGGTACCTCCTCTCAAACTCCACTCCGAACTGCCTTTTACAATGCCATAAATCTCCGTAAATAGACCCCAGAGGGTTAAGGACTAGGAGTACATTCTAGAAGTTCTAGTAGGCATCCACCAACCAAATAGAAGGTTTTGGAAGCTGCGTTAGAAGTCAGTGCAATTCTAGAAGAATCCAGAAATGGTAACCGAACTTCTGGGAGGCATAACTTTTGAACCGTAGCTCCGATTGACGAACCGTTTACATTTTTGGAAAGCTCTCGAAGCGCTCTATAGCCCTATGGACAAGCTTCACTTGTCCCCCATTTTTCAGCCCTTTTTGAGGTCATTTAATGCCCCTAACTTGACTTCGAAGCATTCTTAGGGGGTCTCCAAAACCTGAAAAACTGCAATAACTTTCAAACCGTGGGGCCTTTTGACCTGATTCTTTTTTTGGAATGCTCTAAATCACAATTACATTCATCTAGTCAATTCACACCTTCTAGGTCACCAAAATTATGGCCAAATTGTATGCTCCTATTTTTTCAGGATTTTCAAATGCATTGATAGTGGAACTGTGAGAGTTGGAACCTCTATTTGACCCAAATGGGTATCCAAAAATGAAAAGACATGAAACAGAAACTAAGTCTAGGCACATTTTTTTTGGGTGACACAGGATTGCCCTTATACCTCTAGATGCTCCTGCATCAAATAGTGACAACATAGTCAGGATTTTGGTTCTTTTGTACAAGACAATTTTAGAATTTATCAAACTCGTGAGTGAGCTTATCAACTTGGGAAGGAGGGACTCTTAAGGCTTCGTCTACATCATGGGAAGAGTGAGACAAGTTATGCTTCATAATAGGATTGAGATCTTGAGGAAAAATATTAGTATTATCATGGTTCCTTGAAGAAAAGAGGAATCATGATAAATAAAAATCTCATGAGTCTATGGCTTCTCCTATTGGGAATGTTAGAGGTTGGACTTAGGGTAACAAAGCTCATAAAAGAGGAGATCACAACAGGAAACTCTAATGAGATCTAACCATATTATTATCAATGTAACAAAGAGAAAAAAATATCTAACCACACAAATACAACTAAATCTAACTCCAAAAATTAAAAGAATAGATGTGGTGGGGTCACCACCCAATATAAAAACACAATATAACTCCAAGAAAGAGGTATAGGATGTTGGGTTCACCAAAATGTTTATGTGAAAAATGTCATTAATGAATTTAATGATGTTAATTAGGTGAGATGAATTCATTAACTAACAACTTCCACACTAAGTCATTTAATACAAGAGAAAGAGGGGCTTCTAAACATAACTCTCAATATAAACCAAGTTAGATTAGCAAAATCCAAGGATATAAAGGGATGCTAATGCTGAAATTTTATATCAAAGAAGTACACAAGAAAATCCTCCTTCGTGCAAAATAAATTTAATTAAAGATGTTCAAATAAAGGTGCAATTAATTTAATTGATTAAATGAGAAGTGTAGGATAGGTCTAGGTGCTAAATATATGAAATCAACCCAATTAAGATATGAAAATATATCTACACCCAATGATGAAATCAATGATAAAGTACTCACCTTGAAATGTATAGAGGAATATGTATTTTCTATATAAAAATTATAGATTTGAATCTTTGAGTGAACTTCATTCTGTAAAATCATAATAAAAAATAAAAAATCAAAAAATGCTATTTTTCTCACAATCCCAAGAAGATGTAAAAAATGTCATTGTATTCTAGAAGATGGTGAAAATGTCACCATGTTCCTAGGGTACTCTAGCAAATTCAACCCAACTTGTTTGGAAATGGTTTGGAAAATGTTTTCCAAATCTATTGTTGCAATTTTGATAACCTACTCCTGTACATAAATTTTGTTTTGGGTAGATGAGGGCTTGCCTTGGTCAAGCCCTATATTGAGGAATCAACCTTGAAATTTAAATGTAAATATGTGAATGAGAGAAAGATAAATGTAAATATTCACCTTGCATGTGGAAACCCATGTCAATAAGGATTTGCAATTTTTGAATGTTGTAGATGTTGAACTTGCAATAAAGGATGTAGGATATCTCCACACATGCAATGGATCTGCCAAAACTAAATCATGCATCCATGCATGTAAATGTGCATCAATGAAGAAGATTATGAATGCCTTAATGTAGATCTCCTCCCTTGATGACCAACAAAACACTAGATCTTAAAGAGAAAATTCTCACAAAGGACCCTTGGATCTTCCAACAAATTGAATGCTTGATGAAAATCTCCTTGGTTAAATACTTTCTTGATGTCTCTTGATATTATATTTATTTTCTTATCATTTCTTGATAGTAGCCTTATGCAAAAATGAGGTGCTTAGGCTTCCTTTTATACTAATTTCAAGGTGCAAAAGCAACGCAAGCCAATAGGAATATCTGATATAATAGATTCTTGAAAATAGAAGGACAATGAAAAATCATTGTGGCTGAACCATATGCCACAGTTGCCACCGCAAAGGCATTTTCCCATCATGATAGAAATATTATTTTTATAATTCCATAAATTGCATCCTATGCATAAGCCTTCACTTTATTTCTAATTAAGACATTTATGCTCTTTATCCCTAATTGTGGTCCTAAACATCTCTCAATACCTTGCATATATTCTTGACCAATGTTTTGTGAAATCCCTCAACTATGCTAGTTGTTAAGATGTTACACTTGCCACATTTTAGCAATGTAATGCTCATGGAAACCTCTACCAACATTGGGAATGGTCTATGGCTAAACCTCTTTATTTATACTTTTAATTCATATTCATTGAATTTTATTTTCGTCCTTGCATTCTACAACTCCTAAACAAATATTTGACACTCACAATACTCATATACTTACACTAGCACACTCACTTGGCCTTGCACACTCAACTATCCACCAATTTTCTTGTTGCAGTAATATCTTATTATCTGTGTCGCTATCATATGAAGAAGTCACTATCACTTTGGCAATTCTTGTTGCTTTTGGTTGCACTTGTAAGCTACTTGGTTTTTTCTGTGTTTGAGGCATGGTAACTTTTTAAGGTTCTTGAGCATATTATCCTGATTCTAAATTCATAATGTCCATTTTAATATTTTATATCAATTTCAATCTCTTTGTCTTGGATTTTTATGGAGGTGGGAATATTATAATGAGGATTTGATAGGGACAAACCCCTATACAATCGCCCAACATTTTTATTTGGTCTTTTGTAGGTAGATACAAGTGAAGGAGTTAGTTGAAAGAAGTTTATTAATTCATCTGATGTATTCAATGATCTTTAATCTTCTCCCATTTACTAATATTATTATAGTTTTATGTTTAGTTGCAGTGTAATGCCCTGTTTAGAGATCCTTGGAACAAGGATAAATATAAGCCAAGATATATATTTTTTGAACAAGCATGAGTGCACATGACAACATCATACACGGATCACATAGATTACAACAGAAGACATAACCACCATCCTGACAATCAACAAATCTCCAAACGTCACTACCCGAACTGACACACACACAACAGGAAATAAAAATCCAAAATGATAACAACACAAAGAATCTAAGATTTGTCAAAGCATGGAAAATTAAGTAAACCCAAAGGGTACTAGAATCACCAAAAATTGATCCTCGAAAACCAGTGGAGATGCCCCCTATTTTTCTTGTGAGGATGAATAGTAGACAAAGATCTCACATGAGGATGTGCAACACACCATGCAAGGAAATACCTTCCACACGAGGATGTGCACCAAACAGTGCGAGAAGGTACTTGGCCAAATAGCCAAGACACCCAAAACTAGTGTTGGGTTTCGCACAAGAAGGTGCCAAAGGCCACGTGAGGAAACCCAACACACTACGTGAGATCTTGTATTCTTGCATGAGAAAGTAAAATTTTGCATGAGAATCCAATACAACATGCCAACAAACAAAAAAGGTAAAGAGCTAAGAAATGAAGTTCCTCCACATTGGGGAGTACTGGATCCACATCTCAAGGAAAGAACACTTGAACAATAACAAAAAGGAAAAAAACCAAAATCTAAATCTAAATGAGTAAACATAGCAATGAAGGGAAAGTATAGAAGGTAACATCACAATGTACTAAAACAACATCTCAATAAACTGAAACAACATCACAATGTATAGAACAACCAAACTAAGTGTGTGGTTCCTCCCAACCATAATAGCATCATAAGACCATTGTGGGCCCTAGCCATCCCCTGCATGTAACATCCCAAACTACCAACTAGATCATCAGTAATAACTTATGAGGACATCACTACTATAACATGCTACAATATAAGCATAAGGAAATCTAACATGCTAGAAGTAAAACATGAGATAATCTTACAAATCAACTCATCATCTATGTATGTCGATCATCGTAATAAGGAAATAACTAACATCATCTAAACATGATATACAAGCATTCCAATGAAAGCATAAATCACAAGAAAGCATACTCCAAAACCCAAAGTACCAAGTGATCCAACAATGGTCGCACCAGGACAAAAGATCATCTTTGTACATGAGTCCCTAGCAGTGGTATAGGTAGCTATTTCTCCCAACCACATGGAGCCCGTAGGCCCACTCCCACCATGCTGATGAAGGTAATGATCCAACCACAAACACACATAAAGCAAATTTCCATGGCTAATACTCATGCTAGATAGTATGATGACTAAAACCAAGAACATAGACAATGCATAAGCTACAGGTCCTGGTCAGACATCCAATGGGCTACTAAGTAGGGGCTGACATCATAGAGAATCACTTGGCATTGACAAGCCCAAGCTCGGACTGTACAAATTCAAATCCCTCAATAAAAGGCTCAAGCACATAATATTTTTCATTATCTTAAATTTTATTACCACCCAGTGTTTTATTTAGTTATCACTTAATTAAAGCTCCCTCTGCCAACCTATGGCGCCATGATCACTAGGTTGTGAGATAGAAGCCCCCTCCATATGCTACCCTACCCTACCCATGCTCATCCAATGATGAGTGTTTGTAGGCATGCAAATTCCCAGCCCAACCCCATAATCATAACTTTCAGAAGTACCATGGAAGATCAGGCCTCACAAGTCACCCAACAAATGTATGTGCATGTACTCATGTGTGGCTCACCACCATCACAAAGATCATAACACAAGGACTAAATGAGAACACAAAGCAGAAAGTCACTCAACCAAAAATAGACTCGAGAAGACGGATGTGACATGTATCCCAATGCAACATCAAAGTGAAAAAGTAGTCTGACTGACATCCAAACGGATCATCTAGGTCCACAACCAACATCATGCCAAGAAAACTTGAGAAAACAGGGTAGCACACAACATGAGGTTAAAACCCCCAAAAGTAGAAAACTTCAAAATTAAAACCCATTTGGTCTTTAGGTACAAAAACTTTGAAAATCCAATAATATTTGGGTTCAGACACTGTATGCAAAAATGACCAGCATAATGACATGAAACCCCAAACCCCCATCACAAAAATAGGAAAAATATTCATACCCGACCAACTGGGTAGAACCGACAAACAAAAATGGAGGGGAACACTAGTTCTTAGCCTCCCAACAAACTGCTACCAAAAATAGAAGATGAAACAAAGCAGAAACAAGAAAATGGGAAAGCCCTACCTAATAGCAAAAGGGATAGAAACTAAAATTAGCTAGATAAAATAAATAACTCGCCAATATTGTCGAAAGTGACAGCAAAGCAAGGTCTTCTCGAGCCAGATCCAATGAGACTAACCTCGCGAAGATCCCATGCTCACAGCTCTCACAACGAGCAGAAAACTAATCCTTTAGAAATAAGATTTTAGAAAATCTCTCCAATTTCTAAATTGTAAAATGGAAAAGTGAGAAAACAATTCCCTTTTTCAATACTTATTCACTTTTTGAGTAAATAGTCGATTAGGGAAAATAGCCAGTTAGACTAGCTAGACTCCAAATTGACCCAAATGAAAATAGGTTATTCCTCATAATAGGAATTCATCTAAAGAAGAGCTACCAAAAATTAAATTCAATAAGATTTAAAGCTCGAAAACCCAAAATTATAGAAGAACCCTTAACAACTTTCATGACAATGTAAATCGCTAAATACATGCTCATTGGTCTAATCACATAATGCAAATGAGTTCGAATTTAATAATCACTGAAAGGTTTAATTTAAATAATTAAATAAGGATATGTCGACCATACAAGGACGACATTGGTAAAATATGTTTATCTAAATCACTAACTCCACATGTGCCATTGCTAGGAATATAAATCATGCACACTAAAACACATGATCAAGTGCAATTGCATATAATAACATAGCTGAAGCAATAAATGCATTAAATAACTAAATTAACCATTTATTCAATTATACCTAAATAATCCATTTACATCACTCACATTCGCAAAAAGCATAAAGAAACAAGAATGAAGTAAATAACCATAACATAAAATCCATCACATGATAGAATCAGAGATATTTCCAAATATTAGATAATCAGATATCATCATAGACCTATTGTCATCTCAAAATGACATCAACATGCAAAAATGATAAACTAAACAACATAGCAGTATAGCATCTATGATACTGAATCAAAGTATAACATCCGATCCTCAAGTAATTTTAAAGTACATATAATAAGAGTATCAAGTATCTCTCGAATAAAAAATAGACAAGGTGTAGATTGCAAACATGAGAGGCACTACATGCATTTTATAGTTTCTTGCATTTAGAATGTTGTATATAAACCACAAAACTATCAATTTAATAAGTCTAGAATTATTTATGAAAGAAATCTAAATATTTTTTTTGAATAGATCTATTTGAGGCATTTACACTAGTTAGAACTCAAGCAAATTTAGAAATCCCAAATCTACCCATTTAAGAAATTAGATTATTTTTTATATTGAGTTAAAAAAATGCATAAATATACAACAAGGCAACCTATTCTAAAGAAAACAAAAAATAACAACATTAGAACAACCAAAGATGTCAAAGAAAAAGATTGGAAGAAGAACAACTCTAAAAGAACAAAACCATATTACAATATAGGAGAATCAAGCTCCAAAAACATATTTAAAATTTAATCTTATTCCATAAAAGAAATATGCTTTGTAAAAATAATGAAAAATCTACTTCTTCATATGTTAATTAAAATATTTCTTCTTGCAAAATTTGTATTTGTGTTTTGTGAAGCCTTAAACCCAAAATGTGGAACAATTGTTATTTTTTCGTTGATGTCAAACCTTACTGGTAAGAAATTTACTAATAGTGTAGAGAGTCATATCATTTGATTGATGAAGAGGATTTGAAAAGAAGAGATCATGAGATGACCTAGTGAAAGATTGAGTTGATATGTGAAAGTGTGATGGAATTACAATGGGCACTTGATAAGTTAGTACTTAGCAAGATAATGTGTTGTTTATTCACTAAAATAAGCAAGGAAGAAATATCAGTTGTGAATCAACCAAGTATTTGAAGCAAAATATTAAGGAACTTAAGCATTATCAATCATAATAATGTTGGTCGAGTATCAATATTGGTCGGGTGATAGAGAATGTCAAGTGACAGAAAATGTAGAGTGACAGTAATGACTGAGTTGCAAGTTGCATAGTGTGAACTAAGAAAGCCAATTTAGTGATGACTAAGTGATCTAGCAATGACCGAGAAGCATAATGTAGTTATGACCGAGTGTCAACAAATGAGCAATTTGAGAAAGAATCAATATTTGTGGCCGATACAGTTGAATTCTTGAAATAATCAAAATGTGTTGACGATAAGGATGGACAAAATCTATTATTTAATGCATGGAAAGGATTAGTTGAGTGATCAAAGACTAATATTTGAGGACATTTCTAGAAATTTCAAGAAGAAAGAAGAACAAAAGATGGCTAGATTCATTGAATTTGTTGAATCTAGTTGCAACCCTAAGATCTACGGTATGCTTAAGTAGAAAAAGATAAAAGCTACCTATTTAAGGGTATGAGATGTTTTATGTTGGTTGTTGGACTAGAATTTGTGAAGGCAAGTGGAGAAAAAACTTACAAAGGACAAGTGTGAAGATTGTGATGTGGGAGATTTCTTGAAGAGCTACCAAGAAGATTTGAGTTGTTGAGAGAGATGGAGTCTAGTCAATGAACCAAGATTGAGCTAAATGGAGATTTGAATTTATAAAGGTTAGATTCTAATAGTGCTCACTTCAGAAGAGTGAAAAGTGGTAGCATGTTACTTGGTGGCTTTTTCCAAATTGGGTTTCCACGTTAAATATTGGTGTCAAACATTTGTGTGGATGTTTGTTCTATATTTATGCTACTTAATGTTTTAAGTTTGAAGTTTATTGTTAATTATGATATTATTATGCTAGTTGGCACATACTGAACATAAAGCAAAAATGGAATGAATATCTTGAATGGTGATGAGCAATTTTATTTGATATATTGTTCATGAGTTTGTTGGAGTTGTTAAAAGTTGATTTTTTACATTTGGACATGAGGATAACTCATTAACCCCCCTCTCAATTATTATAAATATTCTAACAATTAGTATCAGAGCTTTGGTGCTTGTGTGAAAGTTTGAAAGACTTAAAGCTAAATATCAAGATGTATAAGAGAGAGGTACCCAAGTTGAGCAAGGCTAACTTATTAGCATGGAAAAGGATGATGAGGTTGCATTTATCTGGTATTGGAAATTATGCACTTTACTATCTAGAGAATGAATACATTGAAGTTCCTAGGCCTATGATAGTTGAGAAAATGAAAGAGAAGCAGGAGCATAATCAAATGATGATTGAGCTTGCATCCTCCATGAGTTATTATGAATTTGAAGAAGTGAAAGTCTGTGAAAATGAAAATTAGGTGTGGGACAATTTGAAGTTGATCCGTGGAGGAGACTAAAATGTGTTGAGAGCTAAGGCATAAAGTAAGAGGAAAATTTGATGAAATGAAGATGAAAGAAGGTGAAAATGTGGCACAATATGTTGAGAGAATCAAAGAAGTGGTGAATGCAATCAGAATTGTTGATGGTATCATATATGAGGAGACACTGATCAATAAGGTATTAGGAAATTTACTTCCAATCTATGCTATTAGAGTTTCTTCAATACACGAACTTAGATGTACACCTGATAATGATATGAGATTGGATAGTCTAGTTGGTAGACTTACAACTTTTGAGTTGGCTAATTTTGATAATTAAACACCTACTAATGTCGAAAGTTCTTTCAAAGAAAAACCAACTCTTGATGAATATAGAGGAAACAAGAAAATGAAGCATGTGAATAGTGATAGTGAATCAAAGACGAATTTGATGAACTTGAGGCTTTATTGGCTAAAAGGCTACTAAGAGGAAATGGAAAATACAAAGGTAAACTTCCTATTATTTGTTTTACATGTAAATAGGTTGGTCATATTGCAGCAAGATGTCTTGACAAAGAAAAAACACGATGAAAGGAATGACAGTAAATATTGAGGAAGGAGAGACAACTAAGACAACTGAGGAAATAAAGACTACAAGGGAAAAGGTAACAAATCCTATTACATTGCTGAAGAAACTATTGATAGTAACACTAATGAAAATAATGAATAAGTTGTATGTGTTTCTATGAAAGATGAATTTGATGATGAAATGTATGAGAAAACTACTTTAATTTCACATATAAGAAAAAATGATAGATGGATAGTTGATAGTGGATGTTTACATCACATGAATGGTGATAGAAGTATGTTTGATAAGCTGGAACATTATAGAGGAATTAGTATCAAGTTTGGAAATGATGTACCATGTTATGTGAAAGGTAAAGGATTAGTTGTATTGAATGATATGATCAAATATGATAATGCATATTGGGTTGAAGGTCTGAAATATAAATTGTTGAGTTTTGAAAAGTTGATCAATTCAGGTTATAGAGTTGAGTTTCAGAACATGAAAGAAAAGATCTATGATGCTACTGGTGACCTAATTGGAAGTGGAGAGAAAACTAGAGGTAACTTGTTCTATCTAGACCTATTTGATGAAACTTGTTTGTTTGCACAATTTGAAGATGTTTGGTTATGGCATAAGAGGTTGTGTTGTGTGAGCTTTGATAATCTAGTTGAGATTAGCAAGAAGAAGAGAGTAAGAGGATTTCCAAAACTGAGTAAACTTGATAAGGTGATGTGAAAATATTGTCAACTGGGAAAAATGGTAAAGTCTAGTTTCAAGAGAAAAGTTTACTCTTCTAATGATGTTTTTGAAATTAGTTCATACTGATTTATGTGGTCCTATAGGAGTGCAAAGATACTATGGTGATAAGTACTTTATTGTATTCGTTGATGACTACTTTAAGATGATGATTTTGATGTTTCTTAAAGAAAAATTTGATGCTTTTCAAATGTTTAAGTGGTATTTGGCTAGAGTTGAGAATGAAATAGGTAAGAGTTTCAAATTCTTGAGATTTGATAGAGGAGGAGAATTAATTTATGAAGAATTCAACATATTTTGTAGTGAAAGAGGTATCATAAGGCAAATGTCTACACCTAGAACTCCACCACAAAATGTCATTGTATACATGAAAACCTAATCTGTCGGGAGCACACGTAAACAAGAAAATATTAGTTGTACATATATATCAATGATCTAAGTAAACCAAAATACAACTAATTCTACTTGAGTTTTAAAACTTAAAACAAGGGCACCCTTAAGAGACCTTGTTGGTGCTCTCAATGATGAGGAATATGGATGTGCTCTCCTCAAACACAACTATGGATGAATCCATTTAAATTTTTTGAATGAATGCAAGAATGCATATACGAAACTATGCTAAAATGTACGTGGAATACCTTCAAGAAATGACTATGAGTAAGCCAACCTCAAAAGGATTCTGAGGATGTGAGGGTGGAAATGATATGCAATGAAATAAACTAACAATAGTATACTACCATAAAACTATGCAAAATTTAGAAATTGAAATAATGCAAACAACTACCAAGGGTTAGCTCTAAGAGTGAAAATCTCTAAAAACTCTAACATTATACTAGCATGATAACAATGCAAATGGAGGAGATGAAGGATGCTTGAGACAAGGGCTCTATTTACAGGCTTGAGGGAGACCTTGAGGAGGTGGCATCTATGTGGCATCCACATAGGTACCACAAGGGAGACACATGGGATAAGGGGACAATCCATACAAAGGTCAACATAAATCTTTTTGTGATTAAGATGACTCAAGGTGTGCTCACACATGTGTGAGCAACCTTGTAGAAAGGAAATGCGGACAAGCGTGTAAGAGTGTAAGAGGATTTTTGGAGGAATTAATGAAAGGGGGGCCTTCTTGGGCTTTGAGTTGCTCACATGTGTGAGCAACCACTTAGGGACTAAAAGGTGTTTAAGAGGGTATTTAGGATAATAAAGTGGGATTAAGTAGTGGGTAGGCTTAGAAGGATGAGAGTGATGGGTGGTAGACTAGGTTTTAGGTGGGTTTATGATTGAATTAGAGAGGATTTAATTTAATCATAGGATTATAGAATTTAATAAAAGTGGAGGGAAATTAAATAAATTAGAATTTATTTAAAGGGGATTTATGGAGCATGATGCATTAAATAAATTTAACACATTAGGGGGAAGTATTCAAATTAAATTTTAAATACATTAGGGAAGTGAACCTATTTAATCAAATAAATTTAATTAAATACGTAGACGAATATGACAAATATAATTAATTAATAATTAATTAATTATAGTGTCAAAGGAGATATTAAATCAATTAATATAGTATTTAGGACAATTTTAAGTGCCTACAGGTATAGCTAAAAGAAGGAATATATCTATTATAGATTGTAAAAGAACATTGATGATGAAAAAAAATGTCTTAAAATAATTATGGACAGAAGCTATAAGTACTATTGTTTATATCTTGAATAAAGTACAAGTCAAGAAAGGTACTAATAAAACACCTTTAGAACTTTGGTGGTACGATCATGCACCTAATGTGAATTACTTCAAAGTTTTTGGAAGTAAATGTTATATTCTAAAAGATACTAGAAAATGTAAACTTGATGCAAAAAGTGATGAAGGCATATTCCTAGGATATTCCACAAAGAGAAAGGCATATAAGTGTTTAAATTCTAACACTAACAAGATTGTGGAAAGTGAAAATGTTGGAGTTGATGAATTTGTGGAAAAGAATGAAGAGGAATGCAAGAAGGAACATGAAGATTACACAAATTTTGTATATGTCTATGAAGGATAATCTAGTACCATTCCTAAACCTAAGAGACCAACTCAAGTGATGTAGATTAAAGGCACTGTTAAGCCTTAGCAGAGGAGCGTCATTGAGCAATAACCCATCGAGCATTAGACTGTTGAAGCCAAGCAATAGGTAGTGACTTCCCACCATGAGATGGAGGAACCTGTGATACAACTAGGGATGGACAAGAGGGACTTGAAGAGATTGATCATGTTGAACCAACTAAACTACCAAGATGTTCTGAACCTGTGTTAGAAAAGTATGTAAGGAGACACCATACACCAGATCGAATCATTGGAGATAAGGACTCAGGAGTTATGACAATAAACAAATTGAAGAATGATACATGTTTGATATGTGAGTTTGAACCCAAAATAATTAAGGATGTGCTTGAGAATGAAGATTGGATAAGAGCTATAAATGATGAAATTGATCAAGTTCAAAAGAAAAAGACATGAACACTAGTACCTAGACCAAAGAACAAGAATGTGATTGGAACAAAGTGGGTATTCAGAAACAAGTTGAACGAGAATGGTAAATTTACAAGGAAAAATGCAAGACTAGTTTGTAAGGGATATGCACAAGAAGAAGAAATTGACTATGAAGAGACTTTTGGTCTAGTTGCAAGGTTGGAAGGAGTGAGAACTTTGCTTGCATATACTACTTACAAAGGTTTTAAAGTTTATCAAATGGATGTGAAGTCTACATTTCTGAATGGAATTCTGGAAGAAGTTTCTATTGAACAACTTGAAGGATTTGTTAAACCTAGCAAGGGAAACATGGTATGTAAGTTATGTACAAAGCTTTGTATGATTTGAAGCAAGCCCCTAGAACATGGTATGAAATATTACATACTTATTTGGTAAAGATTGGGTTTTCAAGAACTAATAGTAATGACAATTTGTACCTGAAAAGTGAATCAAAGAACAATGTATTGTTAGCTAACATTTTTGTCGATGATATTATATTTGGATGACAAGATTCATTGTGTAAAACTTTTGCAAATGAAATAAAGAAAGAGTTTTAAATGTTAATGTTTGGAGAGATTAAATTCTTTGTTGGCTTACAAGTCTATCAAAAGAATGGTGGAATATACATTACACAATCAAAGTATATTAAGGAGATACTGAAATGTTTTGGTATGGAAGATTCAAGACTAGTTGAAACACCTATGACATTATGACACAAACTATCAGAGAATGATGATTCTGCAGAGGTAAATTAAACATTGTATAGATCAATGATTGGAAAATTACAATATGTTGTTCATAAAAGACCTGCCATTCCATTAGTAGTTGGAATAGTTGAAATATTTTTTGCTAATCCTAAGGAGAATCATATGATGGCTATGAAGAGAATAATGACATATCTGAAAGACATAGAAGATTATGACTATGGTACAAGAAGAATGATAAGTTTGAGCTGAAGGTATATACAGATGTTTATTGGGCTGGTAATGTTGATGATAGAAAAAACACTAGTGGAGACACTTTCTTTCTATGAAAGAGGCTGATTTCATGGACAAGCAAGAAGCAAAACTGTATTTCATAATCTACAGTAGAAGCTGAGTATGTTGTCGCATTAGTGAATTGTTCAAACATTGTATAGATTAGAAAATTGTTAAAAGGTATGAAGGAAGAGATTACTAAACCTTCCAGCTGTTGAACCCACCTTGCCTTTTTTTTTTTTTTTCTATCTCCCTCCTTCCAACCTCAATTCCCCCACCGTCACTTTATTCAAAGGAACCACCTTTCTTCCCTTCTTGAAAGCTGATGCACCTGGCCAACCAACCTTTCGATCTTTTGTTTGTGACAATACAAGTGATATGAACCTTTCAAAGAATTTTGTGATGCATACAAAACCAAAGCATATTGAGATCAAGTATCATTACTTGAGAGAGTTAGTGCGAGATAAAGAAGTGAGGCTTGAATATGTGAACACAAAGGAGCACATAGATGACATATTCACTAAGGCACTGCTTAAAGAGGTACATGTGTACTTAAGAGGCAAGTTAGGAGTCATTCCCCTATCTGAAACAAACTAAGAAGAGATATAACATTGCATCAAATGTTGTTATCATAATATCTTATATATTAATGCAGGAGATCAAACTTTAGGATCTGCCTAAAGGTGTGGAGTGATGTGAAGTAGTGAGTAGAGCTATAACATAAATTGTTACTTAATGATAGAGGAAGAAATACTATAGATTAGAGACATATGATAATTTTCATAAAAACAAAGATGTCTAATAGTGAACTTGATATGGTGATTGAAAAGTCTTTGGCATTGTTGTCTAAGAGGGAGATAAAGATAAGAAAGTAGTGAATCAGAGGGAGAAATAGATGTGGTAGTTACCATGGCTAGCTAATGGATGAGAATCAGGATTAAGATAAGAAAGAGAGAACAAAAACACAGAGGGAGTCAAGTAGTGAAACACTTGAGGGTGATGGTTACTTTTTGGATTGTATAGTAACTTAGAAGATGCTGCATTTTGAAGGTGTTTCCATCAATGCCAAAGAGGGAGATTGTTGTAACTACAGATGTGGAACGATCATTATATTGTCATTGATGTCAAACCTTACCGGTAAGACATTTACTAACAATGTAGAGTGTCATATCATTTGATTGATGAAGAGGATTTGAAAAGAAGAGATCCCAAGATGACCTAGTGAAAGGTTGTGTTGAGATGTGAAAGTGTGATGGAATCACAATGGGCACTTGATAAGTTAGTACTTGGAAAGATAATGAGTTATTTATTCACTACAATAAGAAAGGAAGAAAGATCAATTGTGAATCAACCAAGTATCTGAAGTAGAAGATTAAGGATCGAGTTGCACAGTGTGAATTGAGCAAGATAGTTTAGTGATTACCGAGTGATCTAGTGATGACTAAGCAACATAATGTAGTTGTGATCGAGTGTTAGCAAGCTAGCAGTTTGAGAAAGAATCAAGATTTGTGGCCAACACAGTTGAATTCTCAAAATAATTAAAATATCTTGAGGATAAGGATGGATGAGTTGAATTATTTAATGCATGGAAAGAATTAGTTGTGCAATCAAAGACTAAGATTTGAGGACATTTCTAGAAATTTCATGAAGGAAGAAGAAGAATCAAAGATGGCTAGATTCATTGAATTTGTTGAATCTAATCGTAACCCTAAGATCTATGGTTATGTTTAAGTGAAAAAGATCAAAGCTACCTATTTAAGGAGGCAGATGATATGTTTTATGTTGGTTGTTAGACTGGAACTTGTGAAGGCAAGTGGGGAACAAACTTGCAAAGGAGAAGTGCAAATTTTGTGAAGGGGGAGATTGCTTGAAGACCTTCCAAGCATACATGAGTTGTTAAGAGAGATGAAGTGTAGTCAAGAACCAAGATTGAGTTGAATGGAGATATGAATTTGCAAAGGTTGGGTCTTGACAGAGCTCACTTGAGAAGAGCGAAAAGTGGTAGCATGTTACTTGGTGGTTCTTCCCAAATTAGGTTTCCATGTTAAATATTGGCGCCAATGATTTGTGTAGATGTTTGTTATGTGTTTATGCTAATTACTATTTTTAGTTTTAAATGTATTGCTAACTGTGATATTATTTTGCTAGTCGGCACATATTGAATATAGAACAAAAATGCAATGAATATGTTGAATGGTGATGAACAATTTTATTTGATATGTTGTTCATGAGTTTGATTGAGTTCATCACCAATCAACTCTAACAAACCAATCAACTCTCCATGACCATGAAGGGAACACCCATGACCACCCTCTCATTGAAGCCAACTAATCAACTCTCCTTGTCATTCCCCCTTCCCTGTTTCTATGGGAGTTTGCGAAAAACCATTAGGAAACCCTCATCATCAAAGGGCATTGTTGATATAATGGGTGTAGTCTTATGCCATTTAACCCCAGGCCCAACACATTGATTGTGCCCACAGTTCCTAAAGAGCATATTAAGCACTCTACAAGGGTTATACACACCTCAGTAGGTGCAGAGGATGACCATACTAGTAATGGTTGAAGTCCTTCATCACCTCCACTAGAATCATACACCATGGCCCTAGCCCCATGTGTAGGTCAATACCTATCTTAGCCCTATGTACCACATCTTCCAGTTTGACAGACCTTTTGGGTGTCAAACATGCCCTTGCCACACAAATCACCTCCTCATAGTTACTTCCAACCATTAGAGCCAAGCCTAGAAAAGGAAAGAGATATCCATGTTGGACCAAGGGCACTAGTCATGGACAATGTAGTCTCCCCCGAAAATCATGAAGATGGCTTCCCAAAATTCATCCTCATTAAGCTTGAAAATGTTGCCCAATCATTTTACTAAAATAGGCCCAGTAAAAGATGAGAACCATCTTTAGGGAAAAAGTTAGCTTCCATTCCAATCTTAGACACTCACCAAACCAAAGGTCAGTTTATCATATTATAATGACCCATGTGTTTACACTATCCTCAACTCCAATAAATGCTTTCATCTGAGCCTCCATAACTCTACCTTCGAGAATAGTGCCATTAAATTACCGTTAGTGCTTACCAAAAACCTTCATTGCCTTCCCTTTTCAGCCGTCCTTTTGCTCATCACATCTTCCTGGTGATGAGTGAAAGTTGCCTTTATTTCAAATGAAGTCCACAAGTAATTTGCCGATATCACAAAATTTGCTACAAATCTTGTTTCGCTGGGCTAATAGTACCGAATTCTATAAAAGCTCCAATTTGTCATTTACAAGTCCCGTCACCCCAACCTTTGAGAGTTTGTCAGCCAATGAGTTGGCATCACGCAGGACATGAGAAATTATGATTTCCTCCATCTCTCCTAACAATGTACGATTTTGCATGATATATCTATTCAAATACCACATGTCTAATTCCCTTTTAATGATCCCATTTATGATAATTTGCAAGTCCCCTTCCAGGTGGAGTTTTTGAATTCCCAATTTGATCCCCATAAATCCTACTTCAACAACAACCTGACATTCTACTCGATTGTCAGTGCCATCAACCACTCACTTTACACCAATTGCAATGATGCTTCCTTAACTATTTCTTGCAACAATTCCAATGCCATAAGGGCCTAGGTTCCCCTTTGATGCAACATAAATATTAATGTTGATGCATTTAGGGCCCCGGGGAATCCAACTAACCTTCTTTATTTCCTTTGAAGGTTAAAGAGGTTGACCCTCTTAGACCCATTAATGGGCCAGTAAAATTAATATTTAGATAAACACTTTTTGAAGAATTTACATTACAATGTGATACAAAATTTGATGACAACAACTATGCATTTTTACAAAAATAAAAAATTATTTAAACCTTTTATTCCAAAGACATTTTTAATGTTTAGGTAAGTATTCAATTAAGCAAAATTCCAAAAATACCCAAATTGCTAAATAAAATGAAAAGAAAAACACAAAAACAAACTATATTTTATTTAATAAAATTCTTATGGAGCAAGAGAAAATATAGGCTTCATGCTAACCATTAGGGGAGAGGACCCAGTACTCGAACGCATTTCAATAGTTGTGATAGTAGTTGTTCACTTTATACCTGCACTTATTGACTTAATGTCCAATTTTTTTGACAACAATGTACCAATACTTGTGACTTTAAAGTTGTTAGTACAATGCTAACTACCCAAAATTGAATAAAATGTACCCTTAGTTATAAAAATTAACCAATGATGAGATGCCACATTAGTTGTTCAACTATGGGTACCCTTTATGAATGACCATTGATCTCACTTTTTTTTGGAGCTATTTTGGACAACTTGGCAAAAAACATGCTGATGTGGCATCATAACAAGTGACGTGGACTTGAGTTATAAGTAGGTGACTCGCCAAATAAGCTGCTATTAAAAATTGGAGCGATTTGAAATTTTTACGTAAGATTTTGATAAGCGCAAAGTTAGGGTGTTCAAGTACTGAGTCCTCTCCCCTACTTCTAGGAAAACTATAAATGAAATGAACTGAAAATATTTTAATAAAGTTCAAGAGACCACATAGTCTAAGGGACCACACTAAGCATTGATTACCACAATAAGGATTGATCACTGTGGTTGATGTAGTTTCTCCAGACTATCCCTTTTTAGTGGATCTGAATTAAGAAGATAACCGTCCTATAGATTTTGGGTTTATCAAATAATTCTTCTATGTTGTTCACCCACAATGTATTCTTGTATTGGCTAAAATATCTTCATAACTCGTGCACTCTTTGAAAAGGAAATGAAGACTTTAAAAAGTTGGAAGTTTTTTACCCGATCACTCAGCAAGTTGTCATTTTTTTTGACCGTGGGTTTGGAAAGAGTTGCTGATAAGCTCGACTTGAGAATTCGATTGTTATTTGAGTTTTAATCGATCTGAACCTGCAGTGGGGAAGTAAATCAATTCGAGGGGGATGACTTGTTCAGTACGCGAAAGAATTTCGCTGACATTGGAGGCCGACACCAGGACTATCTCGGTTATTATGTCGGCCTTGAATGTTAGGTGAGGGTTTTTCGCTGTTTCATCATGCCATCTCGCCGAATTTCTTAAAGTCGAGAGACCTTATGTTCACAAATTTGTGCTTAGGAGGTTTTAAAATATTTTTCGTATTTCTGACCGATCGATTTCGTTTTTTTACCCTTTATTGGGTTTGTAAGCAGCTGTAGGATCTTGTACTTTAACACCCACTAGGGCAGGGTTTTGATGTTTCGATTCATTGTAGATCTGAGAAGAATGTTATGTTTTTTCATGTTTGTCAGTTGTTATTGTCAAAATACAGCACCTGATCTGCTTGTTTCCGTAGTAAATGAAGAGGACAGTTTCTATACTAAGTTGATTTTCTATATGATGTCATTTCTATGATTCAAGCTTATCATCATTTATGCTTGAAATGCTGATGTAAATTGATGATGCAATGGTTAGAGTATATTCTAATGTAGATCTTTTCTTGAAAATAACTGCGACGTTTGGAATTGGGACACTCGACGAGGAAGTTGTTGCTTCTCACAGCCCTACACAATGGCAATATATGAGGCAATGTTGTATTCTTATCGTCGGAAAAATATTTTTGTGTAGGGGATCTTTGATAAGAATATATAAAAAATTAGACCCTTTGTAGTAAAGGATCTCTGAGAAGAACTATAAGATAAGATAAAACAGCATCCGAGCAAAGGATCTCTCAGAAGAACGTTAAGATAAAAAAGAATATTGAGCAAAGAATTAGGAATTTCTACTTTTTAAAATTTAGATCTAGATTTTTGTCATCCGTGACATCAGTAGACCCTCTCTCAGTGGACAGATCTAAAGCTTCAAATGCAAAACCTTTTAAACTAAACAGGTATCTTGTCCCAACCCAATTAAACCAAGCACTCAATTTGAAAGAAATATTGCCCTACGGCATATCAAATGATGCTCTTCCATACAACCTAAGAAATGGTGTCAGTAGACCCTTCCAATCAAACTAAACAGTCGATCTGACAAACACTTTGCTATGCAACCTGTGAAATGATGCCCATAGACCCTTCTTGTTGAGTAAACAGGTTTAAAGTTTGAACCAAAATAAATGAATCTGTTGATAAAAAAGGCCTAAAGTCTGAAATGAATTTTAACATGTTGATACCAAAATGTATTTTTATGCAACTTATAAGATATTTAAATTTCTGAATCTACTTTTTCGTAATTAGTTTGTTTGTAAGAGGTCAATATTTTGACTCAGTGTTATGAATCAAGGAGGTTGCAATTGATGGACTTCATCCTTAATATAAACACTTTACAAGAACAGTCCGAGTGAACTTGAATCTTGATAAGAACAATACCACCACAAGCTATACCACTATGTGAGATCCGAACCTGATCAAACTAAATTGTTATATCTGAAATATATTATCATATGACTTGAACTCTTTTTCCAAAGACAGATCTAATGGCCCGAACCAATCGAACTAAGCACTTGATGTAAAATAAACTTTGCCATACAGCTTATAAATTGGTACAAGAACCCATAAAACTGGGAGACATTTTACTCGCTACAGTCTAGTCACAAAATCGTAGCTTTGTGTGTAACTTTTTGTCATGTTTTAGAGTTGCGTCATTTGGTGGATTGGAGCCTTAGATTCTTTCTTGTCAGATATGAGAGCATTGCCACAAAGTTTGCAATAATTTTTTTATTATTATTCAATACATTTCACTGTGGCCGACTCAACAAGCTAAACACTATCATTTTTCACCTGAAATTGTCACCTAGGTCCAGCGAAGATGTAAATCTCTAGGAAAATTATTATTACTGAATATGTTTCAAGACATTTCATTGTGGCCGACTCAACAAGCTAAACCCTATCATTTTTCACCTGAAATTGTCACCTAGGTTCAGCGAGGATTGGAGCCTTGGATTCTTTCTTGTTAGATATGAGAGCATTGTCACCAAGTTTGGAATAATATTTTATTACTACTCAATACATTTCATTGTGGCCGACTCAACAAGCTAAACCCTATCATTTTTCACCTGAAATTGTCGCCTAGGTTCAGCGAAGATGTAAATCTCTAATTATAGGCAGGCAAAATTAGTAGCAAATTTCATATGAATTTTATTTTTAGACCTTTTAAGTATAATTTAAAATTTCACATTGGAAAGAGGATTTTTAGTCATCATTTTCCAAGGGCTACAACTTTTGCTTAGTGAATAGCAAAAGAGATGCCATGGAACTCTTTTAGTTGGTACAATTTTAAGATCTGAGGAGCAATATCTCAAGATGATATTGCTCATTAAGGTCGATAATTAACTCTTGCTCATCAGAGTTTTAATATATTTGGGGTTTCTATTTCTAATAAAGCAGGATACTTGAGCAGATTGAACATCCTACATCACCTAGAAATATATGACAAGCTGGAGTTGGTTATTTTTGGTTAAGCCTTCCCTCCTCTTAAAGGCCAAAGAGGCATCAGTTCCATTGCATTGCATTGAAGATAGGAGTTTTTCAGAGAGATCAGATTTCCACAATTCATTAAAATTGTTCATAATTGTTTCTGGATTAGATTGTGTTGAAATTATTATCATAAATGTTTTTTGTAGCTCTTGCTCTCTCATCCTGATGATAAATCACATAGCGTGATTTGAAACGTTGATAGTAAAAATCTTAACACAATCTAATTCAGAAGCAATTATGAACGATAGGAGTTTCTACTCATCGTCTGTTTCTACGAAGACAAACTCATTAAATCATAGAAGTGGAAGACAATTCAGATCCTACGATCTATGTACATACTCAAGTGATTCATTGTGAACTTTGATGACTGGTCAAATTTTGTAGATGGATTCAATGAAAAAATGATGGATTGGAGCCGTCCATTCAGAACTTTGAAATGGCTACCTAGGCTCAAAGATAAAAGAAAATTTTATTAGAGCTGGGCGAAAAGCAATTCCAGATTCTTTTTGGGGTTATTTAGACCTTTAATAATCCATAATTACGTTTGCAAGAGTTTCTTTTTGAATGTTTTGCTGTTCTGAATTTGATGAAAAAAACTCAGACAAAATTGAATCCAGAAACAGTAGCAATTAGTAGTATGGGTTGCGTAAAACTAGCATCAGTAAGTTTTTACTTGCTATCACATTCTAGGGTCAAAATTCTTTTTGATGCATGGCAAAAAAGGCTCTGTTTCATAGAGATATTGAGAGGCCAAAATTTTAATATCCGAGAGCTATTCCTAGATGATATTCACCCCCTGACACTGAATAAACTAAAAGGAACAGTGGAGACTTTTGTCAGAGGTGAGTTTGGGAGATTTTGAAAGAGAATGGTCTTTTTAAAGCGAAGATCATGATATATAGTAGAATCAGTCTCGGTAGTCAGTTGTGCTTATAATGTGAAGTATTCTCAATGTTTGTAAAGAACATCTTTTTGATCTATAAGATTTCCACAATTCATGAAAATGAGTTTTAATTTCTAGATTAGATTGTGTATAATTTTTTACCATCAATGTTTCAGATCATACTACATGATCCATCATCATTTTTTGTTCTTCCTGTTCTCTTGCATCCTGATGATGGATCATGTAGTATGATCCAAAACGTTGATGGTAAAAAATTATACACAATCTAATCCAGAAATTAAAACTCATCAACATCTTTTGATTTTCATATAGTCTATCAGTATTTGAAAAACATTTGTTATATTTGCCTGGGTATGGGGAAATGCCCTGTTTGAGCTCCATTTATAATTTAAGACCATCATTTGAGAATCTAGATAGATGGTTGATATGGGCTTTTGGAGAAGATGCTGTATCCATCTTGCTTCTGGGATTGTTGGAGTTAACAAAATTTTCAACATTAAGACTAATTTGCTAAAGAACTTGGAAAAATCCTCCATCATGTTTTGCTTTTTTTTTAAAAGTTGTCTCAGCAGCAGTTGTTGCTGAAGTCTCGTAGTTTGCTTTAATGTGTGAAGATACTATTGAAAATCAAATAGAAGTCCATATTCCCAATTTAAATCAATTCTTTCATAACTGTAATTGTACTTCGCTATATGCTCTAGTTCTGTGAGCATCACTTAGATAAGAGTTCTATTAATTCTTACGAGAGATTCTTGTGAATCACTACTCATAAAACATAGGTCGATGAATTTGACTCAAAAACTACACAGTTAAATCCTGATATCAATACCAGGAGCTTACAGTAGTAAAGGAAATATGTGAAATATGTTTTGTTGTAATGTTTGTTGATGCAGCTTATGGATTCCTTAAGAATGAAAAATGGAGCATACGTTGATCATTGGTGAATGAGAATTAATATATGTGTAGTTGCCCCATTTTAGAGGAACTCTACGCACGGTGGTGCAGCTGTGAGGCAAGGGGGATTGGCATAATTTAATCCTCATCCTAGCTGTATTATCTCTGAATCTCTACAACCGCTTCTCTGCCATATTGTTTTGGATCTGTGGGATAGTGAGTCGGTATTTCAGATGTTCACGGCATGCATTATTCAATATAACTATGTCAAGGTTTCATGCCATACAAGTTTTCTGTTCATTTGCTTTTTAGACCATGTAGGTTGTATTGATTACTTGAAAAATGTTTTGGGCTTCCACGCCGTGCAATTTTCGCGAGTGCAATATTTTAGGCTTTCAAAATGCAATCTTCTTTAAATACAATTCCTTGCAATTTGAACTTTTAATTTATTCATTTAGTAAATTTGCCTGGAGCAATTGTATTTTGAGGGGCTTTTGTTCAACCTTGTGTCAATGTGCTTATGCAATCACTGTGAAGGATGGTAAATAAGTCTTTTCAGATTAGCTGAGTATTTCAAGTTGTGCCATGGAATTTATGTTGACATGTTTCTGGAACATTCGGAAAGATATTAGATTAATCATTCAGTCAGTTTCAGTCACCCATCTCCGCAAACTTGTAATTCAATTTAGGTGGTGATCTCTACCAGTGGCCAGAAAAGCAAGTTAACCCAGTGTTAGAGCTTGTAATCTTGGTCGTCACCTAACAAATTTTGGTCCCAAGTCATCCCTCTGAAGCTGAACTTGAAGTCGTAATTTACTTCAACTTCAGGTTCAAAGTCTTGTTGGTCTGCGATGTGATAAGCCCACTAGTTTTATTGAGTCGACCTTTGTAAGCTTGAAGTCCAAGTTGATGTTGAAGCCGATCACTCAAAACTTCAACTTCAATTTCAGTGTTGATTTTGTTCGCTAACGATTTTTGTATGCAGATTAAAGATTGCCGAGCCATTCCAAGGCGGGTCCCAGCATAATATTTTCCCAAAGCACCTGAAGTCATATGCAAAGTAATTTAAAGCAGCACGTATTCAGTTTGAGCAATACTTAATGGAGCATTAATGGTGTCATTTCATGATTACTTGTTATGGGAAGACGCGTGCGGATTTGACAGGGTATTTAAAACAAGAACACCCGCGGCACCTTTTCCGATGAATGTCACATGAATGAGCAATCATGATTTTTACTTGCTAAATCCATCCTGCGATCCTCTGTCCATGTCATTCCTTAAATGCATGCAATTACCCTTTCCCACTCATCTCATTTTCTCCAGAAAAATCTCGGCGCTTCTGGGTAAGAAAGGCGAATTTCGGACTGTGTCATTGTCAAACTGTAAGTGCATCTCCATTTCCCCTTTGCATTTTGGTTGTGCTTTGTTTCATTTTGAAAGTATTTTGAAACCTGGTCCTGTAGATTTGCTGTCATAATAATCATGACGCTTTTTCGGCCAAAAATGCCCAAATTGGAGAAGCCTCCATTACTCAGTTCCTTGCCTGAAATTCATGATAGGTTTTTGGTTAATAGAAGTTTGTCTGAAGTCGTTGAAAGAGCCAAAGCTTCTCTGTCAAGTCCCATTTACCAGAGGCTAGTTGATAGTGGTTTATTAGAAGCCGCCGCTTTTCCCGCAGCAATCCCATGCCCAGAGCTCATCCTCGAATGTGCAAACCACTATGACCTTGTTTCAAGATGCATTAAGAAAGCCTCAGGGGAAATATTTGTCAAAATTAACAGGACCAGTGTCAATTCCACCCTCAGGATTCTTCATAAAAAACCCTATGACCCATGGACGTTCGAAGAAGCTGAACACCTGTATGTTGCAAACAAAAACAGCTACGACACCAAGATTGCTTAGTCCTGGCTCTTGAAGCCTGCAGAAGGAGGTTCTAGGTTGCCTAAACCATTGACCATCGAGCAATTCATCAAGGAGATTGCAGATATTGTATTCTTGCTGAATAGGATTAAGGGAAATGAACATGCTTTCCATTGGGAGTCTTGGATGTACTTCTTCATACATAAGATAGTCGAAGGTATCAAATTCATCGATTGGTCAGACCTAATGGCAGAAAACCTACATAAGGGCTTGATAGATGTTACCAATTGCGGCCCATTTTTTTGGTCCTCTTACTTGATTTACACCCTAGCCGCGTCCAAAGATTGGGATTATCTTCCACATATACCTTGGGTAGATGACATGCTTATCTACTAGTATTACAGAGATCTTCAAGAAGATATATCATGCAAAGAGTTCAAGAAGGTCAATGATGTTTTTCTAGGGAAACTGGTTTTTGAACTACAAGGTCGAGAAAATGATAGGATGTCAGAGGAGGCCGTGCAGGTTGTGCAAATTTATGGTTGTTATTTCATCCAATTTCCTAGATTTACCTATATCAGAGTGGGTGGTTTTCCTGGTGAACCTTTGAAATTACCACGCTATTGCTCAGATTCTCTAGTGTTGTCAGAAATGTGTCGGCAGTTTGCTTCCCTTGTTGAGTCCTTTCAAATTTCCAAAAAATCCTCTTCAGTATTCTTCCCAATTGAAATTGGACATTATAGATGCCCCAGTTTGAAAGAAGCCATATTGTCAGCTAAATCTTTAACCCACTTGTGTCTTAAATCTTTCACCTCTCAGTTAGATTTTGACTACACCGGCTATATTAGAAACAATGTCAAAAATGCAACTTCTCTCTTTCATTCTCCGCAACTAGAGGATTTTTGGGCAAACTGTCATGATGAATTTGAAGTAAGGAAGAGACTATGGTCGCGCTTGACCATTAAACAAGTCACCATGTTCAATGTGGAATTAGACACCTATGGGTTGAAAGATGATGATTCTGAAGGTGTGCTTGATCAATTTTACATGGATCAGATTGAATGCATGCCTATCCCTGAAATCGATTGGGAGAAGAGGGAGGAAAATGATGTATATGCTCGTACCAAGGATGTAATAGTAAGAACTGCCAAATGGATAAAATCAAAAGCAGAGGCTACTCCAAACTTTTCTGAGAAGTCTTCAAAAAGCAAGGGTAAAAAGACTGCTCATAAGCAAACTAATCGAAGTGTCCCTGATTCTGTTGCAGGTCCACTTGAAGTTGAACTTGAAGCTGTTCCAAAAACACTTCAACTTCACGTTCAAGAAGAAACTCCAAAAGGAAGGAGAGTAACCCGCTCAAGCATGAAGAAGGCATTAGCTGTCAAAAGTAAAAGCACCATAACGGTGGATTTGGAGACAACAGAAGACCTACCTATGGTGGATAATATACCTGAATCCCAGAATTCTCCAATGGATACAGGAAATCAGGAAAGTAATCTCCCCTTAGTTAAATGTTCCCCTGCTGCTACAAAGGATCAAACTACTCCTAAATGGCTTGAGAATTCAATGGAGAAGAAGAGAAGTATGGTCACAATATCCATGCCTATTGATGACCTGGTTAGCAAATGCCTTGGTAAAGCGCCCAAAGTAAAAAAAGCAAGGACCGAAGCAATAATCAATTTTGACAAAAGTTCAGGTCGATGGGCAACAGAGATAGCTACACCACCTGGTGGGAGTTTTTGCGATTCTGTAGAGCCTCAAGATTTCCAAATAACAAAAGTCGATTTTGGGAAAAGGAAACCGTGAGGTTGATATGAGATTCTTTGAGGTATCCAATAAGAAGATCGCGGAGAGAGTGTGGAAAGATGGGCAAGACAAACAAGAAATGAAGGAGACAATAAAGAACATGGCGCAGTATATTAACGCTATCTTGCATCTTGAAGCAAAGCCAATCCGTGAGATGTCAGCCATTGTTGACGTATCCTCTGCAACCAATCAACAATCACTGGAGAATCTACACAAGTGCAAAGCAGTAGCCAAAGTAGTAGGTGAATGGGTACAAGATGTTCTGCTTAATACTGTAAAACACATTGGACATTTAGATCACGCCTTAAAGGAGATATCAAATATTAC
Organism: Cupressus sempervirens; assembly: GCA_028749045.1. Lineage (NCBI taxonomy): Eukaryota > Viridiplantae > Streptophyta > Pinopsida > Cupressales > Cupressaceae > Cupressus > Cupressus sempervirens. Next base: position 749,810,809 of record CM053783.1, read on the forward strand.
TAAAAAGGTGGAGGCGAGTAATGATGGATATGAAAAAGAGAAGAATAACTGGGCAAAAGTGGTAATATCGCTAGAAGATGTACAAGAATTCGGGTTGCAGAAATTTCAAGCTGAATGTCCTGTAGCAGGTCTTGATGAAAAAACTTTGTATGTCATAAAAGATTGCATTGAATGGCGAAATGAAGCACTGGCACAAGGGGTATCTGAAATCAAAGAAGCATTGCAAGAACTTAAGGTTATACATTAGATTATTCAGAATGACCTTAAGTGGTTTGTAAAACAGTTCATGGAAAGAGAAGATGACTCCGTTGCCCAATCAGACGAAATAATCAAAGAAGTCCAAAAGAAATTTCAGGAATGGCAGGACAAGAGGACACCAGTCAAGCAGGATTTCTCCAACGTGGCTCACACTGAAGCTATGTTGATTATCAACCTGAAGCACTTGGAGATGCACGAGGAAAAGGTTGTTGAATTGAAGAAGATGAAGGAAATTTGGAAACGTCGTCTCGCCTACATTGGTCTTCCACATCAATCCGTTATTTCCGCCTTTTCAGCTGCCTACGAAACGTGGAAGTTGGCAAGAGGAGTGGTTGGTGGCGACAGTGCAAACTGATCAAGAACTGTTTAGCTGTAGTTTCTTTACCGTTTGGTTTTCTTGCAATTTCAGTTATCAGTTATTCCAAAAGACAATTAACTCCCGGCGGGGTAATTTTGGCTTAAGTCCAGCCCCATGCCTATAAATGTAATAATTAGTATTGTTTTAGGGGGTTCGAATTTCTCCAGTAGACTGGTAGACATAACTACTTTTGTTTACAGTTTTATTTCCAGTTTAGAAGTAACATTTCAGAACTTCAGCAGATACTTGAAACTCTATAGTTTGATTTTGGGTTGAAAGCTTTGTAAGTAGGTACTATTGTCTACTTATTTTTGGTATTTCTATAGATACTATTTAAGCTTTTAGCTGCACTTATTATCGATTTTGAAACTGTGAACTCTGAATTTGGAAATTCTGTGGGAAATTAGTTCATGAAATTTGCCTGCTCGATAATTTAATTATTCAGCTATGTGGATCATTTTGATAATTAAAGTTGAGTGGTTCTTCTGCATTAAGGTTTGTTTCATATTGATGAGATAAAATAAGTTGTTTCAACATCTCCAACAGATTGCATTCTTAGAAAGTTATTCTGTTGAGTTTATTTAGTTAAAACTTTCAATGCAATAAAGGTAGCTGCACCTGTTTCATTTGAAGAAATTTTAAGCAGAGAATTCCTAAGTTCTTTGAGTAGGAATTCATTTGTTAGTTTACATTCTTTCTTTGTTTATATATATAAACTTTCATGGGAAAAACTGTTCACTAACAGTTTTTGGTGACTCCGCTGGGGAATTGATAAAATGGTGTTACCGCATCATGAAGTTTTCCCAGTACTTCAACTAGGCTTAGGGTTTGATAATACACAAGAAGATATCATTTTTGACTTAAGTGCACTAGCCTGGAAACTCAGAACAAGCGTAGAGCAATTTACACAAGTCAACCAAGTGCTTGAAAGAGAAGAAGAAAGAGCCGAACTCATTAGAGGTGTACCCATTGCTAATGAAGAAGCAATAGTTGATAGATTAGTCCCGAGGCCTCACTGAGTGATGAACGTTGGTCTATATTGTGATAAACTGGCTAGTAATATACTCGAAGTGAAGAGAGAAAAGGATTCATTGATGAAGCTTATGAATTTGTAAGAAAACTCAATTTTGCTCCTGACCTCTCCCAGAAAAGGAAGAAGCCTGCCCAAAGTAAAAGTAGACCAACCTCCCCTAAGAAATCAACTCCCATAGCTGTGAACCTCCAAGCCTTAATTCTACCAGGGACATTAATACCTTCTCATTTAAACATCCAGCCTTTGAACCTCATTTTCCCTACAATGGTTGCTAATCCTTGGGGCGCGCAAGTGGGCCCCTTAGCTCTTGGAGGTAACCTACACCCACTTCCTAAAGGTGCGAAAGATGTATTGCCTAAATTTTATGATGATGGAAAGAAATCAACTGATGAGCACCTTAATGCCTTTAATACCTCATGTGCTGTCCTTGCTGTGGCTCATGAAGATGTAGCTGTGAGATTATTTGTGCAGACTTTGATCGATGATGCGACAGACTGGTTTCATCATCTACCTCAAGGTTCTATTATCGATTGGAATCATATGCGCACTGCTTTCGAAGATAGATTCAAATCCTCTGAAGATGAACATACCTTGCTACTTCAACTGACTCAATTGAAAAAGGAGGTACAGGAACCCATGAGGGATTTTGTAGCAAAATTCAATAAGATAATTCATAAGATTCCTGCTACCAAGAGACCCAATGATGAAAACTGTAAAGGATTCTTTGTTAATGCAATGCCTCCGGACATTAGTTTTCATTTGAGGAGAAACATAGTAGCAGATGTTGAGGCAGCTCAAAGACTAGCCGTTGAACTAGAAGACGATCTTTTAGCTGCAAGAAAATGGAAGAAATAAATGCAAGGTTCTAAAACTCAATCACCTTCCTCAGAAAAGTCAGACCCATTAGTTCAAAAGTTAATCAACGATGTGATGACTCTCAAGAAACAACTTCCTAAAATGAACACCCCATACCAAGATATCCCAAGAAAATATCCAGGCCAAAGTAGCTATTAGGGAAAACAATTTGCATTACCCTCAAGTCAACAAAGATTACAGATTGAAGCTCCGCCCGACAAAAAACAACATGTGTGTCTTCCATCTTACAAATGACCATGAGGGAACTTCTTGCCCTGAAAATATCAGATATCAACAACTAGAAGCAGAAAAGGTGGCTTCTACTAATGTGATAATAGAAGAAGAATCTTCTGAGGAACCTGGCGACTCCATAAATTATTACCTTGAGTACGAATCTAATTCTGACAGAGGTGATGATATCTTATTAACCTTAGAAGAAGCTTCATGTTCGGTCTTAACCCGAGGGCAACGAACTGCATCAGCTGATATTCATGGCAAAGGTGTCATGCCCAAACTACAGGGCAAAAACACACACACAATTTTTTTTAAAAGAATAATTAAAAAACAACAAAAAGTTTGATATATATATGTGCAAGGTTAAAGTATAAGTTCTCTACATAACGTCTTAAGTTTATAGTTTTAAGGAGGAATTGAATCGTTAAATATGAACTCTCGATACAAAACTGATATCGACAGTAACTACATTATTATTTTGATTTAAGAGCAATCTATTTTAACTTAGAGTGATTAAATCAAATTTTCAAATCTCTTAATATAAAACAATTCTCTAGATGAAAAATCAACATTAAAATTTAATCTAACAATCTCACTTAATTTTACAACCTTTACCAACCTAAAGCATTTCAAGGTAAAATAATACGAACTTTCGATTTAAGAACAATATAACCATTTATAATAAATCTACATAACAAATACTACACTACAACTTACTTACTTTAATAAATGCTTAACTATCAATCAATATTTGACTATAGAACAATTTAGTCATTTAGACATTCATCTTAACCAAATTTAAGAACTTTAATATAAAAACTAAACTATCAAAACATGATAACAATGAATTAAAGCAAAACATATAAATTAAATTAATTATACAACTACTTAATTTAAGCAAAACTATAGTAAAATTATTGACATAATAAAAGAAAAATTAACTTAACTAATTTTAACTAACACTAAAATCCAATCTCAATCTATACTGACAAAATTATTAACTTAAACTAACAATATAGATGTAAATCTAAGATTAACTTAAATTTAAGACTAGCTATCTTTTATAATGAAACTTCTAACAAATATTAATAATAATAATAATAAAAACTTAACATAACTAATTTACACTAAACAAATTTAAATTACATGTAAAACTAACTAAATTTACATTATAACATAATACTAAACTAAAACTAACTTAATTTTAAAACTAATAATTAAAACATACACAAACTACACTAAAATAAAACTTAATAAAATATACTAACATAAAAACTAACAACTAAACCTACCCTACACCCCCCTACACCTCCTATGCCAAGTGGCATGACAAGACCCCCCCCACCCCCACGAGCCTATCACAGGTTTGTGTGTTGCCGAAAGGCCTGCACACGCAGACCTGCCCCCCCTTCCCATAGACTTATGCAAGGGCTCAAAAGGAGGTAAAAACGATTTAAAGGATTGCTTTAAAAAATGCATACTACTATGCTAAACTCATTTCACTCCCCTTACCATGATTTGACCCCTGTACTCGCTGACAGGGTTGGGGATTGTGATTTGATTTAAAATTTTATTTTTATTATTATTATTTTTTGAATGGACATAAAGTCTTAGGCTTAGTGCCTTGCCTCCTAGCCTCTAGGAGTTAATGAAAAAGTTTTGTTGGTGGGTTTAGGATATTTAGGATATATATTAGTTTTACATTATGTTATACACAACTCTATTATCATTATAATTTTTATTTTAATTTACAAGATTTTACAAATGATTTTAAAGGGGATATTTAAAAGAATATTCTCTGTAATGAAAGGGGCATTAAACTTGTTTCCTCATACAAATTCCAGCATCCTGTAGGTGGGTGTTTTTTTGGAAATTTTCTTGTTCACTCTTTTTTTTTGCATATGAATTTTCTCTTAGGGATGGTATGTAAAGTTAATTTAATCTTCTTTAAGTTGGATCAAAAATTGAAAAGCTAACATATTGCTAATATTATCCCAAAGTTTTAATTCCTAAAGTTTCTTATGGCTTACAAAACTAATAGTGCATCTCTTAAATCTATTAGATGATTAAGGTAGGATTCAATACAATTCTATCACATCTAAAATAGATTAAACCAAGGACTAAATTCGTCATTCCATTCACACCTGAACTCATGTAGGAGCATTCACAGATCATACTTTGAGCAATATCCTTCCATCATTTATACAAGGGAGTAGAATTGAATGGATTTAAACATGAAGTTAATGATCGTGTCACAACAATGCATGATTAAATTGATTTCCTAAACAAACTTGAATTAAATTATATCAACCATATCCATTATTTTATTTTTCTTAACATAATTTTCATTTTGAACATATAAGGAAACTTGAAAATTTGCTCAATTAAACCATCATCAAAACACCTTATTCCTGATGTGCATCCATCTATTTTTAAATTACGATTAAATCACAAGATAAACAATTTTACTCAAACACCAATTTTATTGGCAAACCTGATTCAAAGGCTCAGCGAGGAAAGAATCAGGAAGAAAACCCGACTTCGTTGCCAATACAAAAAAGTTTGAATTACAAATTTCATAGGATATCAATCCCAATTACAACAATTTAAATAAATTTTCTTCATAACCCTCATTAAGGGATTCATAACGATTTTTGCAACACATTCAAGAACCATGGAGGGAATAGAATTCGGATCAGGTGACAACAAAGCATAACCAAGAGACAATCAAACATGCATATTCAAACATGGTTTTCACAATATGATTCACAATGAATCAACACTAGGGAAAGGTGGATTCTTCCAACCAGGAGAAGTCAAGCACAACACCAATAGATGCCCAATCGAGGCTATAAACCAAGAACTTCCGTTCTTCCATTTCAACATACCATAATCATACAAGGTTTGTGATGACAGGTAGGGGCCCATAACACCTTACCTTTTCTCCCTCTTCTCATCCTGAGAAGAGACTCTACACTAGCTGGAGTCCGACTAAACAGACCTTTCTCAAGATTGGTCACTTCTGCCCTCTCCAAGGGTGAGTAATACCAACGCACCCATGCAAAAAAAATCTCAAAATTGCAAACATAAACATGAAAGGAAATCATCCAAAATAACATGGTTTTCAAAGCATCCCAACATACCTACAAACATACAAACATTCAAACAACAACAAGGTAGCATAAGCATGAAACAACCATGGAAACTGAACAAGAGAGATGAGAATTTCCTACCTTCACAAGAGGTAATGGCAAATGAACAAATTTGAGTAGAGTTTCCCCTTCCTTGCTTCAATCTTCAAGAACTCCTCTCTAAATGTAGAGATTGGGTAACAACCTCCACAAGTCCAAGAAGGGCCTCTAAATAGGCCTCCAACTCAACCACCCAAGAGGAGCAATAACTACTTCCACCCACTAGCAAATCTAGAAACTCCTAACTCAACCTACACTATGGTTAAACCCTAAGTGGAGATGAGGTGAGGTAACTCAAGATAACCATGGTCAATTTTCGCAGAAAGGCAAAAAGAGACTTTTTGAGTGACCTGAAAAGTCAATAAAAGGGGCTTAGGGGTTGGAAAAGACCCCTAACCCATACCCATACCCTTTGGGTATAAAAATTTCATGATTTAAAGCCTTAGGAATAGGTTTAGAGCCAAACAAAAGCTAGGAAATAAAAATAGGACCAACTAACAACTCTAACAAAGCAGATTAAGCACTAATCTGGATTAGGGATGACTAAACTCAATTAAGAACCCAATTAGCAAACTGACACTAACTTAAACCGACTTAGGTCCATGGGTTACACAACTCACCCTAAACAACACACTGAAGAACATAAACAATTTACGAGTGTTAAGCGACACTATAAGAACATAGTTACGAACATTAACATTCACTGAACATAGAAATAAAATACATACATCTCACAGTACAATACTTGAATTATGAATAACAAGGTTTCCAAAATTAGCACATAGAGATCAGTTCTATTCCTCCGTCGGTTTCCTCGACTAAAATATCTGCACACTCATTGCACACATCAGTAGTCCCGAAAATCACATGTACATATGTATGTATACGTATCATAAATTCACATAAATTGAAACACACATCAATCAGGGTTTCTTGCATTCTACTTATATCCTTAACCATAAAGATTCTAAAGTCGATGTGTTAATCCTACATTTTACTTAATTCATCGATATACATATACATAAGGCATTAAATGACGGACATCAAATATCTAAAGTGACATCACACAACATGAAATAATATAATATGTTCTAAGCATCAGATAATGTCTCGACATCTCGAGTCGCGAGTGTCAAAATGATAAAATAACAACTAAGGCTATGAAGGGTCGGGGCGAGGCCTCACAAAAGGTATTTCAATTTCGACTTAGGCTAAAGAGCGAAAGGTAAAAGGGGGAAATGAAAGTAAGTCATCACCTGTCTCTACAACTACTCAAATCTTAAAAAGGGTATCTGATCCTGATTCCTCATTTGACATTGTTGAGTTTTGTAAGACATCCAAGATACAAATTTCTCCTGTGAAATATTTGAGAATGAATCCCAGTGAACTTGATAAGTTGATTGAATATGTTAACCAATCATCCCCTGATAAAGAAGCCAAGCAAATCAATGAAGTCAAAGTCTCACAAGGTAGTGAAGTAGTTGTTGAACACAAAAAAAATCTCTTCAAGGGAAAGAAACCAGAAGCACAAAAGTCTCATAATCAGGAGGAGGTAATTCAACCAGACTCCATTAGTCTTGAACCTTCTTATAACCGCAAGCCTAATCCATTTTATGTTTCCCTCTTTCTACATGGGTTTAAGTTGAGTAACTGCATTATAGATTCAAGGGCTTCAGATAATATAATGCCAGTTGCTGTGGCAAAAGCTTTGGATCTCCTGTTAACTAAAATATTTGGTAAATGTTATTCCATGGATTCAAAACAAGTACCTTTAGTGGGTCAAATTAAAGATGCTCAAGTATTATTGGCTACTTATCCTCAGAAAAAGATCAAACTCACCGTATTAGTAGCTGATATTCCCACCAGCTATGGCATGCTTCTCAGTAGAACTTTTTGTTGGGATTTGGGAGGTGAAGTTAAGATGGATTGGTCTCAAGCGGTAATTCCTATTGGAAAAGACAAAGTAACCTTATTACTTGAAGCAAAGTCCAAATATACAGTCTTTCCATCTGATGATCCTAAATCTCAAATTCTTTATCAAGAGTCTGATTTTGCTAATTATCTAATCCTGTCTGAAGATGAAAAAATAGGTGAAAAGTCTTTAGAAAGCCTGTTATGGACTCTTGAGTTCGATGGGAGCTATTGTTCGAATGGATCTGGAGCTGGTATAGTCCTCATATCACTTGATAATCAGAAATTTTCTTTTTCTTATAAGCTTGCCTTTGAAAATACTAATAACACGGCTGAGTATGAAGCCCTACTCCTCGGCATCGAAGAGGCCAAAAAGAAGAACATCAAGCTGTTGAAAGCCAGAGGAGATGTTGAACTAATTGTACAACAAGTTAAAGGCATGTTTTCAGTTAAAAATTAGAGATTGAAACATTACAAAAACCGTGTGTGGGATGAAATTGAAGGTTTCAATGCCTTTGAAATTGAAGCAATTCCTCGAGAACTAAATGACAAAGCAGACTCCTTAGCAGTTTTAGCTTCCTTGTTAATTCCTCATCCTGATTTCATAGACCAGAAGTATTCAGTGGAGATCATTCACAGGCCAAGTGTTCCTGATAATAATAGCAATTGGTAGGTATTCAAAGATGATGCTCATATTAATGCCTTCTTGCAAAGTGTTGAAATTTTTTCTATGAATTACTTTGAAGGTTCAGATGTAGGATGCAGAGAGTTTTGTCCTGATCCACCTGAAGAAGGTGACATGGTGTAATTAAAAGGGAATGTTATACCTAAAGGCTTAGTCGAGCTTGAAAAGCTTTTCGATAGGAAAGATACCTTCCTAGCTCAAGATTTAACACCTAGAGAAGATCCAAATGTTGATTATGAAAAGGTGAATCTGGGTGATAAGCATGACCCCAAAATCATTAATCTAGGAGCCTGTTGTAATGAAGGTGAGAAAGCTAGGTTCATAAAGCTCCTATCAGAATATAGACATTTTTTCCTAGTCTTATGATGATTTGAAAACTTTTAGAAACAGTAAATACAAACACCATATTACTCTGAAACCAAGAACTTCTCCTTTTAGGTAAAAATTGAGAACATATAATCCAAAGGTTTCTAATGCCATATTTAGGGAAATAGATAAGATGCTTAAAGCTTGAATTATTTTTCCAATCCACCATTCCACATGGGTGGCGAACATAGTGCCAGTCAGAAAGAAAAACAGAGAAATAAGGATTTGTGTTGATTTCAAAAATCTTAATCAAGCTAGTTTGAAAGACAACTTCGCCTTACCAATAATGGATCAAGTTCTTCAAATAGTTGTTGGTTCAGAAATGATGTCTTTCCTAGATGGCTTCTCAGGTTATAACTAGATAGAAGTTGCTGAAGAAGATCAACACAAAATGGCATTTACAACACCATGGGGAACCTTTGCTTACAAAAGAATGCCTTTCGGCTTAATAAACGTTGGTGCCACTTTCCAACGAGCTATGAGTTCAACCTTTGGTAATTTATTGGACAGATGTATTACAGTATACCTGGATGATATGATAGTGTTTTCTAGGAGACAGAAGAAACACCTGAAAGACTTGAGGAAAGTGCTCCAGAAATGCAGAGATCATGGAATCTCATTAAACCCCAAGAAATCAATTTTTGCTGTGATTGAAGGGAAGTTACTTGGACACATGGTCTCAAAATAAGGAATCAAAATCGACCCAGAGAGAGTGAAAGCTATTCAGTAATTATGCCTCCTTGTCAATAGAAATGGTATAAAATCCTTCTTTGGATAGATCAATTTTCTGAGAAAATTCATGCCGGATTTTGCCGAAGTTGTCAAACCTATGGCTAAGTTGCTTAGTAAGAAGCAAAATTTCAAGTGGGATGAACCAGCATCAAAAGCATTCAAAGAAGTAAAAGAAGCTATTGTGAAAGCCCCAACACTATTTCATCCTAATTTTAAAAAAGATTTTATAATATACTGTTATGCTTCTGAGCACACACTGTCAGGCATGCTACTTCAGAAGAACGATAAAGGGGAAGAGACACCCATCTCTTTTATGAGCATAGCTCTGAAGAAGCACGAGCTTAACTACTCATTATCTAAAAAACAAGAATTCGCTGTAGTAAAAGCAGTAAAGTACTTCAGATGTTACATTTTGCACTATCATTCTGTAGTATATGTGCCATCCACATCAGTCAAAAGCATTCTCACACAACAAGATGTAGCAGTCAACAATCGAGCGACATGGGTAGCAAAAGTCCAGGAATTTGACTTGGATATCCGCCCAACTAAATTAGTTCGAGGACAAGGCCTGTGTAAACTTATTGCAGAAGGAGAGAAAGAAGAATCATATCCCTCTTGTTTGTTTATAGGTCTCAAGGATGAATGGTATTCAGATATTGCCTATTTCCTGACATACAAAAGGTGTCCTGATCACCTCAAAGGGAAAGACCGGCGCACACTTCAACTTAGAGTAGCTAAATTTGTTATAATTGAGCATACCTTATATAAGAGAGGGCTAGATGGCATGTTTTTAAGATGCGTTGACACTGATCAACAGGATAAGTTGCTGAGAACTTTCCATGATGGAGCTTGTGGAGGCCATTTTTCGTCAACAGTGATAGCATTCAAGATCCTAAGAAGCGATGTTATTGGCCAGGTCTGTTTAAAGCTGCTTACCATTGGGTTAGAAATTGTGAAAAATGCCAATTGTTCACAGGGAGACCTCAATTAGCTGCTCTGCCTTTGAAACTAGTAATCATAGAAGAACCATTTCAACAGTGGGGGTTGGATTTTATAGGACCCATTAATCTAGCTTCAAGTGTGGGACATACACACATACTCACTGCTACCGATTATTTTACTAAATGGGTAGAGGCCGTTCCTATTAAAGAAACAACTTTGCAAATAGTGTGCAAATTTTTGATTGAAAATATTCTAACCCGTTTTGGCACTCCCAGCAAAATAGTGACGGATAATGCACAAAATTTTTCATCCAGAGATCCAGTTATGCTGCTATGATCATGGAATTCATTTGTTGCATTCTTCGAATTACTTTCCTCAAGGCAATGGACAAGCAGAGTCCACAAATAAAACCCTGGTCAACATTATGAAGAAATTGGTGGATGAAAAAGGAAAAGACTGGCACAAGAAGTTGTATGAAGCAGTTTGGGTTGACAGAACCTCTCCTAAAAGAGCCATAGGTATTACACCTTTCGAACTGGTATATGGAGTTGAAGCACAACTATCCCTGCCTCTGGAATTAGCCACTTTGAATTTACAGAAGGTAATCGAAGGAGAAGTATTTCAGTCTCCCATTGAGAAGAGGATATTATATCTCCAAAAGATAGAAGAGGAGAGGAGGGAGCTAGTAGATCATATCACAAATCACCAGGCAAGAGTCAAAAAGATTTTCGATCAAAAAGCAAGACCCCGAAAACTCATGAAAGGAGATCAAGTCCTGCTATGGGATAAACGGAAAGAACCTAAGGCAGCTCATTCTAAGTCCGAAAGCTTATGGAAAGGACCGTTTGAAATATCTGAAGAACTAGGTTCAAATGCCTTCAAGCTGCAATATCCAAATGGTGATGAACTTCCCTTGTCCTTCAATGGGCAAGATCTCAAACTGTACCATCTTTAGGTTTGTGTCGCATCTCATTGTAAATACCATCTTTTGGCTTCCTTTCCTTTCTTGTTGTGTTTGGTGTGTTGTGTCATTGTCTTTTGAGTCTGTCTACGGTCCCTAGTCACTGGGTTCATTCATGATCCTTTCAGTCTCATTCCCCAACAGGAGCCGATTGTTAGAGCTTGTAATCTTGGTCATCACCTAACAAATTTTGGTCCCAAGTCATCCCTCTGAAGTTGAACTTGAAGTCGTAATTTACTTCAACTTCAGGTTCAAAGTCTTGTTGGTCTGCCATGTGATAAGGGCACTAGTTTTATCGAGTCGACCTTTGTAAGCTTGAAGTCCAAGTTGATGTTGAAGCCGATCACTCAAAACTTCAACTTCAATTTCAGTGTTGATTTTGTCTGCTAACGATTTTTGTATGCAGATTAAAGATTGCCGAGCCATTCCAAGGTGGGTCCCAGCATTATATTTTCCCAAAGCACCTGAAGTCATATGCAAAGAAATTTAAAGCAACACGTATTCAGTTTGAGCAATACTTAATGGAGTATTAATGGTTTCATTTCATGATTACTTGTTATGGGAAGATGTGTGCGGATTTGACAGGGTATTTAAAATAAGAACACTCGCGACACCTTTTCCAATGAATGTCACACGAATGAGCAATCATGATTTTTACTTGCTAAATTCGTCCTGCGATCCTCTGTCCATGTCATCCCTTAAATGCATGCAATTACCCTTTCCCACTCATCTCATTTTCTCCAGAAAAATCTTGGCGCTTCTGGGTAAGAAAGGCAAATTTCGGGCTGTGTCATTGTCAAACTGTAAGTGCATCTCCATTTCCCCTTTGCATTTTGGTTGTGCTTTGCTTCATTTTGAAAGTATTTTAAAACCTGGTCCTGTAGATTTGTTGTCATAATAATCATGACGCTTTTTCGGCCAAAAATGCCCAAATTGGAGAAGCCTCCATTACTCAGTTCCTTGCCTGAAATTCATGATACATTTTTGGTTAATAGAAGTTTGTCTGAAGTCGTTGAAAGAGCCAAAGCTTCTTTGTCAAGTCCCATTTACCAGAGGCTAGTTGATAGTGGTTTATTAGAAGCCACCACTTTTCTCGCAGCAATCCCATGCCCAGAGCTCATCCTCGAATGTACAAACCACTATGACCCTGTTCCAAGGTGCATTAAGAAAGCCTCAGGGGAAATAGTTGTCAAAATTAACAGGACCAGTGTCAATTCTGCCCTCAGGATTCCTCATAAAGAACCCTATGAGCCATGGACATTCGAAGAAGCTAAACACCTGTATGCTACAAACAAAAATAGCTACGACACCAAGATTGCTCAGTCCTGGCTCTTGAAGCCTGCAGAAGGAGGTTCTAGGTTGTCTAAACCATTGACCATCGAGCACTTCATCAAGGAGATTGCAGATATTGTATTCTTCCTGAATAGAATTAAGGGAAATGAACATGCTTTCCATTGGGAGTCTTGGATGTACTTCTTCATACAGAAGATAGTTGAAGGTGTCAAATTCATCGATTGGTCAGACCTAATGGCAGAAAACCTACATAAGGGCTTGATAGATGTTACCAATTGCGGGCCCATTTTTCTTGTCCTCTTACTTGATTTACACCCTAGCCGCGTTCAAAGATTGGGATTATCTTCCACATATACCTTGGGTAGATGACATGCCTATCTACCAGTATTAGAGAGATCTTCAAGAAGATATATCATTCAAAGAGTTCAAGAAGGTCAATGATGTTTTTCTAGGGAAACTGGTTTTTGAACTACAAGGTCGAGAAAATGATAGGATGTCAAAGGAGGCCATGCAGGTTGTGCAAATTTATGGTTGTTATTTCATCCAATTTCCTAGATTTACCTATATCAGAGTGGGTGGTTTTCCTGGTGAACCTTTGAAATTACCACGCTATTGCTCAGATTCTCTAGTGTTGTCAGAAATGTGTCGGCAGTTTGCTTCCCCTGTTGAGTCCTTTCAAATTTCCAAAAAATCCTCTTCAGTATTATTCCCGATTGAAATTGGACATTATAGATGCCCCAGTTTGAAAGAAGCCATATTGTCAGATAAATTTTTAACCCGCTTGTGTCTTAAATCTTTCAACTCTAGGTTAGATTTTGACTACACCGGCTATATTAGAAACAATGTCAAAAATGCAGCTTCTCTCTTTCATTCCCCGCAACTAGAGGATTTTTGGGCAAACTGTCATGATGAATTTGAAGTAAGGAAGAGACTATGGTCATGCTTGACCATTAAACAAGTCACCATGTTCAATGTGAAATTAGACACCTATGGGCTGAAAGATGATGATTCTAAAGGTGTGCTTGATCAATTTTACATGGATCAGATTGAATGCATGCCTATCCCTGAAATCGATTGGGAGAAGAGGGAGGAAAATGATGTATATGCTCATACCAAGGATGTAATAGTAAGAACTGCCAAATGGATAAAATCAAAAGCAGCGGCTACTCCAAACTTTTCTGAGAAGTCTTCAAAAAGCAAGGGTAAAAAGACTCCTCATAAGCAAACTAATCGAAGTGTCCCTAATTCTGTTGCAGGTCCACTTGAAGTTGAACTTGAAGCCGTTCCAAAAAAACTTCAAGTTCAAGTTCAAGAAGAAACTCCAAAAGGAAGGAGAGTAACCCGCTCAAGCACGAAGAAGGCATTAGCCATCAAAAGTAAAAGCACCATAATGGTAGATTTGGAGACAGCAGAAGACCTACCTATGGCGGATAATATACCTGAATCGCAGAATTCTCCAATGGATACAGGAAATCAGGAAAGTAATCTCCCCTTAGTTAAATGTTCCCCTGCTGCTGCAAAGGATCAAACTACTCCTAAATGGCTTGAGAATTCAATGGAAAAGAAGAGAAGTATGGTCCCAATATCCATGCCTATTGACGACTTGGTTAGCCAATGCCTTGGTAAAGCGCCCAAAGTAAAAAAAGCAAGGACCAAAGCAAGAATCAATTTTGACAAAAGTTTAGGTCAATGGGCAACAGAGATAGCTACACCACCTGATGGGAGTTCTCGCGATTCTGTAGTGCCTCAAGATTTCCAAATAACAAAAGTCGATTTGGGAAAAGGAAACCATGAGGTTGATATGAGATTCTTTGAGGTATCCAATAAGAAGATCGCGGAGAGTGTGTGGAAAGATGGGCAAGACAAACAAGAAATGAAGGAGACAATAAAGAACATGGCACAGTATATTAACGCTATCTTGCATCCTGAAGCAAAGCCAATCCGTGAGATGTCAGCCATTGTTGACGTATCCTCTGCAACCAATCAACAATCACTGGAGAATCTACAGAAGTGCAAAGCAATAGCCAAAGTAGCAGGTGAATGGGTACAAGATGTTCTACTTAATACTGTAAAACACATTGGACATTTAGATCATGCCTCAAAGGAGATATCAAATATTACTAAAAAGGTGGAGGCGAGTAATGATGGATATGGAAAAGAGAAGAATAATTGGGCAAAAGCGGTAATATCGCTAGAAGATGTGCAAGAATTCAGGTTGCAAAAATTTCAAGCTGAATGTCCTGTAGTAGGTCTTGATGAAAAAACTCTATATGTCATAAAAGATTGCATTGAATGGAGAAATGAAGCACTGGCACAAGGGGTATCTGAAATCAAAGAAGCATTGCAAGAACTTAAGGTTATACATCATATTATTCAGAATGACCTTAAGTGGTTTGTAAAACAGTTCATGGAAAGAGAAGATGACTCCGTTGCCCAATCAAACGAAATAATAAAAGAAGTCCAAAAGAAATTTCAGGAATGGCAGGACAAGAGGACACCAACCAAGCAGGATTTGTCCAACATGGCTCACACTGAAGCTATGTTGATTATTAACCTGAAGCACTTGGAGATGCACGAGGAAAAGGTTGCTGAATTGAAGAAGATCAAGGAAATTTGGAAACAATTTCTCGCCTACATTGGTCTTCCACATCAATCCGTTATTTCTTCCTTTTCAGCTACCTATGAAACGTGGAAGTTGGCAAGAGGAGCGGTTGGTGGTGACAGTGCAAACTGATCAAGAACTGTTTAGCTGTAGTTTCTTTACCGTTTGGTTTTCTTGCAATTTTAGTTATCAGTTATTCCAAAAGACAATTAACTCTCGGCGGGGTAATTTTGGCTTAAGATTAGCCCCATGCCTATAAATGTAATAATTAGTATTGTTTTAGGGGGTTCGAATTTCTCCAGTAGATTGGTAGACAGAACTACTTTTGTTTATAGTTTTATTTCCAGTTTAGAAGTAACATTTCAGAACTTCAGCAGATACTTGAAACTCTATAGTTTTATTTTGGGTTGAAAGCTTTGTAAGTAGGTACTATTGTCTACTTATTTTTGGTATTTCTATAGATACTATTTAAGCTTTTAGCTACACCTGTTATTGATTTTGAAACTGTGAACTCTGAATTTGATAATTCTGTGAGAAATTAGTTCATGAAATTTGCCTGCTCGATAATTTAATTATTCAGCTATGTGGATCATTTAGATAATTAAAGTCAAGTGGTTCTTCTGCATTAAGGTTTGTTTCATATTGATGAGATAAAATAAGTTTTTTCAACATCTCCAGCAGATTACATTCTTAGAAAGTTATTCTGTTGAGTTTATTTAGTTAAAACTTTCAATGCAATAAAGGTAGCTGCACCTATTTCATTTGAAGAAATTTTAAGCATAGAATTCCTAAGTTCTTCGAGTAGGAATTCATTTGTTAGTTTACATTCTTTCTCTATTTATATATATAAACTTTCATGGGAAAAACTGTTCACTAACACCCAGTACACTCAATAGGAGTATTTCTCGTCTTGAGTATATTTAAAATAGGATTTTCAAGATTTCATATGATTCAACTTATAAGTTATAACACGATATGGTATCTGCAATTCCCACTTCACACAACGATCATCTTCTCGGCTCAAGAAAGAACCTTTGAAAGTTCTATAGAGATGGTTCACGAAATCCAGATGAATATATCAGTGATTTGATCATAACATATGGAGTTTGTCATGGAGATGCTTCTCTTCACTTTATTGTTGAAACATTGATTTATTTCTATGTAGTTTGTTTTGACACCTTAGTAATACTAGGATAGTCAATCGAGATTTTGAAGTGTAGTTTAGTGGTGAACTTTCACATTGGAGTGAGCGAGCATTTGGCTTTTTGGTAGGGTTGTCTCTTGATTTTCTATCCATAACATTCTAGATGTGGTGCCTTTCTCCTTTTCAGCAATTCTTGTGTGTTGGTGATCTGGTAATGGGGAGTTTTATTAGCAAGTGCTTTTGTGCAATACTTTGTTAAATCATAATGTAAGAAAATCAGTTGCTCTGTTGCTTGTGGCATGCGTTTGTCCCTATATTACTCTTTTAGGATTTCAAACCATATAGGTTTGAATGGATGTACTTTTTTGCAGTCTTGATGTGATTCTCTAATTGTCTAGGATTATGAAACAATGCTTTGGGTTTTTACACTGCAATTTCATGAAGTGAATTAATATTTTATTCGTCACACTATAATTTTTTGTTTGATACGCTTCACTAAAAATTAATTTAATCATATTAAGCTTTAGTTGTTTCTGTGTAAATGTTTTGTTGATGTCCTGTGCAATTTTACATTTTTGTGCTTCTACATTCAACTGGAAGGATGAGTATTTGAAGTTATAGGCTATAAGTTTGAGTTAACATGCCTATAAATTAGTTACATAAGAGATTAAGTCATTTGGATAATTGAATCAATTTTTGACATATAATGCCTAAAAACCTTTAATTTAGATATTGATGTCTACGAGTGGTCTAGAAAGGCAAGTGAACGTACTACATTTAATTTCAGTATTTCAAGATTTGATTTCAATTAATCTAAAAGTATTTCAATATTTCATAGTGGTCTAAAGTTGTATCTGGATATAAAACGAGAAAATAAGACATTAGAATTGTTTTTGAATAAAAAAAGTCAAAACAAGGGGGTTGGCCCTTAAAATAGACAAATTGGTTCCTAATCAGTAGATTACCACCAACCGAACTTACTCCCTACCACATTTAACACAAAAACATTGTTTGGAAGCACGAAGATAAAAGTTTAACATGCATTAAACAGTTACTGCCTGCACTAAAACTACTAAAACTAAGAAAACATAAAAACAAAGGCACAACTCTTAAACCCAACAAAGTTCAACAACCATCAAATAAAAAACATAGATTTGGGAGGAAAAGGCCCTAAGGCTTCTTGGCATCCTTCCCCCTTAGGAGGATATTTGTTTAGTCTTCAACAAGGAATTCGAACAAGATTTTGGAGTCCTCATTGTTCAGATCACCCTCTTGGTCCTTTAGCAGATGTAATGTGGTAGTAGTAGCATGCATCACCTTGACAGTGAATTTAGTCAAGAGATACATTCTTTCCTCTAGGGCGTAGATCCTCTCCCTCAACTCATTGCCAACCATCTTTTAGACCTCCTCAACGACCTTCTGCTTGTTGCATTGGTAGCCATCCACTTGCTCCATAGTGACATCCTGCACAAATGGGGGGTTAGATATAATATTATCCTTGGTAGAAACCCTAGCAGGAGAGGAAACAATAATAGGGGAGGGCACTCTATCCATAGTTTCAGGGAACTAGTCCTAAGTTAGGTCCACACATCCCATCACAATGGAGGCCGCAACATGCGTCATCTCTTTCCCCCCTTTAATCGCACCTCTCGAACCATACCTTGAGGAATTAAAAACCTCCACTTCCTCCTCCTCCAAATTCCCCCCTCCAAAATTTGAAGCCTTCTGTTTAATCCTTTGTTTAGAATGGCCCAACTCCTCTGAATTTGAATCCTCCTCCTGCGAGGCTCCAAATCTTAGCTTCCTTTTTGCATTGGATTTCACAATCCTTCTCGACCTCCTCCTACCACCTCTCCCCTTGTCCTCCAAGTCCTTTGATTTCTTCTCTTTTCCTTTTTTTGACTTCACTTTTTTACCTGGGGGGAGAGCTTCGTCTCAATCGAGGACCCACTAGGCGAAGGTTGGGGGGTAGGAGCTCTGGGCCCGTGATCCTAAGGAGGATAGGTTGGGGGTGGGGGTTGGGGGGAGTAGGGATATCAATCTCAACAATCCTAAGGCGGACCAACACAAGGTGGAATTGATAGAGACGAAACCCTTGATGTATAATGCTATAATCAATCCCTTTCCTCATTTTTTTCTTTAACATCGACAACTGTATTAACCAGATCATGTAACAGAAAAAATAGAAAAGAAATAAAATCACGGTGGCAGAAATGGTTTAGAAGAGGGAAGTGGTAATAATAATAGATAACATACCTCCCTTCCAGCATTAAGTACTTCATCAACACTAGGAAAACTTTGTTCAAAGGCTCCGGTAGCGTCTCCCTCATAAACCCTCCTTTGTGGCGAATAGGTTCCTCATCCTCTAGGAAGAAATGATTCAAACTTGCTTCATCAGCCCCCCTGGTCATTTT
The DNA here is from genome assembly GCA_028749045.1 of Cupressus sempervirens. Taxonomy (NCBI): domain Eukaryota; kingdom Viridiplantae; phylum Streptophyta; class Pinopsida; order Cupressales; family Cupressaceae; genus Cupressus; species Cupressus sempervirens. The sequence continues at coordinate 749,829,788 of CM053783.1, forward strand.
TTGCCATTTCCTTCTCTTCATAGCAAGACCCGTCGCCAGAGAGATAACTTCCTTTGAAATATGAAACAAGATACCATTAATTGTGACTTTTCTATCCTCCCAAGAATTAACAAACTATAGGGAACAACTTTCATCATAATTTTTCAACACCTCCATGAATAAGATAAATACTCCCTCCTTCAGCATAAACCAAACCAACAGTTTCCTAGTATTGTCCTCTATAATAGAAAGTTCAATTTGCAGAAGATCACCCATCTCTACAATTTTCCCCAAGAGTTTCTCCTTCTCCCAAACCCAGAGGCAATTACTAAGAATGCAGTCACACTTAGGCAAAAAAATAGTGGGCCTTAAGAATTCATAAAGGCCTTTATTGTTAATAATAGTTGCATCCCATCTAGACATATTTGTCACATGTCGACTGCCCCTTTCCCTGCTCCAGTCTTTTCCATCATTCCCAATAAGCCGAAACCATTTAAAATTTGAACTTTTACTCATCACAAAGTACAAGGATACACACAAAAAAATCATTAAAAGTACACTCATCTCAAACTTTGATCTTCTTTCCATTTCAAACCATACGAATTTATTATCACAAGTACCTTTTCCACCACTCTTTGCCATCTATCCATAATTTTTGAGTCACCTTCAATTTCCACGTTTTCCCATCCAACACTGATCACCATTTTTAGACCTCAAATCAGAGTCATAGCTTCCGTAATATTATTGGAAACTGATCTGATTAGGATCTAGGACTATTACAGAGGAATGCTAATTGATTACATAGAATTAATTTAAAACTTTTAACGAATCAAATTAACGTAAATGAAATAAGAGAGCAACAAGATTAAGCTGATAAAAGAGACAATGAGAGAAAGAAGATGCAAACAATTTGATCTCGGAGTTCATCCGTATGGACTACGTCTCCGGGTCCTGCTCCAATTGGGGGACCGATCTAATTATCTCCAAAAATTATGTACAAATGTTTACAAAATCATTCCTTTGAAGTACAACAACATCACGCTATTTCAAAGTACGGGAATGAGCACTTCAAAGATCTCCCTTATACTCAGCACTTGGACGTTCTCTCCTTTTTCTGAATGCCCCTATAGCCTCCTAACCCCCCCATTTTATACACAAAATTAGCCAAAATAAGGCTATAAAAAAATGATATAAATATAGGACCCTTAACTGATCCATATTCGATTATCCCCCTTTAGCCATTTTTAAATTTGGCTTTATGGCAATTTAAGGGTAACAAATTAACCATATACCTTATTTAACATAAGGCTGGCGGGTTAGATAAAGGATAATTAAAATCTATGCCATTACTATCTTTAGGCGCGCATTTGGTGCAGTGGTTGTAATCTATTTTGTTTGGCCAGCCGGTCGGGGGTTCAAACCCCGCCGGCGGCCTCCCTTTTACCAACTTTGGCGCCCATAAAGATTTAAAAATATATTGCCGCCAATATCTTGCGTGGCATAGTGGAGGAAGCATGAGTTCTGGGAATAAATGGTCATGGGTTCAAATCCGACCATAAACCTTTTTATTTCCCACTTCGCTGACATCATGATGATGTCATCAATATTCATCTCTTATGCCGAACTTTAAAATGTCATAACTTTCATGTACGGGCTCCGTTTTTGATGAAACAAACACCGTCGAAAAGCTCTCGACGAGCTCTTTATTTTGAAATCCATTGTTGACCACTTTGGAGATGATTTTTTTCACCGTTTTGATGACCTTCGTTCTCGATTTGACCAACCTTTGACTGACCATACCTTTTGCATATGGACTCCATTTTTGTCCGTTCAAATTGCATTGGGTCTAGAATTTCAAGGAGTTTTATCTGATGTTGATTGTTGGAGTTTTGGAGATACTTCAATTTTGACGAAAGTATCCCCCGGATCAAGCCTTCCCACTAAGGAGCTTTCGGACCATCGAAAGTTGGGATTACTCAGAAAGAAGGTGAGGGTATAGTTCCCTCACTTTACCAATCTCCATCCATCTTGCCTTGCTTGGATGCATCCCCTTCAATCCCACTCGGAGGTATTCAACTGGTCCTCGTCGTGAAGTTCTGACATTCCTGTCTAGGATAACATCTTTTGGCAATTCTGACATGTACTGTGGTGAAAGATCATCAACTGATGGAACCTAAACACTGATGTCTTCATCCAAGATGATTGGAGGCTCATACAACTTCAGATTCTCAACATTGACAACTGAGTAAATTTGCATGTATGGAGGAAGATTAAGGCGAAAAGCATTGGTACCGATCTTTTCCAAGATCTCAAAAGGACCATACCTGATAGGTTTAAGCTTCCTTCCTTCACCTTGCATTCTTTCCTTGCTAATATGTAACCAAACTCTGTCACCAACTTGAAATTGGTGATCAATGCGATGCTTATCATGGCGAGCCTTGTATTTTGCTTGGCTCTGCTCCAACTGTGCTTCTACTACCTGATGGATTGCTTGGACCTTTTGGATGAACTTTAAAGCCTTTTTTGCATCATGGCGTCCATCTACAACATCGTCCTTTCCAAAAGCAAAATCCATTGGGGTCTTAGGCAAGTAACCAAAGCAAGTCTCAAAAGGAGACCTCTTTGTAGAAGAGTGTGCCACATGGTTGTAAGCATGTTGCACATAATGAAGACTTCCATCCCACAACTTAGGATGTTTGCTACAGTAGCCTCTAAGTAGATGCACAATTGTCCTATTCACTACCTCTGTCTGTCCGTCAGTCTGCGGATGGAAGGCTGTACTCTTCTTCAGCTTGGTGTCCATGAGTCCCCATAAAGATGACCAAAATTCCCCTAAGAATCGAGAATCTCGATATGATACAATAGAAGTGGGTAACCCAAAATGAACCCATACATTTTGAAAGTACAAATGAGCAGTCAGTTCAGTAGTAACTTGTTTTTTACAAGACATTAAAATACACATTTTGCTGAATCGATCAACTACTACATACAAATAATCATGACCCTTCCTAGAAATAGGTAAACCTCCCACAAAGTCCATAGATACACTTTCCCATGGACGGGATGGTACAGGTAATGGTGTGTACAAACCTAATTTCCTATTACTTGGTTTACTGGTTGCACACATTACACATCCTTTTATATACTTGGTGACAGTTTCCTGCATACAAGGCCAGTAACAATATTTTTGCAATTGAGCTAATGTATTACTTACCCCAAAATGTCCTACAATCAATGAGGTGTGTGCTTCACAGATTACATGTGCTTGTTCATTTCTAGGAATACATAATTTTCCCAAGTGGTACAACAAATTATCCTGCACATAGTAATCTTTCTCTTCTACATGTTTACCCTGGATTAAAGCTGCATAGATATCCTTAAAGTTCTCATCATTAGCATATTGTTCTTGAAAACTTTCATGAACCATAGAACTATTTTGAAGGATTATCAAAGCATTCTGAACAGGAGGTCTAGACAACATATCTGCTACTTTGTTATGGGAACCCTTCTTATACTTAATTACCAAATGAAACTGTTGTAGAAAACCCATCCACCTAAAGTGCCTACTTTGTTGCAACTTAGATTGTGAGTGCAAATATTGCAGTGGCTGGTGATCGGTGTGGATTACAGTTTCTTTTCCCATTAAGTAATGTTTCCATTTTTTAACACTCTGAACTAAAGCATAAAGTTCTTTATCATACATAGGATAGTTACTTACTACTCCTGAAAAAGTTTCAGTATGGTAGCAGACTGGTTTACCTCCTTGCATGAGTACAGCTCCCATGGAAAACCCGCTCGCATCTGTCTCAATCTCAAACGGTCGATGTAAATCTGGTAAAGCCAGAACTGGTGCAGTGCTCAACTTTTCTTTTAAGGAGTCGAAAGCCTTCTGTTGCGGACCTCTCCACTGAAAAGTTTCCTTAGTACTGGTTAATGCATGTAATGGTGATGCAATGTAAGAGAAGTTTGCAATGAACTTCCTCCAGTATTGAACTGCACCTAAGAAACTCCTGACTTCAGTAACTGTACTTGGCTTAGGCCATTTTACAATACATTCGACCTTTGTAGGGTCTACTTTCAGTTGACCATTCGCTACAACATAGCCTAAGTACACTAAAGATGTCTTTGCAAATTTGCATTTTGACATCTTTACATATAGTTTTTCTTTTCTCAGTATTTCAAATACTTTCTTTACATGAATTACATGATCATCCCAAGACTTACTAAATACAAGAATATCATCTAAATAGACTATGACAAAATCATCTATAAAGGGATGGAAGACATCATTCATGACTCTCATAAATGTAGTTGGTGCATTACAAAGCCCAAATGGCATGACCAACCACTCAAAAAGTCCCTGTTTTGTCTTAAAAGCAGTTTTCCAAAGATCACTTTCTGCAATTCTTATTTGATGATATCCACTACGTAAGTCTAGCTTAGTGAAATAGATTGCATGTTTCAATTGATCAAGTAAATCATCAATTCTAGGAAGAGGGTACCTGTTCTTTACCGTTATCTTGTTCAGAGCCCTGTAGTCAATACACATTCTCCAAGTCCCATCTTTCTTTGGAACCAACACAATAGGAGAACCACAAGGAGAAGTACTAGGACGAATAACTCCTTTCTCGACCAACTCTTGAACTTGCTTCTTGATTTCTTCATTCTGCAACACTGATAAGCGGTACATGCCAATATTAGGAAGTGGTGCATCTTGCTGCAATTGGATCTCATGTTGTATCTCTCTCTTAGGAGGCAATCCTTTTGGTTCCTAAAACAAGTCATCATAAGCGGAAACAACTTTGACTATTTCAGCCTTATGTTTTGGATCACATCCCTTAAATGCCTCAGATGTTTCATCTTCTTTGGCTTTTACAAGCATCAACACAAAATTCTTGCTAGAGTTGACTAACCTTTTCATCTGACTAGCATTAACTAGTGCCAGATTAGTCTTAACTTTATGTGCCCGTACAATGTATTCAATCTTGTCTTTAAACAAATGATATTTATTTTCCCCCCTATAAAAGATAGCTTGACGATCAAACAAATAGGGACTCCCAAGTACGAGACCACATATATCTAAAGGGACTACATCAGCTTCTACCTCATCTACAAAGTTTGCAGTGATAGCAAATCTTAACTTGCATTGTTTAGTTACCTGTAACTGTGCATCATCGCAAACCCATCCAAGAGGGTATGGTTTTGGATGAGGTGTTGTAGTCAAGTTAAGCTTTTTAACAACTTCCTCAGATATCAAATTAACTTGGGAACCCGTATTGAATAATGTATCAACCTTATTATGCTTGATAACAACTCGAATGTGAAATAATTCATTCCTTTGCTTATCATTCGTAGGAGAAGATTCTTTACTTGTACTTGCACTTATGCTAGAAGAACTTGGAGCTGATGAAAGAGATATACCTTTTCCTTTACCTTGAATCCTGGTAGCAATAATCTTTGTCTCATCTCCGGAGTCAGATCCAAGATCTTGTTGAATTACAACAACAATTTTCTGTTTACCTTTGTTTCCACCATATCGCTTTGGCCTCTTTTCAGGATGTAACTTCCAGCACTTAGAATCATCATGCCCTTCTTTCTTGCAATCTGAGCATGTGGGTTTCTCACCCTCTTTCTTTACTGTTGCTATCTTTTTACCCTTTCCTTTTCCTTTGGACTTTTCCTCAGACTTAGATGGCTTTTTATCAGACTTATCAATGAAAGTACCCTTACCCCTTGATTCTAAATGTGTTGCCTGGACACATACTTCATCCAAATTACAAGGATTCAGGACGAGAATAGAATGCCTTAGGTAAGAATGAAGACCACCTATATACTTGAGTAAGGTGTCCTGGGTATACAATGGGACATTTAATGAAATAGCCTTTTTGCGAAATTCATGGGTGTAATCCTGGACAGACTGACCTTTCCCTTGCCTAAAATGTTGCTAGTTCATCATTAACTGGTGCATATGGCCTAGGGGGTAGAATTGCTTTTTTAAAGCAGTAACAAATTCTAACCAAGACAAACTAAACTTACCATGTTGTGAAGTTTCATCCCGAGACCTACTCTCCCACCAAGTTAGGGCTACACCACCTAAACGAAGAGTGGCTAACTGAATTCTATCAACATCATCTACAAGGTTTTGAACTCTACAGTAGACTTCTACTTGCTGAATCCAGTCATCTAGTTTCTCGGCATTTAACTCTCCACAATATTTTGGCAAGTCAAACTTTACATCCAACTTTATTCGAGGCTTATGTCCACCCTTAAAAATATTAGAAGACTTAGAATGGGTAGAAGAAGGAGAAGAGGGGGAAGAAGGAGAAGAGGGAGAAGAAGGAGAAGAAGGAGGTGTCTTTGGTGGATCATGATCAGCTCCTTTCTTTTTCCCTTTGTCCTTTCAAGCTGCACGTCTTTGCATCTTCTCTTCCCTTTCTCGTAACAAGACCTCTACCATTGTCTGCAAATTCTAAAGAGTCTTCTGAATACTCTTATCTTGAGAAGCTTGTCCACCTTCGTCTACCATTTGTGATGATGGTTTAGTCCTTCGTTTTCCAATCTCAGGATTGTATTCCTCAAGCTTTCCTTCGCCTTTCTCAATCCTGGATCTTGTTAACATTCAAATCTGCAATACTAGTCCAACAAAGCTCTGATACCAAATTTGATTTGATTAGGATCTAGGACTATTACAGAGGAATGCTAATTGATTACATAGAATTAATTTAAAACTTTTAACGAATCAAATTAACATAAATGAAATAAGAGAGCAACAAGATTAAGCTGATAAAAGAGACAATGAGAGAAAGAAGACACAAACAATTTGATCTCGGAGTTCATCCGTATGGACTACGTCTCCGGGTCCTGCTCCAATTGGGGGACCGATCCGATTATCTCCAAAAATCAGGTACAAATGTTTACAAAATCATTCCTTTGAAGTACAACAACATCACGCTGTTTCAAAGTACGAGAATGAGCACTTCAAAGATCTCCCTTATACTCAGCACTTGGACGTTCTCTCCTTTTTCTGAATGCCCCTATAGCCTCCTAACCCCCCCATTTTATACACAAAATTAGCCAAAATAAGGCTATAACAAAATGATATAAATATAGGACCCTTAACTGATCCATATTCGATTATCCCCCTTTAGCCATTTTTAAATTTGGCTTTATGGCAATTTAAGGGTAACAAATTAACCATATACCTTATTTAACATAAGGCTGGCGGGTTAGATAAAGGATAATTAAAATCTACGCCATTACTATCTTTAGGTGCGCATTTGGTGCAGCAGTTGTAATCTGTTTTGTTTGGCCAGCCGGTTGGGGGTTCAAACCCCGCCGGCGGCCTCCCTTTTACCAACTTTGGTGCCCATAAAGATTTAAAAATATATTGCCGCCAATATCTTTTGAAATTCATGCGTGGCATAGTGGAGGAAGCATGAATTTTGGGAATAAATGGTCATGGGTTCAAATCCGACCATAAACCTTTTTATTTCCCACTTCGCTGACGTCATGATGACGTCATCAATATTCATCTCTTATGCCGAACTTTAAAATGTCATAACTTTCATGTACGGGCTTCGTTTTTGATGAAACAAACACCGTCGGAAAGCTCTCGACGAGCTCTTTATTTTGAAATCCATTGTTGACCACTTTGGAGATGAATTTTTTTCACCTTTTTGATGACCTTCATTCTCGGTTTGACCAACCTTTGACTGACCATAACTTTTGCATATGGACTCCGTTTTTGTCCGTTCAAATTGCATTGGGTCTAGAATTTCAAGGAGTTTAATCTGATGTTGATTGTTGGAGTTTTGGAGATACTTCAATTTTGACGAAAGTATCCCCCGGATCAAAAACTTTCCCCAGATGTCTGGCATAGGCCAAAAACATCATGCCCTTGTTGTCTCTGACTATACCTCCACCAGCCGATCCCTCCTTTCTAGCAACATCATGAAAGTTGAGCTTAACCCAGTTCTCTCTCGGGGATTTCCACTATGTCCTTTTCCTTGCTAGTAGATTGAAATTATCAATCTCCATGAGCCCCTCTTCCAGACTCCATTTCTTGGCAATCTCGATTTCCAACTGATTAGGGGGGATTGCCAGTTTCCTCTACTTACAACTCTGTATATTTTTGACCATAAGTTTGCAGATCATGTTCGCAAAAACCTCCTCACTTCTCTCTTCATTCCTAAATGCCCTATTATTCTCTCCTTGCAAAGACCCCAGCATTACCTTCCACATTTGGGCAAAGAGGAGGTGGGTAAAAGGGCCTTGCCAACTCCCAACAAATTGCTCAATTCCCCTATTAAACACCCAATTCAAATCCAATTTCTAAAATATCCTCCCCCAAACATTAGAAGCATAATTACAATCTAGGAACATATGGGTAATATTCTCCTCTGCTTTCTTGCACAAATAACATCTATTGGATAATTGGAAACCCCTTTTCATGAGATTATCAATGGTGAGAATTTTCCCATGAATAGTGGTCCACCAAAAAATATTAATCTTCAGGATCAAATGGTTGCACCGGATATTCCCCCAATGATTAGGCTCTAAATTTTTTTCAAACATTAATTTGTAAGTAGACCTGACAAAGAACTCCCTCGTCGAGGTAGCCTTCCATATAAAAATATCATTTTGGGCCACTCCCAAGATTCTATAACCTTCAAGCAGGCTATGTAGCTCCTTAATCAGCTCCCCACCACCAAAGGTGTTATGTTGCAATTCAACCTTTTTCCACTTCCTCCTCGGGCCAATAAAATTGACAACCTTATTATCCACCTGCTCCTGTAGGTGGTCCCAAAGGGACCCATACTTCGTTCTGATAAGAGGTTTGTCAACAAGCTCTCAGAAATTAACCTAATTGCCTTCACCCACTAGTCACCTGACACCTTCCCTCAAAAGACCTTTGTTTCTCAGAATATTACTTCAAACCTTAGATCCCATTGAAAGATCATTTCTCCAGATGTAGTGAGAAGAATTCAAATTTCCTAGATACTTAGCTTTCAAAATTTTACACCAATTAGTGTCCTTAATCATATTCCACCCCACTTTCGCGAGAAGCACAAAATTCAAATTAGATATCCTTCTGACTCTTAAACATCCTCTACTCTTGGGTTTACAAATCGTGTCCTAGTTAACCAAGCTTAAATTATTCTTCTCACGTCCTCCTGACCAAAGGAAATTTCTTTAGATTTTCTCCAATTTATCCGCCATGCCCTTAGTGATTTTGAACAAAGAAAGGAAGTACACGGGGATGTCTTGGAGGGATGAAATCAGAAGTTGAAGCTTACCCACACTACTCAGGGTTTTACTTTTCCACTTGATCAACTTCTTTTCTATTTTTTCCATAATGGTATTCCAAAAGTTATTGCTTACATATTTCATAGTCAAAGGGAGCCCCAAATACGTGTCGAGGAGCAATGCAGTATTACACCCTAGTATGCTTAAGATCCTCCACTAGATATCAGGAAGAGTAAGAAAAACACCTTGCTTTTATCCAAATTAATTTTCTGTCCCGCATTATTTACATAAACTTCTAGGACAAATTTCCAAGCCTTAGTTTCCCTCATCGAGGGTTCCCTGGTTAGGAAAGTGTCATCAACAAATTGTTGTATCACCTCCGACAGAAGCATGGAGGTAGGTTTAATACCTTTGATCTCCTCCCCTTCCATCTTTCTCAGGAAAGCCCTCCCTAGTATTTTCACCACCATAATGAATAGGTAAGGAGAGATAGGGTCCCCATGCCTTAAACCTCTCTCCCCACCAAAGTTCCCCAAGGCGAACCATTCATCAACACTGAATAATTAAGAGTCTCTATCATTGATTTAACCATCCTTATAACCTTCTAACTAAAACCAATTCTAACCATAACATCATACAAAAAGGTGCAATTGATCCTATCATAAGCTTCAGAGATACCAAGTTTCAAAGCCATACCTAGATTGCCACTCTTCTCCATAGAGTGAAGCACCTTATGAGTAGTTATTGTTATGAATGATTCATGAACTGCAATCTTATTTTTTCATACATTTCTATGCAATTTTGTGAGAATACTTTTGGATATTATGTTGTTCCATCATTCAGAGATATGTAATGTTTAAAGAGAGAAAATGAGGCATTTGATGTTCACAGATAGAAGATGCTAGACTAGAAGTTATATTTGTGATGAGGTTTACATATATTCTATTATTTTTATAGAAGACAACATCTAATAATTTTCTTAATTGTAAATGTTTTTATAAACATAACAACAAGAGGATGCTGGTTCATGGTACAGAGAATACATCAGACACACATTAATAAAAAAATCATAGTAGAAAGCATTATCCAGCAATTTTCTTAATTGTAAATGTTTGCAAGAACATAAATGTCAACATTATAGTTAATATAGTCAGGCTGCTCATGTTAGTTTTCCACTTTGTTACTAGCTCTGAACCATATTTAAGTTTTGGTATGAAAAAATAGTGTCTTTTCATTGGAGCCATAAGCACAACAGTGTTTACAATATTTTTAATAAGTTTATTATGTATTTTTCATAATATTGCCATGTTTTTGCTTTTGCATAAATCTTGGCCAAAATTGCAATCTAAATACATACATATAAATAATCAAATTTATAGCTAATATGCAGATTTTATCACATCACAGTTTTTTTTGGAATGAACTTAGGGAACATTTAAAAGTTAGAATATTCAAGTGACTATTCGAGCCTCTGTTTAAAGGAACTTTTGCAGTCCTTTGAGATATTTCACCTAATTATTGCCTATACTTGAAAATGACCGAAATAAGTAGTTTTATTGTGAAGAACCAAAATGTAAGAAAGCAACGGTATGCGGAAATGAGTCTTACACTAATCTTAAGAGCAACAATTATGCAAATTTCTTGCTAACAATTAAAGGCATAATAGCATAAAAAAAATAGCAATTTAACATAAAACATAGTGATTTTGTGGGGAAAACCCTTATAGGAGAAAAGCTCCACAATCTAAAACATGCACAATGCATTATAAAATAAAGAAAATACTTTGCAACCCACTTGCAAGCTCAATTGTAGCTTGGAGGAACTTTAGTAGCACTCGTCCAACATCCAATCTTGCAAACAAAACTCAATGCTCAATCTCCTACTCAAACCCTTATTTTATATTCTCACAACCTGAAAACCACTTGTGATTTACAAAACTATGTGCTAAACCTCTTTGACATGTGTTGCCCATCCTTGACATGTGTTGCCCAAAACAGACAAGGATCATGTTAGAAATAGTCTCTTATGTCCAAAATCTTATCCCCTATTTTTGGCCCTTCACAATTGTCATGAAATGTGTCATACAATATCTAAAAATGCCTCTTTAATAACATACTATGGATAGAACATCTTTCAACACATGTTTTTTAAATGTTCTCCCACTTGTAGATTACCTTGCAAGAGTCAAGGGATCCACACTATCATAGACTTAAGTCTTAGGAGCCGAGATGCCCATAGAATATGAACACAATCCAAACTTCTTCATGCTTACGAGATTAGTTAATGAATCAACACCGCTCACCACAGTTTGTACCTTCTCTTGCCTTACCTTGCCACCCTCAAATCATATCTCGCAGGAGATGATATTGTAATTTAATGTGCTTGGTCATGATATGAAATGTCATGTTCTTTGCTAGGCACATTGCACTCTGACTCTCACTATAAATTGTCATTGCACCTTGTTTGAACTCTATATTTGAACACAATCTTTTGAGCTAAAATGGTTTCCTTGCAGGCATGAGTGGATGCCATATACTCTACTTTTGTAGTGGAGAAAGAAACAACAATATTTTTTGTGTCATCTAACTGATCACGCCACCAAATAATGTAAATACATGCATTGGTGGATCTTCTTATATCAACATTGCTAGCCTAGTCTAAATCCACATTGCTTTGAATATTCAAGGAATGATTTTTTCTTGTTCCATGCAAATATATAGAGTACTCTGAGGTAACCCAAAAGTTTTTGAATTGAATTTGTTGGCATGTGGCAATTGATCATGCTACTGGTTTTAAGTTCTGGTGACTTCATTAGCCTCTTTACTCTTTTTATTACATCCCAATGTGCTCTACTTAGACTAGACATGTAATAGGAAAGAACTCCTACTACATGGACATTGTCTGGTATTGTACAAACCACAACACATGCCAAACTTCTAGCAATACTTTGGTATAGTCCTCAACTCATTTCTTCCATCTCTAATGGGGATGTAGTCCGTTGAAAACTAGAAAGTTTCGTTCCCATTGTGAACATACAATGTTGTAGAATCTTGCATATTGAATCTTTTTAGTAGAGTACCAACACACTTACTTTGTCCTAGCCAAAATTTTCTATTTTGCTTATCCCTTATAATCTTCATCCCGAGAATGTGTCTTGTTGCACCAAGATCTTTCATTTCAAACTTTTTTGAGAGTTTTAATTTAATTTTGTAACTAAACCTTTTCCTTTGCTGATAAACATGTCATTAACATACAAGGCACTAACTAGGAAACAATCATCATATTTGAAATATATGTACAACAATGCGATTTTGATCACACAAATTCCAAGCTCAATTCATATCTATCAAACTTATGGTACCACATTCTAGGACTTTGTTTTAAACCATACAAGGATTTCTTCAACTTACAAATCAGATAACCCACCTTTCACCACATAACACTATGGATGTGTCAATTTCCTCCTCCAAATCGGCACGATGGAAAGTTGTTTTCACATCCATTTGCCCAATCTTGAGATCATAAGCTACCTTACGAATCTTTCCCAAGCCGTTAGGATCCTATAGATTAAGCCTCCAATAAGTATTGATACCTAGATAGTATATAGTTGTGCAAATGATTTATCACATTTTTAGCTTGTGCTCAACATTGTTTATTACTTAGAATGACTAACATTTTCTAGAAAGTTAAGGTACTTAAAAAAATTTATAGTTTCTTAAATTCTTTGATTTATTGATGAGAAGTGCATTATAAATGTAGGGTACTCGGTGAGAATAAATGTATTAAATGTTTGTAGGCCCATGTAATATTAATCTTAGATAATTTAAGCACATTTTCTATTTACATATAGCTAAAATTGATATTATTAATATCATGTGCTATTTTCATCTTTTTTCTTGTCAATTTATATATGAAAATAAAAAACTGAGTATCAATTTTGTAGTCTATAAAAATAAAAAGTTGAGTATCAGATACTTCCTAAAACTTGTTTGTTTGTGGATGACCTCTTTCAATTTTTATTTTTGTAGTCTATAATTAAGCTACAGACTGTTTAGCCCAGAGACTTTCCCATTGAAGTTGCTTGCAACTGATAATTGTCTCACAGATGAATACGATACCTAAATACTACCACTAAAACTTGTTTGTGGATGGCCTCTTTCAATTTTTATTTTTTTGTAGTCTATAATTAGCGGATAGACTGTTTAGCCCATAGGCTTTCCCATTGAGGTTGCATGCGACTGGTAATTGTCTCACAGGGGAATACTACACCTAAATACTATCACTGGAAAATGGCAAGTAGTTTTCTGATCCCATTTAACCATCACGCGCCATTGATCACGCAACCCACTTAGCTGTCTAGAGCACTCAGCCAAAGAAGGTCTTGTTCTGCTGGGGACTCGATCTCAGTGTCTCGTACACCTCCTTCACAAATTTATGCCCCTCTGATACATCGTGAGAAGTATGATCACCATTTGCAGTCTACAGTTTTGTGTCCATGTATCTCTTCTTAACCACCCATAATTGGGGAGATTACCCTGTTCTGCGTGGTGCTTGAATTACACATTATAACGTTGAATTCCATGTCATAAGTGTGGAATTTGGTCGCATATTTGAGCTTCCTGAGTTTTTTGTAGAAGAGAGCGGTGGGAATGTTCTAGCAATAGATCTCAAATGAAAGCCCTGATTCATCAGTGGAGTCGAAGATGATTTTCTGAGGGTACCCTGCTGTCAACTTCTTGGCTACATTGTTGGTAGTGCCATGGGAAGTGGCAGAATGGACATAGAGCCTATTGGGCTGTGTTGAACAAGGAGCAGAAGCAAACCATCTGTCAAACACTACAAATTTGCTGACAAGTGTGTTTTAAACAGGGAGAACAGCATGACGAAAGCCATTCATGACCAGAATTACTATGGTCTGGTTTGGACGACTGATTTTTCTCTTGGCTGTGTCTAGGCTTGTGACCAAAAGAAACAGGGCTGTCACTGCAGCCATTAATGACCGGCTGGAGTTTTTCTTCTTCATCATCTTTGGATGGATGGACGGTCACAATGTGGGTTTTAAGTCCAGTATGTTGTGGAGGCAACCTGCATCATCCACACTCCTCAGGGCTGACACCCTGGTTGTTCCTCTCCAAATCAATGCATAACAACCTTTAGCATTGACTCCTAAAGCTCCAGCATCCAATGTCAGATATATTTTTATTATATAATTATGTTTGCAATGATACACAATAACAATATTTTTTCAATCAAATCAGATACCAATCAGTCCACATTCTATACTCACAACCACACAATTTTTTTCAGTATGTATAGAAAATAGTTGTAGAAAAGGAAGGAAAAAAATAGCAGAAATGTAAGAAAGAATGACTAAAAGACAAATGCATTATAAGCAGTATAATGTATTGGGATACGTAATCTTCTAAGCAGTATAATGTATAACCACCTACTATATTACAAGTAAAAGAAACCATTTGCCAGCACATAGCATTGTCACAAGCTCATGCATATCCATGTCGTTACTTTGCCCTATCTAAAGAATAAGCCCTGTTAAAATATACATAAAAATCAGTTTAAATAGCATATCATTTAATCTTTCACATTGAAATGAAGTCTACCTATCTTTACTAGATTTTGCAATTGGAAAATGCTGGAAAAATTAGTATTTTTGATATCATCATTTTACAGAGAGCTAAAGACTGAATACAAGAAGTTATTTTTGGAGAATTGATAAAAAGAAAGGAAAAAACGTATTCAGCAAATATAAAATATTAAATTAAACACAAGACTCATTCAAAACTAGATAATATGCATCACAATATTTTAAAAGATTTGTTAAAAAAATAATTTCAGAAACATAGATTTTTGTCAGCATAAATAAAATTAATTTGTTTTGCCAAATATTTTTATTTATTTATAATAGATTTTTTTTAAAGGTATTGTTATTACTATTATTAATTATATACTAGATTATTTTTCTTTGTTTGATAAATTAAAATGTAATAAATGATAGATCTTATATAATAATTATCAATTAATATGTTGTAAATGATTATTTATTTAATTTTACTGTCAATAATTTTTTTTGAAATATTCATTTAATGGGTAATTTTAATTTTTCTTGCTAATAGTACAATAAATTCGTAGATGAAATATTGACTTGTTTAGGAGAGATTGTAAATATCAAGTGTCAATCAATATTTATTTTGATAGCATTAGCTACATGTGAAATGGCTCGAGGCAACCACTGCCAAAAGAAGAAGATGGCCCAACCATAGTAATGTGTCATTGACCTTGATTGGACATGCAATAGTCTCAATTTTCCCAAGTTTGATTGGATGATAATGGTTCACATTGTCCCACAATGAGATTGTGTTTCTTACACTTTGGCATTTATAAAAGCCCCTCTCTTTTATAAAATCATAAAGCTCCTTATCTTTATAAGTAGTCGAATGCGAATTTTAGAGCAAGTGTTTTAGAACTCAAAGTAGGTTCCCAAAAGCAAGCTGAGCAAGTCTACCAAAAAGGCTCAATGAGAAGAAGAGGTAGCCCTAAAGATGCTAGTGAGGGTGGAGATTCTGTAAATCAAACAAGACATGAGCGGCAATATTGGGATCATATGCTCTCTTGAGTGGATTTGAAGTAGTATGTGAAAGATGTGACCAAGAAGGACTTAGTTGAATTTGCTCAGTATTGATCCAATAAATTGGATAATCTTATAGAATCCTTTACCCAATATAGTCCACCACTACCTACGGAAGGTGCATCTCAATATACAAACCAAGATCCTCCTGCCAAGATGAAAATTTTGAGTGGAGAGCTCATACAAGTATCTTCAAGAAGGCTGCCTTTATTTTTTGAGATTCAAAAGATACAACAACCAATATAAGAGCTCAGTGTTCTAAGTTGGTCATTTAGGCCCTATCAGAGGTCTCAACCTGGTTATGTATTCCAGAAGGACCAAGACATAGTGGTTTCTCAACAATTTGGCCTACAACTTCTATTCTTGGTAGAAAGAAAGTGACACTAGTAAATTTTGACCCAAATTTTGACAAATTTTGGTCAAAATTTTGACCCATGTTGGTCGAAAGTGTGACCAAGCAATATGTCACAATTTTTCATGTCAAAATTTTGACCAAACCTCAAGTTGGTCAAAATTTTGAACAACATTTTGGCTGAAAATATTATATTTCTTCTGAGCCTAATTTGTCATTATTGGTCAAAATTTTGACCACGTCTTGGTGGAAAACTTTCAAGAATTGGTCAAAATTTCAACCAATTCTGGTCCATCCCATGACCAGGATACCATGGTCACGACCAAAGGGTTGGTTGAAATTTCAACCAAATCTTGGTGGAAAATTTTCAAGAATTGGTTGAAAATTTGACCAATTTTGGTCCATCCCATGACCAAGATGCCATGGTCACGACCAAAGGATTGGTCAAAATTTTGACCAATTATTGGTGGAAAATCTTGAAGAGTTGGTCAAAATTATGACCAAATTGATTTGTTTAAAAAAAAAATTGCAATAGGTTGCAGTGATATTGATTACCATCAATATGCTACGTAGCTACTATAGAAATTTGTTATGTGCATTTAAATCCCCCAATGAATGCCTACTCGTAGACCCTCTCTTAGATCATGTTCTTTGATCACTCAACCAACACAATTTCAGAAGAGGCTTGGCAGCTGTTGCCATTCTACAGTGCATCTATTCAACAATTTTGAAGTTGATCTAATTGTGAGCCCTCATCTAGCATTAGGTGGTTGCTTGGTGCTCTAGCAATTTGTTATGAACCTGTAGTGGCTAATGGAAGATTTGATAATGAAATCTCCCAAAAACCCTCCAATAGAATTAGTGCTGGTGTTCAAGAAAGACATGTTTTTCGAATTTCAAATATTGGCATTAGCATCCTTTCTATTGGAGGGCTATGAAGCATCCTAATTGCTATGCGAGGGCTCCCCAAAGTCGTCTCTATGTAACTTCATTGGCACAATTTGTAGAATGATTCAATAACAATTGTCATTCCATCGTGTCATTGTGGTTGCCTAGAAAGAGAATTGAAGGGTGAGTCGTCGTCTAACAGTTGGGTTGCTTAACATGAGTGACGAGGGAGCTTTTGTTAGTGGAAGCTCCCCATGGCCATCGAACAGAGCCATTGTTTGTGTGAGCAAAGGATGAATGTAGTACCAGATTCCAAATGAAATCAATGACATTGGATTTGTAAGAGCAGAATGAAGCAGCAACCTGTTTGCTATGCGTGGCTCCCTAAAGATGCTTTTCTTTTTCACTCCATTGGCACAAATTTAGGGGTGTGGTTCAAAAATAGTTGTTGTTCTAGTGTGTCATTGTGGTGATTTGGAAAGTGATGATAAGGGAAAAGCTTGCATCTAGCACTTGGGATGTTTGTGCAAGTGAGTAAGGGAACTTCTATTGTGCAAGCCTAGTCAGGCAGAGCAGAGTTATTGGCACAATTAGCAACCACAGACAAATCGTTAAGAGCATAGTTTGAATCCACGAACCATTAGGGGCATCAAGTTTGATATTCTTAGGGAGGCCTTTAAAGAATCAACCACCACAAGGATGCACATGAAGATCTTCCATGACAACAAGGTTTCAACATAAATGGAATCATTATTGTGACAATCACCAAAATTCAAACTCTCATTGGATCACTGCATCCATATGTCAGGTGTCTTCATTGGGTTGACGTATCTGCAAGACATGTGTCTTCATGGGACTATGTTGACAATTGGATAATAGTGATATGTAATTGTTGTCATTTATGGCAACACATGATGTACATGCTAATAGGAAACCTTAGAAATAAAGATACTTAGTGGTTGGTAATCAAAAAATTGTCTAAGTATAGAATTTGGTTTACAATAGTGTATTGTATTGTTTATAACATGCTGCTGACATCATATTATGACTAGTGAAGTTACATGGAGACATTATACATGTTGGTGATGATGTGTATAACCTTGGAAGTCAGTACAGACTGTACAAAATAGAGACAATCATGTTTTGATAAAGCAGGACAATGTAATTGAAGGAAAGAATTGTTTTGTTTACAAAATAATTACTTGTCCAATTAGGGCCGACATCCTAGATGTTTACTCTAACTTGAAAAAGTGGTTTGTGTTCTTAGCCGGCCTAAAAACAATTTGTGTAAAGGCATGGTATTTATGCAAAAAGACATTTTGCGATAAGATGTAGAGAGCTATTATGTAGTTGTGAATTGCAAAATTGTGATGTGTGAAGTTTTGTGAAAATGATATATGTGAAGTTTTATATGAGCTAATTGGTGATCAGAGATCAAGCTGAATATCAAAGTTTAGTCAAGGAAGAAAGATAACAGTAAATTACTTGTTTGAGTAGTGAGCTCTTCTTGTAGTTGAAATTACATGTTTGGGCTGTGGGCTCTTCTTGCATACATTGTGCCATAACTCCTAACAGGGACTTCTTATATTGAATTTTCTCATTGACTCCTAACAGGGTCCATCCTCTAACAAGGAACTTATATATCAGTATATTAATAACTCCTAACAGGGTTCGAATCTCCTAACAGGGACTCCTTATATTGAATTTTCTCATTGACTCCTAACAGGGTCCATTCTCTAACAAGGAACTTATATATCAGTATATTAATCTAGTGAGTATCATCTCCACCAGGGTTTTCCCTTGGCCAGGGTTTCCCTAGTTAACAAAATATGGTGTTATGAGTTATCTTTGTGCATTGTTATTGTTACTGTTCAGCATTAATTTATTGCTTTGTTGTGCATGGTTTAAAGTAAGTGATAATATCCATTTGGCAACTAAAGTTTTATATGTGAAGTTTTATATGAGCTATTTGGTGATCCGAGATCAAGTTGAAGATCAAATTTTAGTCAAGGAAGAAAGATAACAGTAAATTACTTGTTTGAGTAGTGAGCACTTCTTGTAGTTGAAATTACATGTTTGGGCTGTGGGCTCTTCTTGCATACCTTGTACCATAACTCCTAACAGGGACTCCTTATATTGAATTTTCTCATTGACTCCTAACAGGGTCCATCCTCTAACAAGGAACTTATATATCAGTATATTAATCTAGTGAGTATCATCTCCACCAGGGTTTTCCCTTGGCTAGGGTTTCCCTAGTTAACAAAATATGGTGTTATGAGTTATCTTTGTGCATTGTTATTGTTACTATTCAACATTAATTTATTGCTTTGTTATGCATGGTTTAAAGTAAGTAATAATATCCATTTGGCAACGAAAGTTTGTAGATTACTGATTCACCCCCAGCCCCTAGTGATCCCTATTTCTAACAATTGGTATTAGAGCATAGTTACTTTGAAGAGGCTTAACAACTTAAGTAAGATCCCTATGGATATGGAACAATTGATGAAGAGCCTTGATGAAGCTCTTGAACAAATTGATCTCCTTAATAAAGAAAGAGATAAGTTGAAGGACAAAGATGAAGAATTCAAAGTATAGATTGGTCAATTGAAGGAAAAGATTGAACATCTCAAATCCAAACCTAAATCTACTTAATTTGGAACTAGTGATGATAACTATTCAAAGTTGAAGACAAAGTACAAGATCTTGAAAAATGAGTTAAAGATTACAAATCTGAAGTTGACTTTGAGAAATGATCCTAGCAAAATTGAATTTGATTTAAAGACTGAAAATGCAGATCTGAGAGCAAGTTTGGCAAAGAAAACATCTGAGTCTGAAACATTGAAAGAGGATCATGAAGAACTCCATAGGTATAATACTTTTGTGAAAGGTGAATTGACACAATGCAAACGATAGCTTGAGAAACTTTGTTCTAGTAGAGAAAAGCTTGATGATTCAATGTCAATATAGAGGCCTACTTATGATAAGACTGGTCTTGGTTATCTAATTAACATGTCTACGAAGAAACCTAAGATTAGATCAGATCCAAAAGAAAAAGACAAATTTGATGATAAGATTGAATCAAGTCAATATTTTGAGAAACCTAAAGAAGTTGAGCAAAACAAGAAAGTTGAAATCTTAGATGAACCAAAGAAAGTGGAGACTCCTAAGACAACCAGGTATGAATTAATAGGTAAGTGTTTTTTATGTAATGAAATAGGTCATATGAAAAGAGATTGTACGAATAAGTCATTTAATCATGTTAAGGACTTTTATTATCATAATTGTCATGGTGTGGGTCATAATGCAATTGATTGTAGGAAACCTAAGTATGACAATGATAGAAGAAATAGTAGAATGTCTAGAAATACTAACCATCTAGATAGAAGAAGATCTAATGAAAGGACATCAAGAGAAGGAAAATCTTATGAAGATAGAAGATAGATCGTGTGTCATAAGTGTAACAACTTAGGACACATTGTTCAGAATTGTCATGCACCTAATGATCAACAAAATCCTAGAAGTAGAGAACTAGTATGTCAGTTATGCAACAACTTCAGACACACAACAAAGTACTACATAATGGAAAAAAACTTTAGAGATAGAAGAAATAATGGAAGAAACTTCGGGAACAGAAGGAATGATGGAAATAACATAAAAAATGATAGAGGGAACCATGAAAGGAACTCCAAAATTGACAATGAGGATCATAGAAACATTGTTAGTGAACTTCAAGAAGAACTTGATGAAGCATTTTTGAAAGGAGTAGGTATCTCAAAAGAAAAGTTAGATGATGATGAGATAGGAAGATCAAAGTCAGTTGTTGAGGTTGATTCGATTAAGTTGAATTAAGCTTGTTCATAGCATCAGAATTTAAGAACTTCATTTAGAGACTAAATTAAAGGTATTAAGGTTGGAAAATTGGTCTATCCAGTTATGTTTAGATGGTACCTAAGCTCACTTGTAATTTGGAGCTCATCTAAATAAGTTATGAAGGAATTCAGAGTTACTGGTATTATAGTAAAGGTTGATTCTGTAACAGAATATAAAAGTATGATTTTGCAGAGAATTTTGCAATGCAAGGCCTTGAGGATGTTTGTCATGATGAAAGGAGGCTATAGTAAACTTCGTGTGACATTTGAAGATCGGATAGATGATTCTGAATAGTTATTTGATTAGAGAACGTAATTGACAACTTTTTCATATTTGCAAAGTACACAATTAATGCAAGTTTAAGTTGATGGGATGAATGGAGTACAAAATTGATTTTCACTTCATTGGGAACACATCCAAAGTGAAGAACATTCAGAAGCAACTTGTCAAAGTGATTTTGAAGCAAACCCTATTTTCAGAAAGAGGTATTTTATCATTTTTCCATAAATTTGTTTGGTAAAAGTTCATAATTGATAGAATCATGGATATGTTAGTAGTACATAGTATTGAGAAGGAAGATAGACCTAATTTAAAGATTGTTTTTGTAAAACCTAATGAAGGAAACCCTAACTCAACATTGTCTATCACTCTGAACAACACACTTTATCTTGAAGTTGTAGAAAGTTATTTAAATAGAAACAAAGATATGGAATTGGTTTTCAACCACAACATGATTGTGAAGCCCAAATTTGAATATCTAAGGGAATTATACTTGTTTAAGTATCATTTCTACCATTAGACATAGATTATATTGAGTAGGATACATGATAGAAAATTGTGGATGCAAGATAATGTAGTTGACATTTCTGCCAACCTTATTCATGAGGTAACTAGTCTTATCAAACAAGGTAGTGTACCTATATGTGAGAAAATGGTCAAAAAGAAATTTGAAAGCTATATTAAGGCAGTGTACAATGGTAAAGCTATGGTGATTAGCACCATCAAGAAAGATGATGTGAGATTTCTAAGTAGAATTATTGCTTATTCATTTTGTGCAAGTTCAAAGATTGATGAAATTTCATCAGGATTCATTTATGCAGCATATAAGATATGCATAGAGAAAGTGCAAGTGAATCTTAGTGAAATACTAAGAATGCAACTCCTAGAGAACCTAGAAAAGATTAAGAGAACACAAAATGGTGTGTTTAGATTCCAATCATTGATCAGAAATTTCCTTACTTATCAATCACATACATAATGAGTAGTGACAGATGCACTATGGAGAAGGTTACAGAGGTATGCAGAAGGCATCCTATAGACAAGATATTGGACAATGGCAACCTAAAAATGAGAACATTTCAGAATGAGATGAAACAGAGATTTATAATTACACAAGCAATTGTGGATAGATTCAAGGAAGGAATTTGTATTCTAGTTGATATAGATCATACATATATTCAAGCAGTGGAACCTTGGGAGACATTTCTTGATTCCTTGAGCTATGAATTAAATGATGATGTTGCAGTTGGTTATGTTGATTTGTTGTTGAATTGAGACAGAGACAAAGCTGAATATAGATTTGGCACACATGATGAGATCACATAGCAAGCTCATCAAGCAACCTTAGAGAAGGTATCACACAAGAAGGTTGACTCTATAATGAGGTAGACACTATCAGAGGCTGAAATGATAGAGAGTGAATCTGAGCCTGTAAGACAAACAATGAAGCAAAGTATACTGAACATAAAACCTTTGTCAGTATTAGTTGCTGAGACATCTTTGAAATAGAGCATTCCATATGCAGTAGTGTCCAATGTTCAGCCTAGTGAACCAAAGAGAAAGTCTGAAAGATTAGTGGAAGTAGTGTCTACAAAGACAAAGAGAGTCAAACAGCTGGCCATAGGATTAGGAAAAAGACAGAAAAAATTGTTGATAATTGACCCTAGTGATGAAGAAGATGAGGAACAAGAAACCAAGCAAGTAGAAAAGGTGACTCCACCTAAGCAAGCAATAGGCAAAGCTCGACAACCCTGGAAGTCGAAGATAAAAAAGATCAACACAACGATTGCAAATGAAGGTAACTTTATTCAGATGAAAAAGTTTTATGATTTGTATAACAATTTTGAGAAAAATTAGATAGATATATCTACTATGAGATATATTGTATCAAATAATCTAAAATTGAAGGACCTTGAGAGCATTATAAACCAGAAAGTCTATGAGAGACTCATTGAGAAAATGGCTCCTACAAGGGAAGAAGACCTTGAACTTCAAAAGTCTACGCTTAGAACCATTTGCAAGATTGATGATGAAGATGAAATTAAAAGACCATTGAATAACCTTGCTCCTTACTTGAGGAATAAATTGAGACCATTTCTATTTATGATTGGAGAAAATGATAAGTTAAGAAATGAGACTACAAAAACAATCAGTCAAATGTTGATAGAGACAACATCTCCTCCAGCTCCTAAAACCTTGAAAGTGTTAGTAAGTGGTGACACTATGCAAATTGATCAAACAAATGTTACCATTAACATTGATGATACCAATCCATTTGGTGGCCAAACTAAAAGAACTAGACACCGAGGATATTGAGGATAAGTTGAGAAAGATTGAGGAAAAAAAGAAGCTATTGGAAGAAGGAAAGAAGAAAATAGAGGAAGCCAAGCATAAAATTGCTTGAGGAAGATAAGAAAACAAAAGGAAGATGAAGAAAAAAGAAGAATTGTAGAAGAAGAGAAGAAAAAGAAAACCGAGGAAGATGAAAAAAAAAGATTGGAAGAGAAGAGAGAAAGAGAGGAAAGAGAAAAGAAAGAAGAAGATGAGAAAAGAACAAAAGAAGCAACAAAGACACATAGGGAGGATGAGACTAAACCATCTAGTTCATCCACTCCACTCTCTCTTGCCAGTTTAGCTACTGATGATGATAAAAAAAATCTAATCTCATCCCTATCCAAATTTATATAGAAGAACAAGATAGTGAAAAGTTTGCAAAAAACATTAATGGAAGTGACAGACAGACTGCATAGTACATTGGCACTTCAACACACTGAAATAGATCCAGAACAAAGAGCACAAGCTGTGCTAAAATATTTTGATGAAGAGTTTACAAATTTGTTAAATGTTGTAGAGGCGAAGGCACAAATTTCCCATGATGATAACTTGTTTAGCACCATTTGTTAGAATATCAAGAATGACTTAGTTAATCTTGATACTTGGATAAAAGAACTTCAAAAATACTAGTAGGAAGGGAAAAATTTGTATGTTAAGTGTACCTTGTCATACAAGATGATTAAAGAAATTGATAGTCAGATAGAGACAAAGATGAGTGAGTTAGAGGCTTTATCTAGCCATATCCAACATCCATCATGAAAAGCATATGATTTTGAAGGTCAAGTTGGTAGTACTCACAGTGACATTAGGAAACTAGAACTTTAGAAAGAACAGATTTTGAAGAGGACATCTGGTTTCAGAGAATCCATTGCTCTAAAATTATCTTTTGTTGAGAAATAGTTAGAGGAATGTGTCAAGGCCAAGGACACATATTCAATTTTTTCGTATTCAAATATTAATGCAGTTGAGATTGCATCATATGCTTTATGTACAATTCTCACCTCAGCTGAGTCTACCAAGGAAACATGGACCAAATATATGGATAGTTGAAGGCTATTTTTGATGATTGTATAAAGATCATATCATCATAAGGAAGGACAACAATTTTGACAGTTTTTGGACAATTTTTTGGATAGAATCTTGACATTTTGACCTTTTTCATTGATGTCAAATAGGGAGAGATACATGTGAAAATTGTATACATGTCAAAAAGTGGAGAGATACAATGTGAATAAAAGGAGTAAAGTATATTGTAAGGGGGAGCATATGTAAAGTTGAATAGGTTGTAATAGATTTAATGTTTATATGTTTATATGTTAAGTTTTTGTCACTTAGCCAATTTTCCTTATTTTGTTGCCATCAATGCCAAAGGGGGAGATTGTTGAAAATTGGCTAATAGTGATATGTAATTGTTATCATTTATGTAAAAAAATGATGTGCATGCTAACAGGAAACCTCAGAAATAAAGATACTCAGTGGTTGGTAATCAAAAAATTGTCAAGTATAGAATTTGGTTTACAACAATGTATTGTTTTGTTTATAGCATGTTGCTGATGTCATATTATGACTAGCAAAGTTACATGGAGATAGTATACATGTTGGTGATGATGTGTATAACCTCAAAAGTTAGTACAAACTGTATGAAATAGAGATAATCATGTTTTGATGAAGCAGGATATGGAATTGAAGGAAAGAATCATTTTGTTTACTAAACAATTACTTGTCCAATTAGGGCTGACATCCTAGATGTTTAGTCTAACTTGGAAAAGTGGTTTGCAATCTTAACCAACCCAATTTTTTTGTGTGTAAAGGCATGGTATTTATGCACATGACATTTTGCGATAAGATGTAGAGAGCTATTATGTAGTTATGAATTGCAAAATTGTGATGTGTGAACTTTTGTGAAAGTAATATATGCAAAGTTTTATATGAGCTATTTGGTGATCTGAGATCAAGTTGAAGATAAGATATTAGCCAAGGAAGAAAGATAACAAGTAAATTACTTGTTTGAGAAATGAGCTCTTCTTGTAGTTGAAATTGCATGTTCAGGCAATGGGCTCTTCTTGCATACATTGTACCACAACTCCTAACAAGGTTGGAATCTCCTAATAGGGATTCAAAGTCTCCTAACAGGGACTCCAAATGCTAAATTTCCTCATTGACTCCTAACAGGTTCCATCCTCTAACAAGGAACTTATATATCAGTATATTATCTAGTGAGTATCATCCCCACTAGGGTTTTCTCTTGCCAAGGTTTCCCTGGTTAACAAAATATGGTGTTATGGGTTATCTTTGCGCATTGTTATTATCATTGTTCAACATTACTTTATTTATTTGTTATGCATGGTTTAAAGTAAGAAATAATATCCATTTGGTGACTAAAGTTAGTAGATTATTGATTCACCCCCCCTCTTAGTAATCCTTATTTCTAATAGACTATTGTGCTCATAGGTTGTAGGCTTTCGCTTGATTGCAATATGAGCTCATCTTCTTGACAAAGGTGCATTACAATGGTAATAATTTATCATGTTATCATTTAAGAAGTTCATTAAAAGGATTTACAATAAAGCATTTTCTTCCTATTCATAGATACTTCCTAATTATTTTCCTAAGGTACTACAAATTATCCTAAAAGAACCTTAACTCTTTCCTACTAGAAAAGCATGGAAACAACTAATATGGAATCACATCAACAGAACTTGGAACAAGACTAAATGAAACTTTTTAAAATTAGATATGCCCAACTAATATTAGGTGAATGCTACCAATGAAATCCAAAAAATGCAGTAAAAAAATAATGATACTATCAACATCTGTTATTTTCCCATACTTCCACAGTCTAAACGCTTTTTTCACCAAGAAAAACTTCTTCAAAAGAGTCCTGACTGACATTAAAATACACTCCTCACAAAGTTATATATAACATTATCTGATCATATTCTAAGAAGTTTATAAAGTACTATCTAGAACAATGCAAACTAAATGTCATTGTCTTTCTAGTAACCTACAAAATCAAATTTAGAATAATAAGGACTACAAGGAATAAAGATTAAGTACCCATCAGTCAGAATGTTGTAAATATGGGCATTTTTCTTGATTCCAATCACATTCATTTCCTTTGTGACTGCTAGAGCACTCTGCATCCTTCCTGCCATGCAGCATGCCTTAAGCAAGGTTCCATATGATATTTCATCAAGCTTCAAACCCTTACTCTTCATCTTTGCAAAATACTCAAAAGATCTATCAATCTCACCAAAAAATGCATAAACTTGCATTATAGTAGTGTATGTACACTCATTCAGAGATACCTTGGCCAATGTCATGTCGTCAATAATCTTGAGAGTATTATCCATCTGCTTTGGAATAGAATTTCAATGATCTATCAAAAGAAATTTAATTACTTGCCTATTTGACATAAGAGGAAAGTTGTGGAAATCTTAAATAAAAGATGAATCATTTGTCTCTTGCATTACATGAGAAGATATCAATACTTAATGATGTAAATATCTGGTACTTGTTTGCTATAACCTTGAATTAAGGGTTGACTTTATTACACTGTAACACCAATGTGTTGCAAATAATCAAAGGTGAATGGGAACTTACCTACTTCTTTTGAACTAAACCATATAGGAGAACATTAAATGTTTGTACAGTCAGAATGCGGCCACATCCCTTCATCTATTTAACTATTTTTAAAGCCATCTTCATATCTCTAGACTTTGTATACCCATAAATTATGGCAGCAAATGTTCGAGCTGATGTCTTTTGCCTTTCCTTGTGCATTAGTTCAAGAATTCTAATAGTACGGTCAAGATTAGCAAGCTTACAAAATGCATTGATAATGATATTATAAGTCACAACATCAGGCTGAAAATAAGGCCCTCCAAATAACAGCCTAAAAAGTAAAGCCAATGAAAACAATCCATTGAGTAATCTCTCACTTACTTTATGCCCATTTTGGCATATTTGAATTGGGACAAGGATTTCTATGTTCATGTGAATGCCTCTAACATAGAAATCCTTGTCCCAATTCAGATATGCCAAAATGGGCATACACACTAGCCTTGTTTGAGCTCCTCAAGGCCTGTCCTTGTGCAATCTCCCATGCATATGGCTTGCCATTTTGAGTCAACTTATCCAACTAATAGGATTTTTATGTAAAGCTCTTAATGAGCTTCTGGAAGTACCCAAAGTGTCCAAGAAAGAGTTAAGTTGAATAACATCCATAGGGGGCTCCATATCAAGGAAAATCCTCACTTTTTCTAGAATCATCTTCAATCCAATAATCTTACACAAAATGATTTTCTCACTTGGGAAATTATTATGCCAGTGACTCTAGTTTCAGATGGTTAAGCCAAATTCACAATATTGTGGGAGTTATTTAGCTTTCAATGGTTATATGTTTATTTTATTTTCATATACTTTGTAGTTGTTTTGCATATACTTGCATGATATTTGGTCAAGTATATTTGCTTTAGATTTGTAGTAGAAAGATTGATTTCTGGGTGAGTATGGAAGACTTATAGGCCTATACCCGGTCACACAAATCCATCACCTACTAGAAGGCCTTTCTAGCAGGACATAGAGTTTAAGAAGCAAGCAGTTCATACTTCAACAATTTGAATGAATTTGTTGCATATTAATAGATGGAATTGAATAAAGTATTTTATGTTTGGCACGGTTCAATTCAATGTTGATCATTTTGATCAAAATTTATGGAGTTTGGTAATTGCAATAGATACATCATTCTAAACCAAAAGTTAACCTTTTTCTTGTCATTTCACTATGTAAGAAATTTTATTGCATTCTAACATTATTGTAGTCACAAGGAGTTTAAATGTCAAAAGTTATCTCTCTCATATTTAGTTTGCATGAAAACTGTCTGTATTAATGTCTACCTGCATATTTACATAGTGTGGATCATCTATATGCATTCAAAAGTAAAAAACAATTGCATTTGCATTATGGTTCTTTACATAGAAATCTTAGTAACAATTTGAGAGCATTTATTACACATTTGACATCATTTCAAGCAATCATTAATAGACTAAAACATTGAAACAACATGTACAAAGATTGTTTGTAATGTATTTAATGAAGTTCCTTGAGTCTCTAATTTTGAGGCTGAATTTGGAAAGGGATCTTTTAGTGGTATAAGTGCATGATCTTGCCAGCCTGTAGGCTAAAGAGAACTTGCAATACTTCCCCATCACATGGAGATTCATTGTCCTCCAAATTAATATGTCAACCACTTCTGGAATTTCCCTATTAAGAGGAAGTTAAAAATGATATTTCAATCAGGATAGAATAATCTTGATTAATATTTTAGTTCAAACATCAAAAGAAAAAAATCTTTTAGCTTTACAATAAGATACAACCATAGGATAATGAACAAAAAACTACATCCATTTTTAGAAGATTATATTTTCTCAATACCCTAAGGACAATATTAAGAATTCATAACATTTAAGCACATGTCTACAAACTCCAAAGTAGGAGCATAAATACCATGCAAATTAAAAAACCAAGTTTAAATTTAGCATGAAAGAAAGAGGTCCTATTAGAATAATACATCCATGTGT
Organism: Cupressus sempervirens; assembly: GCA_028749045.1. Classification (NCBI taxonomy): domain Eukaryota; kingdom Viridiplantae; phylum Streptophyta; class Pinopsida; order Cupressales; family Cupressaceae; genus Cupressus; species Cupressus sempervirens. The sequence continues at coordinate 749,858,961 of CM053783.1, forward strand.
TCACAGTAAACAATAATAAGTTAATCACAATATTGGCACAAAAATGAACTATACTTGATTCCCCAAATCAGACACATGCAAAATTCATGTGAACATAATCATTTAATAATATTGAATCAAAATTAATATATACCTTGAGATAGATCACGTGGGATTTCATGTTTTTGGATGAACTAGACAATACACAAGTAAAGAAAGTAATAAAATTTCCAAATAAATTAGTAACATTCCAGAAAGCATAAGAATAAGAAAATTTTGTAACAAATCAGATCATGTAGAAAACCATTATAAAAACTTATAATCACTCATAGACATGCATATCCTCTTTTGAGTTGAAAGCGTCCACTTGGTATAATCATGCTCCAAGGGAGGTGAAAAAAAATGTTGTAATTAATGCATCAATTTATTGTGAATTATTATGAATTCAAAAAACTTGAAAAAAAGAATCAACTATTATTAAATTACATTTGTCAAGAACTAAATTTCATGTACAAGGATGTCACATTTCATAGGAGAAGATAGGAAAGATACCTGATGCTTGGAGGCTTATATGCATACTCGAGTGGAAATTTAAGTTTGCCATAATATACTCCTCATCATCAAATTTAAAGTGAACCACGTATGCTGTAAGGAATATGATAAATACTAATTTTTTTGCTAAATAATGTTCAATATTTGGGGCAATAAATATCTACAATTAGGCCAAGCAACAAGAGAGTATAAGCCATCTAAAATAAGCCCACAAAAAAAGTGCATGAACAATGTATAGGTGCATGTGCTTAGGCAAACACTAATTGTGATACACAAATAGAAAAATTTGAGCAGAACAAAACCCATGTGTCAATCTCACATCATATTCCCAAAACCACATTAGACATATAATAGTAAACCAACATAGTAAATTAAACCACCATATCTATGTTTTAGTTCATTAGGATATTAATTGCATCATTCAACCATACATACAACATGATACAGTCATTTAAGCACATGCATGGAACATATTTCCATATCAAGGAGAAAATATGAAAATGAAGGAATCATAACAAAAATGAAAGAATGAATCATGTTTTACTCATCATTACAGAGAAGGAAGTAGCAAACATGGCTACTGAAATAACCACCCCAATGATCCCAACAAAAAATTCTTGTCCCGTGCCATGAAATTTGCAGTAATTTGCTACAAATGTCAAGAATTTCATTTAGGTTGGAATTTAAGTTGCTATTTACCATGGTATTGTTCCCTTTAAGTTGTTGTTTATGTTTCCTATTTTTAATTTTTTTTTTTTATCATATTCACCAGTGTTCTTTTTCGTCAATACTATCATTTGATAATGTACTTGAAATATTTATAATGGGTCAAACTTCATTCAGCTGAAAGCATGAGTAACAATTATTGGCTATCTATTTTGTTTCTCTTAGCACCAAATTATATACCATACCCATCAGACCTAGATATGTTAGAAGTTGGAAATGGTAATATGACTAGATATCTCCATTGTTGGTTCATAATGGCATTTGGAGGTTTTGTAGAGGAGGAAATGTACTATAATTTGGTTTAAGTAGTGAATTTTAAGACTACTCTAGGCGAGTTGAATGGTAACTTGACTAGGAGTAGTCATATAACAGAGAAGCAAGACATGCAAAGGGTGATTGAATGAGCCAAACCAATGGTTCAAGGATGTGTGAGAGTCCTAATAATAATTAATATCCTATTGAGAAAAAAAATCTTGTAATATTTATCATAGAATGCTAATTGTATCTACCTCATCATATCTACCTCCACAATTGACTGCATAGCCCACTTGATCACTTCCAAACTTTAGGCCAATTCCAGAACCCATGCCAAAACCATGGAAATTACATCCATATTTGACCTATACCTATGTTTGGCATAAAAAAAACTCCCCTCCAATAAATCCCATCACCACATGCAGAAATTCTCTATCCCTAAAATTGAACAACCACTTCAACTGTTGGACCAAAATTGGTCCAAAAAAGGCAGCTTGCTGCCTACAAGACAACAATGTAAGTGTCACTTCCATCACCACCACTGTAACTAATAACAAAAGAACATTGTAGTAGGGAAATAGGAACACCTTTCCTTCTTATAGTGGCCCTCTACATTAGAGCATATTGCCTTTGGAAACCATTGGTGCAAGCATATAAGGATCAACCAAAGAGGGCATCACCATTGAAGCATATAAATATTGTCATATCAGAGACAACTTGGTACAAGGCACCCTAACCATCTCCATAAAATTTTGGGTCATGATTAGTACGTTATTATGTCATGTTAGTTTAGGGATTTAGTTATTGTAGACACCTAAAAATCCTTTAGAAAATAAAGTATTTTTATTTTCTGAAAAAAATCCCTGATGACATCATCATTTATTAATTAATTAATTTATTTTTATGCCATTAAATCCCTTTATCTTAATTAAAAATATTTAATTAAGGAATCCCTCCCAAAAATGTTTAAATCTTATTTAAACATTATTTCCTTATTTATTAATTATTTAATTAATAAATTGACCAAAAATCCCAAAATAAATAATTTATTTATTTTTTGTCCAAAACTTGGCCAATTTCCTTAAGACCACTAACCTCTTCCAAAATCTTCTAAATCCTTCTTTAATTTTGATTAAAGGCTAATCCCATCATTTCCTACCCGTAATCCCAACTCAAAATATTTAATTAAGATTAAATATTAATCCTCGTATTTATTAAAAATATTTTAATAAATATTTTCTCAACCTAAACTCTTGAAATAAATAAAACTTTATTTATTTTCTAAAAAATCTTATTTATCCTCATCCTAAAAGCCTAGACTCTTCTAGAAGATGTCAATTCTAATCCTAAACCCCCCTCTAACCTTGTCACATTCCCTAAACAAGGTTAGCCAACTCCTAAGCTAATCCTAATCCCTCTTCTAATCATGTGCACAACTTAAGCAAGGGTTAAGACTTGCTAACCCAAGCCAAAGTCAATAATCTCATCCTCCTCCCAACCACCTCTAAGCCAAAGTCAACAATCTCATCCTCCTTCCAACCATCTTTATTTATGACCCAACCATCTCTATTTGACCCAACCATCCCCATTTATGGCTCAACCTCCCTCATTACTCCTTTGACCAACCCATATCCTACCCTCTCACATCCAATCACCTTGTGACATGTGTCACCTCCTAATTGGCTTTAAACAAGCACAATCCATGTGCTCCCCTTTGAGTGCATCCTAGCCCTCCCTTACCATCTTACCATCCTTGCATCCTGACTGTCCATCCTTCCACCCCTTGGCCTATAAATAGAAGCCTCTCCCTTCACCAAAATCATCCACTTTTGAAGCAAACTTATAATGCTATTTTGAGAGCCTAAAAACTACCAAAATACTATTATAATGCTGAAAACCCTCCATACCTTCATTGTTGAATCATTCATCCACACTCATATTTTATTATCACTCATCCATTTGGAGCTTGAGCACATCGTGAGCATACATCCACTATCCATCAGGGACATAGCTTCGTCATCATGAGAAGCACTTGAGGAGTTTACCATCTTTGGTCTACTTTCCTCAATTTTGTCTTCTTTGGTCCTATCTTAAGTGTTTATTTGTTTTTAGTATTGAGAATGCTTTTTATAGATTAGTGTTCATTTTACTCTACTAAAATAGGTGATACAGTTATTTCATATCATGTTCAAATTAAGGTCATCTCGACCAATTTCTTGTTTTAAGCATAATGGCTCATAGTGAGTCAAAAATAGGAAAATTCCATGCAAGGGCATGAATAGGGTATAATTTAGTATTAAAAGGTATTAATAAAATTTTAAACATATTTAGGGTGTCTAAGAAGCATGAGAAATCATAAAATGTAAAGTATACAAAAAAAGTGTAAAATTGTCAAAAATTGTAATTAGCAATTTGTGCAAAATGGCAAGTATTAGAAGATGAACAGTCATCCACTTGAATGACCTCTTAGAGGAGGTGAAAGGTCTTTTTTTTGGTTATAAAATATTACATCTTCATATATAAGATAAAGGGAATGTATGGAGAAGAGGAACAAAGTGTTTTGTATATGTTTGTGAAATAGAGATCAACATTTTGGTGTAATATTGTTGTTATACCAGCATTTAATTTACATTCCTTTTATCTTCTTCTGGAATTTGTGGTTGTGATGATTTAAAGATTCCTATTCATGGTGAAGAGATTAGTACTTCTATGATTGATTAATTTTTTTTCTATTATCATTATATTATTACCAAATATGCATTACTTGCTATTTGGACATTTAATTCCATATATTTTCAGAATATGGTGTGATAGTGAATGCTTGTTTTTTTTGTTTCATGGAAGTAGAGAAGATGGTGAAAGGTTTTTGGGTTGTTAAGAAGGTACTAGAAGGAGTCCAAACCATAACTTAATCCCCCATAAAGTTATGAACTCGAAATCGACAAGTAAATGTTGTAAATAAAAGCAGTGAATCAACATTCTAAAGAAACCATGACAAAAGTTTTATGAGAGTTGTATAGTATTGGAAGGTTGGTAGGCATCCATGGGATGTTAGGAAACATTTTTTGAAGTATGTAATAGTTGAGATATTTAATTTTGAAGTCAGCAATTACACTCAACAATGAAACCCTCACCAAGGATAGGTTTAAAAGTTTAATCATCTACTCAAAGACAAGGAGCCCAAGAATCAATAGTTTGAAGATTCTTAATAAGGTAATGATAACTTCAAGTTCATTGATGGTTTTATTTGAGAATTTTATGAGTTTGTAACATGAGTATGAGTTTAGGCCTATTAACTAGAATAGGGCCTTCGAGTTATACACTGTATTTGATAGTTGGAAATCTATAATTTTGGAATTAAGTTAGTTTTAGTAATGGGTATCTCAATCTACCTTTAGTTTCGGTAGAGTTGGATTTATTACCCTAATCCCAAGGTAGGTTTGTAAGGGAGAGTCCACATAGGAAGGGTTTGTGGGAATTTATTTTTTGAAGCCCACTATAGTATATAAAACTTTATGCATGTTTAGAACCTCATTATTGGTGATGAATTTAAGCCTTTGGAAGTAGTTTGGGTTTTGGTGAAGGTATTGATTGAAGCATTTGGAATAGGTGAGGTGGTGTAAGGAATAGGCTAATCACCCAGTCTCTAATCTTGGAGAATTCTAAGGGATAACATATGATATGCTTAGGTAAGGTTGGAAGAAGCCTAGCCTAGTAGCTTGAGAGTTTGGTAATAAGAAACAAGATCATCACATCTTCCTTGCATCACAACTTTAGTACTATTTAACAACATGATAATATTTTCATATTAGAAGACCTACCACAATATTCAAAGTATATTATTATTGTTAGCATGATGTGCATATTATCAATTCTATATCAGACACAAAAAGCAATACCCAGTACCTAGATCACTCTCAACTGTTTATTGATATGCACATATTTGCTGATTTGATGATATACCCAATCCTTTGGAATGAATTACTTTATATTTTGCATAAGTTAATCTACATAATATCATTTTGAATGTAATAAAAAGGAGTAAAAAATAATTGTATTTTTTGTTTGGCAGGTCAGTGTGGATTTGATGTTGAGAAGGTACTTTAATCAAATGATTTCACAAACTATGCTCAAATAAACTTTCCCTCCTTTTTCAATCTAAAATTGATAGAGAATGTTCTTGTTGGCGCCATGAAAAACTAATATTACTCCAAATCAATGTAGCTTCAAACATGAACTACCATAGGAACAACTACACTTCACCAATGAGTATCATTTGGTATAAGACTCTAAATTATGGCACATGTCTCATAGAGCCCTTGAGTTGATTAGGAAATTCAACTTCTAGAAAAAACATGAAATACAAATGAAACATGTGGACATGATTCGAATGGCTTGTTGATGATCTAGTCAAAATCTAATGAAAATTGATGCTTATGTGTTACTACATAGATGAAATATTTTTCTAGTTTGAGTGCTCACCTGATGATTATGTTAAAAAAAATTCCACTATGACAAGCCAAAATAATTATAAAACAACTAGAAATTGCAAAATTTCATATAAAAAAAATACTCAATATTTTTTTTGATGCAATATAGTTTGTAGGCATAGGATTCTTTTGCACCATATGAGGAGCTCTAGGATTATAAATGGAACATTATCCAATATACTTTTAAGTTGGAAGCTGAAGCTAACCCATTATATAAACTTAGGTGGGAAAATATATGATAGAACCCTTCATGCAAGAAAAACTCTCTAAATGTATTATAAAAGTGGATATCATATTCCCAATCAAACATTCTCTAGGTAGCTAACCTAGATCGAGTTAGGAAGAAGAATTGTGACCAACCATTGTTGGCTTCTGGGACCTTGGCAAAGAATAAATGAAAGATCATTACCCATTCCTGCCAATGGACAAAAGATTTTAAATAATAATTAGACTCAAAGATTTTTTTCATCCTAAGGATAATTTGTATTTGATCAAACTTGGTTGAGAGAGGATGATCAATATAAGATAGTATGCACAACAAAATAGAGTATATATTCTCATTAGATAATGCCCTTTTTTTTACCTAATGCTGGTGCTACCTTTTGAGGGGCATGGACACTATTTTAAAGGCTAATAAATGAGAAAGTCCTTGTGAGTTTGGATAATACAATTTTAGTTTCATAAATCCAAGATGACCACATTGCACATATATGTTTTCTAATATATGTACAGTCAGAGGTAAGATAATCTTGGCTTTTAAAATTCTAAGAAATCTAATTTTGTTGTTCTTTATGTCAAATTTCTTGAACACATTTCTGAAGATAGTTTTGCTAGTGATGTTGAATGACTTGATGCTACTCTATACCCGACTTTACTAAGTCATCTGGCTTTGTTATTATTCTTTAAAAATGCTTTGTAATATTTATTTCCAGCAACAATAGTTTTATTTTGACATGACTAGTCATTCAAAAGATGGTAAAAACCTGCATGGTCTCTATGCTACTAAGAAAATAAGATTAATGTTGTAGATAGTTTAATACTATTCATCAATGGTTTCCTCTTCTAATTTTTTTTTGATGGAGTTCTACTGAGATGTATTGAGCCATACATACCCATTGACCTACTTGGAGTTTCCAAGTGAGGACTGGCAACTCTATTTTAGTTACGCTTATAATTAATTTGCATATTAAAAGAACCAAAGATGAAAAAAATGAGACAACCTTGATACCAACAAGAACAAGCAGAAGCTAGAATTCATATAGGGAGAGTGAACAATGTGGAAAGATCAAAATTTTGGTAAACCATTTAGACCTACCTACCTATCATTGTCCTAAAGTATGTAAACTAGATATAAATGCTCTGTTCATTGATGTAAGAAATCCATATCTATACTTTGAAGATTCAAGTGATAACATAATCAAAACACAAAAAATTGCACAAGTTTGTTTAAAGGACAAACACTTAATGAAATCATTTCTTCATGTACAAATGATATCTAATATTTTAGTGTATACATTAGTAAAAATGTTCCCCAAGGTATGAATCCCTAGCCTTTCACTTAGAAACATGTACTTATCATAGTTAGTCATGGGACTATCATCATTCAACAAAACGTGTCATATCACTATTAGGACAATCACATTCAAAACTTACATTAAAGATACAAAGTAACCTTACCTTAGGTATTAAATACATCTTTTGGTTTCTATTAAAATACACTTGGAATCTGATTTGAAAAGTTTAGAAATATCATCTCAAACTGTGATAGGTAATGACTTACTAGTTAGGATGTGGATCTGATTATTGGAGTACTTTGTAAAGGTTTTGTGATCTTAATAGTGTTTATGGAGAAGCCTTAAGATTGTTTGAAAGGATGGTAGGAAAATGATTTACAAAATAAGTGAAGTTATGGTGATTGGTCAGAATTAGTTGTAGTGACTGTCATAGTTGGACACAAAGGAGGGATCACACTAAGAAAATGCAAATGAGAGCATCCACATGAAAGAAAACCAATATGTCTAGTTTATCATTCCATCAGTACAAGAAACAAGAGATATCCAAAGCCCATATCACTTGCACGGCCAAAACTTAATCTTTTAAAAAAATCCTTAAGCAATCAACTTTTATGTTTACATCATAGTCAGAGCCCAACTTCCTAGATTAAAAATTTGGGGAGAAACTTTAATGTTTCAACATCTATATATGCAAGTATAATGTAACACCATTCCAGGTAAAATTGCTTTGGAAACATACAACACCATTTACATAAACAAATTGCAATGGATGAGAACATGAGAACATAATTTACCATACATGCGCCATGAGGTAAATTTGGACTCGTGTGATGTCTCCAGTTGTTTAAGGAAATCCATACTCATCAAAGAAGCGCATTAAATCACCAAAATTTCCATGTAGATCCCCAAATATTTTGATTGGAGCCTTTAATTGTAGAACTGTCCGCTCCTACAAAATTGAAAACCTTCTGAATTCTGATCAATTATACATCAAGCTTGAAAACAACAATAAAATTTTATGGAATTAAGAGGTGAGGAAGAAGTAGAAAATATTAAATAGTTTATAATTAATTTATTGATGCATATGAATGAATATATTAAACAAATGAAATATAGCCAAAAACTTGACCAGTTTCTATTTATTAAAAAAATGTTATCTACATTCATTTCCTCTTTTATTACTCTTTTCTGACCCACCAATCAATTCTTCACTCAACTCCTAAAAATTATTCGGATTGAAAGTTCAATTTCATTAGTATATTGCCAAAGACAAAAACTTGACCAATTTCTATATATTAGAAAATGCTTTCCATAGTAATTCCCTCTGATGTAAATAAAACTTCCCTTCTTTACCTTTTGCCCACCTTGTAGCTCAATTTAGGACAAAAGTATATTACCCCAAGTTCAAGTAATTTCTAAATATTCATAAACAACTACAAGTATCCTATGTTGCCAAATCAAATGTTTTACCTACTGAACCCAAGTATGAAATGTTTGAAATTGGATATGAATTTAGACCATCCACACATATTATGACCTTTTTCTACTCTTCCAAACATGTAAAAGGTGAATAAACCCCTAAAATGCAATGTGATCTTCATTTTCATTCATTTTACAAACACATTGAATGTCAAATGCAGTGAAGAATGGTTTTTTGAACTAGAATTTTAGTTGACTAATAATATAATGTCACCTCTCTTAGAAAAATATTGAAGAGTTAGTATCGATGGAGCCCTATTTTTTGCAAAAAATTGTGGCCTCCATTTAAGAGATGATGTTGAAGATTTGATGAAGTATTATTTTGACAAATATATTTACTATTTTCATTAGATTTTTCTAATTCATCCCACTTCACTAGCTTAATTATTTACCAATATTCTACTAATATAGTTGCTTACTTCAGCCCAAGTTGACCCATAAACAACATCATATCTCTATTATATGTTTGTATCATAAGAAAAGGGTGCAAAATGCTCTCTAAATCACCTTGTACAAGGCTTGACCTAGCCTGCCAATACAAGCAAGAAAGAAAAATATAATTGAATTTCAATGCTAGTAGAAAAAAATGAGTGAGTGTTAGTCCATGAGAAGAGAATGATGTGTATGGAATGAACATATAACTCACCCAGTCAATGATGTCATAGTGAGGTTGCCTTTTGTTAGGATCAATGGCTGGTCTTGCAACAACCAACTGCAAGAGAATGACACCAAAACTGTAGACATCAATAAATGGTGTAAGATAGTAACTTGAACAATAGTTAGGATCCATGTAACTAGGTGTCCCTTTAACAAGGCTGCTCACTTGTGACTCACCACCTAATGGACCTACCCTCACAAGCCCAAATTAAGATACTTTTGCTTCTATTTCATTGTCCACCAAGATATTGCTAGGCTTAATATCTTTGTGGATGATGGTAGGCTTGTACTCTTCATGTAGGTGATTAATCCCTACACTTGACCAAATGCTAGCAAATATTCATTCTTTTATAATGGTGAGATTGGAAACACTAGTTCCTATTACAACTACACAAATTTAAGCTAATTTGTTTAATCGATTCATATGAAATCATAATAATTTATCTAATAAACCTATTTATTTGCATAATTTTACATAATCATCTAAACAAATCAAAATTTAAAATGTGTCATATAAATCTAGTTTTAAGAACAACATTAGCAAACATTTTGTCACCCAATTATGGATTAATATGTTCATTGTTCAAATTAAAAGAAAGTTAAAATGTTATCAAATGAAGGCTACCTTTAAACATCACATACTCACACATTACTTTCTCTACTACCATCTTTGAATAGCAATACCAATTTAGAGCACCAAAGGAGAAAGAGGAGAGGTTAGTTTAATAAAGTTGGAATATGGATATAAGTTTACAAGTCTTTCCATGGTATACAAATACAAAGTAAATGGGTTACCTTGGTTTGGATGTAGTAATGAAGGTTGCTCCAATAGTCCTCATTGACTATGGTTTGTAGATTTCGGTTGGGATCAAGGTAAATGGTGCCGATGGAGGATGTGAGGTGTTTAGAGCAACTGTCAAATGGCTAGTGGAAACTAGAACACTAAGGAGTGCTATAATTACCTAATTAGAAAACAAGTAAGACGAAAGACAAACATCTAATTGTGACTATATTGGGATAAAAAGTGCTTACCTAAGGCAGGATTGTTCTCATGGCTAGCACTACAAAATAAAATCCTTATAGCTGATACATTCAGAGAAAAGGGATATGCAGGTCCAAGAAGGTGCATATTATGAACCTGCAAATACTCTGACCAATGTTGGAGCTAGTTACTATTGAGCTGTCATTATGCATGATACTAAATGGCAAGAATTCTAGTGAATTCCTCTCTTGAAAAGCTAATTTTTTGGATCAACTCCAAGGTTCCGTATTTGTCTTACGACATACAAAAATCTGCTCAATTGAAGATAAATATGATTGTTCACGAGGAGGCATTTGCTGGTTCACTTTTGTTCTCGGATGAAATCAAGAATTTGCATGCTGTTTCAAAATAACACACAAAAGAACTATATTTTTGTATTTTTCAATGAATGCAATCTAATAATGCAACTAATATGAAATCTTATTCTAACAAGGGGTTAGCAAAGAAAATAATAGAACTTGAAAGAAAAAAACATGAAATTGAAATCCTAACAGACATAAGCTACATAAAGCAACACACTACGAGTTAAGATTTTGAAGAAATCAATGGGTAACCAATGAAAACAGGAGCAATGCTTCCTAGATTCTACTGATGCAATTGTTGATGTGAAATTTCAATAATCAAATGATGTTTCACTCTTCATCAAATCGCAAGGCCACATAAAGTGCACTCATGCGAGACAAAGAATTATGTAGGCACAATTTGGTGATCTCTTCTCAAGCTACATACATCAGCGAAATTTGTAAAACTATGGAAAACACCAAAACTAAAAGATCGCACAACTAGAAACAACATAATAAACCTTTGGCTCAATCACAATCTCATGAACAAAATTCACAAAACAATGACACATTCAGAAGAGAATCACTACACTCCAAATGCGAGCACCAAAAGAATAATTTTATTGCATAATAATGGTGGCCTTTCTTACATATTACAATGGGTTATTTATAAGAAATCATCTCCTCAATTTGTGTTGAGAGTGAGATATTCTTCATGCAATAAAATGCTTTTAATCAGTAAATCAAACTAAATATATACAAACTAACAATTAAATTGGTGCTTAGTAGGACTCCATCCATATTTTATTGGTTAATTGGATGCATGAGCCTTTACATGTCAAAAAAAAAGAAATTATGAGAGAAGAAAGAGGAGGAAAGCTTTCTGTCAAAGTAGGAGTGTCTAGAAGTGCAAAAATTGGAAGCTAGTCCTTTACTAGATGTTTGTCAAAGTTAAACTACCGTTAGAATGCATTTTTTGTTAGATTATGGTGACTGATTAGGAAAGTACTGTACATACTTCATAAATAGAGGGGTTCAAATTTTTTTTGGCCATGGCCTACATGGTAGCCGACATATTATGGCTGACATGTTGTAACCCTAAAATGAATAAAATACTTGTATAAAAGGGTTTAGGGTTAGGTATTTTCATTATGTTATGATGCAAAATTGGTTCTTGCGACGGTATTGAGCTGTAAGGGATTAAAAATTGTAATCAGGTTGTAATCACTGGATTGTAATAACATCGGACTTGCTGTTTGGTGGACATAGCCTAGGGATTGGGTGAACCATGTTAAATCTTGGTGCCTTGTGTTCATTTTTGTGTGATCTATTATTATTTTTGTTATTGGTTATATTTGCATGTAGTTTTTATTTCTGTCCATAGTTTATCCTAACATTTTTGATGCACGGAAAGCTCTATTTTTGGAACTAGCAGTTAACTACCGGCACACCTTTGGAATTGTGGACCTACGCACCTATGGAGTTGCAGACCTCAATAGGGTAAAAATCTCAAAATTTTACTGAGTGTCAAAATTGAAATTTTGGCATCTGGGTTTTGTCCTTCGTCATCCCAAAGCTATGTTTGGATGTTTGCCTTTGAATTTCTCTTTCATCTCAGTAATTTTAGCCACATACAATAGATCTAAAGCCTCATATTTGTCTTTGACCTTCTATCTGTGATTTTTTACCTCAATCTGAATATTAGCAAAATCCCTAAGTTTGGTATCTAATTCTAATAGAGCTTCTTCTGTCCTGAAGGCTTGCCAGATATCTTCATCATTGGATGCTTCCTCCAATGTCTTCTTAAAATTCTCTACTACTACCTCAATAGGCAATAACTTTTCTTGTTCCTCATCTTCAAAAATATCCAAGCATGCATCACTATAGAGTTTCTCTACTTCCAGAATTCATTCTCGGGCTTGGTCCTTAAGCTGATGAATCTCCTCATGTAATGTTTCCATTACTTTATTGCTATCCGCTATTTTCTCTATCCAATCATCAATAATATCTAATTCGTCTTCCATATATACATAAACCAAAATCCAATACCTTTACCCCTTTATGGCTTGTAGAGTTTGAAAATCCTTACTCCAGGCGTGTACTTCATCCATAATCTTGGAGTCCTACTTCAAAATTGCTACGATCTTATTCACATTCTCCTGCATAGCATGCAGTAACTTCAAATTTCCTATAATAGTCACAATTCCTTTCTCCTCAAAAATTTCCCACCATTGCTGATAGGCTTTAAAAAATGGATCAAGCTATACACCTCCCCTCTCTCTAAGTATGGTATTCAAAGTCTGCTCAGGGTGCTTAGGATCCAAAGGAGCAACTACTTTGGCTAGATGTCCCTTTAAGATCTCGACCTGCCTTCAAAGTGTTTGGAGTTTGGCCTCATCTTGCTCCATGTTCTTGATGACCTCTTTGAATCCCATGTAGGCCTTCCCAACATAACCTATTTTAATTCATAGTCTTGGGGACCAAGGCTTTCAACATCTGTGTCTTTGGGAGGAACATCCACTTGTGCAAACAATTCCTGGTTCTGTGTGCTGCTGACAAATGCCAAGGGTGTTGCCTCACATGACGAAGACTTAGGTTTATTCAAAATCTCTATACTATCATAAATGTCTTCTTCCAAAAATTGAAATTAAGGATAAGTACTCCTCATTGTTTCTTTCCATATCCACCTAGGAATGTGTTTAGTTGATGATTTGGCTCTTGAGGATGAAGGGGTATGTTTTATCACCTCCTTCCCCTTATCGCTCCTACTCGAAGTCATCTTCTATTGTGAGGGCTCCACTTCTGTAGCCTTAGTCTCCATGGACCCTACAACTTGAACCTCAGTGTCTTGGGAAGGTGGTTGAGAATATTCTGCCATTTGTCCCTCCTTCGGCACTTCATCGGTTGCCATTTGTTCCGGTTGTTCATCCTATGATGGTTCCTTTTGAACCTGCTATCCTTCTGAACTCTAAGGTGGAGGAGTAACCGAGCCCTAATCTACCACCATGACTTGTGGTGGAGATGGAGGAGTAAGATCAGGACCCTGTGATTTTGGCAGCATTTGCATCCAGTCTTCTTGTTGAGGTTCACCTATAGGGGTGTCTTTGATCTTATCCCTAATTAACTCTATACCCACGAGCATAAAATCAAAATTTGACATTGTGAAAATGTCATTACCCTCTTCACTCTAATCATCCACCCACTATTGTACTTTATCTTCCAAAGAAGAGAGCTCTAAGGGTTCTGTTTGGGTGGATGGTGAGGTACCTGTGGTGTTCTTTCTCCTTTGTAACTTTGTGGCTCTAGCTATCTGAGTTCTTCCCTATAAGGGCACTTGTTCCTCTTCCTCTTCTAATTCTTCTTCCTTCTCCTTTTTTTCTCCCTCAAGAATGGTTTCGATAATAGATGGGGAAGGCACCAATCTTTGTTTGAACCTTTGCCTCTTTTTCATCCCAATTTTCATCTTCTTCTTTTGTTTCTTAGGGATAGGAGGAGAAGCTAGCTCTTCTTACGAAGGAGGAATGGAAACCTGTGGAATCTCTCCCTCTTCTAGTTGGCTGGGCACAATGGGAGGCAATTGAGGTTCATCCTAGACTTGAGTAGCTCCAATATCTTGGGACCTTTGTGCACTCTCTTCTTGCTGTTGGGGAGGCACCTATTCTTCGACTTGTTTTGTTTGAATCCTCTAAGGGGAGGTCCTCTTCCTTTTGTTCTTTCCCTTCCTCTCTAGAGGGTGATAGTATCCAACTAGGTGATCAAGCTGGTATACTATCTCTGGCCTAATAGGAGACCGGGCTGCAAAGGTAGGAATTATTACTTTCTTGCCTCTACCTCTTTATGGGCGGGCATGTGCATGGAAGATTATTGTGTTAGGTATCAGATCAAGTAGAAAAGACTTGTTGATCCAATCCTTCATCATTTTGATGACATGCCTCACCCGATGATTAATATCATTGGCCTCTTCCCTGTTAACCTTAGCATTCATAATGGGTCTTTCACCTATTTTTTTTGAGTTGAACATGGGGTCCAGTAACTCCTTTGAATCCTGTTGCCTTATCTCCTCCAAGATGTTCAACTGGAGAGGCTTCTCTACTAGATACAAAGTCATCCTACAATAGTCCCTTATGTGGACATCGTAGTCATTTGTTGCATTCATCCACTGATCTTCAACAACATCTTCATGATGGAACTCTTTTCTTGGTAGACTTTCCACTCTCCCGATATTATCAAAATAGGGCCGGGGATAGTTGTATTCCTCAAGAGGATAATTCTCCCACTCCCACTCAAAGTACAAAATATCTTTCTTTTGTTTCACCTGATATGGTCCAATGACCAAGGGCCATGCCCAACAAGGTCTCCATTGTCTCTTCACCCTTTCATATGCTGACTAAATTTGCTAGGCAATCTCCAATAATATCATTTTTTCACTTGGATATCTTAGGAGCTTCTTATAATTAATGGAGGCACTAGCTAGCCACAAATATGTACACATTTTAAACTGGATGAAGTAGGCCTCGAGAAGTGTTATTTGTTCTTTTGCTTCATCAAATAACCTCTTTCCATAATCTCCCTCGATGAATTAGATGATCGCAAAAATGAATGCATCATTCACAATTCTGTAATCCTTGCTTTGTGTCAAGAGCTTCTTCTTTACTAGTTGAGGGTAGATGATGTATGGCCATGCATTAGGATCCTACATACTGCCTCTCCTGTAGAAATCAGGGTAGTTTTTTGCCCTCACTGCAAGAAGGTATACCATGTAAGAATTCATATAGAACTTCTTCTTGTCTTTAACTACCCTCAATTGCTCACACAAATTTTCACTTAGTGTGGTGGCCTAGTCTAGTGGTATCTTTGTTGCTTTGATGGTCTCAATGAAGTTGACCATGAAAGAGCTGAGGTGGCCCACTGCAAGTAAACCCATGACTCTGTTCAATAGAATAATAGAATATCCAGTGTCCTTCATATATCCTTGAGTCATATCCACTGCCTATTATCCTTCCCCAAGGAGGCTTCTTAATAAGGTAAGATGATTGTATAATGTTTGTCACCTCCTTTTGGTACGCCCTGTAACATCTCTCTACTGCTTCATATGAGAGTCTAATGAATTGATCTGCTCTTGGGAGATGGAAGACCATCTCAATGTTGTTGGGTCGTAGGTCTAACACAAGTTCTCCTATGACACTCTTGACCACTCTCTCTTTAGGCATAAAATGTTGTGCCAGTGTCATGATTAGTTCTACTAACTACACTGATACAGGATGCGAAGTTGTGTTCACCAACCTAAAACAAATCAATGAGGAGACTAGTGCTAATGTCTTAGTGGGCTTATTGTAGATTCTGAGGAATTCTCCCAAATCTGTGTCCTAAGTCGGTGTCTCTGATTTTTGCATGATCGTCATAGAACCTTGATTTTGATGACATGCCTTGAAAATTGAATATAATGGACTTGGGTGCCATTCCAGATGTAGACACCATTTAATCTCTTGCATGTCATGAAAAAAAATGTTTATTAGCGAACAATAAGAAAAACCTAAAATATGTAAAAGCATTATTTTATTTAATAAATATTGATGAAAAACAAGATGAAAGGAAGGTGCATTTTGTGTTTGGTGTGGATGTGTGTGCACATGAAGTGGGTGTGGGGGACTTGATGTGAGCACGACGTATGCATAGTGCACGAAACCTTATTACTATTGGTGTGCGACATTATTTTTCCATGGGTGCATGACGCAAAGTTAGGGGCTCGTGGTGCCAAGTTTGGAAGGGTGCACAATGCTAGTTTTTTTTGAGTGGGCACATGTGACACCAAATTTTTTGAGTGGGCACATGATACCGAGTAGCAAAGGGTGCCCATGCAGTGGAGACGCTGCATGTGGGCACTTATTTGTAGGGGAATCCTGGCACCGGAAGCAAGGATGTGCACGAAGGAAATTTACCTTGTAGCACACAAAGTAAATAATGAAAATGAACCAAAATTATGTGAGTTTGAAGCTATGGGGGTGGGGGGTTTATAACCCCACCTGCCGCATGGCCCTGGGCTGGTGCGCCTCCTGTGCACACGCGTGAAACTATTTTTTTTGAAATTTTATAATTTTTATATTTTTTAAATTTCCAATTTTTTGTCTTTTTTGATTTTTTGATTTTTTTGGTCTTTTAAACTTTTTGACTCTAAAATTTTTTCAATTCCTGAATGGTTTGTTTAGTAATTTGAAAAAAAATAGGGGGCCCCACTTCCTAGTAAGGAATGGGGCATGTGTTGTGGGAATACAACAAATAGCCTTGAAAAAAGGAAGAAATGACCAAGGCATTTCTTCATCAGAAAACATCCTTTCAACGTGTGTCAAACACCAACCGAACTTTGAACACCTCCAGCTTATTTCAGATAACTTTGCAATCAAAACTCTAGAATTTAAAACCTTCAAGTTCAGTGTGTGATTTGTGTATTCATTCCCTTTGACTCTTTAGGATGCAATCTATCAATGTTTTCTAACAACTCAAAAAATATCTTCCATGCCTCCTGGCTCATTCATTCAGAATCTCTACGAAGGCTATTCATCGATCATTTGTTTGACCAGATGAGAGAATCAATTCGAGGGCTCTTGCTAGGTTGCCACATTCTTTTAACTATTTGGAAAATTTGAATAATTGCTCCATGTACTTTTGATGAAGGAATGTTTTGGATACAAGATACTTTGTTTTGAAAACATATCCTTTTGCCATTTCAGATCTTTAGAATCCTTCAGTCTTAACACCATATATTTTTTTTCTCTTTTTTTTTAATAAATCTTCTATTTCTTGATTAGGCTTAGATGGTGTAGTCAAGAAATTGGTGTCATTTCTTGGATTTTATCTTTTGTGAACATCCCTTGCATTCCTCTTTTAGAACTTTTACAAACTCTCATGTGAAACAATGATCTTAGCACCCTTTCGAGAAGACCCCTCCCATTTGAACTAGTTGAAGTTTGGAATATCCCTCATTATCTTTGACTTCAATTTAACTGCACCTAAAATAATCAAATTTTAAATTTGTAAAGTGTTGAGAACTTGTTGGTCTAGAATCCTGATTTCTAGACTAAAAATCCCCTATTTCCACAAGGAATGTCAGTTGCTCATTTGGTATAAGACACACAATTGTCCAAATATTTTGACAAAGAAATAACTCTTCCTAAAACTAGAACCAAATAGTGGTTAGTAAACTCTTAAGATAAAATCTCAAGTACACCTTACCCCTCAGGACTGACACAACTTTGAAAAGAAAACACACAACATGAAAGAAAAACACACTTGCAGAAATAAAAAAATCTAAGCTAAATGTAGGAATAAAATCTAACTAATATTTTTTTCTAGGCTTCAAAATAATGCTTCAGAAACTGCCCATTTATGGGCAAGGGAAGAAATCCCCCCTATAAGGAACTGAGCCTAAAAGTGTTTCCTTTGAGAATTTCCACGATCTGATAAGGGCCTGTCCACAAGCATTGAAACTTGGTATGGCTGCCTGAATTTTTTTTCACCTTATCCCAGAGTAGAACAAGGTCAAAAATCCTGAATGATTTAATCGTGGCCCTCTTGTCAAACCATCTTTTCACAACATCTTGATGTTTAGCCATATGCTCTAATGCAACTAACCATTTCTCATCCATCTCTAAAAGATTCATTAATCTAATTTGTACTTTGTTAGCATCTTTAGCATACACACTTTGGAATTTCAAAAAATAAATCCTGAGGTTGAGTGGGAACACTGGTTCTTGTCCATAGACAAGCAAATATAGAGAAGTCCCAAAAGCATTTTTGACTCTCACTCGGTCTATCCATAGGGCATATTTGAGTTGTGTATGCCAATCCCTAGGGTTCTCCTTCAACAATCGTCTTATTACTGTGAGCAAGTTCTTGTTTGTGGATTCTACTACTCCATTTCCTTGTAGGTAATAATTCGAAGAGAACTTGATAATGAATTTATTTTCAAATGCTCATTGCATCAAGAATGCAAATACAAAAGCAGACCCATTATCGTATACAAGGGAAAAAGGCATTCTAAATCTGGTAACAATGTGCTCTTCCAAAAAGTTTTTTACCACCCTAGTAGTACAAATTTTGAATGTTTCTACTTCCATCTATCATGTACAGTAATCCATAGCTGTGAAAATAAATGCGTGTCCAGTTGATAATTATGGATTGATGGGACTAATAAAATCTAGCCCCCACTTTGCGAAGGGGCACACATCATACACCAGTTGCAATGGCATTGTTGGGTGCCTCTCTTTATTAGCATTGGTTTGACATATATGGCAAAAACATACATGTTCAAAAGTGTCTTTGAATATTGAAGCCAAAAATAACCTGATCTTAAAATCATGTGAGCCATTGCTTCTACTGAACCATGTCCTATACCATATTTGTCATGAAAATGTTCTAAGACTTCCTTTGCTTCTTCCTATCCTAAGCATTTCAGATAAATCCCTTCATAGTTCCTTTTATAAAACTTGTTGTCATGTAACATGTAGGACTCGCATTTCATTTTAAGTCCCCTACGTTGTGAACTATTCATCCACATAGGACATTGGTCCTGTAGGAGGTAATAAATAATATCCTAATACCAAATGTTTGTTACCATGCCCTAATTAATATCCACTTGTGATACAACCCTTTTATTTTGATCATCCTCATTTGTTTCACTGTCAAATTTGAATTCCTTTTCATTTCCATCATGGTTATCAGCTATCATCTTTGATAACCCTTGACCTCTGACTAATCTCATAGATTGAATTTTGAGATCAAATTCTTGAAGTATGGCCATCCATTTTCCTTGTCTTTCACCGAGTTCATTTTGCATCAGAAGCATCTTTACTGCTGGATCAGGTATAGTTGCATACACCTTACTTCTTATTATGTAATGATGAAACTTCTTTACTGCCTTGATTAGTGGAAAGGATTGTTTATCAAGGTTTGAATAATTTAATTCAGCATTCTTCAGAGGGAAAATCTTAAAAGCAATTGGTCTTTCATCCTCCTTTTCTTTCTTTTGTGTCAGGATCCCTACACAAGAGTGTTTTGAAGCAAAACAATAGATCTTAAAAGGTAACTCGTAATCAAGACTCACTAAGACCAGGGCCGTAGAAATGGCCATCTTGATATCTTCAAATGATTTTGTTATCTCTAGAACCCATTCTGTCTTAGCCCCCTTTTTGAGTAAATCATTAAGGGGACGAACTATCTCTGCAAATTTGCTTATGAATTTGTTAACCTCATAATGGTTTTTGACACTTGAGTGCCAATAAACTTAACCACTTTCTATATTGGAGCCGAGTACATCATGTATGTCGAGCCACAATATGAGCTGAGTCAAGAAAGTCTTCAGGTGCTGAGTGATCTTCATGTGCTAAGTAGTCTTCAAGTGCCGAATGAAGATCAGGTGCTGAGTGAAGTTCAAGTGCCGAACGACTTTAGGTGCCGAGAAAAATCAAGTGCCGAGTAGATATAGGTGCCAAGTGATATTCAAGTGCTAAGTCACAAATGATGCCGAGCAATACAAAAATGCAATAGGTGCCGAGTAAGCTAGTTTTTTATTAGTGTCGAGCATCTAAAATCAGCAAGTGCCGAGTAACATAGAATGTACATATGAGTTTGTAACTTCACTGATTCATATGTAAACCATTATCATGGCCGACATGTGACAAATATTGAAGGATTAAATGATAAGATCGAATATTTTGTATTTCCTATGCAATCTACATGCAACCAATAAGAAAAATGGAGAAGACATGCAACCAATGGAATCAGTGCAAACAATGAGTGAGAGATAGAGATTGAATATGGATCGTAGATCCATACTTAACCCTAAATCCTCAAATGTCTTTATAAGGAAGACAAAATTTCATTGATAAAGAGGGAGTGAGTGGATAAACAAGGGTGTTAAAAGGAAAAACTATTTCAGAGAAAAGAGTATCAGATCATAGAGGATCAAGATTAGAGATAGCAGATCAAGTGCCTGTATTTAGAAATCAAAGAATTGTAATCTATCAAGTTTATTATATCTAATATTCTCTAGTAATTAGAATGAAAATCCTATGGTGACAGGTTAGCTTAATAGCTATTTTGTAGATCCTTTAACTAGGTGATTAAATCCTTTAACAGGGTGACACTTCATGTAAAGTGTTTGTAAATCCTTTAACCAAGTCACTATTGATAGAGTGTAAAGCCTTTAAAAGGGCAGACCATCAGAAGTGGTTAAACCTTATTGCTGTAGTAAATTTTGTGGGTATCATCCCCACCCCATTTTTACCTTCTTATTCCTGGAGGGTTTCTAGGTTACCAAAATCTCAAGTGTTATGTGGTGATGCTTATGTGTTTCTCATAATTGTTTGATATGTTTATATGCATACAATCTACTTTCAGTTAAAAGTTTTAATGGTAAAAATACAATACTTCTGATTCACCCCCCCCCATTCTCAGAAGCATTCTTCCTATTTGAATATTCCAACAATTGGTATCAGAGCAATTGGTTCTCACAAAAACAAGTCTAACAACTTGAAGAAAAAGATCTAAAGATGGAAGTCTTCAAACTTGGGAAGATTATTGACAATCAAGTGATTGATGTGCAACTGGCTCTACACAAAGTAGAAGAAGCAAGGGAAGAATTGAGAAAATCCTTGAAGAGAAGGAAGGATATATCCATAGCTGAAAATGATATAAACTACAAGGAGATTGATACCACAAAACTATGTGCCAATGGAGACACTAAAGAGTTTGATGCAGCAATAGCAGAACTGATGGAGAAAAACAAAGTTCAAGTAGATAAGATAAGATCTCTCAAGATAGAACATGAAACATAGGCCATAATGTTATGTGAAATCACTGAACAAAAGAAAAGAGCAGTTGAGGATAGAGTCATGATGGAAAATGACAAAAGAAATCTTGCAAACAAACTTGAAGAAAAATGTATTGAATTAACAAGGATCTCAAACATGTAGATGGATACACTTACCCAAATAATGAATCTTCATAATGAGCTCAATATGAAAGATATTGAGATCTCTACTTTGAAGATGCAGAATGAACAATTGTAGAATGAATTGAATAGAGAAAGAGAGGTAGCAGAGAATCTCAAAAAGTCAAGTGAAGCCATCAAGTATTTTGAATAGTTTCTGAAATCCTCAAAATCTGCCCATGATACATTAGGACTTGGATACACTAGCACCGAAGTTGGAGAATCATCAAAGAGTGTTGAGCAAAAAGATGACACAGGTAAGAATTTAAAACCCACTTGTCATTACTATAATAAGAAGAGGCGTACTGCTAATGTTTGCATGAGTAGGAGATTCAATTAGCCAAATACACCCAAGAGCAAGAGCTACTGTCACAAATGAAACATGCAAGGACATATGCCACAAGATTGCAAATCCAGAATTACAAGGACACAAAAATTTGATGGACACTATCATAATTGCAAGAAGTATGAACATAGAGCATTTGAATGTAGATCAAAGCCTATATGGACATCAAATCAACCAGCAAAACCAAAAGGAAGTGTAAGTCACTATCATTGGGATTACAACACCAGGTATAGCTGTCATTACTGTCAGGAATATGGAAATATACCACAGAATTGCATAAGAACACATTTCAAAGGAAACTATAAAAGATGGTTGAATCAAACCACATGTTTCAGTTGTCTAAAAATTGGTCATATCAGCAGAAACTGTCCTACAAGGTCAAAGGCACCCAAGACTGAAGAAAATAAGGGTAAAGAAAATATTGATTTCGAAAAGATAAGGGGGCAAGTGAATAAGACTTGGAAAAAGAAAGATGAATGCAACACATCAAGTGGAGGGATCACTTCACCCAATGGGTCAAGTGATCACACTTCATCAAACTAAGCATGAGAATTATATGGGACTGATATACAAAGCTATATCACACATCAATCCCAAGACAAAGAAGCAATGCAAAGTATAAAATTTGCATAAGACAAGATGTCAAGACAAAATCTAAATGGTGTTGCCGAGCTATCTTTGGATGCTGAGTTAAACTCCAACACATGCTGAGTTCCTATCAAGCGACCGAGTTGATAACTGATGCCGAGTTGGTTAACTCCAATGGAAGCCAAGTAAAGTGAAAATATAGTGCAAGCTAAGTTAGGTTAAAATTTTTCAGAAGCCAAGTTGGCAGTTGAGCATTTAATGCGATGGAAATAGGGTATATTATCGTGATTCCAATCAGTTTTCCTCATCGCGATCAAGAAGCAAAGAAGAGAAAGAGAGCAGAGCAACTTCATAGTAGAGAATCCAACATTTCAAGTAGATTGCAACATCTCTCAACGTGTTTCCATCGATCTTGAGGTATTTCTCATTTGTGCCAAGTTATGTAGTTTCATATTTCGTAAAAAGGAAACCCTAGTTTGCATAAATGGCATCAAGTTCCAAGAAAATTGAGGACAAAGAGTCATTTGAAGTTTAGTTAGTGTCAAATGAGGTCAAGCAATCTAATTTTCATCCCATTCCTGAAGTTGCATACAAAAATAACCCAGTCGAAGCTCTCTCCCAAATACCCCCAAAAGATGAGTTTAAAATTGTTGAAAGAAAGGGTTTGACCCGAGTTTTGAGCTTTCCCACCGTATTCAAAACATAATGGGTTAAACTTGTGTTAAACATAATTCATGGTGGAAGTTTGTGGTTGGAAGATATTCCCATCAAATTAACCAAAGAAATCATACATAGGGTAACTGGGTACCCTACCCTAGATCGGTTCAAAACCTTGAGAAGTGAATCGAAGGAGGTTATTGAAAAGAACATTGATGCTTAGTGGAATAAGAGAGGAATAAAAATTCAAACCATTCAGGATCCTCTAATTGAGTTTTTTGTTAGAGTCATTGCCCATAAGTTCTATCAATCCAGTAGACTCAACAGTGTGCCATGTATTGCAGTAGATGTATGTTACAAATTGGTGAAAAAGGATCATACTGATGATCTTGCAGAACTGCAACTACAACAGATTACTGAAAACCTAGCTTCCATAAGAAGGAAAAAGGGTGCTCATTGCAAATTTGGAGCAATTCTAATTTGTATATTCTTTTATGTTCAAAATGTGTTTCCCTCTTTTGGCAAAGTTAGATGGAGGAATGATAGAACTATCATTGCCCAAATCAATGAATATATAGAACATATGGGAGAAAATTTTGATACCCTGATGACAAGTTATTTTGAAGATTTCAAGAAATCCATGAAGCAAAGGGTGAGAATACCAGTTTCTTTAGTAGAAAAACATGTTAATGATATATGCTTCTTGGTTGATATTGACTTCACATATATTCAAGCTGCAATTCCAAGAGTGAGATGGCTAAGGCCATTTGGATATGAAATCAATGTTGATGAGGCATCTGCAATAATAACTACATTATTGGCAGAAGAGACAGATAAAAGTGCTCCACATTTTGGCACTTATGATATGGTAAGATCAAAAATAAATATGGAATTAAAGACTACTTCCACATTAAAAAAGAAAGACAAATTGTTAAAGAAGATTAAGAAGAAATTTGGTGAAGAAATTGAGGCTGAAGTAGAAGAAGAAGAAGATGACAATGATGATGATGAAGATGAACAAGAACAAGGCCCAATGGAATTAACTCAAGGCCTGGGTGAAGACAAGGAGGCAGGTGTAGAAGACAAAGAAGCCAAGGAAGCATCGACTGAAGCTGAGTCAAAGAAAAGAAAGGCAATAGAATAGCCTCCAGCTCAGTAAAAACCAAAGAAATCTGCCATGCCATCACTTGAAAAGCCAACAACCCAAGCTACAATAGGGGCCTCCACTCAAAAGGCTAAAGAGGAAGCCACAAAGAAGAAAAAAATCAAGGAAACACAGGAAGAGCCAAGGAAAAGAAGAAGATATATAGCTCAACCTGATATTGATTAAGAAGATCAACCTGAAAAGGTAAGCCATTCTTCAGTTGATGTAATATGTAAAAATATTGGGAATGGTGATTTAAGTAATATAAATAAAGTTGATTTCATAAGTTTACTAAAGAAGAATAGAATACGATAGAGGAAACAATTTATGGAATGATGGCACAGTTCAAGTACACTCCACTTGAACTAGATGGACAATTGCCAAAAGAACTATCTAAAATTGTAGAAGATAGATGGCATTTTTGTTTGAAAATGGAGAAGGAGATGAGAGAATCAACCCTAGCAAGCATATTTCTTGATTTGACTAAGGAACAAATAAAGAAAGTAGTCAAAAGGCATAATACTAGGTTTACACCTAAGTACAGGGCATTCTTTATTCTCCAAAACAAGATGGAAGAAATTGTTCAGAGAACAATGAAATCATGGAAAAACTTGTATAAAAAAATTGAAGATTTTCTTGAAGAAGAATACAAGGAAGAAGCAGCTGCTCCACCAGAAGAGAGAAGTGAAAGGAGAGAAGAGAAAACAGAAGTAGAGAAGGGAGAAGAAGAAAAGGGAGAAGAAGAAAAGAAAGAAGAAGAAAAGAAAGAAGAAGAAAAGAGGAAGGAAGAAGAAAAGAAAGATGGAGAGAAGGTAGAGACACAAAAACAAGATGTAACGACAATAGTTGAGCAAGACCAACAACTAGACCAGAGTGTGCAAGACACACAATTGCCACCCTCTAGCCCTCCTCATGTACCCATCAAACTTGTAGAAATTGTAACTATTATTGATGTTCCTAACACTTCTGGTCAGAACATCAATCCATTAACTGTAGAAGATCTCAAAAGAATCCTTGACCAATCTAAACATCAAGCAATATTATGTGCAGATCTAGTATTGGTCAGTATGGATGAATTGCAAATACTAGTAGAAAGCATAGTTAGAGATAAGGTGAATCCACAAGAACCACCTTCCATCATCTCTACAGCTACTAATGATCAACCTCAAATGCCCACAGTTATTTCAATAGGCATAATTGACACCTCATTATAGAAGCCAAGTCCAGCTGGAGAAAAAGGAACAGAACAAATAGGACAGACTATTACATCTAATCCTACAACACCAACACAAGGTGCACTTCCTAAGATTACTATAATTGATCAAGGAAGTAGAAAGTAGGAGGAGAAAATAGAGGAAACCCCTAAAGAGAAGGAGGCAATAAAAACACTGATAAATTTTCCTACCTCGGGAACTCCTTCACAATAGCAATTGCAAATATCTATACTAGGATCTAGTACTACAAAAGTTGAATGGGTACTTCACTATGGAGACCCTGAATTAGATGAGGAGATAGTCATACCAGGCTATGACTCAAAAACAATAACCATTGATCAAATCAATGAGGTGTAGGAACCGCTGAAAAGGAGAAAGAGACAAGAGATACTTAGGAAGGAGTATAAACAAAAGCAAACACTACATGAGATTAAGGACATCTTTATGGATGCCTTCAGTTTGCAATCACCAGATGAGTCAAAGCATATCACGGAACAAGTATTAGATATTGTTGACCAGGTGACAAATGAAGACCAAGAAACAAATGCAAAACTTATGGAATGGTCTAAAAGAAAATTTCAGGAAAAAGTAAATGAGCAAATATCAAGTCAAATTGCACTTTCCCAAGTTGAATTGGAAAAATTAATAGACAAAGTGAAAAAGGTACTTGAAAATATATTCTTATTGTACAAAAGGTTGTGTGACTTTTCATACTTCACACACAAGACAAGCCAAAAGATACTGAGCTTGGAGAGAAATTTAAACATTTCAAGCATACAGCTACCAAATGATCCAGCTCAAAGTGAGAAGCATTTTTCTCAATTGCTTCACACTCAGAAAGAAATAGCTATATTAACAGCAGATGAGGCCAATATCAAGGCAAAACTAATATAGATACAGTCCTCCATTACCTCACATTTGAAATTACTCCATAAGGAACAAGTCTATGTAGAAACTGTTCTCAAGAAAGATCCTAATCTTTCTACATCAGATGGACTTATTCATCTTGCTGCAGAGACTGCCATCTACCACAAGTCACTAAAAATTGCTTTGAACAACTACGATGTAGCTCTCAAGATGATTATGGAGGTAAACAACACATTTTTGGAAAAATATGGTGTCAACCCTTAAAACCCTTTGACATAAGTGTCAAAAAAGGGGAAGATAGGAGTAACAAGGGGAGATACTATAAGATGCATAAGGCACAACCAACTTAGGAGGAGTTACAATAATTTTGAGGTATATATTGTAAGTTACAAATTTTGATCAAGTTTTCTTTAAACTCTGTATATACCAAACAGATTAGTGAATGTACTCATAAGGTCAGTTAACTATTTTTGTCACTCATGTCAAAGGGGGAGATTTTTAATCTCATAGTGGTTTTTGACACTTGAGTGCCAATACACTTAACCACTTTCTATATTAGAGCCGAGTACACCATGTATGCTGAGCCACAACATGAGCTGAGTCAAGAAAGACTTCAGGTGCTGAGTGATCTTCATGTGCCGAGTAGTCTTCAGGTGCCGAGTGAAGATCAAGTGTTGAGCAGATACAGGTGCTGAGTGATATTCAAGTGCCGAGTCACAAATGATGCCAAGCAATACAGAAATGCAATAGGTGTCGAGTAAGCCAGTTTGTTATTAGTGCCAAGCATCTGAAATCAACAAGTGCTGAGTAACACAAAATGTACATATGAGTTTGTAACTTCATTGATTCATATGTAAACCGTTTTCATGGCCGACATGTGACGAATCTCGAAGGATTAAATGATAAGATCAAATATTTTGTATTTCCTACGCAATCTATATGCAGCCAATAAGAAAAATGGAGAAGGCATGCAACCAATGGAATCAGTGCAAACAATGAGTGGGAAATAGAGATTGAATATGGATCGTAGATCCATACCTAACTCTAAATCCTTGAATGTCTTTATAAGGAAGACAAAATTTCATTGATAAAGAGGGAGTGAGTGGATAAACAAGGGTGTTAAAAGGAAAAACTATTTTAGAGAAAAGAGTATCAGATCACAGAGGATCAAGATCAGAGATAGCAGATCAAGTTTCTGTATTCTGCAATCAAAGAATTGTAATCTATCAAGTTTATTATATCTAATATTCTCTAGCAATTAGAATGAAAATCCTATGGTGATAGGTTAGCTTAACAACTATTTTGTAGATCCTTTAACTAGGTGATTAAATCCTTTAACAGGGTGACACTTCATGTAAAGTGTTTGTAAATCCTTTAACTAGGTCACTATTGATACAGTGTAAAGCCTTTAAAAGGGCAAGCCTTTAACAGGGAAGACCATTAGAAGTGGTTAAAACCTTATTGCTGCAGTAAATTTTGTGGGTATCATCCCCACCCTAGTTTTACCTTCTTATTCTTGGAGGGTTTCTGGGTTACCAAAATCTCAAGTGTTATGTGGTGATGCTTATGTGTTTCTCATAATTGTTTGATATGTTTATATGCATACAATCTACTTTCAGTTAAAAGTTTTAATGGTAAAAATACAATACTTTTGATTCAACCGCCCCCCCCCCCCCCCCCCCTCAGAAGCATTCTTCCTATTTGAATATTCCAACAGAATTTCCATACAAAATTTATCTTTTTGAAGAAAGACTTTAGTTCCTTCCAACTTTGAGGAGGTGATAATTTCAGAATAGCTTCAACTCTATCAGGATCAATGGAGATTTCGACTTCAGAAATGACATGCCCTAGGAGCTTTCCTTTTGTAATGCCAAACAAACATTTCTGAGGATTGAGAGATATGCCGTATTTATGACATCTATTGAATACCTATCATAGATCAGTAATGTGGGTACTTCAATATTTTGAAAAGATAGTCAAGTCATCCATGTAGATGACTATACATTTGTTAATCAATCCTTTGAAGGCTTCATCCATCGCCTATTGAAATGTAGCTCTTGCATTAATTAGTCCAAAAGGAATTCTTCTATAGGAAAACGTTCCCCACTTCATTGTGAAAGCCATCTTTAGCCGATCTTCTTCGTTAACCATCACTTGGTTGTATCTTGAATAAATGTCCAAGAATGACATCATTTTTGAACCATTTACAATCTACAATACCTCATCAAATGAGGGCAAAGGATAGTTTTCTTTCTGAGATGCTAAATTTAAGTTACAAAAATCAACACAAAGGCGAATCTCTCCAATATTCTTCCGCATGGGAACCAAATTGGCCACCCAAGTAGAATGGCAGATAGGAAATATGATCTTGGCATCCAATAACTTCTTTACTTCTTTCATGATCAGTGGTTCAATGATAGGATTTAAAGGTCTTTGTCTTTGCTAGAATGGTTTGACATTTGGTTTCAATGGGATGTTATGTGTTATAATCTTGGGATCATATGTTTTTAGTTCTTCATAGCTCCAAGCAATAAAATCCTTATATTTGGTGAATAATTTGAGCATTTCCTCTCTTTCCTATAGATTTCATGCTTTTCCTATCTACACCATTTTTGGTTCTTCATCAATACCCAAGTTGTATGAGTCACATTCTTCGATTCCCTTTTCTTGAGTCACCCTCCCATTGAGTGCTGATTCATCATGATCAAAGGTACATTATAGTTCAACCATCCCTTTTGGAATAGTATTGGTTTTCAAATTAAGAATCCCATCTTCATCCCCAAGCTCATCATCTTTAGGTTTTTCATTTGGTGTATCATCTATCTCTTGTCCCTCAAAATGGTGATTGCACATGATAAACTCAAGTATATGTTGATCATCTTGAAAGAACTAAAAGTTTGTGATATTGTCAGGAATATATGGAACAACAACCAATTCTACTAAAAATATTTTCAACCTGGTTCTTTCAATAGGTTGCAAAGTACTTACTGAAATGGCGAGATGATCCACTACCATATTAGTCACCATGTTGTCTATGAACTGTGTCACAATTTCACTTTTTGGGAGTGGCACTTTGGGTTCTTCATTTTGATCTTGAGATTGATTGGTTGGAACTGTATCTAATACCATTACTTTGTATGAACCTAAATCTGATTGTAAGAATGCTATCTCATTCGGGGCAATGTATTCTATGATCATTGTTTTTAGTTTGGGTTCAACATCTATCATGATTTGATTTTTCAATCCTTTCCATGGCAACCACAACTGAGTAAAGTTCATAGAAAACCATCCTCTTAAAAATTTCATTCATTCTCTACTCAAAAGTATTCCGTATGTTTTTGGGATATCAACCACATGTATATCAATGACATTTTGAATCTAGGGATCAATTGTCAACTATATCCACATATCTTTCAATACACCAATGACATTTACCTCCATTTTATCCAACTATATTACTACTCAATTAGAGGGTTGAGGGCTAACTCCTAGCCTTTGAGCTATTGATAATGGCATGACATTACATGAAGCACCTAAATCAATAAGGCAATTGTAAAGATTCTTCCCATATATCTTGATGCTAAGCAAAAATGAGGGTACCTCAACTTTGTCTTTGAACATAGTTGGCATCACTTTTGCAACATTCACTTGTTGGGATACTATCTTTTAAGGAACAATATTTGTATTATGTGAAACCTTTATATGATCTAGAGTTTTCATAAGAGCTTCTCATTGTTGTGGAAAATTTTGTAAAATGTCAAACATAGACATATTGGCCTTAGTCCTTTTTGAGTCCTCTACCGCATTGTACTTTTCAGTAGACCAAGTAGGATTTTTTAGTATTGCTAGTACATTTACTTGATTTTGATTCTATTGTCCTCCATATGCTGGTCTTACTAGTGGCAGATTGTTACTTGCTCTTGGATCAGGTGGAGTTGGTTGTAAAGTTGGAGGAATTCCATCCATCAAGGGTTCCTTTCTACTTCTAAGATTGTATGTATTTCGATTGTCATTGCGAAAGGCAAACATCTCATCATGTTGAAGTTTTGGTTCTTGGCTAAATGGGAATAAGGACTCTTCACTCATTGGTTGTTCCACTTGTGTATTTTGTGTAGAATTAGAGGATTCCAATAGCATAGCATTGAATTGTATAGGAGGAGGATTGTTATTTACCTATGAGTTATGATTCATCTCTTGATTGCCATTATAGTATGAACCATCATTGTTAGGCACATTTTGGCTATCATCATATTGATTAATATCTGCATACTAAAAATTGTTGTTGTTATCGACAAGAATGCTTCCATTATTCGAATGGGTGTTCCATTGTTAGTTCTGCCTTTGGAAGCCATTATTGTGATTAGGAGGATTGAAGTTGTTCCCTCCGCTATTATTTCTTGCATTGTTGTTGTTATTGTTCCCACTGAAGTTCCTGTTATGATTTTGGCCAAAATTATTGTTGTAGGGACCAACATTATTTCTTTGGAAATTTTTATTTAGCCCTTGTGACAATCTAAGATGTTGTGATATTGCTATCAGGATTTAACTATGTGATTTTTGAGTCAAACTCATTGACCCATGTTTCATGAGTAGTGATTCAACATGAATGAGAATAAATGGAACACTTAGCACTCATTGGATCTAAGTGATGCTCACAGGGGTGAAGCACCATGACTTCCCGAGAGGTCATCCATCCCAGTACTACTCCAGCTTGAGCGTGCTTAACTACGAAGTTTCCTCCATGGTTAAACCCAAAGCTTACAACCCCATTTGTAAAACCTTCACCAAGTGTTGTGCCTTATGAACCATTCATTAGAAAGCCCCTTAAGCTCATCAATTGATAAGTAGGAGATAATTTCCACAGCAAGTCAAATTGTGATATTGCTATCAGGATTTAACTGTGTGATTTTTGAGTCAAACTCATTGACCCATGTTTCATGAGTACTAATTCAACATGAATCCATCTCTCATGAGAATAAATGGAACACTTAGCACTCATTGGATCTAGGTGATGCTCACAGGGGTGAAGCATTAGGACTTCCTGGGAGGTCACCCATGAGAGATGGATTCATGTTGAATCACTACTCATGAAACATGGGTCAATGAGTTTGACTCAAAAATTACAAAGTTAAATCCTTATAGCAATATTACAATTTGACTTGCTGTGAAAATTTTCTTCTACTTATCAATTGATGAGCTTAAGGGGCTTTCTAATGAATGGTTCATAAGGTACAACACTTGGTGAAGGTTTTGCAAATGGGGTTGCAATCTTTGGGTTTAACCATGGAGGAAACTCTGTAGTTAAGTGCGCTCAAGCTGGAGTAGTACTGGGATGGGTGACCTCCCAGGAAGTCTCAGTGCTTCACCCCTGTGAGCATCACCTAGATCCAGTGAGTGCTAAGTGTTCCATTTATTCTCATGAGAGATGGATTCATGTTGAATCACTACTCATGAAACATGGGTCAATGAGTTTGACTCAAAAATCACACAATTAAATCTTGATAACAATATCACAATTTGACTTGCTGTGGAAATTATCTCCTACTTATCAATTGATGAGCTTAAGGGGCTTTCTAATGAATGGATCATAAGGCACAACACTTGGTGAAGGTTTTGCAAATGGGGTTGCAAGCTTTGGGTTTAACCATGGAGGAAACTTTGTAGTTAAGCACACTTAGGTTGGAGTAGTACTGGGATGGGTAACCTCCTGGGAAGTCCTAGTGCTTCACCCCTGTGAGCATCACCTAGATCCAATGAGTGCTAAGTGTTCCATTTATTCTCATGAGAGATGGATTCATGTTGAATCACTACTCATGAAACATGGGTCAATGAGTTTGACTAAACAAAAACATAGTTAAATCCTGATAGCAATATCACAATTTGACTTGCTGTGGAAATTATCTCCTACTTATCAATCTAAGATATGTCAACTCCTTGTTCATTTGTGACATAGTCTTCTTCATCTGACCAATTTCTAAAATAAGGTTATTGTCTATTTCCATAGGAACTATTGCCCTCTATTCAAAGAAAACTATTTTTGTGGGATCATACCCTAGATATGTGATTGCGAAGTTTTGTGGAATGGGTGCCTGAATTGGATTCATAGGTATGAACTGGCTAGGCATTGTGGGTGCTCCCACAAGGTATGTTGGTATTGTAGTGATTGCTTGTGTTGGAAGCATCATTCCTCCTCCATTAGGATTGGCTTGTTTTGTGAACATGATTGCTTCTACAAAGACTTTATCTAATGTATCAATATCACCTGGAGGAAGTCTTCTTAGAAAGATCACAGTAAGAGCATCCATAGCATTCAGATAAATTTGAATAGTGGCCCCAACTGGTATAGTCTATGGTGTTTCTAGCTTGGGGTATTCCATATGAAAGTGATGGTCGAAGCGTGAAACTGTCTCAGCTGGGTCCCTTTTAATTGATATGAATTTTTGATGTATCATAGTTGGGTTGATGAAAGTTTTGAATTGTTCAAAGAACAATTTTTTGAAAGTATCCCAATCTCCAATACATCCTGGTGGCAAATTAACATACCAATTAAAGGAAATTTCCATCAAAGAATAGGGGAATAAATGAAGAACCACATCCTCATTAGCAATATTCTTTCGGTTGCAAATTTCTTTGAAAACTTTGACATGATCTTTGGCAGTTCATGTTTTTGCATAAATGAACCTTGGGTAAAACTTTTCAGGATTCTTGGGGAGGTCATGAAGTGCACCTCTCAAGTTGATGGGTGAGTGCACAATGTTTGCAAAAAAGGCCATTGGAGGATTTGGTGGACCTAAAGGTGGTTGGAATGGTGGTGAGACTATTGGAGTATGTGGGGGTCCACTCAGTGGTTGAAGTGGTGGCAAAGTAGAAGAAGATGATGAAATGTTGAATGGAAGTGGTTGGATTTGGGGTATTCCTTTGCCACTGTGTTGCTTACAAAAGTGAGTAAGCTCAAGAAACTCGTATGCACTTGGTGAAGACCTTAATGCTTGTTGAAATGGGGATTCTAGATCAAAATCCTCTAGTTTGCATCAATTCTGGAAAAAGTGCACCTCTACAGAAGCACATTTTCTCACAAATTTGGTGTACCATAGAGTTTTGCATTCCTGCAGACCTGCATACTTGCAGACCTGTGGACTTGCACACCTGCGCACTTGCACACCTGCGCACTTGCACACCTGAATTTCTAAAAAACTTAGAAAATTTTTTGAACTTGTAAGAAGCACAGATTATTGTAGAAGTGTAAAATTCTAAAAATTTCACAAATTTTCTTCTTCTTCGAGAGTAAAAGCCAGGCCCTCCTTCTAGCACCACTTTTGTTGAGCTGTCGTTATGCACGATGCTAAATGCAAGAATTCTTGTGAATTCCTCTCTTGAAAAGCTAATCTTTTGGATCAACTCCAAGGTTTAATATTGTCTTGTTATGTACCAAAATCTACTTAGTTGAAGATAAATGTGATTATTCATGAGGCCTTTGCTGGTTCACTTTTGATCTCAGATGAAATGAAGAATCTGCACGCTGTTTCAAAATAAAACACAAAAGAACTATGTTTTTTGTATTTTTCTATTTTTCAATGAATGCAATCTAATAATGCAACTAATATGAAATCCTATTCTAACAAGGGATTAGCAATGAAAATAATAGAACTTGAAAGCAAATAACATGAAATTGAAATTCTAAAGGACATAAGCTATAGAAAATAACACATTGCGAGTTAAGCTTTCGAAGAAATCGGTGGGTAACCAATGAAAATAGGAGCAACACTTCCTATATTCCATGATGCAATCATCAATGGGAAATTTCAATAACTGAATGATGTTTCACTCTTCATCAAATCACAAGGCCACAAAAAGTGTGCTCATGTGAGACAAAGAATTATGTAGTCACAATTTGGTTGTCTCTTCTTGAGCTAGATATGTCAGCAAAATTTGTAAAACTGTAGTAAACACTAGAACTAAAAGATCACACAACTAGAAACAATGCAATAAACCTTTGGCTCAATCACAATCTCATGAACAAAATTCACAAAACAATGACACATTCGAGAAAGAATCACTAAACTCCAAATGCAAGCACCAAAAGCATAATTTTATTGCATAATAGTGGTGGCAGTGGCCTTTCTTACATATTACAATGGAGTATTTATGAGAAATTATCTCCTCAATTTGTGTTGAGAGTGAGAGATATTCTTCATGCAATAAAATGCTTTTAATCAATAAAAAAAACTAAATATATACAAACTAACAATTAAATTGGTGCTTAGTAGGACTCCATCCATATTTTATTGATTAATTGGATGCATGAGCCTTTACATGTCAAAAAAAAAGAAATTATGAGAGAAGAAAGAGGAGGAAAGCCTTCTGTCGAAGTAGGAGTGTCTGGAAGTGCCGAAATTGGAAGCTAGTCCTTTACTGGGCATTTGTCAAAGTTAAACTATTGTCAGAATGCATTTCTGCTACATGGAAAGCTCTATTTTTGAAAATAGTAGTTAACTATTGGTGCACTTTTGGAATTGTGGACCTGTAGACCTCGACAAGGTCAAAATCTTAAAATTTTACTGAGTGTCAAAATTGAAATTCTGGCATCAGGGTTTTGTCCTTCTTTGTCCCAAAGCTATGTTTGAATGTTTACCT
Source organism: Cupressus sempervirens (assembly GCA_028749045.1). Taxonomy (NCBI): domain Eukaryota; kingdom Viridiplantae; phylum Streptophyta; class Pinopsida; order Cupressales; family Cupressaceae; genus Cupressus; species Cupressus sempervirens. The sequence continues at coordinate 749,894,373 of CM053783.1, forward strand.
TTGAATTTCTCTATCATCTCAAAAATTTTAGCTGCATCTAGTAGATCTAAAGCCTCATATTTGTCTTTGACCTTCTCTCTCTAATTGTCTACCTCAATTTGTGTATCAACAAAATCTCCAAGTTTGGTATCCAATTCTAACAGAGCTTCTTCTGTCCTGAAGGCTTGCCAGATATCTTCATCACTGGATGCTTCCTCCAAAGTCTTCTTAAAATTCTCTACTACTACCTCAATAGGAAATATCTTTTCTCATTTTCCATCTTCAAAAATATCCAAGCATGCATCACTATAGAGTTTCTCTACTTCCAAAATTTGCTCTTGGGCTTGGTCCTTGAGTCGATGAATGCCCTCATGTAATGTTTCCATTACTTTATTGCTATCCGCTATTTTCTCTATCCAATCATCAATCATATCTAATTCTTCTTTCATATATACATCAATCAAAATCTAGTACCTTTGCCCCTTTAGGGCTTGTAGAGTTTGCAAATCCTTACTCTAGGCTTGTACTTCATCCATAATCCCAAAGTCATGCTTCAAAATTGCTACGATCTTATTCACATTCTCCTATGTAGCATGAAGTAACTTCAAATTACCTGTGATAACCACAACTCCTTTCTCCTCAAAAATTTTCCACCACTGCTGATAGGCTTTCAAAAATGGATCAAGTTGTACACCTCCATGTTCTTGATGACCTCTTTGACTCTCATGGTCATCATTAATTGTGCTAAATCTCATGTAGGCCTTGCCAACATAACCTCTTTTAATTCGTAGTCTTTGGGACCAAGGCTTTCAACATTTGTGTCTTTGAGAAGAATAGCCACTTGTGAAAATAATTCCTTGTTCCTTGTGCTGGTGACAAATGTCAACGGTGTTTCCTTGCATGACAGAGACTTAGGTTTATTAAAAATATTTGCAATATCACAAATGTCTTCCTCCAAAGCATGAAATTGAGGCTTAGTAGTCCTCATTGTTTCTTTCTGGATCCACCTAGGAATGTGTTCAGCTAATAATTTGGCTCTTAAGGATGAAGGGGTATGTTTTATCACCTCCTTCCCCTTATCGCTCCTACTCAAAGTCATCTCCTATTGTGATGGCTCCACTTCTGTAGCCTTAGTCTCCATGGACCCTGTAGCTTGCACCTAATTGTCTTGGGAAGGTGGTTGAGAATATTCCACCATTTGTCCCTCCTTCGATACTTCATCAGTTTCCATTTTTTTGGTTGCTCCTCCTATGATGGTTCCTTCTAAACATGTTCTCCTTCCGAACTCTAAGGTGGAGGAGTAACTGGGCCCTTATCTACCACTGTGAGTTGTGGTGGAGATGGGGGAGTAAGATCAAGACCCTGTGAGTCTGGTAGCATCTGTGTCCAGTCTTCTTGTTGAGGTTCACCTATAGGGGTGTCCTTGATCTTATCCCCAATTAACTCTGTACCCACATGCATAAAATTAAAATTTTATATTCTAAAAATGTCATCACCCTCTTCACTCTACTCATCCACCCACTGTTGTACTTCATCTTCTGAAGAAGAGAGCTCTAAGGGTTCTATTTGGGTGGATGGCAAGGTACCCATGACACTCTTTCTCCTTTGTAACTTTACAACTCTAGCTAGTTGAGTTCTTCCCTATACAGGCACTTGTTCCTCTTCCTCTTTTGATTCTTCTTGCTCCTTCTCTTCATCTCCCTTTAGAATGGTTTCAAGAATAGATGGGGAAGGCACCAATCTTCTATTGATCCTTTGCCTCTTTTTCATCCAAATTTTTATCTTCTTCTTTTGTTTCTTGGGGATAGGAGGAGAAGTTGGCTCTTCTTGTGCAGGAGGAATGAAAACCTATGGAATCTCTCCTTCTTATGATTGGCTAGGCACAACGGGAGGCAACTGAGGTTCATCCTAGACTTGAGTAGCTCTAGTATCTTTGGACCCTTGTGCACTCTCTTCTTGTTGCTGGGGAGGTGCTTGTTCTTGGACTTATTTTATTTGAATCCCCTAAGGGGAGGTCCTCTTCCTTTTTTTCTTTCCCTTCCTCTTTGGAAGGTGATAGTATCCAACTAGGTGATCAAGCTGGTATACTATCTCTAGCTTGATAGGAGACTAGGCCGCAAAGGTAGGAATTGTTACTTTCTTGCCTCTACCTCTTTCTAGGTGGGCATGTGCATGGAAGATTACAGTGTCAGGTATTAGATCATTTGGAAAAGGTTTCTTGATCCAATCATTCATCATTTTGATGACATGCCTTGCCCGATGATTAATATCATTGGCCTCTTCCCTGTTAACATCAGCATTGATAATGGGTCTTTCACCTTTTTTTTTTTGAGCTGAACAGGGGGTCCAGTAACTCCTTTGAATCTCGTTGCCTTATCTCCTCCGAGATGTTCAATTGGAGAGGCTTCTCTACTAGATACAAAGTCATCCTATAATAGTCCCTTATGTGGACATCGTAGTCATTTGTTGCGTTCATCCAATGATCTTCAACAACATCTTCTTGATGGAACTCTTTTCTTGCCAGACTTTCCACTATCTCGATATTATCAAAATAGGGTCGATGAGAGTTGTATTACTCAAAGGGATAATTCTCCCACTCCCTCTTGGAGGACAAAATATCTTCCTTCTATTTCACCTGATATGGTCCAATGACCAAGGGCCATGGCCAATAAGGTCTCTATTGTCTCTTCACCCTTTCATATGCTGACTCAATTTGCTGGGCAATCTCCAATAATATCAATTTGTCACTTGGATATCTCAGGAGCTTCTTAGGGTAAATGGAGGCACCAACTAGCCATATATATGTGAATGTTTTAAACTAGATGAAGTAGGCCCCAAGAACTATTATTTGTGCTTTTGCTTCATTGGATAGCCTCTTTCCATAATCTCCCTCGATGAATTAGATGATCACAAAAATGAATGCATTATTCATGATTCTATACTCCTTGCTATGTGTTGAGAGCTTCTTCTTTACCAGCTGAATGTAGACGATGTATGGCCAGGCATTAGGATCCTACATATTGCCTCTCCTATACAAATTGGGGTAGTTTGTCACCCTTGCTGCAAGTAGGTATACCATGTAAGAAATCATATAAAAATTCTTCTTGTCTTTAACTTCCCTCAATTTCTCACACAAGTTTTCACTTAGTGTGGTGGCACAGTTCAGTGGTATCTTTGCTACTCTGATGGTCTCAATGAAGTTGACCATTAAAGTGTTGAGGTGTCTCACTACAAGTAAACCCATGACTCTACTCAACAAAATAATGGAATATCCAATGTCCTCCTTCATATATCCCTGAGTCATATCCACTTTTCCTGTTATCCTTCCTCGAGGAGGCTTCTCAATAAGGTAGGACAATTGTATGATGTCTGTCCTCCTTCTGGTGCTCCCTATACCATCTCTCTTCTACTTCATATGAGAGTCTAATGAATTGATCTGATCTTGGGAGATGGAAGACCCTCTCAATGGTTTTAGGTTGTAGGTCTAACACAAATTCTCCTATGATGCTCTTGACCACTCTCTCTTCAAGCATAAAATGTTGTGCTAGTGTCATGATTGGTTCTGCTGATTGCACTGATATAGGATGCAAAGTTGCATTCACCAACCTGAAACAAATCAACGAGGAGACTAGAGCTGATATCTTGGTGGGCTTATTGCAAATTTTGAGGAACTCTCCCAAATATGTGTGTCCTAGGTCGATGCCTCTAATTTTTGCATGATTGTCGTGAAACCTTGATTTTAATGGCATGCCTTCAAACTTGAATACGACGATCTTGGATGCCATTTTGGATGTAGACACCATTTAGTCTCCTACACATCATGAGAAAAAATGTTTATTAGCTAACAATAATGAAAACTTAAAATACCTAAAAGCATTATATTATTAAATAAATATTGATGAAAAATCAAGACAAAAAAAGGTGTGCTTTGTGTTTGGCGTGGACGTGTGGGCACATGAATTGGGCATGGGGGACTTGATGTGAGCACGAAATATTCATAGTGTGCAGTGCCATGTTTCAAGGGCATGCGACACTGCCTTATTACCTTTGGCATGCAGTGCCTTATTACTATTGGCATGCAACACTGTTTTGCCATGGGCGCGTGGCCCTGGGTTTGGAAGGGTGCACGATGTTGGTTTTTTCTGAGCGAGCATGCGCAATGCTAGATTTTTTTAGTGGTCACATGGCATGCATAGTAGTAAAGGGTGTGCAATGTAGCAAAGGGTGCCTTTGCAGTGGAGGTGCTACGTGTGGGCCAACATGGTGCGCAGTTGCGGGGGAATGCTGGCTCGAAAGCAAGGATATGCGTGGAGGAAATTTACCTTGTGTTGCACAAAGAAAATAATAAAAATGAACCAAAATTATGTGAGTTTGAAGTGACAGTGGGGGGGGTATTAACCCCGCCCGCTGCGCGGCCTTGCACTAGTGCGTGGGTGCATGACGCATGCACAAATTTTTTTTTTTGAAATTTTATAATTTTAATTTTTTGATTTTTTTTTGTCTTTTTTAATTTTTTAATTTTTTTGGTCTTTTAAACTTTTTGACTCTAAAAGATTTTTGATTCCTAAATGGTTTGTTTAGGAATTTTTAAAAAAAGGGGGCCCCCATTCCTAGTAAGGAATGGGGCATGTGTTGTGGGACCACAATAGTTACATAACAAACTTGGATGGAACTCAACAATACCAAGGTCAATACTAAGCATGTTTCAATCTTGGCCTATTCAAAATAAAGACTATTTGTATGGTGGCTTGTGGACTGTAACACCATCTATTGTCATATGGGAGTTATGGTAGGAGAGAAATAGACACATTTAAAAAAGTAAAAGAATAGGATAGGAACAACTTACCAACAAGATGGAGGCTGCTATTATCAAGATTGTGAATAATAGAATATTGAATATGAAAAAAGTGGTAGAAAAGATGACTTACTAGGATGAGAAGATGAGTGGTAGATGGATTGGGTTTAAGATTCCTCGGTATGTTAATTTTAGCTTCACTTGGTTTCGAGAATATTTTAATATTCTCTACTTAACAAGGCCAACCACATGAAGGTGGAAGCTTTTTTGGCCTCACCCCCTCCCCCTAGCATCAATCTAAATTACCCATTATCATCTAATTACATACTTCATTCATACATTTATGAACTATAACATTCAATCAATACAATCACATAAGATTTATTAATATGATATAAAATTCATTAATACACAATACTAATCAAGAATTCATTAACACATAACAATATTCATTAACATGAAATAAAAATCAATATTAATATGCAACATTCATAGATAATTACTTAAAACAAAGTTCTTTCATTATCCAACAAAGTTTATCAAAGAGCATTTAAAAAAAATCATTTCTTCTTTTTGTTTTTCTTAGCTCTATTAAGAAAAATGTTGATAGGAGCATCAATATCTTCCTAATTCTCTTCCTCTTGTGGCGCATGTAATATCAAATTATGATGCCTCCTCCTATTTGGTAGAGCAAGAGGTTGCTACACTAAAGGGGGCTCTATTGCAAGAACAAGTAAATGGGTTAAATTGACATACTCTTTTTCTTTCCTAAATTGTTACAAGTATTTAATTAAGTAGTACAACATAACATGCATTTTTCTTATCTGACAGTGCCACATCATGTACATTAACATTTTGATCCGCCACCACGTCAACATGATGAACACTTGGAACATGCTCCACTCCTTCACCATGATGTTCAACATGCTCTAAAATATGCAAAAAAAGGTTACACATCAAATTGTAATTGAAGATGTTAAATTGTATTCATAATTGTGTAATTAATTTCCAATAGCAAATTAATACCTCCACCAATATAATGCACATCATGACCTTCATCACGAGTAGGTTCTATGATAGGATATGAGGGTTACAGTGAAATGTTATGTAGTTATTTATGTTCAAAACTAACACCAAAAAAGACATTTCTCAACTATTCAATTTGATTTACTTTTGATCTGACCAATTTACCCATGTCTCATTTGGTGCACTAGATTCTTGGGTATGGCTTTTAGATTCTGGCGTAGGTGTGCAACCATGACTTTATAGCCTTCCTATAAGGCAATTTTTTATCTTCATTTGTGAGCTCCAAATTGAATTCCATGCCCTATATTTTTTGCTTAATATCATCAATTTTGCATGTATGGTTTGATCAAACAATTTTTTTTGCAATATTATATAAAAAAATTATATGAAATTCCATTGGTTCTACTTACAATTCGAGACTGAAGATTCATATAGCCACCAAAGCCAAGCTTGTGTTGGCCAACCTTTTCTAGTCTTGCTTTTGTAGCCACTGATGTGTCTTGCAGTCTATGAACAATTTTAAACATATTAAATTATATATTTACAAAGGTCACTATTTACTGCATGATTACATTCTACTTAATACTATCATGATATACGTTCTTTTGTCCTATGTTGGTTCATTTCCTTTATTATCATGTAGGCTTTTCTTCTTTGCATCTTCTATTATTTTATTCCATTCCATCAATGGAATATATGAGGATGATCATACTTTGGGTTCTCCTTTAGACCCCTTATATATTGATCCCTCATTGTCTTTAAATGTCTTGATGCTCTTTTTAGAAGTGGGGCAGTGTCAAAAATGTTTTTTCCAAATAGGTCCTCAAAAGATGTAATCAACTAATTTTTAAATTCAAAATCCTGTTCATTCCACCTTTAAAAAATAAATAAAATTTTTAGATCAATAACTTTAATATAGTACAATAGATGGAAGAAAAAAATATTGTAGCAATGATATGAAACTATGTACCTTTTATGTATGGTGGGTCCAAATAGCCTCAATGCCATATCAAAAAAATGATCAAAGAAAATATTATTTCCTACAAAAATATAAAGGGATTATTAGTCCAAAATGAGATATGTATAAGTAAACTAAAGTTACACTTTAAATAATAATAATTTTAAAGCACCTAGAAGCTTTCATAATTTTAATAGAAACATAGTTTTCTTTTTCAACAATAATGTCCCTGTAAATGAACCAATACTAGTCACACAAACTACTCTAGGAAATGGTTCAGCTTCAGTAGTGCTGATCTCTGTTTCTCTATCAACTGAAGTTCTATCTATTAGTGCACAAAATAGGTACATGAGTATAAAATCTACCCAATAAAAAAACAATGCATGATTAGCATATTACAAAATATAGCAAAACAAGATTTTACTAGTTATAGTAGGCATAGACAATGATGTTTGCATGCTTCTTATTGCTGACAATGCACTTGACAACATTGGACCATTGATTGAAGGATACATCTGTACTTCATCATGAGTTGAAAAATATAATATTGTTAGAAAAGATATTTGCAATGGATAAAGATCAAATGGGACACTAGCTAGAAGCATCCAAAAATAAAAGTTAAGTGTTATAATGTTGATGAAAACAAATAATGTTGCACCAGTTTCACTTTCAACATTAGATGTCCTATTTCAACACTTAGTAATTTTATTAAATAACTCAACGATGTAATAATATTGTAATTATAAGTAATGTTGTAAAAAGAAAGTGTTACTTACATGACATGAAGGTTGTGCGCTACAACCCTCACCATGTTCACCACATAGTGTCAAAACTATCACATATTTATGTAGAACACATAATATTTTAGATCATGATCCATAACATACTATAAAATATAAATATCTATTGAAATTCTATTATTACTTTAGATTTATTATTGCTTACCTTCAAAGAATCGACCCTACAACCCAATTCTTTTTTCAGTGCCTCTTTCTCCTTGCTTGTGCCACCTTCAATGATAATGTTAACAATTTCATCATTGTATCTTGTTTGAGTTGTTGGGCCATGAACATAGGGTTAACACTAAGGGGCGATGTCATGTAGAAATGAAGCCCATATTTCAAATCACATTTGATTTGCTATCATTTTAACTTTTCCCTACCACTTGTGACATCAATATCAATAAAATTCCATCAAAATAACTCCAAAGCCATAAAGAAAAGAACATAATAATACGACATTTGTTTCTATATAATTTGAATAATTACAATAATTAAGGTTTACCTTTGTTGAAGAAGGTGTATGAGATGGTGCATCCTCGCTTGTGTGTGGTGGTCTATCCATGTTGCCTTGTGAAAAAGATTATTAATTCTTAGCAATAAACATTGAAATGAAAGTATTTGACATGTTTTACTTAATTCTTTTATCTGCACATATGGTTTTCAAAGAAAAATTTGGTGTAACTAATGTGTATATCTGTAAAATTTAATATCAGTAAAATTTGACCAAAATAACTCCAAAGCCATAAAGAAAAGAACATAATAATATGACATTTGTCTCTATATAATTTGAACAATTACAATAATTAAGGTTTACCTCCACCGAATAAGGTGTGTGAGATGGTGCATCCCTACCTGTGCATAATAGTCTATCCATGTCACACTATGAAAAAGATTAGTAATTCTTAGCAATCAACAACGAAATGAAAGTACTTGACATGTTGTACTTAATGTTTACATCTGCACATATATTTTTCAAAGAAAAAATTGGTGTAACTAATGTGTATATCTGCAAAATTCAATATTAGTAAAATTCCATCAAAATAACTCCAAAGCCATAAAGAAAATAACATAATAATACACTATTTGTTTCTATATAATTTGAAAAATTACAATAATCAAGGTTTACCTTTTTTGAAGAAGGTGTGTGATATGGTGCATCCTCACTTGTGCATGGTGGTCTATCCATGTTGTCCTATGAAAAATATTAGTAATTCTTAGAAATCAGCAACAAAATGAAAGTAATAGATTTACCAAAAAAAATATTAATAATAAAGTAGATTGTATATTGGAGTCAATTGGAGATAATTGGTTTAAATGTTATACTTACCAATCCCATGATAGGGAATTTTTTTGTATCTACACAATTCAAATTCTAATCTATCAGAAGCTCTTCTCCTGCACTTATTGATTTTATCACACATATAAAAACATGATTTCCCTTACTTGCCTTGAATATACAATTCGCCAACTTATTAGTTGACACAGGTTGAGAAGTATTTATAAATCCTATAATATTCCCTATTGCTTTTGGCCTTCCATCAATATATAGAGTGAACATTTTACTTTGATCATTTTCTTTGTATTGTATATTGCACAATCCACATTCAATTGTTGTAATTATAACAAGGTCCTACATACTTGACCAATTCAACAACTTTATTGTAACAAACCTTTATGCCATCCATGGAAAATAGGCCCAAACCATGTAATGAAGATGGAGCTATAAGATATATCCTTTCGTTAATAGAAAAATCAGTGTTAACTGGAGGTAGTTCCTTGGGTACTCATTCTTTCTGAAGATGTGTGTACCTTTAGGGAACCTCCCTATCACCTTCAGTCTCATTATCATAAGAACATGACCCCCCCCTCAGCAATAAAAAATTGCATTGGTTTGTTGAATTTTCTTCTAGTATTTTGACCTCTAGTTGATCTCCCTATTTTAGAACTACTATATGTATCACTTTTGTCTTGTATTACCACATTTTTCTCATTCAGGGAAGATAGATCAAATAAATACCTATTTGGTGATACCTGCAATCCATAAAATGAGAGACACACTAGGAAAAAAGTTGATGTTGATGGTAAAGAGTATGCAAATAAAAAATTGTATCTATAGGATCTATTGAGTACATATACCTGTTGATCCATGTGACTGTGCAAGATCTTGATCAAAGGCATTGAATAGCCTGCATATGTAAATCATTTATTTTAAGTTAGCCAAAAATTTAGTCTAATTAATGTGTATATCTAAAAAAATATTGGACATGTTGTACTTAATTTTTATATTTGCTTATATAGTTTGGAAAGAAAAAGTTGTTCACCTTGCTTATCAAATTCACCCATATTGTAATGAATGAAATGTTTTCCACTTACAATGCTCTATAAACTACAAATTAAGTAGAAGAAAAAAATTACATGATGGATTCATCAAAATCAAACAAATTTCTATGAATAAAAATCATGACCCCATCATACTTGACATTGATCATACCTCGATAGACATTTCATTGATCATCATCTTCATCCATGTCATAATCATCACCATCATCACACTTGTCACTTTGATCATCATCATCACCACCACCATCTTCATCACCATCATTATCATCTTTATCACCATTATCATGATCATCATTGCCATGATCATCACTGTCTTCATCATCACCATTATCATCAACATGACCAGAATGATCATCTTCTTCGTCTTCTTCATCATTGAGTAATAGTCATTTGTGATCATCATTTCTTTTGTGTTGTGATTGTTTAGTATCTTCTTCTTCCATCACATTATACTTTACTAGCCTTCCTCTTAGATCATGTTTAATAAAAAATGAACAACCTAGTTTGTGTGGAATGCCAAAGTAAAACACTTGCTTGCATTGGCTTGGAAGAACATAGGGCTCATCTCCAACTGGCTCAAATGAACTTGTATTAATCATTGTAAATCTATTATCATATTCAATAATAGTCTTATTAGGATCATTTCAATTCAACCATAGCCTGTACCATTTGATGATAAATAGAACTAATTTGAATGAATTAAAGTTGCACTCAAGTATATCATCCAAAATGCCATAGTATCAATTTTTAGATTGTTGAGGATGTATGTCAGTTCTAGAAGAAATATTGGTGACTGAGAAGACTACACTTATGCCAGAATCACAAATTTTCTTTGTTTTGTCTAACCTTTTTATGCAAAATTTATGACCATGGTAGTCCATAGCTTTGTGGTGTTTGACCTACAATTATTCAAACATTTCAAGATTATTTGCATCGATTTGTGAGTTTTTATTAAAATTATGGCTCATGATTAGTAATCTCTATGCACCTTTATATCTCTTAAGCCATATGCTAGATCAAGTAATATTGGTGTAATATTGAGATCTCTATTAAGATGAGTTTCTTTAACCAATGATGCAACACTATCCCATGTTAATGAGCGAGCATTTCTTTGAGATTGTTCAATCCATACCATCATCCAATCAAGATTGTTTGCAATATACAAATGTAGTGCATCCCACTCATGACCAACTATAAAGAAAATAATTAGACTAGTTCGAAAAAACTTATATTGATGATGGATAAGAATTAATTAACTACAAAAGAACAACTTATAACTACCTCTCACTCTCCTGAATCTACCTTTCCCTGTCAAGTACTCCCTTCAAATTTATTAATAGAGTTGGGATCCCAAATGCGATCTACATGGATATTTGCTGCAAACTTTGAAAGATATTCACTAATGTACACCATGGTCTAGTATACCATATATCCCTCTACCATAGAACCCTTAGGATGTGCTCTTTTTTGAACCAAACCCTTGATAAATTTCAAGTGCCTCTCAACTATCCACATTAACCTAGCTTGTACAAGTCCATACAATTCAATCTCCTCAACTTGATGTATGAGGTAATATTCTTGAACATTGAAAATGGTTGAAGGTAGACAAGTTTTCATTTCACACATAAGCTGTGAAATTTTTCTCTTCCAATATTTAATATCTTTTTTATCAATTTCTTTAGATGATAACCACCTAAAAGAGATTCAACACACAAGAACATATAAATGAGATTTTAGATAAAATTATACAATAGATTTTAGATAAAATTATATGAATTTAAGAAAAAACACTTCTAACCTTATATATTTTTCAAGATCATATATAACTTGTTTAATACTGTTGTCAAACTAGTGTGGGAGGGATAGAGGTAGGATGTACTACAATCATTAAAAAATGATCATTTAAATATATTATTAAATAATATAATAGTTAGTACATTCATTTATACAAATATATTGTAAGTAGACAACATGACTTACCTTCACAAAGGTATGCCAATCATGTGTTTTCAACCTTGGCCTAAAATCACCTTTCTTTGATACAAGAGTGCTTATATTTGCAGCAAATCTTGTGAGAATTTTTTTTTTTTAATGACTTCTTTTAATGCATCACTTTGCTGCTCTATTAATAACCAAGGAAGGGCACTCGTATTTATGCAGTCTCCATTGCTATTTGTTTCAATGGAATCTTTTAGTGCATGATTGGATTCATGAATGTTAGTACAAATTTTGACAATTTTTTTTCTATCACACCTTTTCATCCAATATTTTCCATTGTGCATAGCATCAAACAAATACATGATTGGAAGATCCTTATAGTACGGTAACCTACTAAATTGAGTAGGATAACTTTTCATTCCTCTACGAAGTTGGTCATTGATGCCTTGATGACCTTCATGAGCATCAATTACATCATTACTAAATATAAGATAATATCAAAATATAAATTTCAAACTTTGGATCACAAACTGGACATTACCTCAACAATTTCGTCAATCATATTCCAATTTCTATAGATGAGGTGTCATTCTTCGTGGCCTTGATGTTGTCTCTTCTTTCTCATTACAAAAATATTTTTCAGTAATTCGATACTTATGATTATTATGGAGAAAGTACCTAAACTTATTGAACACTTGCTTCATAAACTTCTTGAATGACGAGATTTCATCTTCAGACCACAAATTGGACATGTGATTTTTCCCTTTGTTTGAAGACCTAAAATATCATGTACAATTATCATGTGCAACTTAAGAATACAAAAATAATGTGTACGCACTATAACAGACCAAAAATATGTGACCTTAACAATATAACGTACCACAAAAATGAGTTATCCCCAAGGGCATAATGTATCATCCATACAAGCATTGCATAGAATTGAAATTGTCTTTTTCCTATTGGTCTAGAGATGTCATAGATAGTGATGCCATTCCATAACTTCAACAACTCATCAATTAGGGGCTCAATATACACGTTCATATCTTTAACTTAGTACTTACGCAGTAATTGAATGAATAGAAATATTACATAATTATTATGACCATTTTCATGCACTATTTATAAATTAATTTAGATAAATAAAAAATAAAAAAATACCTGGCACAATTATTGAAAACATTATGTGCTCCCTCTTTATGGACATCCAAGGAGGAATGTTATTCTTAATAACAAAAATAGGCCACACTGAGTAAACAGATCTCATATCTCCAAATGGACTGACACCATTCACTACTAATGAAAGATTGAGATTATGAGGTTCTTCTTTAAAGTGTGACCATGTTTCTTCTATCTCTTTAAATGTAGAACCATCCACAAAAATTCAAATAATGTCATCTTGATTTCTATTGCATGCATTATAATCCATAAATTGTGTCAAGCTAGTGCACCTGAATAATCGTTGAAGATGTGGAATAATAGGAATATACCAAAGAACCTTATGAAGCACCTTTTTTTAATTTGATCTGATCAATATCTACTAATATGACAATCAAGGCATTCTATTTCAAATTCATATTGTTTATGATATAGAATGTGATCATTGGGATATGCATGCATTGTCTGAAACTTTATTCCAATTTGATTCATAATTTTAGATAATTCTCGATATGAATGAGGTGGAATGTTTGATGGTGGTAAAAAAAAATTCACCTACCAACCTACAACAAAAAATATGCATTGTTAATATAATGAATACTAATGGTATGCTAATATTGAAGATAACAAAAATGGCATACCTTAGCATATGTGACATTGCTACATTGGATAAACCATTCATAACCTTCAAGTTCACCAACAACACTATAGAAGAGAGAAGATTTGTTTGGGAGCCTTTGTATAGGGGCTCATATGCCTTCTCAAGTAAAGGTATATCAAGAGCATCTTCATCATCATTATTAGATGCGCTAGTACCATCATCATGAGCATCTTTATCACCTGCACCAATACCATATTCATCAATCATGTCCTCTGGCACATTATCATCTTCTTTCATAGAAGTGTTATCCTCATCTTGGATATTCACACCTGCATATTTCTTCAATAGGAAATCCACATTCAACAATGGACAAAAATTGTGGCCCCATTCAATGTGACCATGTTTCCTACAATGACTCTGGGCTATTGTGATTAGAATTCTTTTAATTCTTTAAGCCCTTACACTTTCTACAAGGATAATTGCATTTATCAATTTTTCTTCAGAACCAAGACCATAATGTAGCCGTTGTCTCGTTATTTTATTCTGGGTTCATATTGTCAGGCATGGTCTTTCTTCATAGGAAAATATATCTGCAAAAAATTTGGACATGTTGTACTTAATTTTTATATGTGCACATATGGTTTTGAAAGAAAAATTTGATGTAATTAATGTGTATATCTACAAAAATATTGGACATGTTGTATCTAATGTTTATATTTGAACATATGGGTTTGAAAGAAAATTTTGGTGTAACTAATGTGTATATTTGCAAAAAAATTAGACATGCTATACTTAATGTTTATATATGCACATATGGTTTTAATTTTTTTTTTTTGGTGTAACTAATGTGTATATCTGCAAAAAAATTGGACATGTTGTATTTAATGTTTATATTTGCACATGTGGTTTTGAAAGAAAAATTTGGTGTAACTAATGTGTATATCTAAAAAAATTGGACACGTAATTAATGTTTATATCTACGTGTATGGTTTCGAAAGAAAAATTTGGTGTCATCAAGAGTTGAATTGTTCTATGAAAGTCCTAGTTTATTCATACTTGTCCAAAAATTGTAAACTTTCTATATATGTTTTGTTGGATTGATGCTCACATTAACAACCCTTTCCCTCTACATGATTTAGTTCGTAACATAGATCTTTTGGACTGAAGTTTATTCTTGGACTAAGAGATTTTATCCATCTATAAATAGCACCATCAACCTCCTCTATGTTATATCAGTGGCCAATATTGATAACTTTGAAAATCAGCAATGTAGGTGTCCAACAAACAACATTGTTCAAACTATGCCAACTTCTTAAAATAATGTTTAGGGTAAAATTTATTAATAAGCCTCTCAGTGAACTTTTCATAAGTTTATGGTTCCACCAATCATGAGAAATAACAACCAAGTGAATAGTAGCATATTTAAATGGCCTCATCTTCTAGCATGGGGATAAACCGAAAATAGGTATATATTTTAAGAATCCATGTTCTTGTCATTGTCTTGCTAGATAGTAGAAGAGGATCAATTTTCCAACCTTTTTTTGCAAGTCATTTTCATATGGTCTTCAACTCTATAAATCAATTAGAGGTCCTTATAATATCTTGAAGATGTCTCAGGTTAGACCTACACTTGAATGTTTTGTTTCAGTCTTGCATGAAGTGATCTTGCAAACCATTTTATGTAAGTTCATGTTCAACTTGTGGTTGGACTCTATGAGAAATATAGGCATGAGAGGTCTACTATTATTTATTCTAGTGTGCTGATTTGTAGTGCTATTATTTAGTAAATTGGTCCCCTTGGCCATTATTGCTAGCACTATTATTGTTATTATTACTATTGCTATTTTCCCCCAATGAGCCACCATATCCAGCAACAATGTAATGCATTAATTTGTTTCAAGCATGCATTGATTTGCTTATGCTGTCCCCTAACCAACATATTTACAATGTTCATTCTAGGATCTTCTCTCGTGTCTATCACCCATATTCACTTCTCTCTATTCTATGACTACTAAAGGAACTTTTACTCAAGAAATTGTTTTCTCTTCTGGAACTTCTAGGGACTATCACTTTTTCTATTTCTGCAAATATCTATTCTCTCTTCTGCTAAAAAGAAACATAAGAAAGCATGATAACTAACTCTTATACTACTGAAGTAACACTACTGGTCTATGCCCAAAATTCAACCCTTTCCCTCTACATGTCTATATATATTTTCAATATGTGTATGTATGAATGAACTAAAACCTATACTAAAGGGGAAAAAATTATTGAACCCATGTACCAAAACTAGAACCTAAATTGGCAACTTAGATGAAAATTTAAGCATAATTTAAATACCCCATTTGAGTTGTAAAAAACAACATCGATTCTTCAAAATCCAAAATTAATCACCATGATGTAACTAAAGTAAAAGGATGATGAAAAGTTCCAACTCCCAAAATTACTAAAAATTAACATGTTCTCCAAGAAGTTTATCGAACACCCCAAAGGTCAAGAAGTTTGTTGAGCAACCAAGACATAGCAACCAAAATGCTGTGCACAGTCCATACAATAATTTCTCCAAATTTTCTAACCCATTAAAAATGTTATCATCATGATTTTAAAGGTTCCAAATAGATAGAGCATTAAAAACACAAATTTGCAAAATCTTGCAAAAAAGTTGCTCTCGGTAAGAAAATGTTGTTATGACAACATGACAAACTTTTAGCAACTTTTTCCCAAATTGGAGTTAGATCTCCAAACTTGTTCCAAAGACCAAGTGGGCATATAATATGCATTAAAGGACCTCAAAAAACATATCCAAGGTGAAGGGAACCTTAGTATACCATTTTACCCTTTCTAGAACCTAAATCACCTAGTTGACAACATTTTGTACTTTCTAGCAACTTGGCCATTTTGGGTCTTGCCAACACTCCTAAACACACCTAAGGACCAAATAGAACTTCTTATTAGACTATTCATGTGGCTAATAATCACTACAAGATATAAAACAAGGAATCCCTAGGTTTCATAATAGCCTACCTAGGTGCTCCTACACCACCTACTAGCTTACATTGACAAACAAAGAGAGTGTGTATCTTGGATGCTTAAAAATTGCAACTTCCCTACTTGTAATGCCAAAATCAGATATATGAATGCAATGTAAGAAAATACCTTATAGCATGATAGAGTTAGTTACCAAGATAGGATGAATTCATTTATTGTAATTATATGCAATACATTACAATCTGATAATCATTATAAGGTTCTAACCATATTCTATGATTCAACTACTAAATGCTCAAGAAATTATACTACTAAATATAGGGAACCTAGTAATTTACTTTCTTAAACTAGATCACTTATGTGTGAACCTTTCTCAATCCATATTTGGGACTATTTGGTTGATATCAACCACTCTTTGCATCTAAAGATGTCTAGTTTGCACCTAAACTACATACTTCATGTCGAGTACCATACACAACTTGATCAAAAGTATAGACCACTCCAAAGATATTACCCAAACACCTCTAATGAGCTACAAAAGTCATGCTAAGAGGAAATAAATCTCATGCCAAATGTAAGTGTAGCATGTGCCAGCAACGTCGAGAATTGAAACTTCACACTACCCAAACTTCAACTTGTAAAATGCCTAGACTACAAGGAAATTTTTCTACTAGAATGTAGGGAAAAAATCCACATAGAGTATATTATACTATGTAAGATTATATCATGACCTATGATCTAAAAAATTATAAATCCCTTAGTTTTATTTTAGCTACCTCCTAATTCATATCTAAAGCTTAGTTCTTAAAACATTCTATTAGAGGAATTGTTTTCATGGAGACCTCAATCACATCCTTAATTATTATTTATATTGGCTGGGCCTTTATTGTTAGCATTTTCTATGTTTTTAGCAAGAAATTCCAATGGATAATTATTATGATTCTTCCTCTGTCGGCCCACTATTATTTAAGAGCAACACAAATTTATAACAAAAAATAGACTAGATTTCCAATCATACAAAAGATAATGTAGCTAGTTGCAAATATAAATTGTCCATATTGATATCCTTATTGATAAAAGCATCTTAATTTTTCTAATCTTTCCCAAACTCTTTGTAATCCACTACATGTTTCAAAATTTGATATATTATCAAGACATGGTTCAAAATGTGAAGTTAGGTCTAGTTACCCTAAAGGGTTCTTTCCTTGTTGCAATTCCTAGAAGAGTGATTTACCTTCTCTTCCTTAGACAACAACTGTTTGTATAAAGCAATGTGTGTTTAAAAAACATGTGATTCAAATAAAGAAAATACATCACACTTTTTTCTTCTTCTCTTTATCTAATAATCCACCACAAGGGATTGGCATATCACCCATTTTCAATGTTACTGATCTAAAATTATACAAAGGGGACAACATCAACATAGATTCTTGTGACAACAACAAGGTAGATACTAAGATAGATTAGATAAAGGATCTTCCACTGAACAAACCATTAAAGTTGGAATGCATTTTAGATACCAAGACAGTCAAGAAGACTAGGAACAAGACATGCAAAGAGTATTTGGTGAAATGGTAGGGTTTGCCTGAAGTAGAAGCAACATGGATGACTAAAGAAGACATCATCAAGCATGGCACAAAGCTTTAGTAGTTAGAAAATCAAGGGACTTGAGTTTCTCAAACAAGGGAAGTATGGTATAGGGGCCCTAGGTCCTAATTAAGGTACTTAAACACCAAGGAGAAGAGTGCGAAGGTCAATAAGTGTGCAAGTTGACACAAGTTAGTTTAGATTTTCTTTTTGTGCATTTTTGACATCTAGATTGCATGATTTCTAAGGTTTCTAAAAAAGTCAAGGGGTGGTCAATAGGTGGTCAAACATGAGAGTTGACCAAAAATCATCAATTTTATGTTGCATAAATGTTATTTATATTTTGGGTATAGTTAGATGACCTTGGTAAAGTTCTTGTGTTATGCTTTTGGAAAAAATGTAAATTTGCAAAAAAAATTTCTTGCAAAATATGGAAGCTCAATAGTCAGAGCTTTTTTTGATGAGATTTATGGTAGCTGAAGTTGAAAAGATGGGGGAAGCATTTAGATATTTTTTTATCTCCCACCTTAAAATATTAATGACATCCTATACAGATTTGGGAATGGAAAATGGAATGTTTTTTATAGTAACTCTGTGCATAGTAACAATATTATTTCTAAACTAGGAGTATTGTGTCAGTAAGTAATTGTTTTCATGTTTTGTAAAGTTATGTGTGTGTATATATATAGTGAAGAGAGAATATGATGTTGTTTCAAGTACAGAACATTCCTTTTTATTTTCAAGATTTGTTCATACTTGCTATTTACCCTAAGTTTGGATTGAGGGTTTAGAGGTAAATTTTTGTTTTCTTTCATTCTCGTAACCCAAACTTCTTGGTACCCAATGGATAGTTGTATTGGAGGGTGGAGATAGTATGAAGGGTGAGGATATTGGGAGTTTTCATCAAATGGAAATGCAACACTTAATTTCATGACTGTGACTATAAGTTTAATGTGTTGATTGCTAAGAATCACAATGTAGGAGGTGTTCTAGGACTAGTGAAGCCAAAATATTTAGTGGAAAGGATGGACATACCATGCCGATGATTTTTGTGGAAGAATTTGTTTCATGGGTTTTGTGGGAATGAGCCTATAAGGACAAACAACATTTTTAAGACTAAAAGGCCTAGGAACTAGGGCTCGATAGAAAATAACTGAAAACTTGTGATCTTAAACCAATATTAGATATTTAGATATGGTTTTACACCTACTAAGAGATTCTATAAATATTTTTTGTGATTGTTTGGAAGTTTTTGAAGTTTAGAGTAAATTTGACAAAAACAGGGCTGCTAGGAATGAGCCCCTTTTAGGCCTCCTACTAAAACTTTTGAATTTGGAATATTGGGAAGGGCTAGACCTATTAGTTGTCCAATAAACCTTATAGAATGTTAGAAAATGAGATGTTAAGGTGTATGGTGACTTAAGATCCTAGAGGATGCAGGTGAAGAGAGGTGACTCAATTACACATTAGTTATTGAATTTAGGAGAATAATCAATCATTGAACAAAATGTAATTAATATTTCTATTTGTAAACATGCATACTAGAGCTTCAACCATATTAGAAACTTGAGGGTAAAAAACCATAGGATGTTGGCAAACTATCCTCGACAATCAAGCTCAATAGTGTCTAATTCAATCTGACTCCTTAGCCCACAAGCAACCAACTCAATGGGGGCCCACACACAACCAACTCAATTACTGCCTGCCTAATGGATAGGGCCTATATTCTTGCATCCCTATTGTGTTTCCTTGCCCTTTTCTAACAAGATTTTTGTATTACATCTAATGAGTGATTATGAGTTATAACTCCTTTGTGGATTGTCAAGTTAACCAAATAAATAAATCAATAATTCATATAAGAGATTAAGTAATGGACTTAATCATTTCACACACCAATTATTCTGCTAAACAAAAATGGCTACTTTATTCTAAATTCAATTTATATCTATAACTCTGTGATCTAATTAAGCCTTTGCTCTAAGAACGAGTCTAATATATATAGTCCTCAACCTTTGTCAATGTTAACCCTTCATAAAAGAGGCCTTCCTATCTAATTGATTTGTTTCAAATAGCTACTTCTCTTGGATGGACAAAGTTTAAAACAAAATGGAGACATCCTTTAAATAATAATGAAGGTGGACACTACAAATATTTATGCTCATTATCAACATCTTGCTTTCTTAAACACCCATGTAAAAAAATAAAAACAAATGGATGGAAGCATACTCAAAGGGATTGGAGTTATTTGTCAAAATGTCCCAAGGAGATGTCATTGCATATAGTGCAATAAAGATGACATTGTAAAGATCACAACTTTGGATAGTCACTTGGTGAGGCATGCATGAAATGGAAAAATTAAAGTATTTTAAAGTTTTATGAGAAGGGTGATTGGTGAATCCAGCAGACCACTGTTAGCATTACAACATGTCCATTCTATAATACAAGCTTTAAAATGTAAAGAAAACGAACATTGTGGTTATCTTATGACTAAAAGTGAATCTGATACATAAAGTGGAATTGGATAAAAACTATCCTCATGCCTAGAATGAAATTCTCCAATACCACATGTGCTTAATTAAGGTGCAAATTTATAGGTGTCTCTATTGATCTTAGATTGGTTTTGACAAGTGAGTGTCAACAAACTTAAGCCATTTACTTAGTTCATGTCAAACTGGTAATACATACTAAGCACAACATGTAAATGTTAAACCATGCTGAGTTATAATGAGTGCCAAGTCACTCATGTGTTGAGTAGATAGACCATGTTGAGTGATTCATCAGTTGAGTGAATAGTGAATGGTGAGTGATGTAGGTGTCGAGTCACAGTATACAAAATAATGCATGCCAAGCATCAGAGACTTCATATGTTGAGTGATACAGTTTTGACATATTTGTTTGTAATGGAACAAACAACTATGTAAACCATTTTTGAGCTGACTTAATATTATATTTTGATATTATGGAGATAATGATGAATCTATATTTGGATTTCATATGCAACTACATGCAACCAATCAGAAAAATGCAAGGTTTAAGCAACAAAATGGATGAATCTTAGTTGTAGATTCATACCTAACCCTAATCCACCTAAGTCTTCTTAAAGAGGACGAAGTCCTAAACTCTTTACAATGTTGATAGAGGAGAGTGAATGTGGAAGGATTTGAAGGAATGAACAAGATAGTTTGTAGAGAATTTAAGGTGACTTGGAAGTGAGAGTGAATTGTAAAATTAGTTAGAGAAGAACAGAGGATAGAAAAGGATACAACATTGAGAAAAGGATACAACATTTTAACAAGTGACTTTAGTTAAATCTCTTAATAGAGTAGTCCTAACAAGCTCTATGAAATCCTTTAATAGGGTGCTTACTTAGTTGTAAGTTGAAGTCCTCTAACAATGCACACTTCTAATAGGGTGGTGAAATCCTCTAACAAGGTGAGACCTAACAGTCTTTGTAAGCCTTTAACGGGCATATATTTCATAGGGTAGATCATGTTTCATGCTTAGATAATTGTAACCTTCATTGGATACACTTTAAGTAGTGAAGATTTGTGGGTGTCATCCCCACCCTAGTTTTACCTTCTCACTTGGAGGGTTTCTAGGTAATCATATCTGGTGTTATGTGTGTGAATGCTTACATGGTTATATGTTTTAGATGCATATGCTTTACATGTTATATCAGCTTACTTATGCATGTAATGAATGAATGGTGAAAGTTTTATGGGTCCAAGTTTAAACTACTAATTCAACCCCCCAGATAAGTTTACTTTCCCCCCTTGTAATTCCAACAATTGGTATCAGAGCCTTGTTCTCTAAAAGAGAAGCTTTATAGATTCGAGGAAAGATCTTGAAATGGAATTCCACAAGTTGGAAAAAACTATTGAAATATAAGAGATTGAAATATATCTCATACTACATCAACTAAATGAGGCAAGAGAGGAACTAAAGAAATCCTTTGAAGAGAAGGAAAGAGATTGCTATTGTAGAGAATGACACACTATATAAAGATATAGACACTACCAAGCTATTTTTAGATGGTGACTCCAATGAATTTGATGTAGTAGTTGCAGATCTAATGAGAAAGAATAGAATCCAAGCTAATGAAATCAAAAATCTCAAGCTAGAGCAAGAATCACAAGCTATACTGCTATGTGAGGTAACTGAACAAAAGAAGAAGGCTATGGAAGACAAAGCCATGATTGAAGAAGATAAAATAATTTTGGCCAACAGATTGGAAGAAAAGTCAATAGAGTTAACTAAGATTTCCAACATGCATTTGGATACTCCAAGTCAAATGATGAATGCCAATAATGAATTGAATGTCAAGGACACTGAGATAACTACATTGAAGTTGTAGAATGAACAATTGCAGAGTGACCTAAAGAGAGAAAAGGAATTTTCTAAAAGTTTCAACAAGCCAAATGAAGCCATCAAATACTTTGAGCAATTATTGAGATCCCCTAGACCTAACAATGATACATCAGGATTGGGTTACACAAGAAATGAAGAAGGAGAATCATCCAAAGTTGTAGAAGAAAGGAACATTAATGGTAACAACTCCAAACCTACTTGTTATAATTATTGTAAGAAAGGACATATTGATAATGTGAGTAGGAGAAAAAGTACAAATTAGAATGTCAAGCCTAAGAACATGACTTATTTTCATAAGTGCAACAAGAAAGGTCATCAGGCACATGAATGCAGAACTAGGACCATACATAAACAAAGATTTGAAGGTTATTGTTACAACTGTCAGAAGTATGGACATAGAGCTTTTGAATGCAGATCCAAATCCATGAGGTCATTAAACAAGCCAACAAAGGTAAGAAGCAATGGGAACTTCTAAAATTAGGATTATAATATAAGATATAGTTGTCATTATTGTCAAGAATATGGATGTGTTCCTAAGAATTGTATTAGGACACACTTCAGTGGTAACTACAAAAGGTGGTTGAGTCAAACTACATGTTTTAGCTGTTTGAAGATTGGTCACATCAGTAAATACTATCCAACTAGGTCAAAGGCACCAAGTTATAAATTTGATAAAGGTAAGGGCAAGGAAAATGTTGAACACATTAGAGATGAGATGAACAAAACATGGAAAAAGAAATATGTTTGCAACACTTCAAATGGAGAAGGGATCACTTCACCCAATGGGTTAGGTGATCATACCTCATCAAACTAGGCAAACAAGAGGTACGTGGGACTGACATTTAAAGGTTATCTTCCAAAAGGATAAAGTACTGAAAAGACTAAATTAACATGAATGAAGATGCAAGATGTTGTTAGAAATTCAAGACAAATATTTAAGTTTTTCATGTTGTTGCCGAGTATGAAAAGTTTCCTCTATGAAAAGTTTGCTGAAAAGTTTGAGATCTATAAGTTTTTGGATGTAAGCTCATAGTAGCTGCCGAGTAATGGGAACATCAATGGATGTCAAATGAACCCAAAATTAGTTAATGCTGAGCTTACATCTATGTAAGCACTCAACATTAAATGCAAGGTTTTCGAAGGGTCTATGATCAATTTGAGCTCATTTCTTCATCATTTCAAATTTGAGAAAGAGTGAGTAAACAAGAAGGTGATTCAAAAACCTATTCAAAGCATTTGTTCAGATTTTAGCAATGATTTCACACTAGTTCAATAGATTTCCAAGGTATTTATCAGTAGCTGAGCTACATAGTTTCAATTTTCATAAACCCTAGTTTGACAAAATGGCATCTAGTTTGAAAAATATTGAAGGGAAAGAAGTTTTAAATGTTCAACTTCTTAGTAATGAAGTTAAACAACGTATATTTAAAGCCATTCCTGACATAGCCTATAAACAAGACCCTTTTGGTGCATTATCCATGATCCCACCAAATATAATAATGTTGCAAGATGTGAGGAGATGCTATAACTATAAAATTGGTAGCATTGGAGACATGGAAATAAGGGATTCATATAATAGATTGTGTGAAAATGATGTTCTGAAGGAAGAATACAAAATTATAGAGAGAAAGGGTTTAACACGAGCCCTAGATTTTCCAAATGCATTCAAAACAAAATGGATTCAAATTGTGCTCAGTCAAATTCATGATGGTCCTCTATGGCTAGAGGGAGGACCTATCAAAATATCCAAGAGAATAATCCATAGGATTACTAGCTACCCAACCCTAGATTGGCCAACGACACTTAGGAGTGATTCCAAGGAAGTCATTGAAAAGAAAACTGGAGAAAAATGGAATAAGAGAGGCATGACAATAGATACCATTGTTGATCCATTTTTAAAATTTTTTGTAAGGGTAATCTCAAACAAATTTTATCAATCTAGTATATTGAATAGTGTACCCTGCATAGCTATGGATGTTGGTTATAAATTGTTAAGAAAGATCATACATATGATCTAGCAGAGCTACAATTACAACTAATGGAGAATCTTGGAGCAATTAGCAAAACCAAGAGCACATAGTGAAAATTTGGTTCCATGCTGGTTTGTATATTCTTTTATGTATGAAATACATTTCCCTCATTTGGTATGGTAGGATGGAAGACAAAATAGATTAATTGTAGTACAGATTAATGAGTACATTGAAAAATTAGGAGAAAAGTTTGAATCTATTATGACAAGTTACTTTGAAGATTTCAAGAAGCCAATGAAAGAAAGGATGAGGATACTAGTTTCCTTAGTGGAAAATAATAATAATGATGTATGTTTTCTTGTTGATGCTGAATTCACATTTGTACAAGTTGCCACACCAAGGATAAGATGGTTGAGACCATCGAGGTATGAGATAAATGTTGATGAAGCCTCAACAACCATCACAAATCTACTAGTAGAAGAAGTAGATAAGAGTACTAAAGTTTTTGGAAACTATGAGATGGTGAAATTAAAGATTGCCATGGAATTAAAGATTGCCTCCACAATCAAGAAAAATGATAAATTGGTAAAGAATTTGAAAGCCAAATTTGGAGATGTTGTCAAGGAGGAAGATGAATAAGAAGAAGAGGATGAAGAGGAAGAACAAACAGAAGCACAAGAAATTATAGCTTTGACTCAAGGCATGGGAGAAGATAAGGAAGAAAGGAGACTACAGGTGTCAAGGGAGAAGAAGCCGAGGAAGCACCTACTACTAGTGAGTTAAAGAAAAGGAAGGCTAAGGTACAACCTATGACAAAGGAAAAGAAGATTGTCAAACCTAGCCAAGCCAACCCCACTGCACCTACCACTAGAGCCAACACATGTGAAAATACTCAAAAGGCCAAGGAAAGGTCAAAGAAAATAGAGCAAGGTGGACAGCAACAGAAAAGACAGAGAAGGAAATATGTGGCTCAACCAGATTCTGATGAAGAGAAGACAGAATCAGATGATAACAATCAATTCAAGGTGGCAAGTCACAATCCTCTCTCTGATCTTGAGAACTTGTGTGAAAATGTCAAGAGTAATGCTAATTTATCTAGTTTTAGACATATTGATTTTGATAAATTGGGGAAAGAAGAGAAAAACCAAGTGGAAGAGGCATTGTATGCCATAATGTCAAAATTTTAAAACATTCCACTAGAATTTTCTGACTCTATACCAAAAAGCCTATATGATATTGTTGAGGAAAAATGGCATCATTGTCTAAATGTAGAAAGAAAAATTAGGGAAACAACATTAGCCCAAGTGATGCCAGAGTTGACAAAGGGATAAATTGCTAAGGTAGTTAAGAAATATACAGTTAGGTTCACACCTAAATATAGAGCCTTCAACATTCTTCAAAATAACATTGAAGATGTGGTCAAGAAATCAACTCAAATATGGAAACTTATCTATGGGTTGACCACTGTAAAGCAAGGAGAAGTTAAACCTTCAGAGGGTAAACATGATGATAAGGATGATAATAATGATGATGACAAGGAAGATGATGATAAGGAAAAAGATGACAAAGATAATATAGTTGGGGAAGAGGTAAAGAACCAAAAGCATGATAAGGCAAAAACTGAGTAGCAACAAGATGAACAAATTGTGCAGGGCACATAGGTGTCGAGCATCAGTCCTTCCCATGACACAACCAAAATCATTGAAACTATAACTATTAAGGATTTTTCTAATGCATTAGCTTAGAACGTCAATCCACTTACCATAGAAGATCTAAATAAGATATTGGTTTAGTCTATACTTCAAGCTAAACTTTGTGAAACTTTAGTTTTGGCTAGTGTAGATGAATTGTAGAAGGCAGTGATTGAAGCCACAAGGGAAAAGGTGAATCCAAAAGAACCACCTTCAATCACCAATATACAACCTTTAATTCAAACAATAGTAGACACATCCACCAAGGTTGATACAAGTAATAAAATTGATACAATTGAGAAGAAGGCAGAAGAGAAAGACACTACTATAGGTCAATAGTAGGAAATAGGACAGGTAGATTCATCTGTACCTGCAACACAGGAACAAGGTGCTAGCCAAGTCATAATGATAGACCAGGGCAAGCTTGAAGAGAGTGAGAAAATAAAAAAGGTGAAGGAACACGTGGCCATCCAAGCACTGGTAGCTTTATCAACATCTGCCACTCCTTCTACTCAAACTCTTCAAAGACCAAACACAAAAGCTATTCCATTGCAAATTTCAGTGCCAAGCCCAAGCTCATCAAAGGTAGAAAAGGTAATTCATTATGGAGACATAGGCCTTGATGAAGAAATTATTATTCCAAAGTATGACTATGATACTATGACATTGGAGCAAATAGGCATTTTGCAACAAGCCTTAGAAAGGAAAAATCATCAAGAAATGCTTAGGAGAGAACATAGGTAGAAGCAAGCACTTCAAGATATCAAGGACACCTTTTTAGATGCATTTAGCCTGCCAACTCCTGAAGAGACTAAGCCACTCATAGATCAACTGACTAATATAGTGGAAAAGTTCACTAATGAAGACCTTGATACAAATGCAAAACTCTTTGAATGGTCTAAAAAGAAGTTTCAAGGCAAGGTAAATGAGAAAATATCTAGTGAGATAGCACTACAATAAGTTGCATTGGAAACAAAGGTTGAAGATGTGAATAAGGTACTTGAGAATATATTCTCACTATACGCAAAATTGTGCAGTCCTACACTCTTCACCCAAGAGACCAGAAGTCACATTCAAAGTTTAGAGAGAAAAATATCCACATTAGGTGCAAGCCTACCATCAAATCCAACTTAGAGTGAGAAGCATTTTAGAACATTGCTTCAAAAAAAAAGTTAGTTAGCTGTCTTAATAGAATATGAGGCTAATATTAGAGCCAAACTAACACATATTTAGGCTACCCTCACCCCAAATATGGAGATAATGCACAAGAAGCTAGGCTATGCTCAAACTCTATTGAAGAAAGACCCCGATCTTTCTACTTTAGATGGTATAGTACACTTTGCTGCCGAGCTTGCAATCCAAATTAAAACATTGGATGTCACATGTGATAATTGGGATGCAACTCTAAGGATAATAATGGATGTTCATAAATATTTCTTGGACAAACACACTATAAGTGTACAACCCATTTGACATAAGTGTCAAAAAGGGGGAGATAAAGACAAAGGGGGAGATAGAGAATACACAGAGGAGATGTATGAAAAAAAGAGAAATAAATAAGAAAGGGGGAGCATAGTAGCATAATTATATCATTGAGGTGATATACATTTTTGAGAGAAACTAAGAAAATTGGGACAAATATCAGCTAAGAGAGAGCATATTAGAT
Organism: Cupressus sempervirens; assembly: GCA_028749045.1. Taxonomy (NCBI): domain Eukaryota; kingdom Viridiplantae; phylum Streptophyta; class Pinopsida; order Cupressales; family Cupressaceae; genus Cupressus; species Cupressus sempervirens. The sequence continues at coordinate 749,922,217 of CM053783.1, forward strand.
GAAAGAGTATCAGATGTAGTGCATTGAAGTCAAAGGGAGCATAGATTTTGGATACAAATCAAACTAATTAACTCAGGGGGAGTTATAAAATTTTGAGGTATACAACTTAGTGCAAAATTTTGATATTTTGAAGTTTTGTATATATGTCAAGTCATGGATATGTTATGCTTGAGGGATTAAGGTTGATCATGAATATTTAAGTGTTTTTGACACATGTCAAAGGGGGGGATTGTTGATCTCAGATTGGTTTTGACAAGTGAGTGTCAAGACACTTAAGCCATTTACTTAGTTCATTCCGAACTAGTAATACATGCTGAGCACAACATATAAATGTTAGACCATGCTGAGTTATAATGAGTGCTGAGTCACTCAGACGCTAAGCAGATAGACCATGCTGAGTGATTTAGGAGCCAAGTGAATAATGGATGTTGAGTGATGTAGGTGCCAAGTTACAGTGTATAGAACAATGCATGTCGAACATCAGAGACTTCATATGCCAAGTGACATAGTTTTCACATATTTTTTTTTGTAATGGCACAAACAACTATGTAAACCAATTTTGAGCTGACTTAAGATTATATTTTGATATTATGGAGATAAGGATGAATCTATTTGGATTCCCTATGCAATTACCTGCAACCAATCAGAAAAAGGGAAGGTTTAAGTGGAAAAATGGATGAATCTCAGCTGTAGATTCATACGTAACCCGAAGCCACGTAAGTCTTCTTAAAGAGGATGAAGCCCTAAACTCTTTACAATGTTGATAGAGGAGAGTGAATGTGGAAGGATTTGAAGGAGCGAATAAGATAGTTTACAAAGCATTCAAGGTGACTTAGAAGTGAGAGCAAATTGTAGAATCAGTTAGAGAAGAACAAAGGATAGAAAAGGACACAACATTGAGACATTTGATCAGGAAGGATCAATTAGACATTGTGTAGAGGTGATCTACTATCAGGAAAACAAGTGCCAACTGTAGGATCTATGCTGAGACATTTTAACAGGTGATTTCAATTAAATCTCTTAACATAGTAGTCCTAACAGGCTCTTTGAAATCCTTCAACAAAGTACTTACTTAGTTGTAAGTTGAAGTCCTCTAACAAGACACACTTCTAACAAGATATTGAAATCCTCTAATAAGATGAGATCTAATAGTCTTTGTAAGCTTTTAATAGGGAAGACCTTTCATAGGGTAGAACATGTTTCATGGTCAAATCATTGTAGCCTTCATTGGATACACTTTATTACTATACTAGTGAAGATTAGTGGGTGTCATCCCCACCCTAATTTTACCTTCTCACTTGGAGGGTTTCTAGGTAATCATAGCTGGTGTTATATGTGTGAATGCTTACATGGTTATATGTTTTAGATGCATATGCTTTACATGCTGTTTCAGCTTACCTATGCATGCAATGAATGAATGGTGAAAGTTTTATGGGTCCAAGTTTAAAATACTAATTCACCTAAGTTTACTTTTTCCCCTTGTAATTCCAATAGTCTGAATGAAAAATTACTATTTAATGCATATCCTAAGTAGGCTTAGGTAAAGTGTGATTAGTGAATATTTAATTAAAACAAAAGACTTGCTACAGATTTACAAGTAAACCATCCAAAATCATTCCTTAGGAAATGTTATTAATTGATAAAATACTGATTTTATATTAAGAAAAGAGATCCAAATTTGATTTCTGATCAACTTACATCACATTGCTAGAATTTTATTTTAAGTATTCTTCAAATATTGTGCTCCCTATCTATGTTTTCTTGTTCCTACTAGAAACTACTTTTGTTAGAATCTATTGTATCCTTAGTGATGCTATTGTCCATGAAGGACGGAATAGTGTAGGACCTACAGATAATGAATCTTGTATCTTATTGTAGTTCTTGAGTTCAAGTCAATAGTCATAAAAAATGGTTATGATATTCACGTCATGCATGGATTTTAGGGTTTGAAAAATATTAGTTCTTTTTTAAATTCTTTAGTTTGATTAATTTTCATGTTTGATAATTAATAATCACATTTAATTTTTAAATCATTTTCATTAACTAAACAAAGTTTGGTTTTGTTGTGGAAAATCATTTTCCTCTCCTAGCATATGTATTTCAATGAATTCTTATAATAGAAATTTCCTCACATGAAAAAAAAAAAACTCATTTATGACCACTAATTAATAAATCACTACTTTTTGTAATTCTAAAGATTTAGGTCTAAATTTCTTATATGAGATTTCTTAAAATGACTTTTTCCAAGAATCTATTGAAGGGAAAATAGTTTCTTTTAGTTGAAGTTTGAACTTTCAACCAAGATTTTCAACCCTTGAACTTTGATTGAACTGTTAACTTTTGATCAATTGCATAAAATAAAAGTTTAGTTCAATTTTTTCTTGAACTTTTATTTTATGCAATTGATTTAAAAAAATAAAAAGAAGTATTGTATTAAAGAAGGAGCTGGGTTATTAAATTTGTTAGAGGTTTGCAGCTTTCGTCAGATTACTCTAACTGATGCAATCAAATGAATAAGTGACATGTTGGCCTTGAACATTTGATCTCTATCCTTTACCTTATCATAATAAATCTCTATGATATATATGATTAATAATTAGTGAATTAATAATCACCAATTGTGTATATGTATTTAATAACAACCATATTATTAAATACATATACATGAATGATTATATTGAAATAAATAATAATCAGATTATTGCTCAGGTGCATCGATATATTATGCTGTATTGCAACATATATAATCAATCATGATTGTGATAATGATATTGTTGAGTAAGGGTAATCAAAGAGTTGTTAATGGTAACAAATGATAAATTCATAAATGACATGTCTCACATAGAGATGTGGCTCTGTGTTACTTATTGAAGTCATTCCAATACTTAGAAAAGTACACAAATCATTTTAAGTGTAGAGAAAAATAAGTATACAACCATTCAACTAATTATATCTTAGCAACATTAAAGTCACAATAGATCAATATTGATAAAATTATCTTGGTGAGATTATTATGAATTAAAAAGAACGGTCATTGAAGGTCATAGAGCTATATAAAGTTTGATCATTGGTAATATATACATCTACACATCTAGACATTTTGGATTAAGTGTTCGAGCTTGGATTACTCTTGGATTGACATATGGGCATTTTATTGCCTTAGGGGTTTAGATTTTCAATCTTATTTATATCTTAACCATTAAAGATGCCAAATATGGTAGACAATAACATGCAGTAACAACATCCAACCAATTTAGCTTCAAATTCTAATCTTGAAATTTTTTGTTTATGCTCTATGTTGACATGACTGTGTACATGTTTTTCTATTGAATGTTGCTTAAATAAAGCTCTAATTTACATATGAATACATTGCTTCTTTATTTGAATATCTTGATTAGACAACTTATTTAATCTTCAAATGAATCAATATAGGAATGCATCAAGTTTCATTGTGATTAGAAGGGCGGGGATATTATCAAGTGCCTTGATGGTTTATAATCTAGTAATATTGTTTATGTTTTTATCATGTTTTGCACTAACATTTTTTTGGACTTCACAAAAGCTCTATACAAAGCCCAAACATGGGCTTGACATCATAGGTAATCGTCATTATTTATGTTATTCATTTTTTCCTCTACTTGTTAATAAAAGACATTTATTATATATTCATCATATTTTTTCTTGGCGAAGTATCCACAAGGGGCTTGACTAAAGCAAGCCCATTTATAATATAGTGGCTGAGATATTGAAGGTTGGGAGGCAACCACCATATTCAACAAGGAAACCCACATTATCACAAGGGTGGCCTTAGTAAAATATCATGGAATTTGGGTTATTTTAGCTTGAAAAGAAGATTATTAATTATATTTATTCTTATTAGGATGTCAGTGTAACAAAGTAAATAACCTATTAACTGTTCAGATTAAGGTTCACTTATCATCTAAATTATTTTATCTAACTATATTACTATCAATGAAAGAACATCCAACAATGTGTACTTTCAAAAATGAGTAATTTGAATATCTTTGAAGTGAGTGGATAGTGAAATGATAGAGGCTTCACACATTACACTTAGTTGGATTTTGTAGGCATACTTCTAGAAATGGTAGGACAATAAAATATAAAGATTATTGTGCAATTATTAACAAGACAACCAATTATAAATGACATATTATCATTTTGATGAAACCCTTACCAAATACATGCTTTGAAAAAAACAATTACTTATCAATTTGATGAAACCCTTTCCAAATACATTATGTGATAAGAAAAGTTGTAGATTTCTACCACTTAGCAATGGCAACTTGAAACCTTTCAATCATCTACAATGGCAACTCAAAACCTATCAGACGTCTGTAATGGAAACTAAAACTTGTCAAACATCTGCAATGACAACTCAATCAACCTGCAAACCATATGAGAAATGTAAATGTAAATATAAAAGGAACCTAAGGCAACTCAAAATACAATAAACAACAAAGGCATGAAAGGCAACTTGATGGAAAATGGTTGCTTCTTACCTATAATGGCACCCATGCTCGATGGAACCATTCCTTGTCACACATTAGTTCACTGATCAATCCCTCCTAATGATCAACTATTTATTGCATTAATAAGTAAGCTATGCCATAAAAATTATAGGGATAAGTAGGAAAAATTGTATAATGAAAACACAAACTATGGAATGAGCTGGACATGGGCCCAAAAATGAATCAAATCAATCAGCCCAAAGAAATTTGTAACAGTGCAGGGTGGCCCTACACTATATTGTTGGCATGAACACCTTGATCACTAGAACATAGAGCTCACCAAAACAACAACTCCTCCCATGCATGAAAAATAAATATTATGCTGTGTGAGTTTTTTATGTTATTAAACCTGATTTGGTCAAAAATTTGACCAAATTGGGAAACCCTAATTGAGTTGAAATTTTGATCAAATTGGACAAAATAACAAAAAAAAAAGATTTCATAGGCCAATTCAGCCTTTGGTCAAAAAACTAGGTCAAAAATTCAGTTAAAATGTACTAGTGTGAGTTGATGCTACCATTAGTGAGATCTATTTTTTGCATGGTCTAGTAGAGTAAGCTTGTATTGATAGTTATCAAACAAAGGCCAATCATCTTCAAGTCATAGTTGACATAGAGAATACTTCGACAGAGAGTGTGGAGACTAGGAATATTTTACCAAGCTCAAGTAGAGTTGTTTAGAAATACCATGGTAGAGAGAAACTTGTTGTCAACAAGGACACAAGAGCAACTAGAGGAGATTAACAAAAATATCAATAATTTGAGGCAATGATTCGATGCAATGACTACACACAAAAATCATTGGGAACTGATGGTAACTAATTTCCAAAGAGAGCACAATGTTGTCTAGCAAGTAAAAATTCTCCTAGGTGTAGCTCAAGTATTGTCTCATGCATTAGATGCCATGAAAGATCTATTAGAGTGGGGTTGTCATTGCATCTAAAGAGCAATCTATCAATGCTTGATACAAACACTCAACTTATAGTACACAGAAGGTGGTTAAGCCCTTGTCACAAATCCCGAGGGGAGCATTGAACAAATTTCTAACAATCTCCCCCTTAGCATTACTTAAGGGTCTAAGGATTTGAATCTATGACCAAGCTCTAATGTTAGAGTAGGTTTTTCATTACACTAAAATACTGATCTTTCCATTCTTGATACAATCACTAAACTTATAGTACATACGAGGTGATTAAGCTCTTATCACAAATCCTAGGGGGAGCACTAAACAAATTTCTAACAAAATCAAGGTTAAGCTAGTTAGGAGGTGGCATACTATATGGGACTATAACATCAAGTGGTCCCAATAGATCAATGACAAGTGATTTGATCTAAAAATTAACATACTATATAGATGAAAAGGCTAATGAGATGAGGTAGACTATGAGCTATAATAAATAGGAATTAGGGATGAGGTAAGATGATGCAAGGAGTGTCATCATTAGAAGTTGCACTAGATGATGTGCCTCTTGTTAAAAATGTAGAAAGTACACCGCTTGTACCAAGAGCCTGATGAATCTTAAATTGTTGTTCATTTTTTTGTTGAGTGTAGCCGTATCTCTTCATGAATAAAACACATTTGATATTATTGACATCTCCAATGCATAATGATTAATAATGTGATGGAAATAGTGAATGCAAGTAATACTAAAAATGTAAATATGATAAATGTGAATGAATTCAACTAGATATAAAATGATGTTGTTAAATGTCAATCACATATCAAGACTCTATAACATGAATGCAAATGCAACTTAATGCTTGTTGGAAAATTCAACTCTATAATGACATTTTAAATAACGTGTACCATATTGTAGCTTGTAGGAACAAATAATCAACTTAGGAGGGAGAATATAGATTTAGAAGTTGGTAACTGTAAGGTCCATAAATTTTCCCAAGAGGCTTATCGTGTATACTTCAATATGTCATCCTTAGAAAAAACACAATGAACTGAATTCAGTAACTACAAGGGACTCCCTTGCTTTGAAGGAAACTTTAAAAAATAATTCTAATACAATTGATAGGTGTACACAAATAAATTGCTAACAATTACATGGTCTATCACTATACACATATCACAAGGTCTCACACTAGATAGATCCACAATTGATATAGGTAAGATTGAAATACAAGGCTCCCATCTATAGTAATCTTTAGAGTCAAATCCTAATAAAGATTTTCTATAGAATATTCATTCTCTTAGGATTGATATTACAAAATGAAAAGAATCTAGATACAAAATTATTAGAATGAAAGAGATAAAATCACATTCAAATGATCTCACAAAAATCCAAGCACATGAAGTCACTTATACACCCACATTTCTAAGTACGAAAAAATAATTCCTTTCCTTTGATAATTTTTTTTAGCTTCTTATCAACTATAGAATTTTCTCTTCTACATGTCTCCCATAAATTTTATAAGTACTGTTGGTGTTTGAAAACGTTACCCATTCCCAATTACCCTAATGAGAACAAAACACATCTAGGGGCAGCTAACTCCCATTTTCAACATCCCCATTTAGACACCAGGCCAACTATAAGGCATGACCCTTCTTCTTCTTCAGGCTCGGCAAAACCTAGGTGGGTGGACCTACAGATTCTTTATATGGTACCAGTTAACAAAGCATACACTGAATCCAATTAAAGCCGATTAAAACCCTTAAATCTTCTATACTTAACCAAAAATCACAAGCATGAAATAGCTAAGAACATAACTCATGAAACTGGCAAGCTAAATGTGGGTTAACATTGAATAGCTTTCAACATAAAAATGGAAAAATGATTTAATATGTTGATAACAACAAGACCCAGGTATGAGCAATAGAACTTAATGATCCTATCTCTAATCAATGCCTTATCTATTGGGAAATTAAATGAATCATAACCATACATCTCCTGGAAACTTCAGATATATCTCTACATCAAGATCCCTGATCTATCTTTCACACTGTGAATAGACATCTGCTACAAAATGAATCTCATACTCAGAACATCCTATCATGAAATCTGTAAACCCTATGACAAACATCAAGCAATTATATGGTTCTTTACCCCATCAACAAGACATTTTAATCACATACATTCCTAAATGAAATGCAACCTAATCTATGCTCTTTGATCACAAATTAGAAGAAATAACAGATCCATAATTAGGAGACAAGATTCAGATTGAACTTAAAACCTTTGCTGCTCTTTATTTTCTTTCCTTGAAATCAAATAGATGAAATGTATAGAAAAAAACTCATAAATCACCTAATAGACCATAACTATTTGCATGAAACATAAATGTTGTTCAATATCACAGAGAAATGCTGGGTGTGTGGCTTTTACAGCTTGAGCAGAGCTCCAAGAACTGGAAATAGAAAACCAACCAACAACTTGTTTGAGAGAAGAAGAAAGAATATGTATGGAGAGGGAAATTCTTGAATTGAATTTGCAGTCGACAAGTGTACCCTCAGAATTCCTTCTCAAGATAACTAAAAGCTTCTCTCTACCTTCTCTCTGTAACTAAAAATCAAATCCTTTCATTTTGGCTCATAAAATATCTCAAAATGTAATGATGAAAGGATGTAACTAATTCTTGATACTAAAATGAATTCACCGTGAAAGTGAAAATCCAGTTCAATGTAACTTCTAGAATGTAAGAAAACTGCATAAGGATGATTTTCTTCACATTCAAGTTCCAAGAGGTCTTCATAACTGCCCTGTAATTGATTTAGATGCTCAAAGATTAAATCTGTTTGTTCTGTTGCCAATACCTCAAATTTCACAAACTAGCTTGCAACATGAACCAGTGAACACCTGTGCATAATCTAACTCCAGAAATAGCAAATTCAGCTCTTCCCAATTTCGATGGTATATTGGAGTGCTAGTTTTTGATAAAAAATTCCTAGGTTATGCTTGTTTGAAGTTTCAAGCTCTGTTTACAGGATTGCACATTAAAATGCCAAAATTGAAAAAATAAAAATAATCTATAGTTTGAACTATAGAATATTTAAGAACTAAAAACAAAAATTTCAAGTTTGATTGATTCAACATGCACACATGGGAATATTTTTGAATTAAAAATTTCCTTTTACCCTCCAAATAATCAGACAATGCCATTTGTCAACCTCTGACTTGCTCTGACCATCACAACACCACGTCATCGAACACGGGACCCATTGCCACGTGTCATTTTCTCGTTAACTCGCTATGCTACTGTGTGAGCATCTTTCTCATAGCGAGTTAACGACCACCCTCGGATTATCCACGTGTCGCAATTCCCTTTCATCTAAACTCATCCATCTTTCACCGAATTTCTGAATTTTTTCAGCGACTCGCTAAGTCGCTAGCCGAATTTTCTAAGATTTTTCGACAAGCGCCATAGCGACCTACCAGATTTTTGACTTTTTCAGCTACCTCTAATCTGCTGACATCATCATTTGGGCATGCATTTTCTTTCAAAATTTACTTTACGCCTTTTGGCCGATTGGGACCCACATGCACCTACCTTGCCTTTTCAAAATGCTTTGTCTTGTTGACACTATATGTTTGAGTGTAGAATTATATAACGACTAAAAATACTCCCCACCTGCTCAATGTGGGATACTGTTCCTCAATGGTTTTCCCTCTTTATGTTTGTTGTGATTGCTAAATGCATGGGTTTTCTTTTGCTGCATATGTGTGAGTTGTTCCAGCTCCTTTGGCATGAGTTTCTTATTCTAAATGTGAAGCTCCATCCTGCTGGTCATTTTTTGCTATGAATCTACAAACTTTTCATTGTAATGGTCATTTATTATGCACATGGTCATTTAAAATGAGCTCCCCCCTTCTAAAAAATGTGATACTATTGCTGGAGGAAGCCATGGGCTTAAAAAATGTGGATACATGCTTCCTTGAGCTTTGTTTCAGCAACAAATCTGTTCATTTTTCTAAAACCGTGGATGCTTCTTCCTCTGTGGATGCTTGTTGCTGTACTCTTTATTTTTTCCAGACATGGAGCACATCTTCCATGTTGAAAACTACCTCTCAGCTACAACTTTCAAATTGAGACTACAATGTGGAAGAGAGCAGCCTTTATGCAATCTCTTTCTTAATTCAATGTGCAAACTCACAACAAAAAGCTTCATTGTGCTTGTGGATTTTAATTGGTATGGAAATTTCTTGATTAATACTATCTTTTGAATCTGATGGCAAATCAACATCATATTGTGATCCTCTAAACCTCTTTAATGGAACAGTTTCCAAATTCTCTCTTCCTTGAATCTTCACATGCTCCTTGTATTTGCTTTTAAGAAACCATTTCCACCATTTACTTTGTCATAAGATTGAATCATATGCATAATGATCATCAATTCATTATTTTAAACTCACTTTTAATCAATTCTACAAATTGTGAATTAGTGTCTGGAGGCCTGCCGATTGTAATTAAAACTTGATCAATCAAGTAATCGGGCTATGAAAATTGGCATGAGTGTTCAATCATACATGATCTACCATACTGAAAATTTTTAGCCCATGAGGAATTCTCAATCAAAAGATTTTAATTGCCGAACATTCATACTTCAATTATCCTACAGGCAAACAATGTTAAAAAACATAAACTGGGCTTAGGTTCGGCATTATAAACTGGGTTATTGGTCACTTGGGGTTTTGAAAACTAGGATATAAGTTCTTTGCCATGGAGAGAATATAATTCCATGTTTTGGGCTCATGATGAATCACAGGGCACATTTGGCAAATTTTCGAAAATAGGCACTTGGAAATTTCAACTGAGAAATGTGTCAAAAAGTAATTTTTAGCAAATGTACGGACATGTGAAAGTATGTAGAAGGATTTTTCATGACTTAAGAACTGGCATACTTCAAGGATTTTCAGGACACAACACAATGGTACAGGCTTAGCAATCACAGGGTCAAAGTTATAACGTGCCGAACAAGGATGTGAATCAATCTGGATACCTTAGCCGTAACAAAACAATGCAAACTGAGTTTTTAATCATGTTAGAAAATTGATCAAATAGATTTGTCATGATCTCAAAATTGGAACATATGAAGTGTCTGACCCCTGGAACACAATGCAAAAAGAATTTTTTCATTTGGGTCAACTGGGTCAAAGAAATGATTGGTCGAACAGGGCTTCCCAGAATTCATGTGAACAACTAGTCAAATGCACAAAACAATAAATGACCAACTTTTGGGGGTGCAAAACCTAGTCAAATAGATTTGAAATGACTTGAAAATTGAAACATAGGTTCTTTATTATTCATACTAAACATCCCAAAAGTGGCTAGTCATGACACATTCCTGGGTAAAAGATATTCAGATGCAAATTGGGCCTCTGATCACTATTTGACACTTGGGCAGAATTGCAAATTTTGACACTAGCTCAAAATGGGACTTCACAGAATGGTTCAAAATGTCAGTTTAACTTCATAGAACACATAGACGCACTAAATGAAAGGTGTTAGAAGCATTAAACACCTCTTAGGCCTCAAACTGACAACCAAGTACAATCTCATTTAAAAGCATTTAAGGGCTTGATTTTTTCAATGGTTCTCAAAATTGACCACACAATTTTTAGTCCCAACAGTGGCTCTATTTGGGGATGCATATCCCTTGCGGGCATGGCAAGATTTTAGATCTCTGGGAGAAGCAGACCACACACTTGACAGCAAAAACTTCTCGAACAGCTTTATTGAAAATAGAAAAACTACTCTTAACTATGTACAAGAGATGGCCCCAGGCCACTGAAAAGTTTCAGAACTTTTTACCTCCGTCATAAACCTTATTTTCATTCACATTCTCCTGAGAAAAATTGAAACTCTCATTCTTCCTTGTCTTACCCAACACATCATTATTTATAATTAGCTCAATAGGTAAAACAAAACTATCATCATCTTCATGTTGCGAATAAAAATCAGACATACTTTCTTCATCTTGCCCACTATGAAAAAATGGATCAGCATGACCATAACAATTGATATCAAGCTGAAACTAATCACTTCTAACTGAATCATGGATTCCTTTAACCGGAAACAAAAAAGCTTGGTACTCTATTTCATTCAACGAGTTACATGAATCAATTTGTAACTCACCTTGTTCCTCCGGGTGTGAAGAGTATGTAGAATATGATTTTTGCCTACTTGCAACCATGTTACTCATCAAGTCAGATTTATCATTTGTTGAAACCTCTTCACATTCTTCAAATAACTGATTAGTCACCAAAATTGAAAACTCATTCTGAAAGTGTTGATCTAAACTATGTTGACCACTATCATCTTCTTCATCAAACTAAAAGTTAGAATACACCTTGAACTTATCTTCACAAGACTTATCAGCATATAAAGAAAAACCATAATCTGATTGACAATATTCACTATTTTCCTCTTCATCACATGAAATATCAAAACTTATTGTAGCATAACTAGCATGGAAAGAATCTGAAACAACATTAAACTTCCCTTCACTAACATAATCAGCATTCAACAAATCGTCATGTGCAAAGACATTTGAGGTACTGTCATCTACAGCTCCAAAATTTGATAAGGATTGTTCAGATTCTAGATCTTTTTCTACATCAAACTTTGGGGAATTAATTTGACTAAATGAGAAAGTATTATGAGAAAAAATATGAAGATCCTTAGAAATACTTACGTGCTTTTCAAACTCACGAGCCAACAATTCTGAGATTTCATCGGAGCTCAAGAAGATTGCCTCACAAATCTTCTCCCGGCTATGGTTATCGTCTGGATAACATGAAGAACTTACAACAGCAAGATCCTTAGTGTAACAATATGGAAAATCAACATTATTACAACATTCTTTCTTATCATGGCAATCACTAGATCTACCGTTGTTACAACTTTCTTCAACTTCATATGTACTGTAACAAGATTTATCTTCTCTTTTATATCCATCTTTTTCATGCTGATCGCTATTACCTGACTCATTAACATTTGAATCCACCTCTTCACATTTGGAAGACAGATTATCTTGCTCTATTGACTCATTATATTCATTACTACCTTGGCTTTCAACACACTCATTATCATTAGGAGATATTTCATGAAATCTGTAATCACCATTTTCCATCTCCTCAATGAATTTTTCAATTTGCAAAATTATTTGTAACCTTATAGGTGCTGGCTAATTGACTGAATTGGGTACTAGAACATCAAGGAAAACACTAGGCAGTAAAGATTCCTCGGGTCTACAATGAAAAGGCATCTTACTGATTACTGACTTAAGCCTTAAATAATATTGTTCGACACTTAGACCTTGAGTACTACCTACTTCAGTTCTTATAATATTGACAATCTTTTTGTAAATCAGTCTATTCAACATAGCAATGTTATTATTCACGATTTCCAAACTGTCAGAATTTGGTAAACTAATCTCAGATCTGAGATCTGACTCCAGATTTGACTCCATTATAAAACAAAATTTCTACCTCTTCTTTCTAGTGCTGAAAATCATTGAATAGAGACATCTTTTTTAAACACTTGACTTACATGAAAAGAAGCATGAAAATCAAAATACCTCCAGTGCTGATGCTAAAGTTTGATCTGCTGACTTGACATAGGTGCAAGACTGGAATTCCTTTACACCATTGATCAAACTTTGTAGAGTCGCCACCTCTTTGTAAGAGGAATAAAATAACCACTGTTGTGATTGTTTTTTTACATTTCAATTTCTTTATAATAGCAGATTTCAAACAACACTTTAAAACTTATCAAGAATTTAAAACTTCCTTTCAAGAAACTACCAACAGTTTCAGATCTGCCCACACAACTGAAAATCCTTCAAAATTTTTACAATGAAATCAACTAGGAACAACTGGTACAGAGATTTGAGAGTCGCCACTCACTCATGTGAGAAATAAAACATAATTTTTCACTTGACAAATCTGAAACAAACTTTCAATGTAGGAGAACTTGCAGATCATTATTATCTTGAAAAGAAATTACACTTTATAAATTGATTCTTGACTCTGAACTTTCTCAACAGTACTTGCAAATTGAACTGATTGAAGATAGACCTATGATAGTCATAGAACACAATTTTCATCCAATTTTACAACCTACTACTGATCATGAATAAATCTTAACTGGGCAACATGAAACTTTAGCAAGGAAAAGGAACACATCTTGCTCTAGATTTGCTATATCCAATCTGTTTCATGGTAGAGACTTTGGTTCTTTCTGAATACAACTCCCCAGCAGAGTCGCCATCTTGTTGGTGACTCGGATGGGCAAAACCCAACTGAGAGTAGCACTAAAATTTTTAATGAACACCAGAGATTCTTGTCCTTTCAACAAAATGGATTGCCATCTTATCTCCCTAGTAGAGTCGCCATTTTGTTGGTGTTTGAAAATGTTACCTATTTCCAATTACCCTGATGAGAACAAAACACATCTAGGGGCAGCTAACTCCCATTTTCAACATGCCCATTTAGACACCAGGCCAACTATAAGGCATGACCCTTCTTCTTCAGGCTCTACAAAACCTCAGCGGGTGGACCTACAGATTCTTTATATGGTACCAGTTATCAAAGCATACACTGAATCTAATTAAAGCAGATTAAAACCCCTAAATCTTCTATACTTAACCAAGAATCACAAGCATGAAATAGCTAAGACCATAACTCATGAAACTGGCAAGCTAAGTGTGGGTTAACATTGAATAGCTTTCAACATAAAAGGGAAAAATGATTTAATATGTTGATAACAACAAGACCCAGGTATGAGCAATAGAACTTAATGATCCTATCTTTGATCAGTGTCTTATCTATTGGGCAATTAAATGAATCATAACCATACATCTCCTGGAAACCTCAGACGTATCTCTACATCAAGATCCCTGATCTATCTTCCACCTTGTGAATAGACATCTACTACAGAATGAATCTCATACTCAGAACATCCTATCACGAAATCTGCAAACCCTATGACAAACATCAAGAAATTACATGGTTCATTGCCCCATCAGCAAGACATTTTAATCACATACATTCCTAAATAAAATTCAACCTAATCTATGCCCTTTGATAAAAAATTAGAAGAAATAACAGATCCATAATCAGAAGACAAGATTTAGACTGAACTTAACACCTTTGCTGCTCTTTATTTTCTTTCCTTGAAACCAAATACATGAAATGTACAGAAAACAACTCATAAATCACCTAACAGACCATAACTATTTGCATAAAACATAAATGTTGTTCAATACCACAGAGAAATGCTGGGTGTGTGGCTTTCACAGCCTGGGTAGAGCTCCAAGAACTGGAAATAGAAAACCAACCAACAAGTTGTTTCAGAGAAGAAGAAAGAATATGTATGGAGAGGGAAATTCTCGGATTGAATTTGTAGTCAACAAGTGTACCCTCAGAATTCCTTCCCAAGATAACTAAAAGCTTCTCTCTACCTTCTCTTTGTATTTGAAAATCAAATCCTTTCATTTTGGCTCATAAAATATCTCAAAATGTAATGATGAAAGGATGTAACTAATTCTTGATACTAAAATGAATTCACCGTAAAAGTGAAAATCCAGTTCAATGTAACTTCTAGAATGTAAGAAAACTGCCTAAGGATGATTTTCTTCACATTCGGGTTCCAAAAGGTCTTCAGAACTGCCCTGTAACTGATTCAGATGCTCAAAGATTAAATCTTATTGTTCTGTTGCCAATACCTTGAATTTCACAAACTGGCCTGCAACATGAATCGATGAACACCTATGCATAATCTGACTCCAAAAATAGAAAATTCAGCTCTTCCCAATTCCGACGGTATATTGGAGTGCTAGTTTTTGATAAAAATTTCCTAGGTTATGCTTGTTTGAAGTTTCAAGCTTTGTTCACAGGTTTGCACATTAAAATGCCAAAATTGAAAAATTAAAAATAATCTATAGTTTGAACTATAGAATATTTAAGAACTAAAAACAAAAATTTCAAGTTTGATTGATTCAACGTGCACACATGGGAATATTTTTGAATTAAAAATTTTCTTTTACCCTCCAGATAATCAGACAATGCCACTTGTCAACCTTTGACTTGCTCTGACCATCACAATGCCACATCATCGAACACGGGACCCATTGCCACGTGTCATTTTCTCGTTAACTTGCTATGCTATCGCGTGAGCATCTCTCTCATAGCGAGTTAATGACCACCCTCGGATTATCCACTTGTCACAATTCCCTTTCATCTGAACTCATCCATCTTTTGCCGAATTTTTGAATTTTTTCGGCGACTCGCAAAGTCGCTAGCTGGATTTTCTGAGATTTTTCGGCAAGCGCCATAGCGACCTGTTGGATTTTTGACTTTTTTGGCTACCTGTAATCTACTAACATCATCATTTGGGCATGCATTTTCTTTCAAAATTTACTTTACTCCTTTTGGCTAACTGGGACCCATGTGCACCTACCTTGCCTTTTCAAAATGCTTTGTCTTGTTGACTCTATATGTTTGAGTGCAAAAGTATATAAAGACTAAAAATACTCCCCACCTGCTTAATGTGGGATGATGTTACTCAATGGTTTTCCCTCTTTATATTTCCTGTGATTGCTAAATGCATGGGTTTTCTTTTGCTGCATATGTGTGAGTTGTTCCAGCTCCTTTGGCATGAGTTTCTTATTCTAAACGGGAAGCTCCATCTTGCTGGTCATT
This sequence comes from Cupressus sempervirens, assembly GCA_028749045.1. Lineage (NCBI taxonomy): Eukaryota > Viridiplantae > Streptophyta > Pinopsida > Cupressales > Cupressaceae > Cupressus > Cupressus sempervirens. The sequence continues at coordinate 749,938,393 of CM053783.1, forward strand.
TTTTGCTATGAATCTACAGAATTTTCATTGTAATGGTCATTTCTTATGCACATGGTCATTTAAAATGAGCTCCCCCCTTCTAAAAAATGTGATACTGTTGCTGGAGGAAGCCATGGGCTTTCAAAAATGTGGATACATGCTTCCTTGAGCTTTGTTTCAGCAGTAAATCTGTTCATTTTTCTAAAAATGTGGATGCTTCTTCCTCTGTGGATGCTTGCTGCTGTACTCTTTATTTTCTCCAAACATGGAGCACATCTTCCATGTTGAAACCTACCTCTCAGCTACAACTTTCAAATTGAGACTACAATGTGGGAGAGAGCAGCCTTTATGCAATCTTTTCCTTAATTCAATGTGCAAACTCACAACAAAAAGCTTCATTGTGCTTGTGGATTTTAATTGGTGTGGAAATTTCTTGATTAATATTATCTTTTGAATCTGCCAGCAAATCAACATCATATTTTGATCCTCTAAACCTCTTTAATGAAACACTTTCCAAATTCTCTCTTTCTTGAATCTTCATATGCTCCTTGTATTTTGCTTTTAAGAAACCATTTCCACCATTTACTTTGTCATAATATTGAATCATATGCATAATGATCATCAATTCATTATTTTAAACTCACTTTTAATCAATTCTACAAATTGTGAATTAGTGTTTGGAGGCCTGCCGGTTGTAATTAAAACTTGATCCAATCAAGTAATTGGGCTATGAAAATTGGCATGAGTGTTCAATCATACACGCTCTACCATGCTGCAAATTTTCAGCCCATGAGGAATTCTCGATCAAAAGATTTTAATTGCCAAACATTCATACTTCAATTATCCTGCAGGCAAACAATGTTAAAAAACATAAATTGGGCTCAGGTTTGGCATTATAAACTGGGTTATTGATCACTTGGGGTTTTGAAAACTAGGATATAAGTTCTTTGCCATGGAGAGAATATAATTCCATGTTTTGGGATCATGACGAATCACAGGGCACATTTGGTGAATTTTCAAAAACAGGCACTTGGAAATTTTAACCGAGAAATGTGTCAAAAAGTAATTTTTAGCAAATGTATGGACATGTGAAAGTATGTAGAAGGATTTGTCATGACTTAAGAACTGGCATAATTCAAGGATTTTCAAGACACAACACAATGGTACAATTCTCTTAGGCTTACCAATCACAGGATGAAAGTTATAATGTGCCGAACAGGGATGCGAATCAATCTGGATACCTTAGCTGTAACAAAACAATGCAAACTGGGTTTTTATCATGTTAGCAAATTGATCAAATGGATTCGTCATAATCTCAAAATTGGAACATATGAAGTGTCTGACCCCTGGAATACAATGCAAAAAGAATTTTTTCATTTGGGTCAACTGGGTCAAAGATATGATTTGTTGAACAGGGCTTTCCAAAATTGTGAACAACTAGTCAAATGCACAAAATAGTAAATGACCAACTTTGGGGGGTGCAAAACCTAGTCAAACGGATTCAAAATGACTTGAAAATTGAAACATAGGTTCTTTTTTATGCATACTAAACATCCCCAAAGTGGCTAGTCATGAAACATTTCTGGGTAAAAGATATTCAGATGCAAACTAGGCCTCTGATCGCTATTTGACACTTGGGAAGAATTGCAAATTTTGACACTAGCTCAAAATGGGACTTCGCAGAATGGTTCGAAATGTTAGTTTGACTTCATAGAACACATATACACACTAAATGAAAGGTGTTAGAAGCATTACACACCTCTTAGGCCTCAGACTAACAACCAAGTACAATCTCATTTAAAAGCATTTAAGGGCTTGATTTTTTCAATGGTTCTCAAAATTGACCACAGAATTTTTAGTCCCAACAAGTACTTCCCCTTTATTATTTAAATCTTCATTTATGCTTTCATGTCAAAAACTATCTGTGTATCCCTTGGACCTCCTTTGGGTGCAAGTGCTAGTTAGATTTTTATTAAGTGGGAAAGGTGGATGGCTTAGTGAATCAATTATTAAAGGTTTGATAAAATTTGACTTTAATATAAAATATTACTATAATACAGTAAATTCTTGTGATGAAATTTAATATTGTAAGTCTTACCCAAATATTAATTTGGGACTTAAATTTCAACTCTATTAATGTTTTGTTGTTGCTTGTGTTTAGGGGAAAAAGGGAGATTCTTTAATAGGATGTAGACCTCCACTTTTTGCCACTAAAAAATTCAAAGGGTATGTGAAGGGAAATAGATAATCCCAAAATATAATTCTTCTTTATAACCCAAATTAGATTAGCAAGACCAAAAGGAAAGGTATATCAATACTTGATGCAAGGTATGTAGAGGAAAGGAACCAATTCTAGTCTCCTAACACCTCATTAAGAATACACACAAAAATAGACACATACCTAGCAACAAAGAACTAATTTTACTCATGAATAGATACTATTTGATTGAAAAACTCACATGATACATCCAACATGCTCAGTTATAAGTCCTTTTGAGTTATGACTAGAACAATAAATTAAAACATAAGAGCTCAGAGCTCACAATCTTGAGACTTCCTCTATCTCTCTACTGAAGCGTCAGTGTAAATAATTATTATTTACATTTTACTTAAGTTTACTTAGGATAAATGCATTTTTTATTATTTATTAGGTTAGACACCTAGGAGTTTGTGTACTCATATGAGTTGTCTTGTTGACAACACATGAGTAAGAAACTCTATTTTAGCACATGGTGTCTACAACAATGGAGTTTGCATAATCAACTGAGTTATCATATTGATAACACAGTTGTTCACACTCTTAATTAAGCTCATGGTGTCTACAACATAATTTTACGTGGCACACCTTTGTAAGCTTATCCTCTCATCATCGCACTAACTCCTCTGCTTAATGGAGGATAATCCACTCTTGGTGGACATGTGCTTAGTTGTGAGGCTTATCATATTGCTAACTCCTAGTCATTCTAGAAGCATTCTAGAGGCCTTTATATACAGGCACTTCTAGTGTACATGTACATCAATTGAATTTTATTTTGTTATTTTGATTATACTCAATTGGTCTATTTTGTGCTAGTTGTTGAGCTTCTTGATCTTCGGTGATTTTTCCCTAAGGAAAATTCTTACATGAAGAACTTACTTTCCTAAATATATTCCAAGTCCTTATACAGCCAACAAGACTACAAGTAGGCCTATCAAGAAATTAATTACAAAATAGTTCATGCATTGGAGGAAAAAACAAATAACTAACAAAATGACCAAAATAGAATCCATGCTCTTAAGGATAGGTCCACATGATCCAAGAGGTGTCTTTTAACCACATAAGATGCCACACCATCAAAGGAAACCACACAAAAAGAAACTCCATGACATGTAGTGCCTCTCCCACTTGATTTCTATAAGTCATCCTAATGGATGCTACCTTGATAATCTTGCTTTGTAAGTGATCATGATTGGGACCTATGAATTGTCTACGCCCTTGAGATGATTTGATTATATTATTTCTTTAACTGGTTGTTTACACTTTTCCTAATTTATGAGATTATGATGTTTTAGATGGTTTTCATGAGGTTGTACCAGTGGTTTCCTAGATAGATAAGTGTCACTCTATTATTCCGTGATTACCCTAAGATGTGTGTGGTGGTTGCACTTTGTATTATTGTCCTGCTACACTAGACTAGGTTCTTGCAACAATGTTTACTCATATGTTTGAGCATGTTGACTTATTTGTTTATGGATATATAATGGAATTTATTGCATTATGGTTGATATGTTTGTGCTATGGATATTTATATCATTCTTGTAGTAAACTTTTATTATGGTGCAAATAAATAATTTGAATAGATTATTTAATAAAATTAAATAATGATTATTTACGTGATTTCATGCACTATTGCTTCATCTATATTATTATCATCTATATTATTATCGTGCATCTACACCTGATTAGGTTGTTTATTGTGCAAAAAATATATCCTTAGCTATGGTACATTGAGTTAGTGATTTGACTATTCATACTAAGCCAATGTCATCCCTATATGGGTGACATATTCTATTAATTAAAATAGTAAACCCTCTAGTTAATTAGTAAATCCAGATTCATTATGCAATTGTGATTAGACTTGTGAATGTGTTTGTGCATTTAGGAATCTGCAGTGGTCGTAGAAGTTATCTAATTATTGTGATTTAATAGTTTAAGGGCAATTTTATATTTGATTTAATTTATTCTAATTTACCAACTAATTGTCGTAATTAAATTCTAATTCAATTGGAATTGCCAGATTTATTTGGATTACGGGAGCCAATTAGATTATCTAATTCAAATAATCTAATTTATATTTTGTTTTTTAAAAAGTGCTTATATTGGCTAAAAGTAAATTTATTCTCACTTCTCATGTTGGAAATTCAAGATTTTGGAGCAAATCCTCCAAAACCCTCTTGTGGGAAATTGTAAATTTGTTCATTGTGAGAGCTACACTTGTGGGATCATCGTGAGGATAGACTCGTTGGATTCAAAGTGGGAAATTTTTTTGTTGAACATGTCATTACTATTGGTGGTCCCATTATTTTGTGGCATCCATTATTGTTTTAGCTCCTTTGGCTGCGAGGTAGGGCTCTCTCATTTTTTTTTGACTTCATTTTAGTTTTTGTTTTTGATAGTAAATTGTTTAGAGGTTGATAACTAGTGTTCCACTCCGTTTTGGTATGCTAGTTCTACCTGATTGGGCAAGTATGAACATTTTAGTATTTTTGGGGGTTTTAGTTTGATGTTTTGTGTTGTTATGCTGGTCATTTTTGTGTACGAGCTTAGAAATCAATTTTTATTTGATTTTTTGGGAGTTTGGAAACCATTTGGATAATGGGTTTTAGTTTCGTCAATTTTTAACAACATTAATTTTTGAGCAATTTTCACATTGCCTCATTTTGTGTTCCACCAAGTTGTCTTGGATATTTCTTGGCATTTGTCTTGATCATGGATTTGAAATGTATATTATGTTTCCAATATGACCATAGTTTTCCTTTGCATCATTGGAATTCATGTGGAATCCATATTCCCAGATTTAGGTTGGTTGAGTGAATTCATGGTGTTTGGTGTGTTGTTGCCTCATTGGGATTCATGTTGAATCTGGACTCCCAGATATAGGCCAGTTGAGTGATATTGTTACTTGTATCATTTTTTCATCTCTCATATCCAAACCTTACATTTGTATTACTTGATTATTTTGTGAAGTTGGTTATGCCCACACACGAGCACGTGCATGTGTGTATGAAAAGATCTTGCAAGACCCATACTCTTGGATATAGGATAGTTGAGGGATTGTTCATTTGGGGGTTGGGTTGAGAAATTGAATTTCCTCTGGGCACTCATCATGTAATTAGCATGGATATGTAGGATAGGCAGTGGAGTGGCTTCTCTCATGTACCCTAGTGTATATTTTGACAAGGTAGTGTGAAGAAGTTCTAACAAGTGATAAATAAATTAATAATTAGGCAATATAACTTAATGATAAGATAAGAGAACACTTGTATGGTTAATTTGAGGGTGTGTTCCTATGCAATTCATCTAAGGGCATGGTGTACTAGTTTCCTAGGGGATTCCTTCCACACCAATGTGATGGTTTCTTGAGAGATTAGTTCTGCACCACTATGATGGTTTCTTGAGGGAGTCATTCTACACCAGATATATATAGATTTGACTTTTCAATGCCAATCAAATTACACTCTACTTGAGTCCCTACATAGTTATCCTTAGTAGGGTTGACCAGTAATTTGATGTATTTCTTTATCTTCAAGATCATATAGATGTTGGTATCATGTTCTTGATTGGTGTGTGTGTTAGCCATGGGTGATTTTCTTATATGATTGTGGTTAGGTCATTATCTCCATGAGCATGATGGGTGTGGGCCTATTGGTACCACATGGTTGGGAGGTGTAGCTACCTATAACACTTCTAGGGATTGATGTACATAGATGGTCTACTCCTAGTTTGAGGCCAATACTAGATATTCACTTGGTCCTTTGATGTATTCAGAGAATGTTCTCTTGTGATTTATGTTCTATTTTGGATGCATTTGATATCATATTTAGATGGTTTTTAGTATGTTACTTGATGCATTCCTTTATCATGATGATTGTATCTTATTTCTTCGATGATGTCTCTATTAGAATGAGGTTTTTGTTATACCAAAATATTGATCTGTCAATGCTCGATACAACCACTCAACTTATAGTACACATGAGGTGATTAAGCCCTTGTCACAAATCTCGAGGGGAGCATTGAAAAAATTTCCAACAATCTTCTTCTCAGTTTTGCTTGAGGTTCTAAGGATTCAAACTCGTGACCAAGCTCTAATACCACTTGTTAGAGTGGGGTTGTCGTTATACCAAAACACTAATCTATCAATGTCTAATACAACCACTCATCTTATAGTACACAAGAGGCAATTAAGCCCTTATTACGAATCCTGATGGGAGCACTAAAATTTTTTCCAATAGTTTCTTACCACTGCTTTGGATTAGTGATGCTATTGGTATATTAACATGCTAGATGTTTCTTATTTCATGTGATGTTAATGGAAGGTTTATTGGTAAGAACAATGTCATGAGAAAAATCCAACTATCTTGTTAAAAAATTGAGATTCATGCTCAAGGGTATGGCTAGGGCCCTTGAGCTCTCATGATGCCATTATGGTGGGGAGGAAATAAGCACAATTGATTTTATTTGGTTATATCACATGTTTGTTCCTTCCTTTTTACTGTGATCTTTCTTACATTCATGTTTGGCTTATGATGCTATGGTTTAGATGGATAGATGCTTTTGCTTCTTCATTCTTGTATGTTAGGGTTTTTTGAACTTCTTTTATGCATTCGAGTGATTACTCAACTTTTTTGGTTTTGATAGTCCTTGGTGTGGAGGTTCTAGCCCTACTTTTCCTCTTATATGTTATAAATCTGGGCAATATTTGTTTAGCATAGTGAGATACTGGTAAAGTATCACACTGTAGTAGTAAAAAGTATCACACAATACTAGTAAATTATCATATTTCTACTATAGGTTGTATTGTACAATACTGATAAAGTATCATATAGTTACTATATGAATTATTGTATGATATTGGTAAAGTATCGCACAAAGTCTTGAGGAAGACCTACTCGACCAAACAATGGGTACTTTTTGACTTGTCTGGTGTTTTCTAAAAGATGTTTTGGATACTCTTTTGGGAGTTTGTGCTTCCTATAGTTAAGGGATATATAAAAAATATCATTTAAGTATAAGTTGACATTCTCTTCTTCCTTATTTTAAGAAGAAGGACTTGAAGGAATAAGGAAAAAGAGAATGACAACTTATACTTAAGCTATATATATATATATATAGTGTGTGTGTGTGTGTGTGTGTACATGTCTATGTGAGAGATGATTCATTTGAGATGAGTTCCAAACCTTTGCAAGTTAAGATTCAAATTCTAGAAAATTTTAGGGCTTCAGGATTTCAGACTTAGCCAATAGATTTGTTAGTTAATGATTTCCACGTAGGTAGTGGTATAATATTCTCTCACTACAATTTTTTTTTAAAAATTGACTTAATAATTCCACAAATTTTCTAAAATAATGTACACATGGTTATATGAGGAGTGTTGTTTGTATGACTAGAACATATTGAGCTTAAGATCCCATTATTGGAATGAGAAATGACTTAAAGACATTTATTTAAGAGATTGATAGAATTGTGTCAATCTCTTTCATAAATGTCTTTAAGTTAATTTTCATTCCAATATTGTGACTTTAAGCTTGATATGTGCCACTTGTATAATGAACATTTCTCATTAAGTCATTGTGTGTTTGACGCAAAGATAGTAGGAGGAATAAGAAAATAAACTCAACTTAAACCTTCTAACACCTTACCAAGAGTCACACACAGAAACTTACACGAAATTGTAGCAAAGAGACCATAGAAATTATAGATTTATCGATTGATTACACAACTTGCATGATAAGATATGTGTGATAACACCAAATATACTCAATTGTAATACCTTTTGGGTTGTGACCATATATAAAGGATTACAACATCAGAGTCCAAACTCACAATCTAGAGACTTTCTTCTTCTATCCTATTAATCATGCTATCTTCCTTCATCATGCAATCTTCCTTCATCAAATCCAAGCTTCTTATGTAGACAACTAGATCACAAGTCAGCCAGTCAGGCATTTAATTACAATATAGGTCCTACCTTGGAGATGTAAACCATAACCCAAGTAATGGGCATCAATTATTCATGAGCTCTTGAGGATAGGTCTAAACATATTCATGGAGTTGACTACTAACTATGCAAGATGCTACATCATCATAGGAAACCGCACCAAAAGAAAGAAAATGCCTTGCTTGATGAAAATAGCATGAAATAGAGATAAAAATAATGACAAAAAACTTAAAGAATATGACACATTTGTTGATCTCCAAGTCATGTTGCGCATTAGTGTCAAACATTTAGTCATTTCTTAGGAAGAATTGGTTGGTCATTACTTTGATTGAGCCACCCAATGAAAAGAGAATGATTCTGGACTTGTTTACATTTTATTTTGAGCCAAAAAAGTCTTAGGTTGCCGAGTACCCCAGTGTATACCGAGTACTAACTTATGCCAAGTAAGAAAGAAAACACCAAGCTAAGCTGAGTTAGTTCATGCCAAGAAATATAGCTAGTACCAAGCATACATAAGACAAAGAACAACATGAATATTAGTTGTGACAAAGCATCAGGGTATTTAAGTGCCGAGTAAACTAGTTTTGGTATCTAAGCTTGTAATAGCACAAACACTTACGTAAACCATTTTGGCCAACTTCTATATTCAATTTAATGATTGTAGAAATAACTATGGAGTTATTTACGCATTTTTTCAGATGTCATCAATCTCTATGAAGGAAGATTAACCAATCAAAAAAATGGAAGGACTAAGTAGAAAAAGGGAGAAATCTAGATCATTGATTATGATCTAGAACCTTCTCCATATGGTTATTTAAGGAGGGTCTAAACCCTTAATCAAAGTGTGTGGGTGAGAAATGAAAGAGAGCAAAGAGATAGGTATATGAGTTAAGGAAGGCTATGTTTGATGGTTAGAAGTAGAGATCAGACAAAGCAACCTAGCAATGAAGGACATAACATAGTTTATAAGATAAGGAGATCAAAATTAGAATTGGAAAGAGAAGATCCATAATCAAGCATCAGAGTGCTAGCCAAAGGATAGGGGATTGATACATTCTAGCTAGTGAGTTAGGGTAAATCTCTTAATAGAGTGGTCATAACAAGCCTATTCAAATCTCATAACATAGTTCTTACTTAGTTGTGAGTTTAAATTCTTTAATCAAGGTAGAATAACTAAGTCTTGTAAGATCTTAGTAGGGAAAACCCCTCACATGATAGATCACCAAAAGTGATCAAACATTGTATCCTTAACATACACACTTTATTGCTGCAGTAGTGAAGATTTGTGGGTGTCATCCCCACCCCAGTCTTACCTTTACCTTGGAGGGTTTCTAGGTAACCAAATCATTATGTTGTGTTTAAATTTACCTTCATGTTTATGCATGTGATGGATAGTTAGATCTATTTCATTTTTTGGTTATATAATTCATGATTCTAATATGAGATGGGTTAATGGTGAATGCATTTGATTTACTTCAAGTATATTTCTTTATAGATTTTGATTCACCCCCTCCCCCCCTTTTGTATCTCACTTTCCCAATAGATTTCCAACAATATAAGATTTTGTGCTCTTAGGGTATAGATTAAAATTAGGTCCTTAATAAGATGTCAACTATGTACAATACAAAACTCAAGGAAGTAATGGATTCTTTGCAAATAGAAAACTATTACAGAAAATACGAAATGTTTATGGGTGATGCAAGATTTCTCATTGAACCAAGATGCTCCTACATTAGATACCTGGGGTAAGTAAAGAATCGATGTCCACATTAGATAACCCTAATGCTCTGAATTGAATCATAATGATCCAACTCAACTTATGTTATCCATGAGCTATCTTCATCTAGTTTATATTTCCACTAAACAAGGTATTCCATGTAGACTTTTCCTCTGGTACTCTTACTTATTTGCTATCCAAAACCTTCTCAATGTTGTCAACCTTCTTCTTAGGATAATCTAGGTTACCTTTTCATTCATCATTCTCTACAAAGTACTACAATATGTCTACAATATTGAATATTGGTGAAATGTCCATGTCTCCAGGCAATTCAATATAAAAAACATTTCCACTGTCAAAATTTCTTAGAAATTTACAAGGAGCAAACTTCTTCCTCTTTATCTTACTATAGGTACCAACATGATATATGTTCTTATTCAAATGAACTATTACTTTATCCCCAACTTCAAAAGATTTATGTCTCCTCCCTTTATCTTATCTTTGTTTATACTCAAGGTTACTATCCTCCAGATTCTTCTTTACTTCCTCATGCAAATTCTTCCTAAAATATGTAAATTCCTCTCCTTCAAAACTTCTCTTCATCCCAATATTCAAATCTAGTAGTTTACTAGTTCCCTTAGGGTTCAATCCATTAACAATATCAAAAGGTTTCTTCTTAGTCCTCCTATTCACAAAATTGTTATATGCGAACTCTTCTTGTGCTAAAATCAAATCTCAATTAGTAGGCTTATCCCCAACCAAAAATCTAAGTAAATTACCCAAACTTATATTCACTACCTTAGTTTTTCCATTAGTCTATAGATGAAATGTAGAACTAAACTTCAATTCTATATCCATTTTCTTCTAAAGTGTCATCCAAAAATGACTAGTTAACTTGGTATCTTTGTCTGAAACAATCATCCTAGGAAACTCATTTAATCTTACTATATCCTTGAAGAGAAATTTAGCCACATGTACTACATCAGATGTCTTCTTACAAGGTATTAAATGAGCCATTTTTAAAAATCTATCAACTACTACCAGAATAGAATCATTACCTATATAAGTTCTAGGTAAATCAAGAACAAAGTCCAAACTGATATCTTCCCGAGGTTTATTAGGTATAGATAATGGTGAATACAATCTTAAATTTTGACTAGTTCCTTTTGTTGTTTAAAAAATTCTACAACTACTAACCATCTTCTATACATCCTTATAAATTTGAGGCCAAAAATACCTATCATAAATGAAATTCACTATTTTATCAATTCCAAAATGTCTGGAAAGTCTTCCAATGTGTTTCTCCCTCATGATATTATCCCTCATTGATACTTTAGGTATCCACAACTGGGTTCCTTTGGATAACATGTCTTCTTGAATGAAATAATCAGTCCACTTATTCTTCTCACTCATCAATTCTTTCTTAAAATCTTTCCAAGGTTCTACAAAATTAGGACCAATTTCATAAAAATGCTTCAAATCATCAAAACCTAGTATCTTAACTCTCATTTCTATCTACAAATTCCTTCTTTTGCTCAAGGCATCAACAACTTTATTTGATTGTCCACTTTTATGTTTCAACACAAAGGAAAACTTCTACAAGTACTCCACCCACTTCATGTGTCTCTTATTCAATTTGCTTAGACTTACCAAATACTATAAAGCTTTATGGTCACTGGAAAGCATAAGATCTTTAGGCATCAAATATTGTCTCCACTTTTTCAAAACATGAAGAATAACATATAATTCTTGATCATAAACTAAATATCTTCTCTTAGCATCATTCAACTTCTCACTATAGAAAGATATAGATCTTCCTTCTTGACTCAACATAGCTCCAATGACACTTCTACTAGCATCACAATCAACTTGAAAAACTTCATTAAAATTAGGCAAATCAAGTGTAGGCAATTTTGCTACCCTTTGTTTCAATGTTTCAAAACTCTTATCTGCTCCATGTGTCTATTTCAGATCTTTTTTGTCACCTCTCATAGTTTTTATCATAACATACTAAACTCACATTTCTGATGAACTTCCTATAAAAACTCACCAATCTATGAAATGATCTAACTTCCCCAACAATCTCTAGTGTGGGCCAATTCAAAATGACTTTTAACTTTTCAAGGTTCATCCTTAAGCCATCAACTAAAATTACAAAGCCAAGATACACAATCTCCTCCTTCATGAAAGAATATTTCTTCAAGTTAATCAACAACTTTTCTTCCTTCAATCTTTGTAGTACTTGATTGATATGCTTAAGGTGTTCCTCTTTAGACTTACTAAATATCAGAATGTAATCAAGATATACAATCACAAAATTAGCCAAGAATTTCTTCAAAACCTCATTCATCAGCCTCATGAAAGTACTAGGCTTGTTAGTTAAGATAAAAGGCATAAGGAACCATTCATACAAACCTTCATTTGTCTTAAAAGTAGTTTTTCATTCATTCCCTTCTCTAGTTTTGATATGATGATAACCAAATTTCAAATCAATCTTTGTAAAATACTTTTCTCCACTCAAACAATCTATTATGTCATCCATCCTAGGCAAGGGAAACCTATACTTCAATGTGATCTTATTTATATCTCTAGAATCAATTCACATTCTCCATTCTCCATTCTTCTTAGGTGCCAATACAATAGGTACAACATAATGACTCAAGATTTCCTGAATCAGACCCTTTTCAAGTAGTTCTTGTACTTGTCTATTCAATTCAATATTTTTAGTAGTTGTCAATCTATGTGGTGCTTTATTAGACAAACTAGCTCTAGGTATCAAATCCATATAGTGACTAATACTTCTCATAGGAGGTAAACCATCAGGTACACTATCATAAATAATGTCTTGAAACTTTACCAAAAAAGATTCAATCTCAAGTGCATCCTCAATTTCATCTTGTTTCTTAGTCTTTCTAGAAAAAAAAAAAAAACAAACAATCTACTCCTTTACATCTTTAACAATTTGATTTCCTTCAACCAAACATACTCTAACTGGGGTACAATGATTCTCATCAGACTTTTCTACCAAAGATAATAATATTTTCTTCTTCCCATTAATCCAAATAGTACTCTAATTCTATCTACCATTATGTAAAGCTTGTATGTCATACTACCAAGGTATACCCAATCGAATACGAAAAAAATCCATAGGCATAATATGACACATGACTTCATCATGATAATTTCCAATTTCTAATTAACAAGGCATTGTTCACTTACAAGTAATTTATGCTCCTTATGGATCCAAGAAACATTACAAGGCTTAGAACATCTCAATCTCTGCAACTGCAAATTATTAACCAACTCCTCAGATGCCAGATTATCTAAACTTCCACTATCAATGATTACATTGCAACACTTTCCTATGATCTTGAACTTAGTCTTGAACAGAACTATTCTTAAAACAGGTTCTCATTAATCTCCTCATTTCACAAGACTCTTCTCAATATCAGGTTCTTACCATGATCTAGTTGATTAGGTGTTTCAACAACTTCCTCACAAGCCAAAGTACTTTTGCTACTACCTCCAATCTTCTTACCATAATTACTGCATTCAAAATCTCTATGTCCTTTTCCTAACACTTGAAACAAGTGCCTTTAAACCATGATCTCTCTTCTCTTTTACCACCATTGTTATTCCTAGATTAGTCAATATAGCTACCTTTGGTGTAATTACCTCTCTTCCTATAAGGTTCTTCTTTCCATTCTATCTTTCCTTTATCCTACATTGTGTTGTGAGAAGTGCTACTTTTTGCATAGGTTTTGCCTATGCTTCTTTGAAATCTTCTACCTCTTCCTCTTTTTCTTTGATCACATTTCTTCACTAACCTTTCCTTATCCTTTAAGGCATACTGATATGCTTCTTCCACACTTCTATCTTAACATAACTACTTTCATCTTGAATTGATGTCCTCAAACTATTCATGTATCTAGCCACTTTCTCAACTTCATCATCCGCATGTTCAGATTTGATATCCAATTTGTAATATTCCTCAGTGTACTCCTTCACACTCATGTCCTTTTATCTTAGATTCTACATGATTCTCAACAGGCTAACTTGGTAGTGTGTAGGAAGGAACTTCTTCTTCATTTTACCAATAATCTCTATCCTCATTTTGATATTTTCTTTTCCTCTTTTTTGTCTTCTAGTCTGCAAGTGATCCCACCAAAGTGAAGGATGACCCTTCAAATTTGTGACTTCCATCTTCACCTTCTTCTTATCAGAGTGCTTTCATATTCAAAGTATTTACCCATCTCATAAATCCACTCCAATACAAAAGTAGTCTCAAGTCTTCTATCATAGCAAGCAACTTCAATAATAGGTCTAGAGTTTTTCCCTAGACAAAATAGAAGAAGTCTTTCCTCATCTTGTTCCACTTTAGGTTTAGTGTTAGGATTAGATGCTACTTCTTCATCATCACCAGCTAACATCTTCAAGATGTACACCTCTCCTTTGGATTGTCTCAACGACTTCAAGTCTCACTAAAATTTGTCTCAACATGTCCATTATAGCATTGTTTGCATTTCCTCTACCTTGAACCATCTTGATACTAGATCCTATAAGATCATAACCTTCTACAAGTTATAGGTCAATTATTGGATCTACCACCCTATAACCATTCCAATCAAGGTTCCCATGATCCCAATCTTCACAAGGAAATAAACTAAAGCTTTGATACCACCTGACACAAGGATAGTAGGAGGAATAAGCAAATAAACTCAACTTAAACCTCCTAACACCGTGTCATGAGTCACACACATACACTTACATAGAATCTCAACAAAGATACCATATGATTTATAGATTTATTGATTGATTACACAACTCGCATGATAAAATATATGTGATAACACCTAATATGCCTAGCTGTAAGGCCTTCCAAATTGTGGCCATATACAAAGGATTACAACATCAAAGTCCAAAATAATAATCTATAGACTCTCTTCTTCTATCCTACTAATCATGCTATCTTCCTACATCAAATCCAAGTTTCTTATATAACTAGCTAGACCACAAGTTGACCAATCAAGAATTTAATTACAATATAGGTCTTGCCTTGGAGATGTAAAGCATAACCCAAGTAATGGGCATCAATTGTTCATGCACTCTTGAGGATAGGTCGAAACATAATCATGGAGTCAGCTTCCAACTGTGCAAGATGCTACATCATGATAGGAAACTGCATCCAAAAGAAATAACATTCAACACAAGATGAAAACAATAGGAAATATAGATTAGAAATAATGACACAGAACTCGAAGAATATGACACATTGACTTTTGTGCTCTTATAGTAAGGATTAAAATTAGGTCCTTAACGAGATGTCAACCGTGCACAATACAAAACTCAAGGAAACAATGATTACTTTGCAAATAAAAAACTAGTACAGAAAATAAGAAATGTTTATGGGTGATGCAAGATTGCTCATTGACCCAAGATGCTCTTGCACCAGAGTTATTTTAGAACATTTCTACAATTTTTGAGTCAAACTTTAAAAAATGATTAATGGCAGAAGAATAATATATCACTACCAAAATGGAACTCATTAATTGACAAATCTTTTGCCTAACACAATTATAATATCAATATATTGTCATATTTACAATGTAAAACAAAGAAATTTTTGACGTAATATATGACAAGAATACCATACATTCAACAACAACTCATCGGTAAATGTAACTCAATATTGTCTCATGAAAGACAAGATGACATCCTATTGCTGATGGTAATGTTGACGATCACGGTGGTTTCATGACCTACTTGACTGTGACCTACCAATGACACTTGGCGTCAATATAATGATGACTTTTGAGTTTGTCATAAAGTTTGACACCTATTCAATGACAACTTGTTTCGTTGGGCACCCAATATTTTTCCTTTGCCTAGTATGTTGAACTGACATCGAAAAATGGGCCCAAATGTAGCAGTGAGGTTGGGGAGGGAAATGTGATATTGGTTATGAGTGGCTCTTTCTTGGTTGGTTCTACTAGTGTAGGGGATTATGGGCTTAGTTTCTCTAGTAGCTTTGTTATTTTTTTTAACTACATGGCATGGTTTAACCATTACATTTAAAACTTATTATATTAGTTTTAGATTAGCTAAATGATTGGATTTATGATTTCAGTGAATAGTTAACTTCTTTTTGGAGAATTATTTTTGAAAGAGGTAGATTCTAGATGTTGTATATCTTCTACTTATTAGTATTTCTACTTGTAGTTAATATGTTGTGATATTGCTATCAGGATTCAATTGTGTAGTTTTTTAGTCAAACTCATTGAACCCATTTTTCCTTAGAAATGGTCTACACAAACCCATTTCTCATGATAATGAATAGAACATTTAACACTCATTAGATCTAGGCGAGGCTCACAGAGGTGAAGCATTGAGAGTTCTTGAGAGGTCACCCATCTCAGTAGTACTTCAACTTGAGCACACTTAACTACGAAGTTTCCTTCATTACTAAATCCACTCTACTTGCAATCCCATATACATGAAATATTACAATTTGCATTGTTGTGGAAAACATCTCCTACTTATCAGTTAATATGTTGTTAATTGATTTCTAGTTTGCTATGAAAATTGTACTATGGACTAGTACCCATTTTTGCCACTATTTTTATAACAAAATAACCATACAATCACACTCAATAGAATAATTAGAAAATTCCATCAGCCATATGTATATTATTCATGATACAATGGTTTGTTTCCCTATTATGGCCAATCTCTAGCTCCAAAACATACATGAATTATCAGAATTGTTAGTTAGAAATCTAATTAAAACAAAGAGGGACTTCAAGGTTAAACAAAGTCCCGCATTAAGATCTGTTGGCTAACACCAAATTCATCTTTTCACCCCAAACCATTCCTGTGAAACGATGCATGCACTGAAAGGTTATTCATCTTAGAAATAAAATTCAAATTTCTTGCACAACCTAGAATATACAATATAGTGGAAAGTGTTTTCACTAAGTTAATAGAAATAAATTTAACAAGTTATTGATATTATTATCAAAGTATTTATCTATAGAGGAGTCATCAAATTTCTTTTTGTCAACTCTTTGGTATGACCTCAAATTGTATCCTTCTTACACTTCACATTAATCTTCCAAAGGATTTTTCACCACATTTTTCATTTATATTTTATTCTTGTTTTTGTTTCCCTCTTTAAACAAGTAATCCATCCTTCAAACCCTCATCCTTGAATTTTATCCATCTCTTTGCTAAGAAAAGTGATAACAAGGAAATCCATATTCGATATAGGTAATAACAAGGAAATCCATATTTTAATGTAGAAACAAAAGCAGTTAGGGCTCATTCGGCAACAAGAATTAGACTAGAATAGGCATTAATAAATTCCAAAAATTTTAAATAATTTGTTTGGGTGCGCCAAATAGGAATTGAGAATAGGAATACATATTCCAATTTTGGCCAAAAAACAAGCATTTCCTATTTCACCTAAATAAGTGGAATTGGAACACGTATTCCTTTTTCAATTTTTTTTTTCTAGGTCCGTGAGTCTGGTATGTGTGCAGACAAGGAGTTTGGAGCACACACCATTGCGAGATAATAAGAAATTTCTTCATGAAATATTTTTTCTTATATTTGACATCTCAAAGGTTACATGTGTATATGTCATCTTTGAATGAATAACAACCTCAAAGATTTTGATGACTGGTAAGTTTTCAAACATCAAGTTTATAATTTAAGTGCCGTGGTCAACATACTGTCAAATTTAGCAAATCAACAAAGAAAATCCACTTAAATAGTTTATATCATTTTCAATCTAGGCATCTTTCAATTAGGACTTCTATAAAGATATGATTTAGGATTCCGCATAAAATTGTCAACAAAAATAACCAAGCCTAAACTAATGGTCATGCCTAAATGATGGAATAACTGTGCAACAATTATAATAAAATTATTTGGAGGAAAAAACAATCCAACAATTTCACCATTTAAAGAAAATGAGACACTTAATATCACTTAATATGTGCCCGCCATGAAGAATTTGTTGTCCATTGTCCAAGAGATATGCGACGCAGGTTAGGAACACCATCAAATTTTTCGGTACAAAAATTTCAATTTTGTTTAATCAAATAGAGAATAAGATTACTTATTCTCATTTTCTATTCTAGGATAACAAATTGAGAATATGTATTCCTATTCCCACAACCAAACAGACCCTTAAACAAATGAAAAGGTTTTCTAAGAATTTGGACAAAGAGAGAACAACAAAATATATCTATTCTACTCTTCTTCTTTAATAGATTCATAGAACAAGGTTGATTCAAAATAAAATATACTTAAAAAGCATTAACAAGCTTCAAAATGGAATCTAACTCCTCCATTTTTAATGCATAAAGCTTTATATAAAATCTAGCTTATTAACAAGACTCTTTGTTTGGTCCACAAACTAAATGTGATAGTCTCCTACAATACATGGAAGATAATAGAATTTGCACTACAAAACTAAATGCTTCACCATGGCTTCTTGTCAAACTTTGTCTAATTTTCATAAGATGTGCCTATAGACTTGTCTTCTTTTGTAACAACTCTCTATTAATTCCTTTTTTCCAGTTTCCATAACTTGTTCTTAGAGCCATTGAATTTCTCAGTTTTCTAGCTTGAAGTGATAGCCATGGTTGCAATCATAGAGCCATTGAATTTCTCAATCTTCTAGCTTAAAGTGATAGCCATGATTGCAATCGTATGCAATAATACAAAGCCCTAAAATCAAAAGTTATTTCTATAGCTAAAAAAACTTAAAAACACTTATAATTTGCATCACCCTTCTATGTTAAAAAAAAGTGGTAAAATAGTGTAATTAAGAGTTAAACAGAATGAACAGATTTAAAAAATCTTTGTCGAATTGTTTGAACCCTGCTTACCTAATTTTTATCAAAGACATAAATCTAACAACTTTAATAAATAACACATTTGAAGAACTAAGAGTCCATTACCATTCCACAAAGGCTAGGCTCATTTAATATATTGTTTATTTTAAGTAAAGACTCCTATCTTTTTACAGCATTCAAAGTTGATGTCTTATGAGAGCCTAACCCATGTTCTTTATGGGCCTAGCATATTATGCACTTGGGCACTTATATTAAAATGGGAACTACCATCTATTTCAAAAGTGCAAATCTTCCACCATTATAATATTCAAAAGTTATTTCATTTCTTTCAATACATGTTCAAACCTTTTATACAGTAAGTACACTTTTTCATATTGACTAAGTTGCAGCAGAAAACTGCAAGAGAACACTAAAATCTAATATAAATGGTACATGTACAGAAGTTAACAATACATACATAGTTGAACAGCTTGTAAAATGCCACTTTTAAAATGCCATACAAGATTTTTTAATTTTTAATTTTTTTTACTATGTTGTAACTTATTGAATGCTAAGTTGAACAAAGTGTTCTAAATCACCTTGACCTGGATGCCTTGTTTCCCTTTATATATATCTCCTAATGTTTTCATCTGTGCTCTGTCTTTTTGAATTGATTTTACATCCCAGCTCCTCTTTTTATCTGCTGCACCTTTGTTTATAAGTCCTATTCTTTAATTCTTCCGGTAAAATTAACAAAATTCTACCTCTTATATGAAATTCTTATATAATTTGCAGATTAGATGTCTAGTATGCTTGCACTGAATTTTTACCTCAAGCATGTCAACTTACATAGTACAGATGTGATAAGATGCATAACTAATTTGGACCATCTAACCAATCTTCTTTATGCCTTTCCTTTAGGCATTCAAATCTAATTGGAAAAATATAACATAGTGTCTACATGAATTCTATAATATATGAATTCTATAATATATGAAAAATCATTTGAGAGAAAAGGGTCCTTACCATATATGAATTCTATAATAGGGAATCCTACAAATTGTCTGATAACTATCTCTATCAATACCATCAACTGTCCCATGGGAAAATCCAGGTGTTCCCAAAGTGTAGGCTACAAGTGGCGAATTGATACTTCATATTAAAAGCATGGAAAGTAGATTGAGGTGATCAAGATGGGCCTCAAATCAATTGTACAACTACCTATTTAGCAGGGTAAAGATTTGAAATTGTTCTTTTCAATTTTTCATTTATAAAATTATTTTTAGGGTTCTTTTTTGTAGGAGAGTAGTATGTGAGGCTGAAATCTGAAATCTGAGTCTCTTTTTTTATAATGTCAAAATTTTGCACTTAGCAATATTTTTCTAATAGATTATTTAAGAACCTTTCAATTTCATCATGAGATGAAAGATGTATTAACTTGTTTTTTAAACAAAAAAGACTAAAAGTAATTCTAAAACTAATCATTCAACTGACTATAAATCAACATAAAAATCTCTTATTCAAATTATAAATGGGCCCTGTTCAAACCAAATTCTTGGGGGGACGATCTTGAGCTCATCTTTTACAATGTGAAGATCTTATATTCAGAAAGACTTTTCTAATAGACTTATTAAGAACCTTTCAATTTCATTTTGAGAAAAAAAAATTGTTAAAAAATAATTAACATAAAGACTTTTATGGAATTAGTTCTGAACCAACTAGGGGAAACTACCCAGTATGTCTAAATTTGCCAATTCCTCCGTAGGTAAGTAAAGAGCTTAAAGCTAATCTTTTGACTTTTCTGCATTTAAGGAGCTCTTTGTAGAACTCATAGAATACAAGGTGGTCCAAAAGTATCATTTTAAAATTAAGAATAGGAAGATTTCGTGATAATTTGTTTTAGCATATTTGTGGACAAGTACAGAATTTTTTAAGAGGGTACACAAGCCACGATTGACTTTTTCCCCATAAATCAACATTAAAAAAATCTCTCATTCCAATTATGACTTCAATTCAAATTATGAATCGTCTTCCTACGAGATTTTCTATGGTGAATGAATTGAGTGGATGATGAAGATTGAAGATTAATATTCCATTTTTTCTCCAATCTGCACGAAGAAACTTCAGCTACTGACTTTACAGCAACGCGGGGCAGCCTTTATGTCTCAATTAGGGTGTTGGAATAATTTAAGACTTGACTGATCTGTTGTTCTTGTGGGCTTCCTTCAACCCATTATTTGGGAAAGTTTCATCGAAGGCTCAAGTGTTAACAAAAGTGAGCAATATTTTCACAGATTCACAGTTCAAGAATATACATGGAGTTTACCATCTTTTCAATGGACAGATTTATGTTGTAGTTAAAGCGATCTTTCTTGTCTTAAATTGATGAATAGTTAGGATTTAGCTTGTCTTGGGTGTAATCTCTTTTAATATAACTATGAATTTATATTTTATTTTAATAAATTTATTGTACTTTCTTGATAATTGTCTTTGAATTGAAATGAGGCAAGTCAATAAGACTTGGTAGTTCAATGATAGAGCATTTGAATAACAAATGGAAGGTCTTAGGTTTGATTTATAGTCGATGGATGATATATTTAACATAATATTTGAGCCCAGGTCAAGAGTCACACATGTTTTGAAGATAGACAAATCTGTAGAATAGACTCAACAATTTTAGTTACTTAAAAAAAACCAACAACATTTCAATATTTTTTGAGTGTATGACATGCCCATATAGGATATACTCAACCAAAAAAATGGTGAAGGTCTTGGATTTTAGGTTTGGTGGCAGCCTGCCTTGTATCCCTTTGGGAATGTGCCAAGTGTGCTACTTCCATACCTCACAAGGAGCAGCACATCTTGACCTTGATGGAGATGTTGACTCGTAACCCCTACAATGAGTGTTGCATATTGCTTCTATTAGGAGCATTGCCTCTAGATCTCTATAAGTGGCACTTCCCCTTTGACCCTCTTGGAGTATTGCCCCAATTATATGACCACAATTATTAACAATTTTCAATGAACAACTATTGATGTAAAACAAAGTGACACTTTGAAAATGTTAGTTTTTTAACCACTTAATGTTGAACTCTCTATACAAAGATCTGTAATTACCCAGAAGTTGAAACTTAACTTCAAAATCATAACTCACATACGAAACTACACTGGAAAAGTCATCAAAATTAGACTTACAGTTGAAAAATAATAAGTACATGAAATCAACGTAAGCAACTAGTATCCAACTCTAACCCATAATAATGTTATCATTATCCCATTGAAAGAGTATTAGAAACAAATGCTTCCAACCACACCGGGAGTGTCCATTTGTTAAAGTGTCCGTTTTGAACTTTTATGTGGAAGCAGACCAACCGACAATAGCAGGCCCTTTGTCTAGATCCCTAGAGGCCTACAAATGGTTTAAAGTAGTGCAATATTAATTTCTTAAAAGCTCATAATGGAGAAGTTAATGACAGGGTCCACAGATCATCAAACATACTTTAGAACAGTAGAATTTAACATCCATTAATATTTGTTATCAAGGAGTGACTCAGACCCAATCTCAATCAATATAGAGCCTTAAACACAAACACCATCCTATTCATTTCATTCATAGCTACTACCAACTCAATTTCAAATATCATTGGATATTGAGTAACAATACTTTAATTTTCTGGCCATCAAGTTAATATTAAGACTTATACTTGGGTAAGGCTGAGATTTGAACCATAACATAACATATTCACAAAAAATAAGTTAAAAATAAACTTATATCTCTCCATCTATTATATATAAAGATCAATAACATTCATTATCTTACATATGATTTATATTATAATTAAAATGTGGATGAACAGTAAGACATTATAATACATGGTGTTTCTATGGTTCCATCCGTTTCTCTGAAAGCAATAATTCAATAAATAAAGCGTCTCAGTTGAGCCAATTTATTTGATAAAGTCATTCCTCATTCACTACATTTATCAACTGACATCAGACCAAGTCTTCCACAGTGGCCAGTGCATGATATTTATATCAAGAATATAGTAAATGTAGGAATAGGAATTTTGGCAGTATAAATTTAGAGCTGTTTCAATTAAGAGACTGCTCCACCTGTTAGCTGTTCTCTCAGACGACAAAGAGCATAAATGTTGCCAACTTTTTTATTCATTTTGAGAGAAAGCAAAGGCCAATAAAGAAGTATCAATTAAACATATAAATGCAACCAAATTCAATTTATGATAGAATGCAAGTCTACGCAAAGAAGCATATATTAATAGGGAAACTAGGGCGTGGAGTTATTCCAAATCAGCCAACAAGATAAATGGAGAGAAAAAGGATACATAAAAAATAGGTTAATAGAACAGTATAAAATAGCATGGAAGGATAGAGATAAGTGGTAGCATTTATGGTGTAACAGAACGTATTGGAATGTATTATTGTTGTGGGTAAGTAAAATAAAAATAGTCTTAGGAAATTTTTTTATAAGGGTGCATTCTAATTGTTCTATAGCTGACAGCAGAGCTAAGTAATATGAAAACAATTTTGATAATAAAAGCACATAATTTTTTGGATGAGCAGTGTCATATTCTAATATTAACATATTAATATTTAAAGTCTAAAATAAAATAAAATTCAAAATAATTTTGACGCTTCAAATGAATAAATGATATCTATAGAAGTTAGGTTGATGGGTCACTAATAATGTGGACATGAGGGATTTACCACTTATAATGATAATAGGAGAGAATATCATATGAAAAATATCTTGAAGTTAAATTGGTAAAGTTTTTGATACAATGAAAATAAGTTTTGATAGTGAAAATAAGTTTTAATATAGTGAAACTGAGTTAGAAGAAGTTAATGGTTACTTAAATAAAATGATAACAGAAGAAATCAAGTTGTGGAGTCAACATAAACAAAAAGAAATTGTTATAATTTTGTAGTGGAAGTAACTCTAATATTGAGGGATCTTTTTCATTAAGGTTATCCCACCTTCTTCTTAGTAAATCATTGTTGTCCCCTATGGGTTTCCAACCAATATGTGAAACATTTTCTCCCTTCTATTAATGTTGGTTTTGTATGATTGAAAGAATATAGCAAAATCTAAATGGGTAAAAGTATAAAGTTGTGTCACCTTTCAGGACTGAATTTGAGTATTTCTATTTAAGAATCAATTTTGTCTAAACATATGATCTAGATAAATTCATTTTAGCTAAGTGATATATGGTATCACACTTTTTCAATTGGAAATACATATTAATGGCATGTTTTGTACTAGTTTGTATCCAATTACTGAAGAAACACAATTATTTGAAAAAAGTGGCATTTCAATAACTCTTACTATTTTTTATGATATTTATTTAATAACATATAAACACCATTCTATAGAGGTCAGAGTCAAGAATATTCTCATATAGATTTTATATTGTTTTAATTAGATATAGTATATTGTAAATAAATTTTTTTATAAGCATGTATTTTAACTCTCGAAAAGATGTCAATTTTGAGAAAGAAAAAAATATTAAATCATATGAAAAGAATTTTAAAATTATATGGTGTTCTAGAGGAGAGAGTCCTCTTTTAGACTATATAAATTTTCTCCTGGTTAGAATAGATTTGTTTTGAAAAATGTGGTGGGAGATGAAAACTATCAATTCTAAGTGAGTTGAAATTTGAATCATTATAAAAGAGAAAATATAGGTCTAAAGCTAATATTTATTTTTGATTATTCTATATATATATATATATATATATATATATATATATATATATATATATATATATATATATATATATATATATATATATATATATATATATATATATATATATATATATATATATATATATATATAGTTCATAGTCTAAAATCAAAAGGAAATAAGTTTATTTCCATTTAGTTTTGTGGTGGGAACTAGACTCTTAATTTTCAGTGTTTTTCAGTAGCTAAAAAATTATCTATACAAATTAGAAAAATATACCAATTCTTATTCCAAATAATTATTAAAAATTATAATCTTAAAATTCATCTATTTCTACACATTTCATTAGTTTACTTCATTTTCAAATTCAAAATAATAATACTAATTTTATGTCATTGAAGGTGAACAGTTATACTTTTCTTAGTCTTTTCCTTTACAAAAGTGTGACATAGGTTTGTGCTTTTACCCAAATGAGGGAATCTTCTCTTATCCATACCATTGAGAGAACATAAGGTGATACAATCTAAACATAGTGTTTCCTAGTTAGAAATGTTGGAAAAGGAGGGGAGACTTTTTGACAATTGTGTGGTTGGTGTTAATAGGAATTAGCATGATGATGCCATGGGTCATTTGGGGGAACCTAACATAGATTGATGAAGAAATTAAAGCCCTATAAATAGTGCAAGGGACAATGACTAGTCAAGAAGAGTGTGAAGATGTTGGGCAAGCAAGTCCATTTTATTAAGCAGAAAGCTGAACAAGGGGTTTTTATTGCCCACAAAATAAATATCTTAGGTTTGGTAAGCCAAGACAGATCAAATAACTTGCATTGATTGTAAAGTTTAGGTTGATAAAACACCAAGCAAAATGGGAAACTCTAGACTTTACAACTAATTTCTACATTGTTTGGAAATGCTTAGCCTAGATAAAATTAAATGATCAAAGAGATCACCTATTATTTGACTTCTAAAACACGGGATAATGAGGTGAAATCACCTAGTTTCTTTTTATAAGTATAAAATTACGAAAGGAGTATCAACATACCATTTTTATTTCTTCCACCAAGGCTTAATGTAGCACACATATATTTTAAGAAAATATGGAGAAGTCAAGTCCTCAATTATTGTTTGGAATGCTTCTTGGTCAACATGGTATGCATTAAAACATTTTAACTTGAGGCAAACAAAGATAATTAGAATCAACCTTGGGTTGTAGTTCATGTAAGAAAGAGTGATAATTCACAAGAGGATTATCATGGAAGACTACCATAAATATTTTTGGTTGATGGATAACCCATTTTGAAATCTATTTGTATTTCATATCAACCAACTCTTAATTTAGTTTTCATTGTCTTATTGTATCTAAAGAAAATGGGGGAGCAAGATGCACAAGGGATTTGTCAAGCTTTCCCTAATGCACAATCAAAAGGAAGATGACCCAATATGCTTAATTAGGAGTTAAGCATAGAGTGAATGCAATGATCCGTTGTGATAATATTTAAGCTTAGATGGATTTAGAAAAAATAACCTAATGACCAGTGCAAGATAAAAGACTAGAATAAGTGAAACTAAGCAATTTTAGAAATTTAGTCTAACAAAAACTAGACAAGAACTTGCAATGAACTAAAATAAAAACGTGGAAGAAGTATTGACCTGTGACTAAATCTAAGACGAATTTTCTAATTACAAAATGCATTGGGAATTAGAACCCAAGAGTATTTTGTTCCTAGGGTTTTTGCTCAAAACATTGATACTCAATCCCAATGATCCTAAATTTATCAAAATAGCTCCTATTGATGCACCACTTGTTCCTACACACAGAAAAATGGCGAAATAGGTTGTGGAAAGAACTTTTCCTTGGTCAAACCCTTAATTAACCTTGAAAATGAGATGAAATTGCATAAAAGAAAGTAAATGTGAAGGCATATATTAGATCTTCCTTGTAAGTACCTTCATGAATGGATATTGAGATTGAACATATTCATGAGGATGCTTAAAAATTATAGTTACCTTCAAATGAAGAGGGATATCAAGAATTACTTCATAAATGCATGGATCTATGAATGCCACTCATAAATATTTAATGATGTTATAATTTAATGAGCACTTTATATGGAGGAAGAATGCATGAAAATGGATAAAGGATGTCCTTGCTTTCTTGAGAAAATTCTCTATTTGGCCATCATGGAAGAGAATCTTGCTAAAATAGAATATTGAATTCAAAATTCTTTTGAATCTTGAAGAAATTCTATATCTTGGATATTTTTCTTCAAATTTTAATTTGCTTAATTTTCAAGATACTTTTAGAGTATAGATATCATATGGAAATATTTGTTATGGTTATTAAAATTAGCTAATATAGGGTGTTTAAATATACCTCATCACAAGTTTTTAGATTCATAAATTAATTTAGGACAACCATGTGATCTAATTTTCCATCTAAACACCACAATAGGGACTCTAGTCAAATTTGGGCCCGATCCTTAAGCAACAATAAATCTTGGGAATTTTGTTCCTAGGAACATAATTCACTAGGCATTATGCACCTAAGATAAAGTACCCAAATTCAAATACGATGTTAGGAAGATATTAAATGTTAGATCATGGGGAGATAGGTAGTTGGATCAAGCATAATAGACATGAAATATTGAAATTGCTAAAATAGAGCCTAATTGGCAATCTTTCATAGAAAATGCATGTGCTAATTGGCGTTTCAGCCCCTTAATGTGATCCATGTTAGACCAAGCTACAAGCATATCATCAACATATAAACATAAAATAATGTAGCTATCATCATCCAACCTCTTAAAGTAAACACAATGATTTGAATGACACCTAATGTATCTATGCTCATGCATAAAACTATCAAATTTCAGATACAATTGTTGAGATGTTTGCTTCAAGCCATATAAACTTTTTTTCAATTTGCACACTAAGTTCTCCTTACCTTTGATCTCAAATCCCCATGGCTGAGCCATGTATATCTCTTCATCCAAATCACCATGAAGAAAAGTTGTTTTAACATCAAGCTACTCTAAATGCAAATCTTCAGTAGCCAGAATACTTAAAACAATATAGATAGAAGTCATTTTAATAATAGGAGAAAATATCTTATCAAAATCGATTCCTTTTTTCTATGCAAATCCTTTTACAACTAACTTGGCTTTAAATCTTTTCTTGCCTCCTTCTTCTTTCAGCCTATAAACCCACTTATTCTGTAAAGCCTTTTTACCTGCAGACAACTTGCATAAATCCCATGTCTTATTCTTTAACAAAGAGTCCATTTCATCTTTCATTGTAGACTCCCACTGAATCTTAGTATCCACCTGCATAGCTTCATCGTAACATTCAGGTTCACTAGCATCTATTAATAAAATAGAATAAAAAGAGGGAGAAAATATTTGTGGAGGTCTAATTTTCCTTGTTGACCATCTAACATGCACTGGTGTGTGTGGTCTTTGTGGTTGTAGTTTTTGTACATCATGAGGAATGGCTGGAACATCATCTTGTGGAGTATCATCCATCACTACATAATCATCTTCTTTCTTCTCATGTTGCTGCAACAGATCTTTGTACAACACTTTCTCATTGAATATGACATCCCTGCTTCTTACAATTTTCTAATTTTCAAAATTCCAAAGCCTATAACCAAATTCATTAATGCCATATCTAAAAAATACACATTTCTTTGACTTACCTTCCAACTTGGTTCTATTTTCAGAATCTATGTGAGCAAATTCTTCAAAATTGAAGGTTTTGAGAAAAGAGTAACTCACCTTCTTACCAATCCATTCTTCCTCTGGAATACCACAACCCAAAGGAGTAGAGGGACTTGTATTAATAAAATATACAACAGTATTGACAACCTCTACCCACATGTGTAAGGGCAACCCATCATGCAACATTATGCTCCTTACACGTTCCATTGTAGTCCTGTTTATGCATTCAACCACTCCATATTCCTGTGGAGTCCTTGGAACAATTTTCTATCTATGAATACCATTAGTGGAGCAATAATTTTAAAATTCATGACTCGAATACTCACAATCATTATCAGATCTAAGACATTTTAATTTCTTACCAGTCTCATTTTCAACCAAGCATTTCCATTTCTTAAAAGTTTGAAATACATCAAATTTATGTCTAAGGAAATAAACCCATAATTTTCTAGTTACATCATCAATAAATGTAACATAATAATGAGAGCCACCAAGGGAAAATATCTGAGCCGGTCCCCATACATCGGTATGCACAAGCTCTAATTTCTCCTTTTGTTTTCTTTCCTAGTCTTCACAAAACTCACTCTCTTTTGTTTTTCATACACACAACTTTCATAGAAATCCATATTAACACATTTTAGACCTAGTAAAACTTTCTTTGAATGAAGTACTTTCATACCTTTCTCACTCATGTGCCCAAGTCTGTTGTGCCACAGTGTTGTATCAGAATTTACAGCAGCTATTTGTTCTCCTTGCTCAACTGTAGCAAATGTTCCTGAACATTCATTTTTCTCTAAAGCAATTAAAGTAGAAGGAACAATATGATCTATACAAAGATATAAGGTGCCTACTTTCACACCTTTTGCTACTATAAGAGAACCTTTTGAAACCTTCCAATTTTTATCATTAAAAGTAACTACACAACCCTCATCACCGAGTTGCCTTGCTGAAATTAAATTCCTATTCAACCTTGGAACATGTCTTACCTCATGTAGTAGCCAATGATTCCCATTTTGTAACTTAATATTAACTTTTCCCTTTCCAACAATTTGACAGGGTTCATTATCCCCCAAATAAACAAGTTCAAGATCCCCTTAGACATAATCAATGAAATAACCTCTATAAGGTGTAGCATGAAATGAAGCACCAAAATCTAAAACCCATGAATCATCAACACTTTCTAAAGACAGAAACAAAACATCCTCTTCGGGTTTTTCACTTAGCACATTTGCCTCCTTGTCTCCATCTGGTTTATCTCCTTCATTTTTCTTTTGATTCCAACAATCTTTCTTTTTGTGCCCTAGTTTCCCACAATACCAATAGTCATTTGATCCTCTTGATTGAGACCTCATCCCATTTGACTTTCCTCTTGATTTCCCATGATTTCCAGAGTTACTTCCTCTCTTAGTCATTTTACCCCTGCTTTGTGCATTCAAAGCACTTCCTGATGTGGATCCACCTGAGGTTTTCATAGGTA
The DNA here is from genome assembly GCA_028749045.1 of Cupressus sempervirens. Lineage (NCBI taxonomy): Eukaryota > Viridiplantae > Streptophyta > Pinopsida > Cupressales > Cupressaceae > Cupressus > Cupressus sempervirens. Next base: position 749,968,027 of record CM053783.1, read on the forward strand.
TGAGTTTCCTCACTCAAAATAAGACCGATCACAACATCAAATTTTAGTGTACTAGATCTAGGAACAGAATTACTCATAGCCATTACCAAGCCATTCTAGCTTTCAGGCAAAGAACACTAAATAAAGAGAGCCCTAATTTCTTCATCAAAATTGATACCCTCATCTGCCATTGCTCCCACTCAACCATGAGACTCCCACTTAACTATGAGAATTTCTTGTAGAGGATAACTAAAAAACAACCTCACTCTGATACCACTTGTTAGGATTAAACCATAGACATAAAATAACAATTACATGCAAATATAACCAGTAACAAAAAATAATAGATCACATAGAAAAGAACACAAGGCACCGAGATTTAACGTGGCTCACCCAATCCTTGGGCTACGTCCACCAAATAACAAGTCCAATATTATTAGAATCTAGTGATTATAACCTGATTACAATCTGTAATCCCTTACAACTCAATACCATCACAAGAACCAATTTCACATCACAATTTAATGAAAATACCTAACCCTAAGCCCTTTTATACAAGTAATTTTATGCTGCTTTAGGGTTACAATATGTCAGCCATATGTCGGCCACAAATCGGCCACGGCCTAAATTTTTTTCGGGCCGATGCCTTGAACCCCAAAGAATTCATGAAGTATGTATAGTAATTTCTTGGTCAGTCACCACAAACTAACAATTTTGTGCCACCAGCTCATCAACCTTATCTTCCACTTGGTTCACAAAATCCAAGAAAACAAACTTGTCGGTTCAAATTCATTGAATCTATGATCTTTTAAATAATGTAGTAGCTCGACATTATCAACCTTCTGATGCTTGACACATATTGCGTTGCTCGACATCCACTATGAAATTACTCGGCACTAACTAAAGTTTACTAGTGCTCAACATCAACTAAACTTTACTCGACATCAACTATTCTACTCAGCATACACTAGAATGAACTTTTACTCGGGTCCAACTAATTTTTTGCTCGATTTGTATTGACTTTGCTTGGCACCTACTATCCACTCAGTCAAGCTTAGCACACAAACTTTGTGTAACTTGTTCTTCTAATCTTTCTAAGTGTAATTGACCTTTGTAACTTTAAGTAGATTATCAATACATTATGTCATCATTGTCTTAATTGATCCTTATACTACATTACATAATCATAACTTAACCTTTCCTCTAAGTGCTATTGTTACATCTTTTGATCAAATCCTCTTCATCTATCAACTAAGTGATAGTACTTGAATCTTATAAGCAATTGTCTTACTAGAAAATAACAGGTTTGGCATTAGTGACAAAATAATGATTGAAACACATAGTCTTCTTCAACAATCTCCCTCTTTCAATGATCTTTTCAATCAGATCTCAACAAATCTCTAGCTCCAAAACATACATGAATTATGAGAATTGTTAGTTAGAAATCTAACAAAGTTATTCATCTTAGAAATAAAATTCAAATTTCTTGCACAACCTAGAATATACAATATAGTGGAAAGTGTTTTTACTAAGTTAATAGAAATAAATTTAATAAGTTACTAATATTATCATCAAAGTATTTATCTATGGAGGAGTCATCAAAGTTCTTTTTGTACACTCTTTGGTATGACCTCAAATTGTATCCTTCCAACACTTCACATTAATCTCCCAAAGGATTTTTCACCACATTTTTCATTTATATTTTATTCTTGTTTTTATTTCCTTCTTTAAACAAGTAATCCATCTTTCAAACCCTTATCCTTTAATTTTATCCATCTCTTTGCTAAGAAAAATGATAACAAGGAAATCCATATTTTAATGTAGAAACAAAACTGGTTAGGGCTCATTTGGCAACAAGAATTAGACTGGAATAGACATTTATAAATTTCAAGAATTTCAAATCATTTTTTTGGGTGCGCCAAATAGGAATACATATTCCAATTTTGGCCAAAAAACAAGCATTTTCTATTCCACCTAAATAGGTGGAATTGGAATACGTATTCCTATTCCTATTTTACTTTTTCAATTTTTTTTCAGGTTTGCGAGTCTGGTATGCATGTAGACAAGGAGTTTGGAGTGCACACCATTGCTAGATAATAAGAAATTTCTTCATGAAATATTTGTTCTTATATTTGATGTCTCAAAGGTTATATGTGTATATGTCATCTTTGAATGAATAATGACCTCAAATGTTTTGATGACTTGTAAGTTTTCAAACATCAAGTTTATAATTTAGGCATCATGGTTGATGTACTCCTGAATTTAGCAAATCAACAAAGCAAATCCATTTAAATAGTTTGTATCATTTCAATCTAGGCGTCTTTCAATTAGGACTTCTACAAAGATGTTTTGATAACTGGTAAGTTTTCAAACATCAAGTTTATAATTTAGGTGTCATGGTCGATGTACTCCTGAATTTAGCAAATCAGCAAAGCAAATCCATTTAAATAGTTTGTATCATTTCAATCTAGGTGTCTTTCAATTAGGACTTCTATAAAGATGTGATTCAGGATTCTGCACAAAATTGTCAACAAAAATAACCAAGCCTAAACCAATGGTCATGCCTGAATGATGGAATAACTTTGCAACGATTATAATGAAAGTTTTTGTAGGAAAAAAAAAATCCAACAATTTGATCATTTAAAGAAAATGAGACACTTAATATGTGCTCGCCATGAAGAATTTGTTGCCCATCATCCAAGAGATATGCAACACAGGTTAGGAACACCGTCAAAATTTTCAGTGCAAAAATTTCAATTTTGTCTAACCAAATAGAGAATAAGATTACGTATTCTCATTTTCTATTCCAAGATAAAAAATCGAGAATATGTATTCCTATTCCCACAACCAAACAAACCCTTAAAGAAATGAAAGGGTTTTCTAAGAATTTGGGCAAAGAGAGAACAAAAAAATATATCTATTTTACTGTTCTTCTTTAATAGATTCATAGAACAAGGTTGATTCAAAATAAAATAGTAAAAAGCATTAACGAACTTCAAAATGGAATCTAACTCCTCCCTTTTTAATGTGTAAAGCTTCATATAAAATCTAGCTTATTAACAAGACTCTTTGTTGGGTCCACAAAATAAATGTGATAGTCTCCTACGATACATGGAAGACAATAGAATTTGCACTACAAAACTAAATGCTTCACCATTGCTTCTTGTCAAACTTTGTCTAATTTTCATAAGATGTACCTATAGACTTGTCTTCTTTTGTAACAACTCTATAAATTCCTTTCTTCCAATTTCCATAACTTGTTCCTAGAGCCATTGAATTTCTCAATCTTCTAGCTTGAAGTGATAGTCATGGTTGCAATCATAGAGCCATTGAATTTCTCAATCTTCTAGCTTGAAGTGATAGCCATGATTGCAATCTTATGCAATAATACAAAGCCCTATAATCAAAAGTTATTTCTATAGCTAAAAAATTAACACACTTATAATTTGCTTCACCCTTTAATGTTGAAAAAAGTGGTAAATTAGTATAATTAAGCTTTAAACAGACTGAACAGATTTAAAAAATCTCCCTCGAATTGTTTGAACCCTCCTTACCTAATTTTTTTTAAAGACATAAATCTAACAACTTTAATAAATAACACATTTGAAGAACTAAGAGTCCATTACAAAATCCATTACCATTCCACAAAGGCTAGGCTCATTTAATATATTGTTTATTTTAAGTAAAGACTCCTATCTTTTTGCAGCATTCAAAGTTGATGTCTTATGAGAGCCTAACCCATGTTCTTTATGGGCACTTATATTAAAATGGGAACTACCATCTTATATGAAATTCTTATATAATTTGCAGATTAGATATCTAGTATGCTTGCACTGAATTTTTACCTCAAGCATGTCAACTTACATAGTACAGATCTGATAAGATGCGTAACTAATTTGGACCATCTAACCAATCTTCTTTATGCCTTTCCTTCAAAGGCACGCATTAAATAAAGGTAGAGTCTATCAGGCATTCAAATCTAATTGGAAAACTATAACATAGTGTCTACCAATAGGAAGAAAAATCATTTGAGAGAAAAGGGTCCTTACCATATATGAATCCTACAAATTGTCTGATAACTACGCTAGACTCTCTCTATTAATACCATCAACTGTCCCATGGGAAAATCCAGTTGTTCCCAAAGTGTAGGCTACAAGTGGTGAATTGATACTTCATATTAAAAGCTTGAAAAGTAGATTGAGGTGATCAAAATGGGCCTCAAATTAGTTGTACAGCTACCTATTTAGCAGGGTAAAGATTTGAAATTGTTCTTTTCAATTTTTCATTTATAAAATTATTTTTAGAGTTTTTTCTTTGTTTTTTAAGGAGAGTAGTACGTGAGGCTGAAATCTTTTTTATTAAGCTTCAAAAATTATAGAGTATTTATTGTACTAAATTTTTTCTATACAATCTGGGTCTGTTTTTTATAATGTCAAAATTTTGCACTTGGCAATATTTTTCTAATAGACTGTCTAAGAACCTTTCAATTTCATCATGAGATAAAAGATCTATTGACTTGTTTTTTAAACAAAAAAGACTAAAAATAATTCTAAAACTAATCATTCAACTGACTATAAATCAACAAAAAAATCTGCTATTCAAATTATAAATGGTCCATGTTCTACCAAATTCTTGAGAGCACGATCTTCAGCGCATCTTTTACAATGTGAAGATCTTATATTCAAAAGGACTTTTCTAATATACTTATTAATAACCTTTCAATTTCATTGTGAGATAAAATAATTGTTAAAAAATAATTAACATAAAGACTTTTATGGAATTAGTTCTGAACCAACTAGGAGAAACTACCCAGTATGTCTAAAGCTCATCTTTTGACTTTTCTGCATTTACGGAGCTCTTTATAGAACTCGTAGAGTGCAAGATGGTCTAAAAGTATCATTTTAAAATGAAGTCTACGAAGATTTCATGGTGATTTGTTTTAACATGTTTGTAAGAAATACAAATTTTTTTAGATGGTACATAAGCCACAATTGACTTTTCCCCCATAAATCAACATTAAAAAAAATCTCTCATTCCAATTATGACTTCAATTCAAATTATGAATGATCTTCCTACGAGATTTTCTATGGTGAATGAATTGAGTGGATGATGAAGATTGAAGATTAATATTCCATTTTTTCTCCAATCTGCACGAAGAAACTTCAGCTGCTGACTTTACAGCAACGCGGGGCAGCCTTTATGTCTCAGTCAGGATGTTGGAATAATTTAAGATTTGACTGATCTGTTGTTCTTGTGGGCTTCCTTCAAGCCATTATTTGGGAAAGTTTCATCGAAGGCTCAAGTGTTAACAAAAGTGAGCAACATTTTCACAGATTCAAAGTTTAAGAATATACATGGAGTTGACCATCTTTTCAATGGAGAGATTTATGTTGTGGTTAGTGTGATCTTTCTTGTCTTAAATTGATGAATAGTCAGGATTTAGCTTGTCTTGTGTGTAATATCTTTTAATATAATAAATAATTTTAGTTATTATGAATTTATATTTTATTTTAATAAAATTATTGTACTTTCTTGATAATTGTCTTTGAATTGAAATGAGGCAAGTCAATAAGACTTGGTAGTTCAATGATAGAGCATTTGAATAATAAATGGAAGGTCTTAGGTTTGATTTATAGTTGATCAATGAAATATTTAACATAATATTCGAGCCTAGGTCAAGAGTCACACATGTACTGAAGATAGACAAATCTGTAGAATAGACTCAACAATTTTAATTACTTAAAAAAAACCAATAACATTTCAATATTTTTTTGAATGTATGACATGGCCATATAGGATGTACTCAACCAAAAGAAAATGGAGTGCATTGTGAATGTCTTTGTGTTGTTGAAGGTCTTGGATTTTAGGTTGGTGGAGGCCTACCTTGTATCCCTTTAGGAATGTGCTAAGTGTGCTACTTCCATACCTCACAAGGGGCGGCACATCTTGACCTTGATAGAGATGTTGACCCATAACCCCTACAATAAGTGTTGCATATTGCTTCTATTAGGAGCACTACCTCTAGACCTCTATAAGAGGCACTTCCCCTTTGACCCTGTTAGAGTGTTGCCCCAAATCCCCATCAAAATATAAGTCTAGACAAGTAATAGACTATTGATGAATCACAATCATTAAATTTAGAAATTACATATCACCAATTGCAAATATATGCATCTTTACAGTCAAAGTCACGATCAAGAATTATTGTGTATCATAAATTTGGCAGCTTGCGTAGCATACAAGGATTGCTATAGATTAAGTTAGGATGCTAGAATTGTGAAAATTAATACTATTGCAGTCATTGATTATTAATCTCCTATTGTAAACGATTATTAAACTGTTGGAAATAAATTTCCAACTACTAATGAAAAATAACACAATTGCAACTTCACAAATATAGAAAGAAATTCACAACACAATGAATACAATATTGTTAGAAAAATTGTCCTCGGAAAAACCCTAAGGGAAAACTAGTTGTACAGATGAGGAATTATATTAAACTTTAGCAAATCAAGAGATAGAAAATTCCTTTCCTTTCACTAGATAGAAAATTCCTTTCCTTTCACTAGATAGAAAATTCCTTTCCTTTCACTGGCAGAACTCTGACAACCTCCTAATTTCTCCCGTAGATATTCACCACTGCTATCCCCACACTAACACTGCACCTTTGCTAACACTACAAATTTTTTTCTATCATTGCAAAATGCTTCTCCAAAACCTTGTCTTTCCAAATGACTCAATTAACCCTTTTTATACTACTCTTTTGGAAAGCCAACGACCGAAACTAAATCAAACCAACGACTGAGATTAAGACAACTCAATAGCCAATAATAGAATTGGTTGCAAGGTGTCCAAAATGGAATCACTAAAATTAGTAAATAATTATCCTTGCAACAACCATTTACTAATTCTCGGCAGGTGGACAAACAACTATCTAAACTACCCATAACTAATGCTGCTATACATAGACAAGGACAAATAGCTGTCTAAGCTACCCATAAATACTATTGCTATTTTCGGGTCAGAGATAATAGCTGTCCAACTAACGATAATTAACAAGAATCATTGTACTTTTGTAGATACAAGTTAAGTAATAGTTGACAAGACATTTTCACTGTGCAAAAATGTATAAATCATGCACAAACAACTCATAGAACAATCTCGTCTATTAATAGCCTAATGATAGTCAAACTAGAATATATAACCATTTATCTTTTTACTTAACCATTCCTCTTTTTTAATGAGCTTGACAATAAAACATCAACTTTAAAGGTATTCCTGTTTTTTAATGAGCTTGACAACAAAACATCAACTTTAAAGGCGTTAAGAAATATTATTATTAAATCCATCAGTTGAATCTACATCAATATCTCGGTTGTATCTGAGACACAATACATGACTTGTATTGTTGACATGAGTAATGGAGAATCCTCTAAGCCACAAACTTATATTTTTAATTTGATATTTGTTTTGACAACATGGATTTCACAACCATAGATTTATATACTTTTGACAACATTTATAATTTTCAATTTATATTTTTACCAATTTTGTTTCCTTTTCCACTAAAACTTCAAACCCTTCTACATAGTCATATCATCAATGTATACTATGAATATGGTCAAAATAACTTCTATTTGATTAGTTCATTATGTTTCTAAAATTTATTTATTATTGAATATATGAAATAAGTTTTGAATCCTTCAAAATCTTTATAGTTCATAGTTTTTTTTTCGGATTTGTCAAGTCTTTGCCAAATTTGGAATATGAGATTCCAAGAAAAAATCAGTTTACTAAATTTGAATCATCTAACAATAAATAAAGAATAATCCAATAATAAAACACTCTAGGGGGGCTAACTTTGTGCATCTACAGTTTCTAATTGGTATGTCTAAATTTGCCAATTTTTTAGGTGAACCTTTGTGGGTGAGTAAAGAGGTTAAAGCTAACCTTTTGCCTTTCTCGCATTTACAGAGTAGAGTGCAAGGTGGTCTAAAATATCATTTTAAAATGTTAATGAAATACTTGCCATTAAGATCCCCCAATAGTGGTTATAGTACTTTTTCAACAAATGGACCAATAAACAATAAAAAAAACTAAAAAACAGAGAAAGAAAAAAAGAAAAAAAAAAGTGAATGACTATTGGTGTTCATGGTGATTTGTTTTGGCACATTTGTGTGTAGGTACCGAGGTTTTCTTGGATGGTAATTGGGGGAAAGGTAACAGTTAACATGGCAACATTGCATACATGGGTGACAATTGCCTCATTTCCCTTAATACACCTATCATAATTATTAGGAGAAAGTCCTTACTAATCATTTCCTTACACTTTTGTCATGTTTAGTCCCAATTACTAATATTAAAGGAGGGCAGAGAATTGTAACACATGTACCAATAGCTGATCACAAGTGTACTAATAGTCGATTATTTTTCAGTTTTATTAGTTGGTCATTGGTCCATTTGCACACCACTATTGAGACATTTCATATAAACTAATGGAACATATGACCACAATTATTGACATTTTTTAGTGAACAACTATTAGTGTAAAACAAAGTGACACTTTGAAAATGTTATTTTTTGACCACTTAATATTGAACTCTCACTTTACAAAGATCTGTAATTACCCAAAAGCTGAAACTTTAACTTTAAAATCATAATTCACATACGAAACTACACTGGAAAAGTCATCAAAATTAAACTTACAGTTGAAAAATAATAAGTACATGAGCAACTAGTATCCAACTCTAACCCATAATAATGTTATCATTATCCCATTGAAAGAGTATTAGAAACAAATGCTTCCAACCACACCGGGTGTGTCCATTTGTTAATGTGTCTGTTCTGAACTTTTAAGTGGAAGCACACCAACCGACAATATCAGGCCCTTTGTCTAGATCCCTAGAGGCCTACAAATGGTTTAAAGTAGTGTGATATTAATTTCTTAAAAGCTCATGATAGGGAAGTTAATGACAGGGTCCACAGAACATCAAACATACTTTAGAACTGTAGAATTTAACATCCATTAATATTTGTTATCTCTTCCACCAGCAAAGAAAAAATCAGAGACTCAGACTCAATCTCAATCAATATAGAGCCTTAAACACAAACACCATCCTATTCATTTCATTCACAGCTACTACCAACTCAATTTCAATTGTCATTGGATATTGAGTAACAATACTTAAATTTTCTGGCCATCAAGTTAATATTAAGACTTATACTTGGGAAAGGCTGAGATTTGAACCATAAGATAACAATTGTAAAATTGTACTATTAACAATGCAATCAAATCACTACTACATCATAATAAAATCTCCATCTAAAATAAACTTATATCTCTCCATCTACTATATATAGAGATTAATAACATTCATTTTCTTACATATGATTTATATTATAATAAAAATGTGGATGAACAGTAAGACATTATAATACATGGTGTTTCTATGGTTCCATCCGTTTCTCTGAGAGCAATAATTCAATAAATAAAGCATCTCAGTTGAGCCAATTTATTTGACAAAGTCATTCCTCATTCACTACATTTATCAACTGACATCAGACCAAGTCTTCCACAGTAGCCAGGGCATGATATTTATATCAAGAATATAGTAAATGTAGGTATTGGCAGTATAAATTTAGAGCTGTTTGAATTAAGAGACTGCTCCACCTGTTAGCTGTTCTCTCAACCGACAAAGAGCACAAATGTTGCAACTTTTTTATTCATTTTCAGAGAAAGCAAAGCCCAATAAAGAAGCATCAATTACACACATAAATGCAACTTTTAACCAAATTCCATATCAATTTATGATAGAATGTAAGTCTACGTAAAGAAGCATATATTAATAGGGAAACTAGGGGGTGGAGTTATTACAGATCAGCCAACAAGATAAATGGAGAGAAAAAGGAAAACATAAAGAACAGTATAAAATAGCATGGAAGGATATATAGAGGTAAGTGGCATCTGGAAGGATAGAGATAAGTGGTATCATTTATGGTGTAATAGAATGTATTGGAATGTATTATTGTTGTGTGTAAATAAAATAAAAATAGTCTTAGGGAAAAAAAATTTACAAGGGTGCATTCTAATTGTTCTATAAGTACTATAAAAGTAATGAATTTTTTGTATGAGCATTGCCATATTCTAATATTAAAAGTTTAAAATAAAATAAATTAATTTTCAAAATAATTTTGAGATTTCAAATGAATAAATGATATCTATAGAAGTTAGTTTGATGGGTCACTAATAATGTGGACATGAGGGATTTACCACTTATAATGATAATAGGATAGTATATCATATGAAAAGTATCTTGAAGTTAAATTGGTAATTTTTTTGACACAATGAAAATAAGTTTTGATAGTGAAAATAAGTTTTTAATATAGTGAAACTGAGTCAGAAGAAGTTAATGGTTACTTAAACACAGAAGTAATCAAGTTGTGGAGTCAACATAAACAAAAATAAATTGTTAAAATTTTGTAGTGGAAGTAACTCTAATATTGGGGGATCTTTTTCATTAAGGTTATCCCACCTTCTTCTTAGTAAATCATTGTTGTCTCCTATGGGTTCCCAACCAATATGTGAAACATTTTCTCCCTTCTATTAATGTTGGTTTTGTATAGTTGAAAAAATATAGGGAAATCCAAATGAGGGAATTTTCTCTTACCCATATCATTGATAGAATGTAAGGTGATACAATCTAAACATAGTGTTGCCTAGTTAGCAATGTTGGAAAAGGAGGGGGGACTTTTTGACAATTTTGTGGTTGGTGTTAATAGGAATTAGAATGACAATGCCATGGGTCCTCTGGGGGGAACCTAACATTATAGATTGATAGAGAAATTAAAGCCCTGTACATAGTGCAAGGGACAATTACTGGTCAAGAAGAGTGTGAAGATGTTGGGCAAGTAAGTCCATTTTATTAAGTAGAAAGATGAACAAGGGGTTTTTATTGCCCACAAAAAATAAATATCTTGGTTTTGGTAAGCCAAGACATATCAAATAACTTGCATTGATTGTAAAGTTTAAGTTGATAAAACACCAAGCAAAATGGGAAACTCTAGACTTTACAACTAATTTCTATATTGTTTGGAAATGCTTAGCCTAGATAAAATTAAATGATCAAAGAGATCACCTATTATTTGACTTCTAAAACATGGGATAATGAGGTGAAATCACCCAGTTCCTTTTTATAGGTATAAAATTACAAAAGAAGTGTCAACATACAATTTTTATTTCTTCCACCAAGGCTTAATCCACACATATATTTTAAGAAAATATGGAGAAGTCAAGTCCTCAATTATTGTTTGGAACACTTCTTGGTCAACATGGTATGCATTAAAACATTTTAACTTGAGGCAAACAAAGATAATTAGAATCAACCTTGGATTTTAGATCATGTAAGAAAGAGTGATAATTCACAAGAGGATTATAATGGTAAAAATAATGGAAGACTACCATAAATATTTTTGGTTGATGGATAACCCATTTTGAAATCTATTTGTATTTCATATCAACCAACTCTTAATCATTTTCATTGTCTTATTGTATCTAAAGAAAATGGGGGAGCAAGATGCACATGGGATTTTTCAAGCTTTCCCTAATGCACAATCAAAAGGAAGATGACCCAATATGCTCAATTAGGACTTAAGCACAAAGTGAATGCAATGATCCTTTGTGACAATATTTAAGATTAGATGGATTTAGACAAAATAACCTAATGACCAGTGCAAGATAAAAGACTAGAATAAGTGAAACTAAGCAATTTTAGAAATTTAGTCTAACAAAAACTAGACAAGAAGTTGCAATGACCTAAAATGAAAACATGGAAGAAGTATTGACCTATGAGTAAATCTAAGATGGATTTTCTATGTACAAAATGCATTGGGAATTAGAACCCAAGAGTGTTTTGTTCCTAGGGTTTTTGCTCAAAACATTGATAGTCAATCCCAATGATCCTAAATTTATCAAAATAACTCCTATTGATGCTATACTTGTTCCTACATACTAAAAAATGGCGAAATAGGTTGTGGAAAGGAGTTTTCCTTGGTCAAACTCTTATTTAGAAATTAACCTTGAAAATGAGATGAAATTGCATAAAAGAAAGTATATGTGAAGGTAGATATTAGATTTGCCTTGTAAGTACCTTCATGAATGGATATTGAGATTGAACATATTCATGAGGATGCTTGAAAATTGTAGTTACCTTCCAATGAAGAGGGGAATCAAGAATTCCTTCATAAATGCATGGATCTATGAATGTCACTCATAGATATTTAACAATGTTATACTTTAATGAGCACTTTATATGGAGGAAGAATGCATGAAAATGGATAAAGGATGTCCTTGCTTTCTTGAGAAAATTATCTATTTGGCCATCATGGGAGAAAATGTTGCTAAAATAGAATATTGAATACAAAATGCCTTTTATTCTTGAAGGAATTCTATATCTTGGATATTTTTCTTTGAATTTTTAATTTTCTTGACTGCCAAAATACTTTTAGAGTATATATATCATATGAAAATATTAGTTATTAAAATTAGCTAATATAGGGTGTTTAAATATACCTCATCACAAGTTTTTAGATTCATAAACTAATCTACAACAACTATGTGATCTGATTTTCCATCTAAACACCACAATAGGGACTCTATTCAAATTTGGGCCTAATCCTTTGGCAACAAAAATTCTTGGGAATTTTGTTCCTAGGAACATAATTCCCTAGCATTATGCACCTAAGAGAAAGTACCCAAATTCAAATAGGATGTTAGGAACATATTAAATGTTAGATCAAGGGGAGATAGGTAGTTGGATCAAGCATAACAGACATGTAATATTGAAATTGCTAAAATAGAACCTAATTGGCAATCCAATTATGGGTGCTAGCTTTTAAGGACATGGTACATTTAGCCCCACTTTAACATGAGCATGAGACAAATTGATATTCATGGTGAAGTAGATCAATTTATTGAAGAATTTTTTTTTATTAAGGTAATGGAGTTAAGGAAAAATCAAGCCCCCAAGTGACTTAGGTCCTCACAAAATCCAAAATAAATATAATAAAGATGAAATAATATAAAGTCATGAAAGAGAGAGAAAGAGAAAGAGACATGACCAACTAGTCAAGTAAGGTGGTTCCTTAAATGGATCATGCAACTTAGGTAAAATACTAATACAAATGATGGAATTGATAGTCTATCAAGCTATGTGGTGCTAGTAAACCATCAAAATGAAGGGGATTGGTTCTTTGGGAAAGATTGTCTCCATTAAGGGATCTAGTTAAGTGACTATTCAAAGGACAAATTAAAATTTTGAGTCAAAGGACCAAATGAAAGAATGAAGGATTTATCTTAGAACCCATGAAATAATGCACAAGACATTATAATGTAAAGATGAACATAATGAAATCATATTGTCCTAATCGAATTACATAAAAGATTGAGTCATTGTGTGTATAACATGTGAAATAAGGAGAAAAGTGTATGCCAACATGTTAAAGTGATTGCAAACACCTTAATGGAGCAAAAAATTTAATGGATCATGTACATAACCCTACAATAGGTGTTTTCACTATGAGATGCCCCAAGATAAATGAACACATGACAAAAGAAAGCACAAAATGTTTCTACTAACTCTGGGATCTATTGTAATGGGCACCCAGGAATGCCCAAAAGCCGAACCAACTGCTGAAATTATATTAATTCTAAAAATGCTGCAATCAAGTACAAAGAGATGTATTCCAAAGGCCAAACCCTAAGGGAATGACATCTAGAATGTTACAACAAAGAATGAACGTCCTCTATTGCCAAAAGAAGGGAGTGTGATTCACACATCCAAGCTCTTATCAAATGCAAGTTATAATCATCCGATACAATAATCCGATGCTCAACAATGAGACTTTCAGCCCTATTTATCCTTTTCTTCATCCTTCTAGAAGGAACTAAAACATTAATTAATTGCAAGAGCTAGAAGCTTCCTCCTTCCAATAATTAATGCATACCCTAGAAATTCCTCCCTGGCAATAATTAATTAAATCACGAGAGTATTCCGTCCTTCCAATAATTAATACATACCCTAGAAGCTACTCCCTTGTAAATAATTAAATTAATTAAATACAAAGTCACCTTTAACTTTATAAGAAATTAATTTAATTTCTTCTTATCCTCCACCTAGACTTTGGAGACCATGAGAGCTAAAAGATGGGATCATTACAAATCTGCCCTCCTTGAAATTGCTTGTCCTCAAGCAATTAAGTAACATAATGGACTCCAACCTCCACCTGGATCCCAATATGTGATATCCATATGGAAGTTAAACCAACTGCAAATCGACATCATTAGGACCAACCCCTGTAGCCGTACATTCAAAACTTGTGCTGATGAAGTCAGAATGTCACCATAAGGCAACTCCATAGATACCACTGTAATGGATACCCTATAACTAGGCTCTGATACCATTGTAATGGGAACCCAAGAATGCCCAAAAGCTGAACCAACTGCTGAAATTATATTAATTCTAAAAATGCTGCAATCAAGTACAAAGAGATGTATTCCAAAGGCCAAACCCTAAGGGAATGACATCTAGAATGTTACAACAGAGAATGAATGTCCTCTATTTCCAAAAGAAGGGAGTGTGATTCACACATCCAAGCTCTTGTCAAATGCAAGTTATAATCATCCGATACAATAATCTGATGCTCAACAATGAGACTTTCAGCCCTATTGATCATTTTCTTCATCCTTTTGGAAGGAACTAAAACATTAATTAATTGCAAGAGCTAGAAGCTTCCTCCTTCCAATAATTAATGCATACCCTAGAAATTCCTCCCTAGCAATAATTAATTAAATCACGAGAGGCTTCTGTCCTTCCAATAATTAATAGATACCCTAGAAGCTACTCCCTTGTAAATAATTAAATTAATTAAATACAAAGTCACCTTTAACTTTATAAGAAATTAATTTAATTTCTTCTTATCCTCCACTTAGACTTTGGAGAATGTGAGAGCTAAAATATGGGATCATTACATCTATATGATCATATGATAACCCATGTATATCACAATTATATCAAAATAAATTTTCATCATCCCCTAAAGTTAGTATAACTATAATCACAATAGAAGGAGGTCACATAAGAGATACAAATAAGACTATTTTTGGGCCAATATAATAGAGACCAAGAAAAATAGTAGCTAGCATTTTGCATCATCCCCAATTATATGATACAAAGACACATTTACAAACAATACCACATGTACGGCGTAATATGTATACAAGATATATAAGACATGAGATACAAATAGAGGAATGTCACAACAAGTTGATTCCTTTATCACCTCGCACCAATAATAAATAGATATCTTTTTTTTCCCTAATCATGATGAATTTTCTATCATGAAGAAATTTCAAACACTCATGGATAGGAGAGGTGATAGATTTCATGGAGGTGAGCCAAGGAAGAGCATGTCCAACTTAAAATTGATTAGAATTTGGGACGATAACATTTAGGTCTTAGGTGACATATAAAGCTTGCTTACTAACTTTTATAGGAAGAGTAATGAAACCATGGGTAGGATAAATGAGACTATCAAATATTTTATCATCACATCAACATTATCATAGAAATGGTTTTGATGCTATCTAGTGTATGTTACAAAATAATGTTGGTGTTGCACCAAAAGATCAACCTATCAATGCTCAATATTGTTGACGTTAAGGTCAATTTTTCTATTACTGACTCAACACTTAGTCAATTGGTTACATTTCTATTGAGCTCTTAAATTTCTATGAATATTATCATTCACTCAATAGTGTAAACCAAGTGTTTCAAATTCTCCTGAGCCAAGTATTCAGAATGCAGTGTCTACTGAGCACCTGAGCTAGTTTACAATGTTTGCCAAGCTTCACACCGTTTACCAAGCTCTAGCATGTTAACCAAGTTCTACTATATCTACCAAGCTCACATTGTTAACAATGTGAATCTAGTGTTGACTGAGTCATGTATTGTTAACTGATTGATTCAGTAGCTACCGAGTTTCCCAGTGTTCACTGAGTCACACATTGCTGACTGAGTTCGAGCTACTTGGAAGTGATTATTATGGATCGAGACAAGCTTCAAAGACTATGCACAATGTAAACTGAGCATAGTAGAGGCTATCAAGCTATTCAACAGAAATGAAAAAGATTGTAGTATTAACTGAGCTCTAGCATGTTAACCAAGTTCTACTATATCTACCAAGCTCACATTGTTAACAATGTGAATCTAGTGTTGACTGAGTCATGCAGTGTTAATCGATTGATTCAGTAGCTACTGAGTCACACAGTGCTGACTAAGTTTGAGCTACTTGGAAGTGATTAGTATGGACCGAGCTTCAAGTTCAACCCAGTGCCAAAGATTGCTAATTAAGCATTGACAGTGTTTGTTGTTTATTATAACATGACCAAGTTTGTCTTCTAAACCCGAGTTACAATAGTTGGGTTGAATTTGTGAATTATGATGAAATTGGTATTGTAGCCGACTCTACTAAGTTATTATTTGGATTGGTATATATGTAATGCATTATATCATATCCAAATATATCATTAAAAGAAGATTATGATGTACATGAGTGTGAATTAAAGAAGGCTACTAGTAGTATAAGGGAAAATAGAGATTTATTTATCACAATCAGGTGATCATTGCAATAAAAGGAATCTCAACCAACAAATCAGAGTTACAGATCAGAGATTAGCCACTGGTTCATCCTAACAGGTGCATTAGTCAAATCCTTTAATAGGGTAGACTTAATAGTCTTTTACTAAATCTTCTAACTGAGTGCATACTTCATTGTATGTTTGTAAATCATTTAACAAGGTGGACTTCATAGTCCTTATTTCTCCTAACAAGGCAGATCACCAGAAGTGGTCAATTAAGCCTTAACAGGTTAACTTTATACTATAGTACTAAAGCTTGTGGCTATCATCCCCACCCCAATTTTAGTTTCTAATTGGAAGGTTTTTGGGTCACCATATATTGTGTCAAAGTGTTATGAATGTTCTATTACTTTAATTCTTTCATGAAATTAGATCAGAATATTATATGAAAGATTAATTGGTGAAATAAGATAAAGTTTTATTGGTTCCTGACTGACCCCTCCCCTCTTAGTAACCTAGCCTACCTTATATTTCCAATAGGTACAACCACTAGACTTATAAAATGTAGGAATTGGTTAAGCCATGTCATGGATCCCTAAGAGGAATGTCAAGAGTTAGTCCAATCCCCCCTCAACATTACCCAAGGAGATTCAAACCTATGACCAAGATCTAATATCACTTGTTAGAATGGCTAGGGTTTTCATTACACCAGAAGATCAACCTGTCAATGCCTAATACAACCACCAAACTTATAGACCACATGAGGCAGTTAAGCCATGTTATGAATCCCAAAGTGGAATGTTGGAAGTTAGTCCAACAATGTAAATAAATTATTCAATTATAGCTTTTACCATGAAAGTAGCATATATAAGAACTCCATAGAAAGGAAGAAAAATAATATTTACAACTCTATATATGGACCTAAAAACTGCCTAATATTCTCCTTGGGATCAAATATAACACATTGATCAATTTCAAGTTTGGGTTTAGGTTTAGATTTAGATTGATTAATAACGTTGACAACACTATTGGCTAGGGTACTCTCAATGTCATATTTCATAAAGGTAGGAGAATCAACATCATGAGTAGAGGAAGAAGTTATGGACATGGTATTGGTTGGATGAGAAGGTAAAGTATTAGTATAAATATGCATACTTGGTTTGGAAGGGAAAAAAATGTTTCCTTAATTTTTAACACCATCAAACGATATAGCATTAGAATAAATGAGGTCTTAAACAATAATTTTTAAAATGATTTTTTTAATCTCATGACTGAATCAACAATGGTATTAGAAAAATATTTGAGATCAAGATTCTTGTTGGATTATTTGGAAGGATAAATAATCTTAATAGGAGGAAGTTTTAAGATATTAACATTAATCAACTTATACATCACATTATGAAAAGATTTAGAAAGAGGTGGAAAATTATGAGAAGTTCTAAATTAAGATGATAAAGGAACCATGCCTTTGGATGTTGTTTCCACTTGTGCATCAATGTTGTTTGATGAATTGTTTTGGTTTTTGAAACTTATGAAGAGGATAGGATGTGGCATCCATCTCATTAACTGAATCCATTTGAGTGGTGCTCTCAACTTGGCTTCCTCAAAGATAATAATTATAAATCATTGCATATAATCAGATTGAAGATAATAATTACGAAAATAATATTGTATCTCTAATTTATTTATTTTAAATTACCAATGAAAATGCATTGAATATCAACATAAAGCACATGGTAAGAAATTTGAGTGAAAATGTTGAGATAAATCAATGAAATCAATCACATTTTATTTAAAGTTGTTTATAATGCATTAAATAAGTCAAATAAATATTGGGACCAATATTAATTTTAAATTTTTGAATGAAAGCATTGGCAATATTTTGGAAGGAGACAATGGAATAAGGGGATAAAGAACAATACCATTGAAAGGTATTATCTTAAAAGGGTATAGTAAACATTTCAGTCATAAACCTATGATCATTAGGGAAGTCACTACACAATATTTGAAAGGTTTTAACATGGGTCAAGGTATCACCTTTACCAATTGAGGCATTTCCATGTATTAAGTAATAACGACATGGATAATATCCAAGGGCAAAGAGCTAGTAATTTCATATGTGGGAGTGTTGAATTTGAATTGATTCATAGAGGCAATTTTTTGTTGCAAGGATGAGATGAGTTTAGTAAGTATATTGATAATGGATTCAATAGAGAACATGGTTTGAATCATATGTGAAATGTTTGGACCATTATGGGAAATAACATGGATGTTGGAATATGAAAATGAAGTATTCTTGTAGGAAGACATGGATGAGGCTTGCAAAACAAATGGAATACTTGATGGAGCAGTAATAATAAGATTATGAATGTTTCTAGTCATTAACATATATGGTATTGGTATTTTAAATAGATGTAATCATGAGAGCTGGAGAATAACTAGAAACACTAGGTAATAAGATAGGAATAGGAAGATAATTTTCAATAGTATTAGTAGGTTGAGTTAAACCTATATTGTAAGAACCATCCATAAGAGGGTCAACATTATTATCAATAAGATAAGAAACAATGAATGACAATTTGGTAACATGTTCATTATTATGAGTCATATTCCTTAAACCTTCTACTATGAAAATATATTCCAAATTAGAATTCTCTTGACTTATCCATTGATCAAAATTTTCAAAGTAATGGGAAAGCTTTTGCATTTGGGTAGGAGGAATTATTAAAAACTAATCTTAATTATGAGAAGGATGAGAAGAAGGATTTGTAATTATAGTAGAAATGCCATTAGTAGGAACATATGTCTCATTAAGATTCTTCATAAATAAAGACTTGGTATCAAAGGAACCGATAAGTCTACAACTTCTCCTAACTAAAATACTATGGGAACTCCATGTTATATTAATCATGTAAAAAAGAAATATAAATAAAGATCATAGATCTAACAATCTCATTGTATTAAACTTGAAAGATATATACAAAAACTCATTAAATTTATTCAACATTAATTGATTAAGCATAATTTAGAATAAAATCTAATGAATAGTACATCTTAGGAGACCCTAAAAATTTCCATGGCAAAATGCACCATAAAATTTTAGTTTCTCCTTAAGGAACATCTTAATAAACATGTTTTCACCATTTCAGGAGGGATGATCAAAGGTTTCCATGAAATAACGAAGTTTCTTTGTTTCAGAGAAGACAAAAAATGCACCTCGTGAAGTAGCAATTTTCTCTATTTTAGGGTGACTAGAATGAAAGGCTTGTGAAATATTGATTTATCGTGAAATCACATGTACTAACACAAGGCGGCTATAAAGTGACATTTTTTGCAATTTTGGAAAGGGTAGCTAAATCACCTAGTGAAGATACAAAAATGATTTATGAGCATCTTAAAAGGCAAAATAAGTCATTTCATGTACCTCAAAGTTGTTGATCTCAGATTGGTTTTGACACTTGAGTGTCTATACACTTAAGTCATTTACTTAGTTCATGTTGAACAAGTACTATATGCCGAGCACAACATGTATAAGATAGATCATGCTAAGTATATAGTGAGTGCCAAGTCACTCATGTGCTGAGTCACTCAAATGCCGAGCATATAGTGTATGTCGAGTGATTCAGGAGCTGAGTAAGCAGTGCATATCAAGTCATTTAGATGCTAATTCATAGTATAGAAATTATTATATGTCAAGCATCATAGAATTCATATGCCGAGTAACACAATTTTGTCATAGTTGTTTGTATTGGCATGAACTACTATGAAAACCATTTTTGAGCTAACTTACAGATTGAATTACAATATTTTGGTCATAAGAATGAATCTTAATTTGGAATCCCTAAGAAGTACATGCATCCAATTAGGAAAAGACAGGGTTTAAGTGGAAAAATGGATGAATCATAGCCGTTGATTCATACCTAACCCTAAGTCACCTAGGTCTTCTTAAGGAGGAAAAACCCTAAACTTCATATTTGTGAGGAAGGAGCGAAGAGAGAATTTTGCATGCACAAATAGAGTATTCATGGTGGCTAAGGAGTTGTGAATTGAAATTGCATTGTAGAATCAATTAAAGGAGAATAGAGGAAGGAAATTGTAACCAATAGAGAGACATTTGATCAAGAAGGATCAATAATACATTAGTATAGAGGTGATCTATCATCAACCGACAAAGTGCTAACCACAGGATCAATACCAAGTCATTCTAATAGTTGAACTGGTTAAATCTCTTAATAGAGTAGTCCTAATAGGATGTGTTGAAATCCTCTAACAAGGTGCTTACTTAATTGTCAGTTAAAGTCCTTTAACAAGGCACACTTCTCATAGGGTGTTGAAATCCTTTAACAGGGTAAGACTTAATAGTCTTTGTATGTCTTTAATAGGGCAGACCTTTCGCAGGGTAGATCATGTCTCATGATCAAACATTGTAACCTTCATTGGATACACTTTATTACTACAGTAGTGAAGATCTGTGGGTGTCATCCCCACCCTAATTTTACCTTCTCATTGGTGGTTTTTGGGTAATCATATATGGTGTCATATATGTGTGAATGATTACTTGTTTACATGATTTAGATGCACATGCTTTACATGGTATTTCAGTTTAATGTATGGTGAATATTTTATGGGTTAAAGTTTAAACTACTAATTCACCTCTCCCTCTAAGAAGTTTACCTTTCCTACTATAATTCCAACAATTGGTATCAAAGCCTTGTTCTCTAAAACAAAAGCTTTGCAACTATGAGGAAAGATCTTGAAAATGGAAGTCTACAAGTTGGGAAAGATAATTGAGAATTAGGGAATTGAAATATAACTCATTCTACATCAATTGAATGAAGCATGAGAAGACTTAAAGAAATCTTTGAAGAGAAGGAATAAAATTTCTATTGAGGAGAATGACACACAATACAAAGAGATGGACATTACAAAGCTATTTTCTAATGGAGATTCCAATGAATTGATGCAGCAGCTGCAAATCTAATACAAAAGTTTGAGCCCAAGCTGAAGAAATTAGAAATATCAAGTTAGAGCAAGAATCACAAGGCATACTACTATGTGAGGTGACTAAACAAAAAAATAAAGTTGTGGAAGACAGAGCCATGATTGAAGATGACAAAAGAGTTTTGACCAATAGGCTGGAAGAGAAATCATCAGAGCTAACCAAGATTTCTAACATGCAATTGGACACTCTGAGTCAAATGATGAATGCCAACTATGAATTGAATGTCAAGGACATTGAGCTAACAACATTGAAGTTGCATAATTAGCAATTGAATATTGACCTAAAAAGGGAAAATTAATTTTTTGAAAGATTCAATATACCAAGTAAAGCCATCAAATACTTTGAGCAATTATTAAGATCCCCTAGATCTAACAATGATACATCTGGACTGGGATACACAAGTACTGAAGAAGGAAAGTATCCAAAAGTGCTAAAGAAAGGATCAACAAAGGTAAGAATTCCAAACCTAATTATCATAATTTTGGTAATAAAGGACATATTGCTAATATGTGCAGGACCAAGATTGTAATTAGAATGTTAAACATAAGAGCGTGGTTCACTGCCATAAGTGCAACAAACAAAGTCATCAAACACATGAATGCACAACTAAGACTATGCATACACAAAGATTTGAAGGATACTATTACAACTGTCAGAAGTATGGGCATAGGGCTTTTGAGTGCAGATCCAAACCCATGTGGTCATCAGACAGGAAAACAAAGGTAAAGAATAATGGTAACTCTTACATCTGGGATTGTAATACAAGATATAACTATCATTATTGACAAGAGAATGGACATGTTCTTGAGAATTGTATTAGGAATCACTTAAAAAGTGACTAAAAAGGTGGTTGAGTCAAACCACATGTTTTAGTTGTTTGAATATTGGTCACATTAGTCGATATTATCCAACAAGGTCAAAGGCACCAAGTTGTGAGTTCAATAAAGGTAAAGGCAAAGGCAAGGCAGATGTTGAAAATGTCAGAAATGAAATGAACAAGACATGGAAGAAAAAGGAGGATTGCAACACATCAAGTGGAGAAGGGACCACTTCACCCCATGGATCAAGTAATCACACCTCATCAAAATAAGAAATCAAGAGGTATGTGGGATTGATATTCATAAGTTATATCATACATTAGTTCCAAAGGATTTAGTAATAAAAAGTCCACATAAGCATCAATAAAGATGCAAGATGTTATTAGGAATCAAAGAAAAAGTCTATAAATTTTTCATGTTATTGCTAAGCATGAAAAGTTTTCTATTATTGCCGAGTGAAATGCTAGAGGATACCGAGCTAATAGATTGGTTAGTTTTTGTCAAGCTCATAATGGTTGCTGAAAAAATGAAAAAGACTAGTGGATGCCAAGTGAGCTAGAAATTAGTTGATGCTGAGCTTACAACTATGTAAGCACTCAACATTAATTGTAGTTTTTCAAAGGGGTATTTGATCGATTTCTTCTCATTTAACATCATTCAAAATTGAGAAAGAACGAGAAGAGCTAGAGGCGATCTAGAAATTCATCCAAAGTGATTGTAGAAGATTCGAACAGTAATTCAACACCATTTCATCGTATTTTTTAAGGTATTTATTGTGTGCTGAGCTATGCTGTTTCCTATTTTGTAAATCCTAGATTTGTAAAATGGCATCTAGTTCAAAGGGTGTAGAGGGTAAAGAGGTTTTGAATGTTCACTTGGTTAGTAATGAAGTAAAAAAAACCTATTTTCAAATCTATACTAGACATTTCATAAAAGTAAGATCCCTCTGATGCGTTATCCATGATACTACCAAAAGTTTTAATGATTTAGGATGTTAGAAAGTGTTATAATTGTAAAATTGGGAGTATTGCTAACATGGAAATAAGAGAAGTATATGGAAAAAAATTGTGAAAATGGTGTGTTAAGGGAAGAATTCAAGATTGTAGAAAAGAAAGGGTTAACTCATGCCTTAGCTTTCCGTCATGTTTTCAAAACTAAATGGATTAGGATTGTATTGAGTAGGATTCATGATAGTTCACTATGGTTAGACAATGGGCCAATCAAAATTACCAAAAGAATAATCCATAGGGTAACAGGGTATCCAACCCTAGATTGGCAAAAGACTATGAGGAGCTAGTCAAAAGAGGTTATTGAAAAAAACATAAGGGTTGTGTGGAATAAGAAGGGAATGAAAATTAACACCATTACAGATCCTCTGATAGATTTTGCAGTAAGGGTAATTACACATAAGTTTTACCAATCAAGCAAATTGAGCAATATACCCTGTATTGCAGTAGATGTGGGTTACAAGATTGTGAAGAAGGATCATACATATGATCTTTCCAAGCTAAAGCTACAATAATTGATTGAAAACCTAGGAGCAATAAGGAAAACAAAGAGTGCTTAGTGAAAATTTGGATCTATTTTGATATGTATCTTCTTTTATGTTCAGAACACATTTCCTACATTTGACACTGTGGCATGGAAGACAAACAGGTCCGTGGTAGTTCAAATAGGAGAGTTCATTGAACAACTAGGTGAACATTTTGAGTTAGTAATGACCAGTTACTTTGAGGACTTCAAGCAATCTATGAAGAAAATATTGAGGATTTCAGTACCATTAGTTGAGAAAAATTATGATGATGTTTGTTTCCTAGTTGATGCTGATTTTACATTTGTTCAAGAATCAACTCCAAGAGTAAGATGGTTAATGCAATTAGGCTATATAATTAATGTAGATGAGGCCTCTACAACAATAACAACATTACTTGTAGAAGATATAGATCAAAATGCAAAAGCATTTGGTAATTATGAGATGGCCAAATCTAAGATTACCATGGATTTAAGGAATGCCTCTATCATCAAGAAGGAAAAGTTGGTAAAGAAATTGAAAACTAAATTTGGTGAAGGTGTTAAGCAAGAAGAGGATGAAGAGGAAGAAGACACTCAAACCCAAGCACCACTTGCATTAACACAAGGAAAGGGTGAAGATCAGCAAGAGGAAGAAACACAAATTGTAGAAGGTGCCAAGGAAGAAGAAGCCGAGGAAGCACCTACTCCTATTGATAAGAAGAAGAGAAAGGCTAAGTCATAAGTAGTGACATGACTCAAGAAGGTTGCTAAACCAAGCCAACCCAAACCTACAAAACCTACAACAAGGGCTAGTGCATGTGTCATTGCACAAATGGCTAAAGAGAAAGCCAAACCTACAGAGTAGGAAGGAGGAGCACATAAAAGACCAAGGAGAAAGTATATTGCTCAAGCTGAATCTAATGAGGAAAGAATAGAATCTGATGACAATAGCCAATTCTAAGTGGTGAGTCATAATCCATCTTTAGATCTAGACAACCTATGAGAGAATGTTAGAAATAATGCAAATTTATTAGGATTTTCTCACATTGATTTTGATAATGTTGGAAAAGTTGAAAAGAATCAAGTGGAGGAGGCAATATATGCCATGATGGAAAATTTTAAGAAAGCACCTCTAGAGATTGCCAAATCTATGCCTAAAAGCCTATATGAAAAAATTGAGCAAAAAAGGTATTATTGTTTGAATGTAGAAAGGAAAATTAGGGAGACATCACTTGGTCAAGTTATGCATGAACTTAGTAAGGCACAAATTTCTAAAGCCATAAAGAAATATGCTATTAGATTTGTTCCTAAATATAGAGTCTTTAGCATATTGCAGAATAACATAGAAGATGTTGTAAAGAAGACCACACAAATATGGAAAATTACATATGGACTAGCTATAGTAAAAGAAGGATAAAAAAAGCCTATTGAGCTTATAGATGATGAAGAAGATGACAACAATGAAGGCACAATTGAGGGAGGTACTGAAATGAATGTAGATGATTAGGCAATAGCTAAGGTAGAGTAGCAAAAAGAATAGAGTATATAACATACAAAATTGCCAAATGTCAACCCTCAAATAAAAAGTTTGAATATTGAAACAATTACAGTAAAGGATGTTTCTGATCTCACTACTCAGAACATCAACCCCTTAATAGAGGAATACTTGAAAAAGATACTTGATCAAACTACACTACATGCTAAATTATGTGACAATCATATATTAGTGAGTGTAGATGAAATTCAGAAATCAGTAACTGACACTACAAGGGAAGAGGTGAAAACACAAGAACCACCTACCATCAACCCTCAAGTCACTTGTATACAATCTTTAGATAAAGTACTAGAAGTTACATCAGAAAAGGTTGATACAGTTGGAGAGGATAAAATGGAAACTCAAGACACTACTAAAACATAGAGTCAAATAGGTTAGATAGATTTATTTGCACCTCCAACACAAGTTCAAGGTGAAATTCAAGGCATTGTGGTAGAAACAAAAAAGCCTAAAGAGACCGAGTTGACACCCAAGCTAAAGGAGCAAGTAGCAATTCAAGCCCTGGTAACTTTACCAGAATCTGACACTTCTTTTAGTCACACTCTTCAAAGGCTAAACACAGATGCAACACCTTTACAATTCTCAATGCCAAGTCCAAGTTCATAAAAGGTGGAAGAGGTACTAACATATGGAAATGTAAGCCTGGATGAAGAAATACTTTTTCCAAAATATGATTATGAAACAATGACAATATAGTAGATGGGTATACTACAAGAAGCCCTGGCTAGAAAGAAACATCAAAAACTGCTCAAAAGGGAGCATAGGCAAAAGCAAGCTTTGCTTGATATTAAAGACATCTTCTTAGATGCATTCAGTCTGCCTACTCCAGATGAAACCAAGCCACTTATTGAACAATTGACAAATATAGTGGAAAAGGTAAGCGATGCCAACCTTGATATTAATGCAAAAATATTATAATGGTCTGAAAAGAAATTTCAAAGCAAAGTGAATGAGAAAATATCTGGTGATATAGCACTTACACAAGTTGCATTGGCAACTAAGGTAGAAAGTGAGAAGAAGGTACTTGAGAACATTTTCTCACTGTACACCAAATTGTGCAATCCCACACTCTTCACATAAGAAACAAAGAATCACATCCTGATCTTGGACAGTAACATATAGTCATCAGACGCTAAATTGCCCATGACTCTAACTCAAATTGAGAAGCATTTTAGGACTTTATTGCAAACCTAGAGTCAGTCAGCAACATTATCTGTAGAAGAAGCCAACATAAGGGCCAAACTGATCAGCATCCAAACTACATTGACTCCTCACATGGAGATTTGCACAAGGAGTTAGGCTATGTAGAAACTCTTATGAAGAAAGACCCCAATCTTTCTACATTAGATGGCCTAGTTCACCTTGCTACTGAGTTGGCCATCCAAATTAACTCTTTGGATGTAGCTTGTAACAATTGAGATGTTGCTCTTAAAATTATCCTTGAGGTCCATAAATATTTCTTGGACAAACACACTATTAGTGCATATCCCATTGACATCAGTGTCAAAAAGGGGGAGAAAGTAAAAGCTTAAGTAAAGGGGGGAAAAGAGAGTTAAGCTAAGAGAGAGTAAGAGCATGGAGAAGCAAGTATGAAATGAAAGAGTATCAGTTAGCAAAGAACAACAAGGAAGTGAAAGAGTATCAAAAAGAGCATCATTTGACTTTTTTTGTAGTATTGTCAGATTCTTTTAGGCAAATTTTCTGATTATTGGTGCTAGGTCACTAGATTAGATTAAATCTATTTCATACTCAGTTAAAATATGTATTGAGTTACTTTAGTACTAGTTATTTTAGTTATTTGATATATATGTTCATTTAGTGACTTTCAGTTATTTAATGATCTTAGTTAGATGAATGATATTTATGTGGATTCTATTGATACTTACCCCATACTTGCATGTGTATTGTGTGCATGTATGTTTTCTTTATGTTTGACATTTCTAATGTGGTTGAGGAAGGGAGTCGTAGTCACCTACTAGTCAGGATCTACACAATGCACCACTTCCTCCCATTGCCTATTTAGTTTAGAATATTGTGTTTGTACATACGTGGATTTTATGCAGATTACAAGTACTAGGTATCGACTTCCCTAAATTGCCAGGATGAGTGTACCCTATCATAGTAATTCAATGGCATAAGTGGGGAGATAACTCTTGAGTCCAAATCCTAACCTAAGCCAATTATCTTAGAAAATAGGACAAGTATTTAAGTTAGTTTCACCTTTCTGAATTCGTCAAGTGACATGAATTCTTGATTTTGACCCTGATGTTTGATTTAGTTTTATGTTTTGTATGATGGGTTTTCATATTCAGTCTTGTGGGCATGTGGTGAATTTCTGTTATAATTAAATCAAATTAAAATATAATTTAATGATTTAATTAATGAAAGTTTTATAAAGAAAATTTAAATATTTAATTATATTTAATTAATTGATAAATTAATTAAATAAAATAATTAAATTTAAAAGATCTAATTAAAGTTCTAATTTTGATGTATTTATATTTATTTAATTTAATAATTATTATTTAGTAGTTTTATTTTAATAATAAACCCTAGATAATATTATTAGTTGAGTAATAAATATTATTTGATTAAAAAGAAAATATTAAAATATGTGAATATTTGATTAATTAAAAACTAATTAAATTTATGCTTTAAATAAAAATTCTAAAATTAGAAGTCTAAATTTAGAGGTCTAAAATTTGAAGTATAAATTTAGAAAATTGGTTAAAGAGAAATTAGAATATGATGTTATTTAATTACATTATTAAATATGTACTTTAGTTTAGAATATTTATTTTAACAGTTTAATTTAAGAAGTTGAATAAAAATAGAATTAAAATATTAAAAGATTAAAGATTTAATATTGTTTTATTATGATCATTTAATTAATAGTTATTAGATTATAGTTGCTTTTAAATAATGAGCTTTAATATTCTTATTAATTTAAATAATAAATTATGCTTTAAATAATGCTTGCACTAATTAATAAAGTGGAGGAAAAGAAAATATAAAAGAATATTTTAATTAAAAAATTCTTTAAATGTGCATGAAAGAATTAAATTTAAAAGACTATATGAAAGTTCTATTTTTGACGTATTTATATTTATTTAATTTAATGATAATTATTTAGAAATTTTATTTTAATAATAAAATCTAAATAGTGTTTTTAATTGAGTTAATAAATATATTAATAAAAAATGTCTCATGAATTTATTTAAATAAAAGAATAAAAATTTAAAGATAAAGTTATGGTTCTAATTGTGGCATAGTTATATTTATTTAATTGAATGATAATTATTTAGGAGTTTTATTTTAATAATAAACTCTAAATAATAGTATTAATTAAATTAATAAATATATTATTAAAAATGCTTCAAAAATCTATAAGGGAGAGAAAGTTTTAATTTAATAAAGTTTATTTTAATTAAATTGCATAAAGTGTGTGCATGAAAATTAAAATATAATAACTAAAGACAAAGAGTTTTCATATGATTGCATGATCAAAGCCTTGATTTGGGGAAAAAAAAACCCTTTATCAAGGAAATCAGAGCTCATTTCTA
This sequence comes from Cupressus sempervirens, assembly GCA_028749045.1. Taxonomy (NCBI): domain Eukaryota; kingdom Viridiplantae; phylum Streptophyta; class Pinopsida; order Cupressales; family Cupressaceae; genus Cupressus; species Cupressus sempervirens. The sequence continues at coordinate 749,997,089 of CM053783.1, forward strand.
GACACATAGGTTTGGAGGAGCCAATTTTTGAAAAGAGGGTTTTTGAAGGAAAAAGAAGATTCTTACAGGTTTATGCGTTCATTGTTTTAGCATTAGATCTAGGTAGGATCTTGTGGGTTTGTGCAGTAGTTGCTCATTCTTCAAATTCTTATCTTCTTTGTGTCTGTTGTGTTTCTATTTTCAAAATTTCTCTGGGTTGAAACCCTTGTTTGAGAAAATTGATTTCCATTATAGAATTGTTTGTGATTTAATCTAAAAACCTTTAGTAAATATTGAACTTTAGGGTTTTCAAAACCTAATGAATTATGAAATTCACTTTTGTATGCACTTTTCTTTTATGATGTGTAATTTTACTGTTGGGTGTTAGGTTGACTTAGCTTTGACCTATCAAGATGTTTACCAAAGGCTTGAGAGTTTTGCCTATGATGTCATGATGATGTTTTGATCTCGATCTTTTATACTCAACCATGTTAATTTTTCTTGTATGCTCTATGATGTGTCTTGATTTATTGATTGTTATTTCTTTCCAGTGTTCTTGTGTGAATCTGAGGTGAACGGTATGACCTATCTGATATAACCCGAGTCTTCGATCAGTTGTATTGGGATTTGCTCTCCAGTTGCTTGTATAGGACTGAGGTGTTGTATGATTTGTTCTTAGTGATGTCATGTTATGACATGGATTGGTATGTGTACTTTCTTGGATCAGTCCTATTAGGATGATCGTTTTAGTGATGCTTGTATTTTGACCAGTGATATTTCAATGCTTGTTAGTTGCTTTTTTAAGAACTGATGTATGGTATGTGGTCTTTTGAGATTTTTTTGATTTTACTGAGCTTAGGGTAGGTTATATGTATGTCATGTTGGGAAGTGGCTTGTAATGGAGGCCAAGGCCCTAAAGAGGTTGATGGGTAACCCATTGTAGGTTATTTAAAAAGTGATAACATTTCATTAAATGGGTTTAAAATGAATTAAAAAGATATTGGTACTACAGAAAGTCACTAGGGGGCCGAAGGATTAAAAGACTACTCAAGTAACTTTAGAGCTATCTCGTTAGTATTCCTTGTTAGTATGAAAGGATACTAGTGCTGCATGGAGTCACTAGGGGTCCTGGAGGATTAAAAGACTAGCTGGGTAACCTTAGAGTTGGTTTGTGTGATGACACTTACCCACATGCATAATAGATTGCCCACATGTTTGTGTTGCCTCTAGGTTTAGTTGATACTTGTGTCTTGGTACCCTTTGAGATAGTTTTTTTTCAGGTGTTTCCTTGAACCTAGCTATTGGTTTTGAATTTTGAGTTTGTTATCTATTTGGGACTTGAGACTATCTCCTCAACGCAGTGGGAGTGGGCCTTTTTGGGATGAGGTTGGGTGGTAATGCTTTTTCTTATACCATTGAGATCTAATAGTTCGATGCCATGGCTGGAGTTCCCTATTCTATACTCTCGTTCATTCTATTTCTTATGTACTATGATAGATGGTTGTATTGTATTGTATTGTATTTGATTTCATGAATCTTATGAAATTTTGTAATCTATTTCATGATATATATTATTTTGGTCCTTCATACCCTATGACATGTACAATGGACAATGATGCATTATGATTATTGTCAAGTGGCATTCAAGATGACTATATTATTTAAATAGATTCATACTTGTATATTATTATTTGATGTGGATTTATTATATATTGGATTTAGTGTTAAAATTATATGTGATTCAATGTCATGGGACCCTTAAGAGTTGTAGCCTGTTTATGTGTTGTTGATGTGTAAGTGTATGGTTTAGCTTCCGCTATTCTCTAACTGTTGTTGCATCTTTATCTTTAAAAAAATGTTTGTCAAACTTAGTGAAACTTTCGGTTAATTTCTTTTGGGTCACATGGAAAGGCATTACAAAAAGACTCCAATCTTTCTACATTAGATGGCCTAGTTCACCTTGCTACCGAGTTGGCCATCCAAATTAAGTCTTTGGATATAGCTTGTAACTATTGGAATGCCACTCTTAAAATTATCCTTGAGGTTCATAAATATTTCTTGGACAAACACACTATTAGTGTATAGCCCATTGACATCAGTGTCAAAAAGGGGGAAAAAGAGAGTTAAGTTAAGAGAGAGTAAGAGCATGGGGGAGCAAGTATGAAATGAAAGAGTATCAATTAGCAAAGAACAACAAGGAAGTGAAAGAGTATAAAGAAGAGTATCAATTGAGGCATATCTACTCAGGATGAGTAACATTTTGAGTACAAAACTAGATCTAACAACTCAGGGAGAGTTATTAGATTTTGAGGTATAAGTTGTTGCAAAATTTTGATATTTTGAAATTTTGTCCAGTAGTCGAATAAGAGATATGTTATGCTCGTAAGAATAAGGATATCAATGCATGACCAAGTATTTTTTTTGACACTCATGTCAAAGGGAAAAATTGTTGACCTTAGATTAGTTTTAACAAGTGAGTGTCTATACACTTAATTCATTTACCTAGTTCATGCCAAACAAGTAGTATATGTCAAGCACAACATGTATAAGATAGAGCATGCTAAGTCCATAGTGAGTGTCGAGTCACTCAAATGCCAAGCAGATAGTGTATGCCAAGAGATTCAAGAACTGAGTAAGCAGTGCATGTCAAGTCATTCAAATGTTGAGTCACAATATAGAAATTAGTATATACCAAGCATTAGAGACTTCAGATTCTAGGTAACACGGTTTTGTCATAGTTGTTTGTATTGGCACATACTACCGTGTAAACTATTTTTGAGCTGACTTATAGATTGAATTACGATATTTTGGTGATAAGAATGAATCTTAAGTTGGAATACCTATGAAGAACATGCATCCAATTAGGAAAAAGGGAAGGTTTAAGTGGAAAAATGGATGAATCATAGCCATTGATTCATACCTAACCCTAAGTCACCTAAGTCTTCTTAAGGAGGAAAAACCCTAAACTTCATATGTGTGAGGAAGGAGAAAAGAGAGAAGTTTGCATGCACAAATAGAGTATTCATGGTAGCTAAGGAATTGTAAATTGAAATTGCATTGTAGAATTAGTTAAAGGAGAATAAAGGAAGGAAATTGTAAACAACATAGAGACATATGATCAAGAAGGATCAAGAATACATCAGTTTAGAGGTGATCAATCATCAAGCAACAAAGTGCTATTTTTAGGATCAATGCTAAGTCATTCTAATAGGTGAATCAGTTAAATCTGTTAACAGAGTAGTCCTAAAAAGTTGTATTGAAATCCTCTAACAAGGTGCTTACTTAATTGTGAGTTAAAGTCCTTTAACAAGGCACACTTCTAACAAGGTGTTGAAATCCTTTAATAGGGTAAGACCTAACACTCTTTGTAAGCCTTTAATAGGGTAGGCCTTTCACAGGGTAGATCATGTCTCATGATCAAACATTGTAACCTTCATTAGATACACTTTATTACTATAATAGTGAAGATTTGTGGGTGTCATCCCCACCCAAATTTTACCTTCTCATTGGAGGGATTTTGGGTAATCATATATGGTGTCATATATGTGTGAATGCTTACTTGTTTACATGATTTAGATATACATGCTTTATGTGGTATTTCAATTTACTTATTGAATGTATGGGATGGATGTGTGATGAATATTTTATGCGTCAAATTTTAAACTATTGATTCACCTCTTCCTCTTAGAAGTTTACCTTTCCTATTGTAATTCCAACAAAAGTATGAAACACTAATTGCAGGAATGTTTGAGGTGACAGATTGGAGAAATTGAGAAGTGGCCACTTGTATTAAATCTCTAAAGTCATAATGAGAAACAAATAAGAAATTAAGGCAACAAGTTATTAAATATAAAAGACCATTCTTTGTGAAATACCATTTCAAGCTCAGGAAGAATTTGGGGAACAAGTAAACAAGTTGTGTGGTTGTGACTGTGAATTTCAGAAATTGTTAGTTAAAATATTCTCTTTGAATCTGGGTATCTTTTCAATGGCTCCCAAGAAGGAAGCTAGTACTAAGAAAACATTAGTTGTTAAAAAGGATAAAGGTGAAAATATAGAGAAACTGATTCAGAGAACACTCCTAGAATTATTTCCTAACTCCATTGATACTAGGACCATGTTCGTATTTTTTGATGAGTACAATGGATGTAAAGATGAAAACCTTCCAATTTATGGTAGGTCCTTATTTTGGCATTTTTATGCAAAGAAGGGTGAAAAGGGACCCATAAATAATGCTTGGAAATTAAACCTAGGAAAAAATATAGTTCATAATTTGTATGTAGTTATTGAAGTCATCAATATTTTAGCTAAACATTTTGAACCAACCACAAGAATAGTTAGGAAACTAGATGAAATACCTCTGTTGGTTTTAACTAGGTCTTGCATTGAAGAATGTTTTGGTTTGAGCACTCAGGCCCTAATCAAGATAGACATATTTTAGTTTAAAATTCACTATGAAAGAACAATTAAATTTAGACTCACAAAAATTGTACATTTCATGAATATAGATCAGAATAACAGGTTGATGCAAGTCAAGCATATGGGTCATCATCTTATTGATAGGTTTATGGGTTTCTTCAAAAATACCTTTTATTGTTGGGCTTAGTTGTTTGGAGAGGATTCAAAAGAGAAGATTCCCCTTGATTACATGTACATGTCTATGAGGAATTGAAACCCTCATTCTTACCTAGAGTTTGACTTTAGTAGTGAAATTAAGAGAACACTTCATACACAATTAGCCAGGTGGAAGAGTACCAAGTCTTTCAAAAATTATTCTTTGCTATGTAACCTATTTTTGATTCAAAATGCTAACTAGTTAAACAATTCCTTGGAGCTGACTACCACTAATGACCAAGGAAACCCACTACCCATTCAAATGTCGTGTAGAGTTTGGGATAAGCATGTTAGAGATGGGGATTTTAGAGTGTTCAAAGATGTATTTTTTGTATAGATTACTAGATTTCTTTGAGGTTCAATTACCAGGACACCCAAATATATCAAGATCATGTTGAGACATAAAGAATACTTTCCTAATAAGAAATATAAATTCAATTTCAGGGATTGGATATGAAAACCCAAATTTACATTGATTAGGCTAGATGGATGTAGGAAACAACCACATAGACTACCTAAATTTGTGTCTAGGAGGATTGGTTTTCTTGAATTTATCTAGCAGTTAATGTGGATAAAAAGGGAAATTGCAAAACCTAGGAGAAAGAGGAATCATATGCCCCATTTTATAAAATTTGTGGTTTCATGATAGGGTATTCAAATATAAAGGAGGTGTAGGAGTAAATTATGAATAGCTTTGGAGGGCATGCGTAGGATCACGGTGTGCCAAACCATACCCTTAAGTGGCATTGTAAAATCAACAAATCAGGTTTATGTCAACTTGACATGCAATTTTGAACTAGTTATGAAGTTTATATTAAAAAGTTGTAAGAATAGAATCTGTAGGAAATTGAATGTAGTTTTTAAACAACTAGGTCTTATCTAAGAATAATATAATCTCATCAGTCAAAAATTAATATTTAAATAAAATGTTACTAGAATTTCAGGACAAAAATAAGAAGTACGTGTATGTTTGACTACCTTAATCATAATAAAAAAATAATATTTTTTTTTATAAGATTCTAGATATTAGAAGTACACTCATGTCCAGATGTGACACATATTTTTGGGTATTTTTATTCCAAGGAAATAATTAATTATGAATTTTCTGCTACAACGTTATAAAAAAAAGGTTTATGTCTGACCACCTTAATTAATTCAAAAAATTACTATTTTATTTTGTATTAGGAAAAACATAGAATGTGATGCATTTTTTAGATTTCAAAAACATTTTACAGTTTGAAAGTTACAACTATTTTTCAATTAGTATGTAAATCAACATATTATAGGTATCTTAATTTAAAAATTAGTTAGAAATACGTATTGAACTAACATCTCGACATCAATGATATTGCTGGAAAGTTGAGAATGTATTCTAGATATGCTTTTTGTTTCAGCAAGTTCTATTAGATTACAAGTCATCAAATACCTCGTTGAAGTCTAGAACACCCCTAAATGCTGCAAATTCAAGCTTTTTGAGTTAACCAAGGAGGCTTGGTGATTACCAAGCCTAATCGGATACCCAATATATTAGGTATCTGATATTTTGGATATCCAAAATATCAGATACCTGATAGTCTCCCACCTAAAAATGTAAAAGAATCACATGGAAAATAAAGGGTGGGGATTGAAAGTTGAGGAAGGGTCTTGATTATCCCCTCCACGATCCATGTGATTTCCAAGTTGTGTATTTTTTATTGTTACAAATGAGGACTTTTCTATTACAATTTTTTTTTGTGTGTGTGTATTATAATATAATATAATATATTATATTATATTATATTATATTATATTATAATATATTATATTATATTATATTATATTATATTATAATATATTATATTAGTGCATATCATATTATATTATATTATACTATATAGTATATAGGATATTCGTTCTAATGGATGGAAAGGGATCATAGGGTATCTTATGACCCTCTTCCACCCGTTCAATGATAACATGTCCCTAGGGGTCCTAGGACCCCTAAGGACATATGTTGTCATGAAATGTATCAAAATGGATCATAGGTTAACCTATGACCCCTTTTGACCCATATGATCAATTATAACATGTCCCTAGAATCCTAAGCTAATTTATGACCCCTTTTAACGCATATGAACATTTATAATATGTCCTTAGGGGTCTTATGACCCCTAGGGACATATGTTTCCATTAAACATATCGAAAGGGGTTATAGGTTAACCCTTCGACCCATATGATCAATTATAATATTTCCCTAAGGGCCCTAGGCTAACTGATGATCGCTTTCAACTCATATCGATATTTATAATATGTCCTTAGGGGTCCTAGGAAACCTAAATACATATGTTGTCATGAAATGTGTTGAAAGGGGTTATAGGCTATCCTATGACCCCCTTTGATGCATATGATCAATTATAATGTCCTTAGGTGTCTTAGGACCCCTAGGGACATTTTCTCATGAAATATGTTAAAAGGGATCTTCGACCTATATAATTAAGTATAATATGTCCCTAGGGGTCCTAGGACCCCTAATGACATATATTCTCATAAAATGTGTCAAAAAGGGTCACAGGTAAACCTCTAACCCCCTTCAAACCATATGATCAATTATAATATGTCCCTAGGGGTCCTAGGACCCCTAAGGACATATGTTCTCATAAAATATGTCAAAAGGGGGCATAGTTAACCTATTATCCCCTTCAACCCATATGACTAATTATAATATGTCTCCATGGGTCCTAGGACCTTAAGGGACATATAGTATCATGAAATGTATCGAAAGGGGTCATAGGTTAACCTATGACCCCCTTCAACCCATATCATCAATTATAATATGTCATTAGGAGTCCTAGGGCCCCAAGGGACATATGTTATCATGAAATGTGTTGAAAAGGGCCATAGGTTAACTTATGACCCCTTTCAACTCATATTATCAATTATAATATGTTCGTAGGTGTCCTAGGACCCCTAGGGACATATGTTATCATGAAATGTGTTAAAAGGCGTCACAGGTCAACCTATGAACCCTTTCAACCCATATGATCAATTATAATATGTCCCTATGGGTCTTAGGACCCCTAAAGACATATGTTGTCATGAAATGTGTCAAAAGGGGTCATAGGTTAACCTATGACCCCTTTCAACCCATATGAACATTTATAATGTCCCTAGGGGTCTTAGGACCCCTATGGACATATATTTTCATAAGATGTGTTGAAAGGGTCATAGGCTAACATATGACCACTTTCAAATGAACATTTACAATATGTCCTTAGGTGTCCTAGGGCCCCTAGGGACTTATGTTATCATGAAAAGTGTCAAAAGGGGTCATAGGCATTATGACCCCCTTCAAAACACTAGGACCCCTAGGGACATATGTTATCATGAAATTTATCAAAAGGGGTCATAGGTTTTCCTATGACCCCCTTTTATTCATATGATCAATTATAATATGTCCCAAGGGGTCATAGGACCACTAAGGACATATGTTGTCATGAAATATGTTGAAAGGGTTATAGATTTTCCTATGCTCATTTGAACAATTATAATATGCTTTTATGACCCCTAGGAATCTATGTTCTCATGAAATGTGTTGAAAGGGGTCATAGGCTAACCTATTACTCCCTTCGATCCATATGATCAACTATAATATGTCCCTAGGGGTCCTAGGACCCCTAGGGATATATGTTCTCATGAAATGTGTCGAAAGGGATTATAGGTTAACCTATAACCCTTTTTAACCCATACGAATATTTATAATGTTCCAAGGGGTCCTAGGACATATTTTGACATTAAATATGTCAAAAGGTGTCATAAGTTAACTTATGACCCCTTTCAATCCATATGAACATTTATAATATGTCCTTAGGGATCCTAGGATCCCTAGGGACATATGTTGTCATGAAATGTGTCAAAAGGGGTCATATGCTAACCTATAACCCCCTTTGACCCATATGATCAATTATAAGACCCATAGGGACATATATTGTCATGAAATGTGTTGAAAGAGGATATAGACTAACCTATGACTCCCTTCAACCTATATGATCAATTATAATATGTCCCTAGGGATCATAGGACCCTTAGAGACATATTATTTTTGAATGAGTGGAAAAGGGTCATAGGTTAACCTATGACCCACATGATCAATTATAATATATCTCTAGGGGTCCCAGGACCACTTGAGACATATGTTGTCATGAAATGTGAAAAAAGGGGTCACATATGATCAATTATAATATGTCCTTTCTCCTTAGGCATCCTATGAATCCTAGGGACATATGTTCTCATGAAATGTGTCAACATGTGTCATAGGTTAACCTATGACCCATTTTGACCCATATGAGCATTTATGATGAAGGATGTTGCCCTTAATACCATAAACTCATAATAGAAACAATGAAACAATAAAAAATGCGAGAACAAAATATGGGCTTCTTATTTATGCCGCAAATGCAGTATTATAGAATTCGCAAGTATAATATGCTAACCCACATGGGCACCTTCATTACAATAATATGCAAGACAAGTTGCAAACTATAACCCCGAGCTATCCTAGATAATGTTTTGACCTTTCTTAAATAGGCAATTTTATGCCACCTAGGAAGGTTCTAGACATTGAAACTTAATACCTAGGGCTGATAGACCCTAACAATACATATAAAGTCATCCAAATACATCTTTGACAAGTATTTTAGATATTTTGGGTAGCCCAACTTTGGAAGGCCATAACTCTTGAACTGTTGTTTTGATTGGCTATTATAACCACTTTTCAGAAATGCTAGCTCTTGATCTATAGGCTCGGAATGGCAGAAGCATCCTTTTGTCAAGTTTTCACATCTCATCCGAGCACTCTAAGGCCTCCAACAATGAGCCTGAAGATTTTTCTACGAAATTTTCCACCAAAAATCCACAATAACTTCTCTGATACTTAAGCTAGAGCAATGTGATTTTTATGCTAGGCTTATAGCTCTAAAATGAACCTTCTTGTAGAAAATGAGAACATCTCGAGCTCATATGAAAAACTTACTAAAAATAGCAAGTTCCCATAATTATTAACCACCTTGTCTACTAGTCCTTATTAAAATAGAAAAGAATGAAAAAAAAATTTTTTTTGGGTGATGCAAGATTGCTTTTACACCCAAGATGCTCCTATATCAATTTATAACATGTTCCTAGGGTGCCTAGGACCCCTAAAGACATATGTTGTCATGAAATGTGTCGAAAGGGGTCATATGTTAACCTATGATCCCTTATGATCCATATGAACAAATATAATATGCCCCTAGGGGTCCTAGGACCCCTAGGGACATATGTTGTCATGAAATGTGTTGAATGGGGTCATAGGCTAACCTCTGACCCCCTTCAACCCATATGATCAATTATAATATGTCCTTAGGGCTCCTAGGAACCCTAGGGACATACGTTGTCATTGAATGAGTCAAAAGGGGTCCTAGGTTAACCTATGACCCCCTTTGACCCATATGATCAATTATAATATTTTTCTAGGGGTCCTAGGACCCCTAGGGACATATGTTATTGTTAAATATGTTGAAACTTTGACCCATATGATCAATTATAATATGTCCCTAGAGGTCCTAGAACTCCTACGGACATATGTTCTCATGAAATGTGTTGAAAGGGTCATAGGTTAACCTATCATCCCCTTCGACCCATATGATCAACTATAATATGTCCTAAGGGGTCCTAACACCCCTAAGGACATATATTTTCTTTGAATGAGCCAAAAAAGGTCATAGATTAACCTATGACCCCATTCGACCTCTATGATCAATTATAATATGTCCCTAGGGTTCCTAGGACCCCTAGGCTATATGTTATCATTGAATGAGTTGAAATAGGTCATAGGTTAACCTATGATTCCCTTAAACTCATATGATCAATTATAATATGTCCCTAGAGGTCCTAGGACTCATAGGGACATATGTTCTTAGAAATGTGTTGAAAAGAGTCATAGGTTAACCTATGACCCCCTTTGACCCATATGACCAATTTTAATATATCCCTAGGGGTCCTAGGACCCATTAGGACATATGTTCTCATGAAATGTGTTGAAAGGGATCATATGCTAATGAATGACACCCTTTAACCCATATGATCATTTATAATATGTCCCTAGGGGTCTTAGGACCCCTAAGGACATATGTTGTCATGAAATGTGTCAAAAGGGGTCATATGCTAACCTATGACCCCCTTCAACCCATATGAGAAATTATAATATGTCCCTAGGACCCCTAGGACATATTTTGTCATTGAATGAGTCAAAAGGCACCATAATACTGAATATCCTATATACCATATCATATAATATAAGAAAATATATTAAAATATAATATAATATATATTATATTATAACGTAATATATATTATATTATAATATAATATAATAGAATATATTGTATTATAGTATAATATATGATAACACACAAAGAAAAAACATCATTTATAATAGAAAAGACCTCATTTACATTACAATAAAAAACACACTTGACACAGAAATCACATGGATCATGGAGGGGATAATCAAGACCCTTCCTCAACTTTCAATCCTCACCCTCCAAATCCATGTGGTTCTTTGAGATATTTAGGCTAGAGACTATCGAGTGTCCAATATATTGGATACCAGATATTTTACTAGTCAAATTTTTAAAAAATGTCTATGGTCCTGTTACCTAAGAAATGCAAATATCCAAATGCTTGTTCACAAGTTTTGAGAATTTTGTAGTGAAAATACAAAATTTGGGGCCCAAACTTTCACAAAGTGGTCGAATCAATTGATTAGGTGTCCTTAAATTGCTGACAATATGGGGAGAAGTAGTAGGCAAAAATCTAAACATAAGAGGAAGGTGACGAATGAAGGATTTGAAGAATATAGGGCAAAAGGTAGGAAAAACCACCATAGAAAGAGATAAGGTATGTTAAATGTCAACAAGGTTGAGCCCATAATAGTAGTTTCTAGTGAAGATGATGTTGAATTTGATAATATGAATCAACTTAATGTTGTGAATGCCAATGTATTAATCAAAGAGAAGAATGTAGAGCTTGAAAGGGAGAATTATAACAATTGAGAATGACAATTATAATGTTGAAAATGAACTTTATATGTCTCCTCATTATAATCAAAATGAGGTTCATTGTAATGAAGACATACAAACATCTGACCCAAAACTTGGTAGAACATCAAAGTGGTTAATAGAGATTAACGAGACCATTTTAAGCACATTGGAAGGGAAGAGACCACATAGAATGCCTCGGTTGTGGGCTTCAAACTACATGAACAATTTTTTTGGCAACAAGACATTTGTGGAGCAATGCCAACTTTTTGTGCAATTGTTAAGGATGCAAAAATACAGACCTATGTCATCCAAATTGAAAATTCATTTCAATAAGAAAATGTAAAGAAATGTCATTATTGTGAAGAATATTTTTAGTGCTCTCAATAGCATAGGAAAACATAGCATGGAAAAGGACAAGAAAGATTCTCATAGGGTTATTACAACTTCCTTGGTAAGTCGTCATTTGATAAAAGCAAGATTTATTAGAAAAACTTGTGTTGACTTGAACATAAGTCATATGACTTTTAGTAGAGCACTTAAAAGAAGAGTAAGACCTGATGATCCTCTTCAAACTAATACATGGGCTTACTATGGGAGACTTCCACATTCTGATAAGAAACTAACTAAGGGTGTAAAGGAAAGAATTGTATAATTTTGGCACTCTAGCTCAAGAGTTTCACCAAATACAAAGGATGTTTTAAATTTATAATTGACAATAAAAATTGTACCTCACATCCAAAACATTATTAGGAGGCAAGTCAAACAATATTATGATACTAATCCAACATTGCATATATATCACAAAGGGATTTTGAATCAATGAATTTGTTTTATTGTGCGCTGCTTAAGATTTGAAATACATGTTGTTGAAAATATCATGCGGAGTTTTCTATGCACCATGAAGTATTATGCTCTATCTGTTATGTTTTGCATACTAATGAAATGCTGGAATTTTGTAGTGCTAGTTACCTTCAAAAATCATCAAGATTGTTACTAGATGAATTCTTATGTCATAGACAAGATGGTTGTTTCTTCTATAGAAATGATTGCTTAATTGAGAAGTGCTCATAGTGTGGTGGTTTATCAAAAGTTTTGACATTTATCCATGAGGAGTGCAAACAAGATATTGGAAAGATGACAATTTAAATTGAAAGTTTATGAACTAGTAAAATACACATTGAAGAATGGAGGTAAAGGCTCTAGATGTAACTTGGTTGTAAAATGAATGTGTGTGGTTGATTTTAATTCTGATTTCAAGAAAAAAATTACATGTATGCAAGGCATATTGATAGGTCTTAGTGGTTGGATCAACAATTTGTAATGTGTAAGGACACTTTTCTTGACACTATTATATCAGTTGTTAACTTTGCAAAGAACTATACATTACAACCCCAAAATGAGACACAATCTCAATATTACATTTATGTTCATATTGTTATTTTTGTCCACATATTATATAGGCATGCCCTTTATAGTGTGGAAGATAACCATAAGATAATTAGAGATTACCACTTTTATATGAGCGATTGTAGTTCTCACTCTGATGAGTTTGTCCAACATCATTTTGAGAATTCTTTTTGAGTTCTTGTGAGAACATGATATTGATATGGATAGACATCTCATTTGGTTAGATAATTGCATAGGTCAATTCAAGAATGATGGCATATTTTACTGGTTGTGTAGAATGCATGTAAAGATGGGTGCACCTCATATTTGGAGATTTTTTGAGTCTGGACATGAGAAATGAGAGAATGATGGAATGGGGGCATGTGTGAAGAGAGATCTAGTCAAAGAGAAAATGAAGATTTCAACAACATAAATTCTTGATGCTCATACCCAAGGATAACTTTATGAAACTCTCATTTCAAAAAAGGTTTTAAATTTTGGCGAACCAAACATTAGTTCATGGGAAAAAAATTAATTTCTATTGGTGAATGTTTATTTTTTAGTAGGAAATTTTTTAATTTTGTTTGAAATTTTTTTTCAATCATATGAAAATTATATAAAATCTCGACAAATCTTTCATTATTGATGAAAATCACAGACAAAAGTACACATACCTAGAAAACATGATTTTATTATTATTATTATATCAAGCCTAATTAATTATCAAACTTGAAGGTTAGCCCACTTTTATCATTAAAGTTTCCCTCCAAATTATTGGATGGCAGTTTGTGGGTAGAACCCCTACTATTTATAACCAATGTTGGACTATCCTAAATCAATGGCCTAAATCCTATTTTGGGAAAAACATTTAAAAGGATACCAAGTTTTAAAGAAAGCCTAAAAAATAAAGGCACTTGTCTCCAATCAATCTATTTTAGGCCAAAGTGAGAAAGGATAAAAAGTTTCATGGAAAGTATCTTGAATAGAGACACATGTCAAATCTACAAATTTTTACCAAATATTGGCAAATATGATAGTTGATTAAGACAATCCTCAGAAATTGTAGGGAAAAATATTTAATTTATTGCATCAAAACGTTATATTCCATCGGCAAAGTCATCACTAAAATATAAATAATTACATATTATTATTAGTGATTGGCCTAAGCATGGGACCCAATTTTTGTAAAGACTAAGTGACATGGCCACTACAAAAGGTAAAGAAAATTAGCCAAATTTGGGGTCCTCCAATTGGTGAATATTTATTGACATTTAGTCAAGTTTGTTATTAGTGACAAAACTTATTTAGATTATGTATGGCTACTAAGCTTATTGACATATATGATTAGAAGGAATGAAATTACTGCATTCAAAGGCTATGAGAAGCACAAAAATATTCTCATATATTCACACCTTATTATATAATCAAATGTGAAGTTGGTGAAGCATCAAGGAAGACCAACAATCAAAGAACTTTTTACTATTGCTAATGTTGATCATGAATCCCTATTGGAGACCCTCAAGTAGAGAAACAACCCTTTAGGAACAATTGACTAGGTAATACTAACTCACAACAAGGTTTCATGTTTCATTATATGCTTTAAATTTAGTTTCATATGTTAATTATATGCCTATACTTGTACTTAATATTAAATGCCTATAATACTGACATTTAGTATGATATTGAATTGTAGGTGTCTTCAACAATAACAATACATGAAGATAGAAACAATTTTAAGGAGTGGAATGAAGATAATTCTATGATAGTTTATTCTATAGGCTTTTTGGTAGTTGTGTACATATAATATGGTTGTATTAATGATATAAAAAAGGACTTTATTATGAACAATGATGTACATTGAGTACCTTTTGTTCCATATACATTACTTTGTATGGAAAAGATATATTCTTATTTGTATCATTTAGCGTAATTATGATTAAACACTTGAAATATTGCAAATATGAACTCGTTGATTTATTATATCTTTCCATAACCATAAGGTTTAGTAATTTGTATTTTCATATTTAATAGATTAGTCTTAAATTCTAATGGAAATCTATGTAACCATTTAACCTATTAGTTCCTATTGGTTAAAGGTCGATCAAAGTGGTCAAAGTAGTCAAAATCATTAAATAACATGGAGGGAGCATAAAATCATATTCTTAGTTCATCTAATTAATATTCATCATGTTTACAATGTTCAAGGTGGAATTTATGTAATAGTGTCTATAATTACAATTATTGTAAAAAATGTCAATTAACCCTAAAGGATGGTCGTGCTATCATTTTTTTAGTGTCATTATCTCTAGATAGGCGAGTGAATCCTAGTGGCAACATTGTTTCATCCTTGAAGAGACTAGAACATTCGCGACCACCTTGAACTAGAGTGTCTCCAAGGTTCCCTAAGCACATTTGGGTAGCAATTTTTTGATTCATGAGGCCTATCAAAAAACTTCTAGATGCTAAAGGTATGTAATATTGATGTATACAATAATCTTTCTTAATTCTGGGAGATTCAATTTCATTTGAAATTGGCACAGTGATCTTGCTTGATGCCAAATCTTGTAGTGCTCCTTAGTGAATTGGTACATCACTATGAAACTTTCAAACCATTTTTCATGGAATTATTTTATTGGCACTGTTAGCTTTGGATGGCCAGATGAACCCTAGTACACCACTATTTCATCCACAAAGAACCTAGAATGTTCACGAGCACCATGAACTATGTAAGGAAACTCAGGTGCGGAAACAACTTCCTACACTAATCTCTTAAGAGAAGTATGGTGCAAATCCTATTAAAATCTTTTACACTTATAGATTCAATATCATGTAAACAACAATATTTCAGCCAAGCAAGCATAAAGAAAATAGATAGAGAAAGAAACACATAACACAAAGATTTTTCGCTGGGGAAAAACCTTTCGGTAAAACAACCCCACCCCTCTAGAACCTACATAATGTATTATCTTCAACACAAGGTTACAATACACTTGCAATGCAAGTTCACTAGCGACAATAGAAGACTCCAGTAGCAACTTACAGTACCAACAATACACTTTTTTGCATACACGTCTTTGCAACCCTAAAAATGCTTATAACATGCACTTCACTTTTAGGGTTACTCCCAAAGGTAACCATATTAGAATTTTACCATTCTCTGAGAAAATAGGAAACCCCCCCCCCCCCCCCCCCCCCCCCCGCGAACCCCACTATTGGGGTAGAGTGTACAGTACTCAGATTTATTAGTTGCCACATGTCTTCACCTGTCATTGAATCTTCCTAACATAGCTCTTATGTGTCATAGGAATCCATCATAACCGTTTTAGGTATGATCTCCTTATACACAATTCAAGATGCCAACACATCAAAATTATTTGCAAGAAATACATTTTACAAAACAAATAATAAGAATAGGAATTCTCTAAGGTTGAGACACCTTATTCCTAACAAACTAGAGTGTCTCCAAGGTGCCCTAAGCATTTTTGGGAAATGGTATTTTGATTCCTGTAACTCAAAAATAATGAGGCCTATTGATGAACTATTAGATGTTATAGGACCATGATAGAAATGTCTAGAATGACCTCTCTCAATTCTAGGAGATCCAATTTTGTTTGAAATTGGCACAACAATCTTGTTTGATGCCAAACCTCACATGTTCCTCAATAAATTCATGCACCAGTGTGCAACTTTTGAACCATTTGTTGTGGCATAATTTTTTCAATGGTGTTAGCTTTGGATGGTTAGCTAACCCTAGTGACACCACTATTTCATCCACAAAGAGCCTAGAACATTTGTGAGCACCCTAAACCAGAGCATCTCTAAGGTGCCCTAATCACGTTGGGTAGAAATCTTCTGATGCTTATAACTTGGAACTCATGATTCCTATTGATGAAATTTTAGATGCTACAAGATTGTGATATTGATATATACACTAATCTCTCTCAGTTTTGGGAGATTTAATTTCATTTGAAATTGGCATAGTGAACTCGGTCGATGTCAAACCTTGCAATGTTCCTTAGTGAATTGGTGCACCACTATGCAAATTTTGAATTTTTCATTGTGACATCATTTTTTTGGTGCCATTATCTCTAGATGGGCTAATGGACCCTAGTGATACCAGTATTGTGTCTACAAAGATCCTAGAATGTTCACGAGCACCCCAAACTAGAGCATCTCCAAGGTGTCCTAAGCACTTTTGGGAAGCGATGTTTTGAAACTTAACTTGGAGCTCATAAGGTCTATAAAAAATATATTAGATTCTACTAGACCATGATATCAATGTCTACAATAAACTCTCTCAGTATTGGGAGATTCAATTTCATTTGAAATTGATAGTGTGATTTCAATCAATGCTAAATCTCACATTGTTCCTTAGTGAATGGGTGCACAATTGTACAACTTTCAAACCGTTCATCATGGAAATTTTTTTTTGGTCCCATTAGCTTTAGATGGGTAGGTGAACCCTAGTGACACCACCATTTTTTCCATGGAGAGCTTAGAACGTCTACAGGCACCCTAAACCAGAGTGTCTGCAAGGTGCCCTAAGAACATTTGGGCAGTGATCTTCTTACACATGTAACTCAAAACTCGTAAGGTCTATCAATTAAGTGTCAGATGATTCAAGACCATGATAGTGATGTCTATAATAACCTCTCTAAGTTTTGGGAGATTCAAAGTTTTTAAAAATTGACACAATGATCTTGATTGATGCCAAACCTCACAATGTTCCTTAGTGAATTGGTGCACCACTGCGCAACTTTCAAATGGTTCATCATGGAATCATTTTTTCAACCTTGTTAGCTTTGAATGGTTGGGTGAACCCTAATGATACCTCTATTTCATCCATAGAGATCCTATAATGTTTGTGAGAACCCCAAACCAAAGCATCTCCAAGGTGCCCTAAGCATGTTTGGGCAACAATCTTCTGATGCTTGTAACTTGGAGATCTTGAGGCCTATCAAAAAAATGTCAAATGATTCATGACCATAATATCAATATCTATAATACCTCTCTCAGTTATGGGAAATTTAATTTTTTTTGAAATTGGCACAATGATCTTGCTTGATGCCAAATCTTGTAGTTTTCCTTAATGAATTGGTCCACCAATGCCCAACTTTGAAACTATTCTTTATAGCATCAATTTGTTAGTGTCGTTAACTTTGGATGACCATGTGAACCCTAGTGACACCACTATTTCAACCATAAAGTCACTAGAATATTTACTAGCACCACACATCAAAATACCCACAAGGTGCACCAAACACATTTGACTAATAATCTTCAAGTTTTGTAACTTAGAGCCCTTGTTTTTTTTGGTTCATTGTGTTCATGGTTAGTTGGATGTTGAAAAATTTATAGAGTTTTTCTTCACTTTGGATATTTTATCTTAAGGAGAGATTATGGTTTTGGGGTTGCTTAAATCTTTGGAGAAGTTCAATTCTTTTCTATTATTGTGATATTGATTTCATAAACCATGTACAAGGTTCCAACGAACAAGAAATCAATTAAAAAGACTCTAATGAACATGATTAAAATAAACAAGATTCCATGCACTATACAAATACACATGTGAAACAATTCACAATAATATAATATATCAAAATATATAATCATATATAAATTTGATGCAAATATATATCAAAATGTACATTTGTATCCAAAATATGTTGCATGCCATCAAAATATGTTTATGAAATCAAAATTTATACATTAAATGTGGCATATGCCATCTAAAAATGCACCCTAAGACATCCCTAAAAAACTACTATATGCTAGTCTACTGGAGGATTGTCAAAATGGAGCCTCTTTGATGCACTCTCTAAACTCATTAGATCTTGTATGAAAAAAAAAGACAAAATCTAAGTTAGACTAGTTAATTAAATGATTTTTACATATCAAATATAAATTTATTCAAATATATATATTGATCAATAATGAAGGAAACTTTATTTACCTCTCTCCATGTCTTCCTTTGCCACTCAAGAGTCCACACATATGTCCTTAGTAAAGCACACACTCACTAAGTCTGATGTAAACATACTTGTACGGTTGTTAGATTGATCTATTACTTAAACTTTAACATTATTAATGATAAAATAATGAAGAATTCAAATTATAATTTACCTCAGGTGATCTTTGATCGACAAATGGTGGATGAGTGAGGAAAGATATAAAGCCCTGTCAATCCCCCTCCATCACATCAGGTGTTTCCTATGACAGTTAAAAATATAGTTGTTACAGAAATGATAATCATTTATTTATAATTTAATAAAATTAAGATAAGTATCAAATAAATAATAAATATACATACTATAGGGATCTCAATGCAATTGGAAATGTTTGAGGGTCTGTAATGGTGAATCAAGGTATGTGCATCATTAGACGTAACCCCCTATAAAATAAACAATGTAATAAAATTTCATTAGTACAAACACCTAAAATGTACATATCTATCTATATATGCATTTAATGACTTTAGAACATATAATTACCTTCCCCTTGTCAATGGTCGATGGCACACCCCCCTCACAATGTCCCCCACTAATAGGTGAGACCGGCAAGAGAAAAAGAAGATGAGAAATAATGTAAAATATAATATCAAATAGGAAATTAATGAGTAATCAAATAATACATACTGTAGAGGTCACAAGGCCAAATGAAATGGACAAAAGTGTGACAACATCCAAATCTCTCATCTCCTCCTCTGTCATTAGTTGGACATAAATGAATCACATAATTTACACAAGTATGAAGTCTATATATATATATATATATATATATATTTCAAATTAACAATGCTATGATGAATAAAATATATTGACTTGCTATAACAGAAGGAGAACATGTCTCTTCCCACCCCTCCTCATCTCTAAAGTAGGAGCTATTTGTATCTATGCAGTCATGTCTATTGTGACATCATCCCCAACCTCAAATGGAAACTCAGAACTAGTACTAGGACCTAGGCAAAGATTCTTGCACATAACATAAGTATGTGGCACACAAACATGTGAGGAACTATCTGATGTACTAGCGCTAGAATCATCAACACAAGGAGGCAACAATGACCTAGTCTAGGTGACTAGTAGACTGCTCAAATGATTAATGGCTCTAATAGATGCTCCACTAGCCTCGGTGATGACATCAAGATTTTGCACTAGAGGAGGGGTAGGGATATCAGGGGGTATAAATGTGGTGGCTTTCTTCCACTTTGCCCTGAGTCTATCCTGCAGAGCTCTACCTCCTACGCCCATATTCGGCCTCATGCTCCAATAATTAACTTTAATTCCTTTGATAAACTCTACATATAATT
The DNA here is from genome assembly GCA_028749045.1 of Cupressus sempervirens. Taxonomy (NCBI): domain Eukaryota; kingdom Viridiplantae; phylum Streptophyta; class Pinopsida; order Cupressales; family Cupressaceae; genus Cupressus; species Cupressus sempervirens. The sequence goes on from CM053783.1 coordinate 750,017,432, forward strand.
TTCTCAAGAAATATATGGGCACCTCCAAATTTTTGTGTGGTGGTTTGTCAAAACCCATCCACTAGCGATCCAAAAAATGAGCTATAATGGCCTCATTAGTACACCATTTGATTGACCATTTTGGTTTTCTAGGGTCAATTATTTTATCAATTTTGGGGTTGGAAAATAGGATGTTTAGCTCATTTTTACTAATATTAAGGGCCACAACCCCATCAAAATCCAAGTTGTCATCAAACTGGTGGTGCATCTCATCATGCCAATGAAAAGTTGCAATATGGTGCTCGGTAAGGGTCTCAATATTAGCCACAATAGTATTAAAGGTAGCTATCATGGGAGATAAACTAGGGATAATGTTATATGTTTGTTGCACAACCCTTAATTTTTTTAGATTTTCTTCAATTAGGTCATGAATTCAGGGAGGGTTTTGAGGAGGTAGTGGTGGTTTTGAATTATTTTGAGGGCCATCATTTGGTGGGGGATTGTTTTGAGGTTGGTTAGGGTGTGTCATTCCTATCTGAAATGCAAATAAACATGGAATTGAAATTTGAATGAATAATTTATAAATCAAACTAAAAAACTTCCATTTTCATTACAAAAACCTAAATTTTAAAAAAATTAAATCAATTGAAAAATAATAAAAATTGTACCTACTTGTGGTTGGATGCAAGGTGGAGTGACAAAATGGAAAGATTTTTTTCGTATACCCAATGTTTATTTCAATACTCGATACCAACAGTCATTACTATTGCAAAAAAAATGACAAAGTTAGCATTCAATTTTTTAAAAAAACCTATGCATAGGTTTTGGGTATTTGATATATCAAATACCCAAAACTTGCACCTAAGTAGCTTTTTTTGCATTGGTATTAGGATTGGGGAAAAGTAAGAGTGAATTTCAAATGATTCTGCATGATCCTACATATACCTTGGATTCCAAAATGATAAGGTGGGATAGTATGGTCATGAGGGACACATTAAGTATTTTATTGCAAGATTTGACCACATCATAAGAAAATGTGATCGTATTCTTGAGATAATGTAGAGGGTGAAGAAGTGGGGAATTCTGCTAAATATTGAGAATCAAAGGATAAGTAAAGGACTCCCTTTTTCTATGATGAAATAAAGTTGGAGGATCATAGGGTTGACAAATATAGAAGAAAGGAAAAGAGATTGAGCAGCCCTAGCCCTCACCATCCCAAAAGAAAAGGAGTTTTCTAACATGTTCCTCTACTTTTGAATAAAATGGTAGTGCACATGAAGAAGACATTATCACTTTAGTCACCTATGATGACTCACATGAAGGAGAAGTCTCAGAGGAAGTTTCTCACATTCTAAGGAGCCTAAAAGAGGATGATGTAGCTAAAGAGTCATAGCTTGCACCAATTTTCTAGGAAAAAGTACATGGTTATCATGCACTAACATTAGGAAATTATTTCCCAATTGACACCAAAGATGAGAGAGAGGCTATCTCTTAGAGGTTTATTAAGCATGAGCACTTTACCAAGACACAATAATTCAAAGATTTTTGCATTAAATATAAGATGAAGGATTTTAATGAAAGGCAAAAGAAAAGATTAGAAAGAGTTGATGAATTACACCATGCTACTATAGTTCAATAGATGATTGATGAGTCTCATATGAATGATATAACCCAAATAGAAGAGGAAGCCAGAGAAATTATGCGTGAAAGTGACATCCTTATTGTAACTGGATTAACACTCAAAGAATTATTTTTGTTAGACTAGGCGAGGACACATGAAGATGTAATATTTGCCATTGAAATTGAGAAATGGAGAAATGTTAGAGTAATATAGTATTTTCTTATTAATTAAATCATATTGATTTAATTATTAAGTCATTTATTATCTCTAGTTTACTCAAGCTAAACTTTAGGCATATAATAATTAATTCTTTTATTAATTATTATTATGCAACCTAGGTTAGTTACCTATTAGGGTTTTGATCTCCTTTATAAGGGTGATGTCTCTTTCTAATTATTACATTCTTTCACTTATGATTATATCAATTTATCTTTTTTCTCATCAAGAATGTCTCATCTGTAGATCAGGGAATTCTAGCCTCCACAGCTTTTGCTTCTCTCTTTTTATGACAAGTGTTTGCATGTAGGTGATTCTTGGGAGATGTAGGGCTGATCTTTCGTCAACTTCAACATGGTATTAGAGCTCCACATATTCATGCCCCTATTTTATTAAGGAAAGGTTTGGCTTGGCTTTCATATTTGTTCTTTTTCTTTCAAAGGGATTCACTTTTTAGAGGATTTTTTTTATTAGATTTGGGGGTCATTGATTTTTAGTGTACTTTGAGAAAAAAAAAGACCTCAAGGTTGAACTTGTAGCACCTAGAAACTCCTATTTTCATATAAGGCACATCCAATTTGGACACATTTGGAATTTGAGGTAAAAATTATTTTCTCCCAAATTTGACACGTTTCTCAATGCATCAATTTTATGATTTTTTGGCACAAAAATCAAGGTATTCTAGTACTATAATTGAGATTTTTGCATGGAAATTGAGATGGTTTCTAGTACAAAACTATCATGCTTCTTATGGTAATTTTAGTACGTAATCAACATGCTTCCTACTGTGATTTTTGGTACATAATTTGCATGCTTCCCAAGATAGTTTCTGGTATGAAATACCACATTTCTTGAGGTAATTGATGGTTTTGGTGGGTACACTTATAGATGCATTTTGGCATGAGTCCTAAGGCGATGATTTTTTTGCCCTTTCAACTCTTTTTTGATGTATCTGTGGTTTTTAAGCCGTAACTTGCTCATCCAAACTCCATTTTTTGCAAATGATATATTGTCAAAAAGATGACTTAAAGATAATTGTGATTGCATAGTTTATTTAGAATTTTGATGTTGTTTGGTTGCTAGTTTACGAAGTCAAACTTAGAGGTTATATTTTACACTACAAGAGACATATCTTGAGACATTCTATTTTCTAGATTCTGCTCTAGGAAGATCCCATTCATTTTTTTAATTTTTTGCATTATGGTGGATATCTTGGTTGTTTCAGGTTTGGAGATCAATTTCATTCTTTCAAATGATTTTTCATGGGTTGTACTATCTCTTGTATCATCCTTATGTCTCTTTTGATCTTTGTTGACATCCTTCTATATTATTTTTGCAAATGCACTAAGATAAAGTGACACTCTATTGCATTTCAAGATCTTTCACATCTTTGTGTTTTGTTGTACTCATACTATACATTATAAAATTCCTTGGGGGGTTCCATGTTGGCCATATTCACCATCTTTCTTTCTCAAGTGAGTGTTTCTTCTAGGACATTAGCCTCATTATGTGTCAATGAAACATGCGATTATAGGTGTTTGTACTTCTTTTGTACTCTCAATGTTCTTGGTTCTTCTTTCTATAGGAGATATTGCATTTAGCTTCATTTTTTATGTCTTACCTTTCAACATTATAGGGGGGTTATGTTGGTTATATTTATTTCTTAGTTTGATGGAGTGAGCTATGTATTAAGTATTTGATCCTATGTACTAGGCGATTGCAGTGGCTAGATACCTATGCATTTTAGTGAGATGGATCATTTACCATATAGAAATTCTTTCATTCCTATTTTTAGAGGCCATGAAGATACCTTCCATCTTTGATTGGTCAGCTCTTCAGACTTAGTCTTCTCTACCTAATCATGTTCTATACAGTGGAGGTTCTTCATATCAGTAGTTTTATAGTATTTGCAGCTTTATGCTTCAATGATGTTCTTCATGATCATCTTTTGTTCCTATCTTCTAGGATATTCCATAGTTTGGAGGCTTCTTTAATCCTTCACTAGTTCTTTCAGCATTATTTTCATCTCTTTTTGGAGTAGGTATTTTCCCATGTGGTTTTCTCTTTTCTCCTCTTTTTAGAGATTTGGTTGTGCTGGGGTACCTCATCAAGCTTCATTTTCAGGACCCAAATTTACTTTTTGTAATGGTTTCTAGTTTTTTAGCTAATCTTTAAGTTTATCTTAAGGGGGGGTGTTAGAGTAATAACTTATTTTATTATTAATTAAATAATATTGATTTAATTATTAAGTCACTTATTATCTCTAGTTTACTTAAGATAAACTTTAGGCTTATAATGATTAATTCTTTTATTAATTATTATCATACAACCTAGGTTAGTTACCTATTAGGGTTTTGATATCCTTTATAAGGATGATCTCTCTTTGTAATTATTATATTCATTCACTTTTGATTATAGAAATTTCTCTTTTTTCTCATCAAGAATGTCTCATCTATGGATTTGGGAATTCTAGCCTCCATTGCTTTTGCTTCTCTCTTTCTATGACAAGTATTTTCATGCAAGGGATTCTTGGGAGCTGTGGGGTTGATCTTTCATCAACTTCAACAAAAATGATAGAGGTGTTTGGGTTTGATCCAAAAATAGAGACTTTGGCTACCTAGGTCATATTCAAAGGTGATAAGGCCAAGCTGATTGATATATCTAGGGGGACACATGGAACATAAATAGTTCAAACAATAGTTAATGCCAACCCTATAGTATTTTCTAATGAGTTGATGTATAGGGAAATGTTCAATAGGGCTCAGATGAAGTAGAGGATTGAAGAATCGTAGATAAGGGAGATGGGTATGAATTTGGTAATTAATAAAATGCATATAAAGACTTAGAGGCTAGAAAGTGAACATCATAATCTAAAAACCCTTCCTCTAGAAGATGTCATTGTTGTCCATCAACCAACACCTATTATTACAATCTAGGAAAAATAGCCCAAAGAGGTCAAGGAACAAAACACACATAAAACATGCACTTATAGAAACCTTGAAGGTATCCTAGCATTTAGGATTAAATTATCATCGAAAAGTGCAATGAAGTATATGAAGGATGCCAATGTTTAAGTAACATGCTTGATTTCTTTAGGAGGAGGAAGAAACTGCAATTCAAACAATAGATAACACCAACCCTCTAGTTTTTTCTAATGAGTTGATGCATAAGGAAATGTTCAATAGGGCTCAAATGAAGCATATGAAGGAGAGGATTGAAGAGCTACATATAAGGGAGATGGATATAAATTTGGTAATTAATAAAATACATATAAAGACTCGGAGGCTAGAAAATGAACATCATAGTCTGAAAACCCTTCCTCTAGAAGATGCCATTGTTGTCCATCGGCCAACACCTACTATTACAGTCTAGGAAAACTATCACAAAGAGGTAAATGAACAAAACACAGTTAAAACATTTACTTATAGAAACCTTGAATATATCCTAGCATTTAGGATGAAAATTATCATTGAAAGTGCAATGAAGTATATGAAGGATGTCAATGTTTAAGTAACATGCTTGATTTCTTCAAGAGGAGGAAGAAACTACAACTGGAAACAACAACCAACAAGGAGGAAGAAACTATAGTTGGAGAATGACAAACATGGACTTTTATTTAATAGTTTTAAATTTATATTCATAATTAGTTAGTTATGAATGGTCATGTTTTGAAGAGATTTTAAGCTCTATTGTACCCCTTCATTTTGTATGAGAAGCAGTACCAAGATCTCATTTTGATATTATATAAGACAAGTTACATGTTTTTAATGATATAGATACAATCCTTTATCAGATACAATTCCTATTTTATACTGTGATTAAATAGTTTAAACTTTAATGATTGATGCAATTTCAAGGTTTATACAATTGGCATTGTTTTATTTTTGTTCCTTATTTCAAATAGAAATATAAGATACTTTCCTATGATGCTCAATTAGGGTATTTGGATGTTCCATAACACATTTATCAGTATTTTCCTTTGAATTCATCTTATTGTTGATGGATTGAACTTTTTGTGTATCTTTGATCATCAAATATCATATACTATGTAATGTTTGTCTAATTGGTAACCATCACTGAGGTTAAAATAATTTAGACTAGGGTCCATATTCCCTAATTTTTCTATCCAATAATTTATGGTGTACATGTTGTCTTTAAAGTTTGATGATACTTTGGTTGTGGCTTAAACTCTATTTACCCAATGGAAAATGACTGGTCTAACTATGATTAAGTTGATTAATAGATATAATTGGTAAAGTTCTTTATCTAATTACTAGAATCACATTAAGTAACTATCACTATTTCCATCCTACATTTCCATCCACATTAGGACACTTATCAAAGCATTAAAAACATTCAAAAGTTTGATTTCTCCTTGAGAATATCTTGCAGTCTTAAGAGCATCAATCAATGAAATATACATAAGTAATAGTAAATAGTTTTCATAAGGTATATCCACCTAGATTAGTAGAGCCTAAAGAGAAAAGGATTTGATCATTGATTATAAATCCTAGTTATTGGCCAAATTGTGTTGGATTACCCAACATTGAGTAAGAAAGACTCATAGGTTTTCCAATCAACAATTTGAGGAACCAACACATGTAACAATGAAATGAAAAGTGAGGATCTAATGCATAGAAAGGAGATCTGAAAAAAATCAAAATGTAAATGTCATACATTGGGTTCCCCAAAAATATACATAAAGAAAAATGAGGAGCAAGATACACAAGGGATTTCCCTTCAATTTCATAATGCACAGTCAGAAGGAAGATGGTTCAATAGGCTCAAGTAGGAATTAAGCACTAAGTAAGTGTAATGATTCTTCATGATAATGATTAGAATGAGATAGATTTAGAAAAATAATATAATGATGCAAGATAGAAGACTAAAATAAGAAAAATTAAGTCATTTCAAAAAAGACAGACTAATGGAAAATATATAGGACATTGTAGTGACTTAAAATAGGAAACTTGAAACCTTTATTGACTTATTATTTTAATTTGAGATAGATTTTATCAAGAAAAAATTCCTTGGCCTTCTATGAGAAATATTCTTTGGGTGTTTTGTTTACAGGGTTTCTATCCAAAAATTTGATAGTAAAACTCGCATACTCAAAATTTCCAAAGTAGTTTTGATAGTTGTATTTATTGGAAATATAAGAGGAGTAACTGAGAGGGGAAGGGTGAATCAATTACCACTAAAATAAATCTTAGATCCCTTAGATGTCAATACAAATCAAAATTCTGATTGCACTATATTATGATAGAACTTGACAAACACACATGCACTCAGTTTTGATGCAAGAGCATCTTGGGTTTTCTTGGTGACTACTTTGGAGTTCATGGGAGGATGCTTAGTAGTTGCTTTGGGGGGTGATTAAACTAGTACTTGGCATGCTCTAGGAGCTGAACATGCTCTAGGAGCTTAGCATGTTCTATGGAGCTTGGAATGGTCTTGGAGCTTGGTATGTTCTATGGAGCTCAACATGGTCTATGGAGCTTGACATGGTCTTGGAGCTCAGCATGGTCTTGGAGCTTGGCATGGTCTAAAAATTTGGTGTCTATTTTAGGCCATCTAACTAATTTTTCATAATGAATTAAAGGATGAAAATTTCAAGGATTAAAGAGGGCCTAGATTTCTACATACGATTTGAAGCATGAGTTCTAATTCATCCGAAGCTAGGAGATATTGTGATTTTACTAAGATATCGATTTTGGAAATTTAATTGTTGTAGGAGGCCAACTTTGGCATTTAATTTATGTATTTGTATTTAATTTGTGTTTTGGGCTGACTTGTCACTTATATTGGTATAATTAGGGGTTTTGGGGAAGTCTTTAGTCATTGTTCATTCACTCAAAAGAGGAGTGAGGGTGTGGAAGTAGCTGGAGAGTGAGTTTTCTTGAGTCTGTGGATAGAGCACCAAATGTGAGGTAGTTTACAGTAGGATTGTGATTATTCTCCATTGTGAAGAAGTGGAGGAGCTTGGAAGAGAAAATTTTGAGAAGGGATAGTAGTTGTGGCTTGGAAAACAAGGAGATTTCTTGGTGGGCTTGAAAGCACAAGTTGAAATCTTCCTTGGAGGTTTCTAGCAGAGTGTAGATCTAGACTAGCTAGGGTTTGGGATTGGATCTTGAGGGATCTTGTAGAACTATTACTTGGTTTGGATTTGGCCATAACTAGGAAGGCCTTACAACCCAACACATTGCATGTAATTAGTTATATTTTATGAATATATTATTGTGATTTGGTATCAGATATTGTGTTATTGTTTCTTGTTTTTGTGTTTTTGCTATGTGGTTGTATAGCTGGGGGCTAGGACATCTCCTTTGGGGATACTCCTATCTTGCACTACATCAAGTGGTATCAAAGTGAAGGTTGTTCCTAAGTGTGTAGATAGATTACCAAGTTAAGGCAGTTTGCACCAGAACTTGGGTTGGAGAAGTAGATCTGATTTGATATTGATCTAGTGGTGGATTTTCTTTTTGGAGTCCTAGATCTCTTGGTTGTGAGGTGGTAGACCATGGTCCTGACTTGCAATTGTAGAGGACTTGCAAATGGATCGATGGATACAAAGATGGAAGGTTGATCTTGTTGAGGCATGATTGTAGGGTGCTTATGGATTGCAGATCTGTGGTCCTAGACTTGTGATGTGGTTCATGATTGTTCATGTGAGGTAGTAGGTTGCGATTTGACTTGAAAACAATTCAAGGTTGTCACAAGGAGCATAGGAAGGATTTGTTGTAGAGAGTTTACAAAAATCTTGGGAGATGGCCCTAAGAGGATTGGACCCTTAGATGATTGCAAAACTCCATGATATAGTGCAAAGGAAGTTTTTTGAGATGATTGCTTAGTTAAAGCTAGTTTGGTTGATCAAACTAAGAAGGTGGTTGCTCAGTTTGAAACTAGTTCGGATGATTTAGGTAAGGAAAGGATGAGGAAGGAATTCTATAGATGTTTGTGGAGCTAGAGTCTACTGATCTAGAAGAAATTTGTTTGGCTAGTTAAGAGACTTGTTCGTGAGAGAAGATGGCATACCAAGGTGTAAGGAAACTTGGAAACAAAGAATATAACCATTTCCACATAACCCATAATAGATCTAAAATAAACACAGAATTAAAATCCACATGCAAGAGAATAGACAACATACCCACAAAATTGTGACACAAGATATACCTTGGGAAACCCTCATTGAGGGAAAAAACCCAGCCTCCAAAAGCATCCATCACCATGCATTATTCAGCAAAATAACCATTGCCATACAACCATGGAAGCCTTCATGGCCATAGCCACAACCGAGCAAACTATGTGAAAAAGCATGAATCCACACATCCCATGCCATGCTTCCAACCTTCACAAATGCTCCCTTGGCTAACCTATCAAGCCTCGCCCGCTTGACTCTTGCCTTTTATCTTCTCCTTGTCACTCTACAACAACTACCCTTGTGGCTGCTTATATAGTAGCAAGTCCCACAAAACCACCAAGTGGTATTACATAAACCATGTGCTACCTAACCCACTAACCCCACATTTAATATTGGGCATTTAATTTTTTTCCCCAATATTAAATAATTACATCAAATATTATCACAATGTTACAATACAACTCATCAAAAATATTTCATGGGAATCTTTACATGTTGCACGTCCATCTAGGTACAACATTACATAGTAAAAATAAAATATAACAATATTATGCAATGTGTGCAACACCCATTATCTCAACAATCTCCCACTTGTTGTATACATTGCATAGGGTCAATCTGTAGCCACACAAAATGAACAAGGGAACAATCCCTCCTAGCACATCCACCATCATGGATCAAAATACACCAAGTGCTCCATCTTGGTACCCACAACAAAATCAAAGTATCTAGCATCTCAATAATGAATGATCTCACCTCCTATTATGCCACTCCCACTAGACATACATAGAAGCCATCCAAAGAGAAAAACCACCCAACCTGTCACATTAGAAGATCATAAAATCTTGTACCAACTAAAATTCCAAGCACAAAAACCTGATCCAAAGGTAATCACATGTATCCGTAGTTGTCAAAATATCCATAGCTGAAATAGCACCCACAGCAAATGCCAAACCCATCCAACTATCCATACCTCAAAGGTATAACAAGTGAATCTCATATCACTGACATATCTAATCTGCAACCTGCAATCATAAGCCTCAAGAGAAATACTTGCCACATATATACCAAGAAGCTCCCACTGCAAAGGATAATGTCAAATCTATAACCAATCCACTCAACACATCTCAAAGAAGTGAATCCGTGTAGTATCAAGGACATCCACAATACATAATCCAATATCCTGCAAGAATAACTCTCATAACAAGTCTCCAATGCTCTCCCAAGTTCTTCACAACCAACAGAGGAAAGAGATAAAGGAATAACCATGTCATCTCTCACATGACATACATGAGAACAAACCAGTGATCACAATCTCCAACCAATCTCAAATCCAATGTAGGCAAAACTGAACATCCAAGAAGATAACCAAGACCAGAGAAACCAGTCAAATCATAACTTGTATCATGTCCTTCTACACACACCTCTAGATGTAAACTGTGCAAGTATGATCTCCTCCATTGAACCCCAACAAGAAGCCTCAACAACACCCAAACCATACCATATAACTCATCATGGGTGTAAGCCTCTCACAAGAAGATCAAACTCATAAACCATTCCTAATCCAAAGAATATGCCCAATATAAAACCATCTCCCAAATTCAACCAGCATAACAACATATGCACATGGAGATAACCAATGCTAAACCATCTCTCAAATGAACCCTCCAGAACTAACTCATGTACCATAGTTCAAGATCCATATCCATGAAAGATAAGCATAAATATAATGCAACTAAGAGAAAAAATGGGCTATACCTCTCAAGTAGCAAACCGCCGAGTAGACCAAGAGTGGGGAATGAGAATGCTCATCAAGATACCCAAGTCTCCAACCAAGACTCATCTAAGAACAATCTCCTCTCAAGTCCATATCAGGTGACTGCCCCTCGAACTTCCTATTGAAACCATCAACCGTCCCAACAAATACTTCTCTAATCCAAGAGAAATCAGCATCACCACCGTCTCTAAGTATCCATGAGCACCTGTAACCAATCAATCCATGCCAACTCCAAATGCAACATAGCAATATCATGAAGTATCCAGCTTATGATCAGTGTACTCAATACCAAGAAACTAAACCAAGATCAATGTCAAAGTTCCAACCATGGCCTCAGGAACATAAACATGACAACATGATCTTACCATCTCAACTAAAAAGAGATAACATGCTCCATATGAACACACCATAACATGTCACAACTCTAAATGCGTATCAAGAGTATACCATGACATAATAATGAAACCATCCTCATACCAAGGATAACATGTCAAATAAAAGCATAAACCACACCTTTGCCAAGAACTCTATGAGTCCTCAAGATGCAACCATCTCCACACACCATGAAGAAAACCATCTCCACATACTAGGAAGAACCATCTCCACATACCATGAAGATAACCAAGAACTCCATGAGTCCTCAAGATCTATCCATCTTCACACACCATGAAGATAACAAGTGCACCATGCAAATGTCAAAGACGCTTCTGCAGCAACAGGATCTAAGACAAACCTCCAACATCTGTAAACACTCAAAAAATAAATCAATGCCAATAACTCCCACTCAACCATGGTACCAAGTCACCTATGGCATCATAAAATCCATCCCCTATTTGAAGATCCAAACCAAACCAGGGACTAATCCTACACTGTCACCCCATCACTATCACAAGCTCCCACTAAACTGTGTATCCAAGCTATCCATGACATATGATGAACAAATACCATCCTCTAACCATGAGAATCAACCAAGGCATCAAACCATCAAAGAACTCAAAGTGCACATCATGAGCTCCTCAAAAGAAAACCAAATAACCATGATCCTCAACCAAGAAGATATACCACCATGACTAAATCAGAAATCCAAGCTAATAAACATCAAAGATGTACCTGTATAACCAATCATGTCATGCCAAAATCCATGACACCATAATCACATCCATGAACTGAGCATCAGGCTCTTAATATGTCCAACCTGTCAGCATAAAATAGTCAACCACAATCCTCCACCATGACTGTACCTGGTAACAACATCTCATCCCTTCTACATGAAGAAAATAGTAAATCATGTGACTTAGGGCATAGAAAACTCAAATCCAAGCCACCAATCTGAATATGCATCAATAATGAAAGATCAATGGGCAAAGACAACCCATAACCAAGCTATAAATGCAACCTATAAGTATAGACCGCTTACAACACTGCACAACTTGTAGACCCAACAAGTCATCATGCATATCCAAATCCAAACATTGATAACCATATCATCATGAGACCAATCTGAAATATGAACTGAGTATACAATGACATCAAAACTTAAATCTCCAATGCCATAAACTCACAGTGTTACCATAGTCAAAATATACTTATAAACTATTCAGATCAATATATCAACAAATAAATCATGCTAAACCTACACCAAATCTAAACCAATGTGTAGAGCTCTCCAAGAGCTTTTCGTTGACTACTCGAAGTCCAAAATCTGACTTCGTATGCCCAAGTTATGCCCCAATTCATGCTTAAAATAAATAACATCTGACTTTAGGGCTCTTAAAACCTGACAAAATCTCAAAATCACAGAACCAAACCTACACCATCTTGTAGTGCTCTGAATTAGCTTTCCAACGCCTATAAGAACTTTGAAATCCAATATTCTGAGAGAAAGTTATGGTCGTTTTACTAAGACAGACTTTTTACCATTTTTAGTACAATTTTTCATTTTTAAAATTTTTTTTAGTGACGAAAATTCCGACGGGATTAAATTTGACGGCTATCATGGGCTGAAACCAAAAAACTCTTTCATTTGCTCTGAACATGGCCAAACTAGGGCATATTATATATCAAAATTTATGGAAATGTCGACCCGGATCCAATGGTGAGGTCTGTTTTTACCCAGGAGGTCATTTTTGCAAGTTACCCCCCCCCCCCCCCCCCCCCCCCCCCTCCAAAACCCTCATTTAAATGAAACATCCGAAAAAATCCTTTTCTCCAACAATTTCACATGCCCAAATCTTTTAACATCCCATCATAACAGCAAATCCAAAACCCTCAGACCTGCAATAAATCATTCATATATCTTGCCCTTTCTTTTATCCTCTCATGCATTCCCATGGATTCAATCTAAGGTTACAAACAATAAAACCATAGCTCTGATACCACTTGTAAGGAAACTTGGCAACAAAGAATATAACCGTTTCCACATAACCTATAATAGATCTGAAATAAACACGAAATTAAAATCCACATGCAAGAAAATAGACAACATACCCACAAAATTGTGACACAAGATATACCCTGGGAAACCCTCATTGAGGGAAAAAACCCAGCCTCCAAAAGCATCCATCACCATGTATTATTCAGGAAAATAACCATTGCCATACAACCATGGAAGCCTTCATGGCCATAGCCACAACCGAGCAAACTATGTGAACAAGCATGAATCCACACATCCCATGCCATGCTTCCAACCTTCACAAATGCTCCCTTGGCTAACCTGTCAAGCCTTGTCCCGCTTGACTCTTGCCTTTTATCTTCTCCTTGTCACTCTACAACAACTACCCTTATGGCCACTTATATAGTAGCAAGTCCTACAAAACCACCAAGTGGTATTACATAAACCATGTGCTAAAACCATGTGCTACCTAACCCACTAACCCCACATTTAATATTGGGCATTTAATTCTTTTCCCCAATATTAAATAATTACATCAAATATTATCACAATGTTACAATACAACTCATCAAGAATATTTCATGGGAATCTTTACATGTTGCACGTCCATCTAGTTACAACATTACATAATAAAAATAAAATATAAAAATATCATGCAATGTGTGCAACACCCATTATCTCAACACAAGGTTGAGGTGGAAGAGGTTAGTTTTGTTGATTAGTTTGTGGAGTTTGATATAGAACTTGCAGAGCAGCTAGAGGTTGTTGTTGAAGATATTCCTAAGCTTGTTGATGCTGGGATAGAGATTGGTTTTCATGATCAATTGGTCGAATCTGACATGGAAATTGCAGAGCACTTGGTAATGGATGATCTAGTTGTTGTTGGTGGTGAGTTGTATATTACAAAGCATCTTATTGTGAGTAATGAGATTGTTAGTGTTGAGAGCTTTGCATGTGTTATTGTTGTTGATGTGGAGTTGGTTTTTTTTGGTATGGATTCACTAGTTGCTAATGTGGATGAGGATTTTTTGATGAAGCATTATGTTTAGTTTGTTCTTGGGAGTGAGCATGCTGATTGGTTGGTTGAGATTCTGGCATTTGACAGAATGATGTAGATGTGGATGATTTGTATGTTGGTTATCTTGTCCTTGCTAGAGTGGAAGCCTTTGGTAAAGATGAAGTTGGTTGTTGATCTTTTTTTGGGCATCAAAATGTAAACACACTTTTCTATTTACCTGGGGAGTCTGATGTAGGAGTATCTTGGGTTTTATTGGTGACTACTTTGGAGTTCATGGGAGGAGGCTCAGTATTTGCTTTGGAGGGTGGTTGGACTAGTACTTAGCATGCTCTAGGATCTCAACATGCTCTAGGAGCTCAGCATGTTCTATGCAGTTCAGCATGGTCTTGGAGTTTAGCATGTTCTATGGAGCTCGGCATGGTCTTTGGAGCTTGACATAGTCTATGGAACTTGACATGGTCTAAGAATTTGGTGTCTATTTCAGGATGTATAACTAGTTTTTTATAATTACTTAAATGATTAAAATATCAAGGATTGAAGAGGGCCTAGATTTCTACTTACGGTTCAAAGCATGAGTTCTAATTCATCCAAAGCTAGGAGATATCACAATTTTACTAAGACATCAATTTTGGGAATTTAATTGTTGTAGGAGGTCGACTTTGGCATTTATTTTATGTATTTGTATTTAATTTGAATATCTCACACCCAAAAAGGTTTTGTGACTTTATGCTTTGAAAGTGTCTAGTGTCCATAACTAAGAGCCTATGTTTCAAATTTTGAGTTGTTTCGAGTCTATTTGACTAGGTTTTGAATCCCTCAAAGTTGGCCAGTTACTGTTTTCATTCATTTGCACTTTGCACACATTTTTGGGAAGCCCTGTTTGACGTGCTATAACTTTGACCCAGTTGACCCAAATGCTGAAATTCTTTTTGCATTGCATTTTAGACATCAGAGACTTGAATCTGTTTGATTAGTTTTCAAACGCGATTCCATATGAAATTTCTATCTTTTTACTGGTGTCAGCATTTGTAGATTTTTTAGTAGCCCTATTCAGGACATTATATCTCCTGGTCTGTGATAGGTGAGATCGAATGGATTGTACCCCTATGTTTTTATCTGAAAATACTATAAGTGTGTTAGTTTTTAAGCCTTGATGAATCCATCTTCACACTTTCCAAGGTCATTCCATTCGCAAAAAATGTTGTTTTACTGATGATCACTCTCCTGCTAACCCATATAGCCTACTTTGCACGCTTGCCAAATGCGTCCTGTGATTCATCATGAGATAAAATTGTAGAATCATACTCATCTCATGACAATCTACCAGTTCCCCAATTTTCTTTTCCCCATGTGCCCATTTTTCCAGTTTGCTAGGCCAAATCTAAACCCAGTTTAGTGTTTTCTGACATATTTTTGTGCAGGTGATTTTGAGAAGGAAACTTTGACGGTCAGTATCTTTTGACCTTGAATTCGTCATGAGATGAGAATCGACAGGGTGCAAGAGTGCATAACAGAGATTCAGTGGGTCAGTTTTCAGAGCTCAGTTATCTGTTTAGGTCAATTTTTAAGGGCAGTCAACGGACCTGCTGGCATAAATAGCATGAACACAAGTGACACCAAGCTTTAATATGGAAACCCAAGTTGGAAAAAACCACCAATTGCAACTAGTTATTAATTTTCACTCTTCTGAAGTAAGCCATGTTAGGATCGAATCCTATTAATGGTTAGAAAACATACTGTCAAGTGTGACCCTATTAGAAGATTTAATCACCCTATTAGGAGTGGCCTTGTTAAAGGTCTTTAGACACTTCAATCTAGAAATGTCACCTTGTTAGAGGATTTACAAATAGCTATTAAGCCAACTCTATTAAGAGATTTAGATCACTACTACAATGGTTAGAAAGTAACAATGAGATGGCCTAATTTTTGATGCAACTAAATTGTTGAATACAGATACCAATTCTAGATTGAATACTTGATCCTTCCTAATCAAATGTATCTTTGTAGCTCAACAAGGATATTTTTCTTATCTTTCAAATTCACTTCCTCTAAGCATCATCAAATCTTCTATTATATTCCACACATTCAGCCCTCAACTTGACCTAATATTTATATCTTACACATTGTCAAGTTATCTTGAATACAACTTAGAATACTTAATATTCATCTCCTTACTCAGCTAGACCCAACAACTAAATAAATTCAACTCAATATGCCAAAACAAGAAAATCCTTCATTAGCCGAGCCTACTAGGTGGACACTAACTCAAAAGTAATTTTCTTGTGTTAACCAAGTGAACTTGGTTAACACTGCATATTCACAAAGTTTCTTTGGTAATTGAGTGATCTCGGTTAATACTAGTTCCATCCAACATTTTCTTCATTAGCTGAGTGAGCTTGGTTAACACTCAACTTCTACAAACTTTCCTTTGATGAACAAGTGAACTCAGTAGACACTGTCTTCTAAACTAGGCAAACTCTGGAATGCTCAGTAGACATAGGAAACTGTCTTCATTGCTTGAGTGAGTTTGGCATACACTGACTGGCAATGATATGAAATTTTGTGTAACATCAAAGATAATACACAATTAATCAATTATTTTCAACAATCTCCCTCTTGGGCATTGATGGCAACACGACATGTCATAATACAATAAAATGTTTAGAGAAAGAATAAAGTAAGGAACATATCCTTAGTTTCATTCTTATTCTCATTGATGAGAACTCCCTCTATCATTTTGAACTCTCTTTGCCTTTAGTTTCTCCCTATGCCAACAAAACTTTATCTTCAACATCTTCTTCTAATAGCAAACTTTTCCTCTTTGATATTAGACCAAGTTCTCTTTCTTTGACATATCTGAAGTAATAAAATTTCTATGAAGTATGATAGTAAAATTCTCCCTCTTTGACATCTCATGCCAAAGACAATATTCAATGAATATCATTGTACCTCATGTACTGATTCATTTGCAATGTGCCCTTGTTAATACTACATCAACTAACTGATCTTCAACATGCTCTAGTTGATGCATCACTAAACTTAATTTAGTGAGCTTTAGATAGGGGAATGACCCCTAACTTACCTCTTAGATACAAAAATGCATTCTTAGGTAATGGCTTAGTGAATATATCTACAATTTTCTCTTTAGTACTCACATATTTCAATCTTACCTCTTTATCTTGTACCAATTCTCTCAAAAAATGATATTTTATAGCAATATGCTTGTTTTTGGTATGCATCACAAGTTCTTGGATATATTAATTGCACTAGTGTTATCACAAAAGATAACCGTTGGATCCTTGATTTCTATATTCATATCTACCAAAAGTTGCTTGAACTAAACAACGTTAGAAAAATTAACTACTACTACCACATATTTTGCCTCTATTTTGGACTGAAAAATACAATTCTGCTTCTTTCTTATCCATGATACTAGTCTTTTACCAAGAAAGAATGCCCCACCACTTGTGCTCTTTCTGTCATCAACACTTTCTACCCAATTAACATCTATGAATTCTTTCAAATCCAAATTTCCTCCTTTTTTGTACCATATTCCATAGTCTTCAACTCCTTTTAGATATCTCATGATTCTCTTGATTTCCATCATGTGATTTTCTCTAAGATTCATTAAGAATCTTGCCACTATACCAACTACTAATGCAATATTAGGCTTTCTGTGTACTACACACTACAATTTTCCAATCATTGATCTATATGTGGTTCAATATACCTCTTTGGAATCATCATTTTTAGAAAGCTTATGTCTAGTAGACATAGGTGTTCTAACTAGTCCATTCCAAACTTCTTTAGTATCTCCTTGATATATTTGGATTGACTAATGTAGATACCATCTTTCTTCTACTGGATCTGTAATCCAATAAAGAATTTTATCCCTCCAAACATGGACATCTCAAATTCTTTACTCATCTTTTCTAAAAATGCCTTGCATAAGTCATCATTTCCTATAAACATTTGAAGTGTCATCTATAAAGATTTCTACCAACACAATCTTCTTGTCCAGTCCTTCTTTGATATGCAAATAGTTGTTATCATTTTTTCTTTGAAAAACAATCTTTATCAAGTAGTTATGAAGTCTTTCATACCAATCTCTAGGAGCTTGTTTGAGACCATACAAAGCTCTGTGTAATTTTTAGACCATATCTCTTTTGCTAGGATCTACAGAACCTTTAGGTTGTTCTATGTAAACTTCCTCATCAAGAATTCCATTCAAGAGTATAGATTTTACATCCATTTGATAAACTTTAAATCCTTTGTGTGCTACATATGCTAGTAAAGTTTTAACACCTTCTAATCTTGCAATAGGATAAATTTTTTCACCATAATCAATACCTTCTTCTTGAAAATTATCTTTACGCACTAATCTTTCTTTGTTTCTTGAAACTTTTCCATCTTCATTTAGCTTATTTCTGAATACCCACTTTGTGCCAATGATATTTTTATCCTTGGGTCTAGGAACAAGAGTCCAAGACTTTTTCTTCTCTATCTAATATATTTCTTTATTCATAGCTTCAATCCATCTTTCATTATCCAAAGCATCTTTAACATTTCTAGGTTTAAATCTAGCAAGCAAACATGTACCTTTCAATTTGTTTCTTGTCATTTTTCCATCTAACTTGGCTCTAATGATCTAATTAGGTGCATGGTTCCTTTTTACATATCTTGCTAATATAGGTACTTTGTATTTAGAACAAATTCTACTATCCTCTTCATGATCTTCTATATCAAGCTTAGGTCCCACAGTCTGTGACTTGGGTCCATCTGACTTGATTTTCTTTGGCACTAGCTTAGTAGCTTCTAACTATGACTCAGGTCCTTGAGACTATGACTCAGGGTGCAGTGGTTGCAACTCAATAGCTTCTAGATATTTTGGGGACTTGGGAGTTGAGGCTTCTTGAGTTCCAAATAGATTTGGCAATGTATTAGGTTCATAGTAAACAAACCTTCTATAATCCTTAGGTTCTTTGTTGCTTTCCTCTTCACTCTTCTCTACAAATTCATCAATTCTCACATGTCCACTTTCTATGATTTTATGAGTAGTTAGATTCAAACACTTGTATGCTTTACTTTTGTAGGAATATCCTAGGTCTATGCCTTCATCACCTTTGACATCAAATTTACCTTTCCTAGATTCCTTCAAGGTATATTAACATTTTCTACCAAATACTTTCAAGTAAATTAGATTAGGTTTGTAGCCACACCATATTTCATAAGGAGTTTGATTTGAGTCTTTCTTCAACTATACTTTGTTCAAGGAATGCATTGCAGTACTGATTTCTTCCTTCCAGTATTTGATTGCAACACCATTTTCTATCACTAAGGTTCTTGTACAATTCATGATGGATCTGCTCCTTCTTTCAACTATACCATTCTACTGAGGTGTACTAGGGGCCAATACTTGTTGCTTAATTCTTTTTTCAATGTAGAATTCATTAAACTCATTGGAAATGAATTCACCATCTCTGTTTGATCTTAAACATTTCTGCTTCTTTCTAGTTCTTTTCTCTACTCTTGCCAAATACCACTTAAACTTTTGAAAAGCTTTAGATTTTTCTTTTAGATACATTACAATCATCATTCTAGAATAATAATTTAAAAATAGAATAAAATAATTATCTCCACTATAACTCTTGATTCCAATAGGTCCACATAAGTCTATTTGTACTAGCTCCAAGACTTCTTTAGAATGATAGTCTTTGCTTTTGAAACTTGTCTTTCCCATCTTACCAATTTGAGAATTTTAGCATAGACCCATATCAGGTTTTCGCAAACTAGGAATACCTCTTACTCTTCTATTTTTTCTTATCTTGATCAGATTATCAAATTTTACAGTGACACAACCTTTTGTGCCATAACTAGCTTTCTTCTACTTGAGCAATAAAATATGAACTTTCAGTGAGACCTAGGTAGAATAAGTTACCTTTTTTTGTTTTCTAGACCCAACTAGATTACCTTTTCCATCTAGTAGCTTGGCCTTCCCATTCATGAATTCTACCTTAAATCCAATGTTATTCAACTATGCCACACTCAATAGAATCTACTTTAGTTCTTCAACCCAATAAGCATTGTCACATCTAAGTTTATTGGTTAGTAAGATACAACCTTTTCCCTTTATGCAACAAGGTTCATTATTTCCAAATCTCACACTACCACCATCATAATTTTACATGTGTTCAAATTTTGTTTTATCACCATTCATATGATGTAAGTAGCCACTATCAATAATCCATGTATCATTTTTTCTAACATGAGAGATTGGTGCCATTTTATCTCCTTCATCATTAGATTCATCTTTAATAACAATATATACCATTTCATCATCTTAACTACTATCTAAATCTTTGGCTATAAAACAATATTTCTTACCTTTGTCCTTGTAGTCCTTGAAACTCTTGAAATTCTTCTTGCCTTTATACTTGTTGTATTATCTTCATCTTTGACTTATCTATTTGGACATCTTGTAGCTATGTGTCCAACTTCTTCACAAGAGAAATAGATAAGGGAATTTTATTTTTATACTTTCCTTGGCCTTAGGGATACCTTCTTGCAAGTAATGCTTCAATGGCTTCAAGATCACTATCAAAACTATTTTCCTCTTCACTTTTAGATCTTTTATCTTTCTTCTTGAGTGATACCTTGGCTCCAAATGTAGACTCAAGATTGCTAGAACTAGGAGTATAATTATCATAGTTATCTAGTTCAAATGCAGTCAATCTTCCAACTAGAGAATCCAAAGTTATCTTGTTATTTGGATCACATCTCATCTCTTGAATAATAAGCACTTTGATTGCATAGATAGGAAGAAGGGTTCTAATTACCTTTCTTACCACTGTTACATCTTCAATTGTTCCTCTAGAGGCTTTGATAGCACTGACACTAACTTTGATTCTTTCAACATATTTTTTAATGTTTTTGTCCTCTCTCATTTTCATCTGATCAAACTAGACTCTCAAGCTTTCTTCCTTGGCTCTTTTTATATTATCATCACCTCCATAGATATCCTTTAGTTTAATCAACATTTCATGAGCAGTAGCACATTCTTTGACTTCATCAAATTCAACCTAGTTAAGAGTTGATGCTATGTCAATCATAATGATATTATGATTTTTCTTTTTAGCAATTTCTTTTATAGACATTCTACTAGTAGGAGCTTTATAAGAAGTGTTTAAGTGTTTCAAACTTGAATCATTGATGGTTTACAAATGCAACTTCATAAGCTCCTACCATGCTAAAAAGTTGTCTTTACTCAACTTAGGAATCTCTCTTCTGTAAGACATCATGATCTTTAGCTTAGGTCCTTGAAGCCTTTTCTAAAATCACCAAAATCTCTAATATGAAATGTTCAAAATATAAGAAGAGTAACTAAGAGGAGAGGGGTGAATCAGTTATCACTAAATAAAATCCTAGATCCCTTAGATGTCAATACAAATCAAAACTTTGATTAAACTGTATTCTGCTATAACTTGACAAACACACATGCACTTGGTTTACACTAGCAAATGTTGTAACTCAGTAAACACTAAAATAACTCAACAATTGCTTAACAGGAAAATCTTAAGATATTGTTTGTGATTATCCTTATTTAACTTAGTTACAAATACATAAAATAAATAGCATGAACACAAGTGACACCAAAATTTAATGTGGAAACTCAATTTTGGAAAAATCACCAATTGCAACTATTTACTGAGTTTCACTTTTCTAAAGTGAGCCTTATTAGGAGCCAACCCTGTTAAAGGTTACAAAGCACATTGTTAGGTGTGACCCTGTTAGAGGATTTAATCCCCCTATTAGGAGTGGCCTTGTTAGAGGTATTTAGACACTTCAATCTAGAAATGTCACCTTTTTAGAGGATTTACAAATAGCTGTTAAGATAACTCTGTTAAGAGATTTAGATCACTGCAACAATGGCTAGAAATTAACAATGAGATGACCTAATTTCTAATGCAACTAAATTTTGGATTACAGATCTTAATTCTATCTTGAATACTTGATACTTCTTGATCAAATTTATCTTTGCAACTCAACAAAGATTTTATCCTTATCCTTCAAATTTTCTTCTTCTAAGCATCATCAAATCTTCTATTATATTCCACACATTCAACCCTCAACTTGACCTTATTTTTATATCTTACACATTGCCAAGTCCGCTAATACAACTTAGAATACTTAATATTCATCTCCTCAGTCAACTAGAACCAACAACTAAATCAATTGAATTCAATATACCAAAAGAAGAAAATCCTTCATTAGCCAACCTTGCTCGGTAGACACTAACTCAAAAACAATTTTCTTGTGTTAACCAAGTGAACTTGGTTAACATTGTATATTCACAAAGTTCCTTTGGTAAGTAGGTGATCTCGGTTAACATTAGTTCCATCCAACATTTTCTTTATTAGTCAAGTAAGCTTAGTTAACACTTAACTTCTGCAAACTTTCCTTTGATGACTGAGTGAACTCAATAGACACTATCTTCTGAACTAGGAAAACTTAGGAATGCTCAGTAGACATAGGAAACTGTCTTCATTGCCTGAGTGAGTTTGGCATACATTGACTAGCAATGCTATGAAATTTTGTGTAACATCAAAGGAAATACACAATTAATCAATTGTTTTCAATAGTACCACCTCTTTATGTACACACAAATATGAGTAAATAGGTTGTAGAAAGGAGTTTTCCTTGGTCAATCCTCAATTTAGGAAATAACCTTGAAAATGAAATAAAATTGCATAAAGAAAGTAAAGTTATGTGAATGTAAATATTATTAGATAACCTCATAAATAACTTCATGAATTGGTATTTGTACACACATATTCATGAAGATACTTGAATTTAAGTTCTTAATCTTAGAATTTAGAAAGTAATCAAGGATTCTTTTACAAGTGCATGGATCTATTAGAACTGGGCCAACCTCCCTTGTTGGATTTACAACATAGTTTAATAGCCCCCAACTTATTCTATATGTTTGGTGGTTGTATCAAGAATTGATAGATCAATCTTTTGGTGCAATGGAAACCCTAGCCTAGAACAAGTGGTATCAAATATTTATCACAAGTGTTAACCCTTGTAGGTTGTGGTGAGTAACATTAGGAGGGGTATCTTTTTTAGTGAGCTAGAATCCCTTGCTGGATTTGTGTCATGGTTTAATAGTCACCTATGTCATCAACAAGTCTAATGGTTGTATCAAGAATTAATAGGTTGATATTGTGGTGCAACCACAATCCTACCTTCTAATATGATCTATGAATTCCACTCCTTGATCTTAAGTATTGTTATTCTTGATTGAAAATTTGTTAGAGAGGAAGAATACATGAAAATGGATACAAAATTTCTTTGATTTCTTGAGAGACTCCTATATTTAACCATCATGGGAGATAAGCTTTCTACAATGGAAAATATTTCCTTAAAAAATCTTAGATGCTTGGAGGAATGCTAGGTCTTCAATGTTTTTCTTCAAGAATTGGTGAATTCTCTTGATTTCCAAAATTCTTAAGTCTTCATGTTATATGAAAATAATACTCATGGTTATCAAAATGAGGAGAGATATGTTATTTATATAGCTCATTAAAATAGGATGACCACATGATCAAATTACCCAACAGAACACCTCCAAATAGGATTTTGTTCAAATTGAGATCCAATCCTCAAGGAACAAAATGCCCTAATAATTTTAATCCTAAGAAGTTAATATCCTGAGAATTATGTACCTAGAAAAAAGAAACAAAATTCAAATAGGAATTAAGGAAGATAGGACAAATGTTAGATCAAAGAAAGATAGGTAGCTATATCAAGCATAATGAAAATTAATTCTCAAAATCATCAAAATGGGGCCTAACTAGGCACCAAATTATGGGTGCTAACAATTTAGGATGGTACACTTACAAATGCCTTTTTCCACAAAAGTGTTATTAATTTCAATAGAAATGAGATAAATTACAAATGAATGGAAACAAAGTTGATTCCAATTGGGTCACCCATATGGTGAACCATAAGTAATGTAATTTCTTTAAAAAAACCATATATCATTTCCATCATGAGCTCTACAAATTCACTTAGAACATAAATTAATAATTATATATTGACATCAATAAGATCCATCCTTTTGATTATCTTTATAGGAAAAAATTCCCTAAGAAACATAATGAAGAACTTGTAATATGAATTGGCTTGAATAGGAAATCCCATAAAATATTGTCAGTCTTGTAACAAGACACTTTGAAAGGAATCTAGCAAGAATGGTTAAATACATCAACATGTGAAAGAGATTTAGAGTACATTAAATTTTTTTTATTACTAATGACAATGGAATTTAAATTTAAATTACTAATCATAGTGGTCTGATCACACAATATGAAAGCCTTCTCTTAATCTTATCAATTTCATACTATCACAAGCTATCTACAAAGAGACCAGGGGCCAAAATAGGACCAAATTCTTTTAAAGGTGAAAAGGAGTATAGTACACTAACATTACAATGTGTTAATGTTCTAAGAAACTTTAAGTACGAGTGTCTTATGATGTGTTCATATCTAGGCTCAATTATTTTGAACCTAAACATGCTCATGTTATAATGTATCCATGCTAAGCTCTAAAATTTAAAATAAGTTCAACATGTGGCTTCATTTATTTTTTACCCTATATATACTAAGTAAAATATAATAATGAGGCAAGAGCTTACAACACAACAGTAAATTGTGAGCTTCTTATCTGAGAGGTCCTCAATTCAAATATACTCGAGCACTTAAAAAATAATAATAACTTAATCATAACACATAATAATTAATCATGGCTTCAATCTCTTACCAATCAAAAGAAAGAATAAAATATAATAATGAAATGATTTGTAGGATTTTACTTTTCAACCAATGACTATTATATAATGCTCCATATTGAAGCTCATATTATTCTATAGTTGTTGTAGTAGATTTAACTAAAGTGAAATATTTTTTAATTAAATTATTTTTTATCTATTAAAGTTTTAATTTTAACTAGTCAAAATTATTCTCATCTACCACAAAATTGTTATTCTCTATCCTAAGACTTTCTTTCACTAAAAAATGATCACAATGAATAAAATTCTCCAACCATCCAACAACCCTCATCAATCCTCTAGAAACAAAAGAAAATATTATAAGAGAAATAAAAATAAATTTAAAAAATATATTTTTTATTGATACAAACTTTAATAAGTCCTGATTTCACAATCACCCATCAACAATATTTTGGTCTTCCTTTTCATTCTTGATTTCTTACAATAGTTAAAATTAACATATAGGTTTCAACCTATCTATAAAATTTCTAGGAATGTCATGCAACAAAATTATCTTATAAAATGCTCAAGGGAAAAGTATGCAAAGAATATTTATTTACATTATTTATTGAATCTAGAACTCATGGGCCACTAGAAACAAGTTGTAAATATTTTCTAACTCATTAACACATTTGGAAAATAAAATAAGTTTTTGATGAGATTTGACCAACCTCCATTGAATTATTGGAAAACTTAATATTAACTATGAAATTTACTTTACAATTTTTTCTTCAATAATATTCAAAAATATCTTGGTCTTCAATATTTGTATTAAAATATAAAAGCATTCTACACAAGATATAGAGTGGATAAATCATGGTTAAAATGGAAATGAAAGACACCCTTTCCAACCTTATATTCACCATGCCGCATTCCCTACAATTATGAAAAAATATATAGAGGTTAATACCCTACAATCTATTAGTGCCTTGACATAGACCATAGTTGAATATGGTGTTCATCTATTATAGGGTAAAAAGGGTGAGATTTCTATTTTTGATTTATCATCATAAATATGATAGTTTTGTAGGGAACTATTCAATAGACATGTGCCATATGAATCTATGATGAGGTATAGAGCATTGGGTTTATAAGTTCACAAGTAGATCATGATGATCCATGCAATGAATACACCACAATATGAGCCACATTATTCTAGTGAGTTAGAGAATATGGTCATTGCATATGCCTTAGAAAAGTACAAATTTTGTATTGATGCATAAGAAACTTTGTGCAATTCAATATGTTTTGTATTAAATTTAATATCTAGCTATATCAATCCATTGTAAACAAAAAATAAAAATAGCATGCCTTTGTTACAAATTTTTAAGTTTAATCATTTAAGGCTACATCCCATAGTCACTTTATCACATACTTTTATAGGCTTCAAAACTCATCATTGTTTATTTTAAATAAATTAATAAATATTATATATGTCAATTTTTTTCATACAATAATGTTGATCTAAAAATAATAATTTAACGTTGAAAAATAGATTGTAGAGCTTTAAAATGTAGATATATTATTGCAAGAACTATATCATTATTTTTATTGATTGTGTTTTATTTACACAAGACTAACTATTTTGGCAAGATAAAATCATTCTTATATTAATTTAATGAGTTTATCAAATATTCTTCTCATCTACGTGGATTATTCATAAATTATTTTTACTCCAATAACATATTATCTTCTATGTCCCTTAAATAAGATGATCCAATAATACAATTAATGCTATAATTTATTATAATAACATTTGTATTTACTCTAAATCACTTATTCAATCTTTCTATAGTAGGAGAAAAGTACTCTAATTCTTTCATCTATCCAAGAGGAAAATGATGTGAAGTAGATTTTGATTAAAAGAGATCAATGCATTTTAGCAAGTGATTATTATATACCATATTTTTTTTGTACTAATGTGTATACAATATATGTTTATATTTAAAAGTGGAGCTACAAGCCAACTATGAGTGTAGGAGGTCTGGTTAGTAAAGAGTTTCTATGAATTTTACTAATATTTATTCTTTTTATTAAAGAGGTATAATTTATTAAATTTTGTATGAAACTCCACCATCATTAGTTATAGATATTATGTTGTATACCTTGATGGTGTGTAGGCATATACTTGTATTTTATTTATGTATATTATTATATGTACCAACATACATTTGTAAATACATTCATTATAAATATATATGGTATTATGATGGTGAGGATCATCCTTTTCAAACTATATGTATGTTACAAGGATTTGATGGTATTTGGTACAAGTATTCAAGGTGGCACATAGATTTGCTACTAAACCCCATCACCCTACCACCTCCTCTATGAATATCACTTCAGATGGTGATTTGTTTCCTCACATATTAGCCACTAGGTGACAAGGGTGACTAACTTTATTCCAAGGGTGATAAAGGGAACATTTTCCTTTTTTGAGCATTATTTGTCTTCATATGGGATTTTTTTGATCTAAATTGCCATAAATTTTACAAATAAGATATAGTTAAAAAGATAGTTGTGTGCACTACCTAGTGGTACAAGTACTCTCATACTTTTATTGAAATCATGAAATTATTTTGGGCTATCAAGTGCATAAATCTTGACCAATTTCTCTATTTCTTGTGATATTAATTTTTATTCTACAAATAACTTTCAGTCCATCTATGCACATTTTTCAAATTTTTCCTTTGGTACAATTAATTCAAGATTTGTAATTTAGCACTTTGGTTAATTGCTTGGTTTTTATAGCACTTGGATTCATTTACATTACAAGGTATGACTTAAATTTAGGTTTCTTTGTATGTATATACAACATTTTTTATCCTTAGTTTTAAGTATATTTTGGAAGCACTTTCTTTTGTAGTCACAAATATGTAAGTGTTCTAGTCTTGTTCATGTGATCAAGAGGATTTCCAAATTTTTTATGCCATATTATTGTAATCACTTTGTATTATAAAATGAAATGGTGTTGTGTAATGTCTTCTTTCATTGTCAGGCCCAACTTTGCTAGGTGAGCATCCCTCCCTGACAATAAAAGGATCTCTAGGATTCTTGCCTCATGCATGCGTGTAATCTTGGTGCACACCATTTTCTTAGTTGTACACACTCTCTTGGTCACTTTAGATGTACAATATCCTTGTAATTTGATGCCAAATAATTTTAATAAACTTTGTGTGAATTTCCCTAGTCAACATTATCAGGGGTATTATATTATTTGTGATATTAAATCTTTTGTTTCACTTGGAGTGAGTTATGAGACACTCTTACTTTCCTATCTTTTGGTGAAAACCTTATAACCTTATTTTATCTTGGTTCCTTAGAATATTTCTTATTTATTACAACTTCAATGGTTGAGTAGTGTCATTGGGATCACTCTTTCATATTCATGTGCCATATATGTATTTTTTATTGAAAAATATTTTTTCATTGTTATATTCTAATTATTTTTTTGCTAGTATTGGTTGGGGCACTCATGAAAATTATTGTCTAGTTCTTGATCTTTATTAACATCCTTTTCAAAGGAGGATCTTAAATTGAAACACCACACTCATCCTTTCACAACTTTATGCAACCTCTTCATGCCTCATTATGTTCTTCATGTCCTAAGAGACTTTATTGTTTGGAGTCTTCATATTCCTTCATGTTCTCTTTTTTTAGAGGATCTTTCTCCCATAGGGTTTTCATCCTTTTATTTTTTTGTTGGAGATTGCATTGTTGTTGTGTATTAGTTCTTCGCATGGCCTACAAATTTCAAAATATCACACTCCCTAAGTAGCTCTTAGGGAGGGTGTTGGCATAGTTTTAGTTTCATCCCATTTACTTAGAGCTTAAATTTTACTTTCTATGACATAGTGCATTATTTTTGAAATTAAAAGTGACCAAAAATAAGGGGGTCGACCCTTACATCCAAAAGGTTGATAACCAACACATCACCAACAAAAACCAACATAGAACATTAATGAAGCAAAAAAAAACTAAGAAGTAACTTAACCACAATATTTCTACCCAAAATACTAATCAACATACTGCTATGAACAGAAAAAAACTAATCTATAGTAGAAGTCTAAAAAGTTTACCATACTACTAAAGTTCATAAAAAAACTGCTGGCATAGTTAGGCCAACCCAATTCTGAGTAATAGCTGGATACTAGCAAACCATACAAAATAATAACATAAAACAACTAGAATCCAATGATCCCTTAAAACTATAGACTTATTTCTCAAATTTTTCCTTTCCCTTCCTAGCCAATAAAACTTGAGCCCAATCATCAACAAGAAACTTAAAGAGGAGCTTATGATCCTCCATGTCCATCCTTGTTTCTTCTTTCTCCTATGCCATCAATTGGAGGGTGGTTGTTGTAGCATGAGTGACCTTTAGGGAAAATTTGGAGAAGGTGGAGAATCCTTCCTTTAAATTTTTAACCCTTTGATCCAGTTGGGCAATTGCCTCCTTTTGGTCCTCAACCTTCTCTTTGTTTTCAGTCCCACCTTTTTAACTTCCTCTTTAGCTTTTTCTGCCTAGTTATCATCTTGCAAAACCTTTGGGTTAGTAAAAACCTTGGATTTTTCCTTGACTAAGGAGGAAATGGTAATGGGGGAGGTATCCACTTTTCTACTATCTTCACAGCAGGTAATGGGTTGCAGGGTGAAGCTAGCTGAAACATGGGTAGTCTCTGTAGTGATGGCATTTCCAGCCAACACCTGAGTATTTCCAACAAACATCTGGGCATTATCAATAGAATTGTCAACAAAATTCTCACTTTTTTCTACCTCCTCTTTCCCTTTTTCTCTCTTGGAGTTAGAGTTATTCTCCTCCTCCCTCTCCCTTTCATTGTTCTTAGAGTTCTCCTCCTCTACCTCTTCAACCCTAAATCTATTAGCTTTTTGCTTATGTCTTACCTAGGATTGGGAAACTCTTCCTAACCTTATCCTACCCTTTCTACCTCCCTCCTCCTTCGAGTCCTCCTCTTCCACCTCCACCAATTTTTCAATTTTAATCTTTTTACTACCCTTTTGTTCCACAATCACTTTAGCTTTCTTCTTTTTCTTATTTTCATGGATAGGGGAAGGTCGCAGGGTATGAATTCTGGTAGCATTGCTGGTACTCAGGGGGGGAATCTGGTGGTGGCATTGGTTGTCAACCATCACCACCTTAGGGGGAAAATGGAAAGATGGAATTGGTATAGGAAAAAAAAGGCCTTGGTGAATAATGGTGAAGTTATGCCCCTTGTTCCTCTTCTCCCTAACATCATTGACCATATCCTCTAGAGAATATAGCAAAAAAATGAGATAGAAATAAAATCCCTATTTCTAAAATGATTCAAGAGGGGAAAGTGGTAATAGTAGTAAATACCAACCTGCCCTCTAGTGTAAGGTATTTCATGAGTAGTAGGAAAACATCATCCCAGGGAGGTGGCAGCCTATCCTTCTTAAATCCTCCTCTATAGCGCATTGGTTCTTTGTTATCCGCAAAAAAATTGCTCAACTGGCCTCATCTACCATTTTCATGACCTTTCTCCATTTTTTTCCCTTCATAGATAGCTCGGTGGCCATGGCAATTACTTCCTCATTTACTTGAAAAGTAATGCCATTAATGGTTACCTTGTGGTCATTCCACCCATTAATGAACTAGAGGGCACAATTCTCATCATACCCTGTCATCACCTGCATGTAAGGCATAAATCCCCCTTCCTTTAATAAGAACTAGGTAGTCTTTGAAATTGTTAGTTTTTGTGGGCTCCAACCTATTCAAGTCTCCACCCATATCTTCCCTACCTTCTTCTTATTCCCCCACCTCAGTGATGCACATCTGAACCTCCTTGTCTCTAATATCATTGCTAATACTATTAGCTTTGGACCTCTCTGCAAAGAGAAAAATAGTTTTACAAGTCCTTTTTTGAGACACTT
This sequence comes from Cupressus sempervirens, assembly GCA_028749045.1. Taxonomy (NCBI): domain Eukaryota; kingdom Viridiplantae; phylum Streptophyta; class Pinopsida; order Cupressales; family Cupressaceae; genus Cupressus; species Cupressus sempervirens. Next base: position 750,048,314 of record CM053783.1, read on the forward strand.
CAAAATCCCATGCGAATTCATTATGAGAATTGTGAATGTTTAACATCATAATTTTTACACCCCTAAAATCTCTAACAATTTGAATAATGATATTATTTGTACTTTCAAAGGGGAACTAATTTAAATTTTGTAGTATGTTACCATAATGGTGAAATGACACTCTCCTTAATTTGTATTCATTCTTTTTTCCATTTGTACAATCACGTCTTCTCCTCATTTCCCTAAAACTTTTATTAAATTTAGCAAATTTCAACTTTCTAAGCCAAAAATTGCCAAATTTGGCCACAGCCTTAAATTTTGTAGTCATAATTAATTAATACTCCTCCCTCTTTCCTTGCAAATCAAGGACATAATATCCTCATTTAGATCTTCCATATTTCTCTAGCACATGACTATCATTAATTCAAAACCCATGGCAGCTGCCACATCAGCCACCTTATTTCCTTCTTTGTAGATGTGTTGTAGGTGGACCTTCTCCATCCCTTGTAAAATATGCCTAATGTTTGTGATGATAGTTTGAATATTCCATCCCAATTGGGACACTCCATTTACCATATCAATAATTAATTTGGAGTCCCCTTCTATAGTATCTCATTAACTTGCATTTCTCTAATTAGCTGAAGACCCTAAAGCAGAGCCATAGCTTTAGCAAAATTATTACTTCCACCCCCCACCTTCGTAGAGTAAACTAACAACACATCACCATTCCCATTTCTCAGCACTAAACCCACAGCTCCTATACCCCTCTAGTAGCACCATCAAAGTTTAGTTTAAATTGTGTTAGGGTTGGTGGTTTCCATCTCATTTGTTGTCTCTTTAACACTTTTGAGTTATCAAAAAGATAAAAGTCCTCTTGAAAACCCATTTTTCAACAATCTGACGTTCTCGCCTATGTGGTTCTTCCTTCGATAACTTACATTTGGCTACCCTTATATTTTCCTTCAACAATTTCTCCATGATTCCCATAACCACCTCCATAGGTTTTTCCACCTCTTGAAATATTTTGTTGTTTCTTTCTTTCCATATATGCCAACAAATATATGGTAGAACAATTCTCCACAAAAAAACCAATTTTGGGTGGTAGAAGAGACAACTCCAATTCTCCACAAATTGACATAAGTTGTCCTTCAGAACCCAATTTAGGCCAAATTTCTCCCACATGATAGCCCAAATCTTTAAGGCATATTGGCATTCAAGGAATAGGTGAGAGATACTCTCCTCCTTTTCCTTGTAGTGATAACATCTGTTTGTGATAAAAAAAACCCCTTCTTGTTAGATTGTTTAGAGTTGAAATTTTACCATGCTGAATAGTCCACTAGAAAAAATTAATTTTAAGGAGTAGATTATTGATCCAAACCTTACTCCATAATGGTGGGCAGAAGTCCTTACTAAAGAGGTGCTTGTAAGCCAATTTTACTATAAATTGGCCACTAGAAGTTAAGTCCCAAACTCTAGTATCCTCCTGGATTAGAATTGGGGGTCTTTGTGCTCCTAACAACATTTCCAACTCCTTAAGAAGATGAATATCCTCCTAGGAGTAAGTGTCTTTACATAGTTTCTTCTACTTCCTCCCCTGGTCAATATAGTCCTCCACCTTCCTTCCCATGTCCTCCTTTTGTAACTCCATTAGTCTTTTGAATTTGCTGTAGACCAGTAGTTTCCCCCCATCCAATTATCCTCCCAAAATCTGATACTACACCCATTCCCCACAATCCACCTTGTCCCTTCCCTTAGTAAGCTTCTACTCTTGACAATATTCATCAAAATTTTGGAGCCTCTCTAGAGATCATTATTGAAGAGATTCCAAGTGAAAAGGGAATTTGACAAATATTTAGCTCTCATTATATTACCCTAGTCTATATTATCTTCTCCCAATCTCTAGCCTATCTATGTAAGGAGGGCTTTATTTAGAACACAAAGTCTTCTTACTCCCAACCCCCCTTTCCTCTTTGGCTTACAAACTTCATCCCAATTAACCAGGCTCAATTTGTTCTTCTCCTTTGTCCCTAAACAGAGAAAATTCCTTTGTATTTTCTCAATTTTGTCTACCATGTTTTGGTTAATTTTAAAAAGGGACAAGAAGTAAATTGGGATGCCCTATAGAGTTTTCGAGAGAAATTGTAATTTACTAGCATTGCTCAAAATTTTCCCTTTCCATCCTGCCAACTTCTTTTGAATTCTTTCCTCTATTGTATTCCAAAATTCATTATTCACCTCCTTAGTGGTTAACGATAGGCCAAGATAAGTATCTGGGAGGTTGGGAGACTGACAACCTAAAATGTTTCTTATCTTCCTTTGTAATGAGGCATCAATATTAAAGAAATAGATCTTACTTTTATAGTAATTAACTTGCTGGCCTAAACTTTCTTCATAATTACAGAGAATAGTCTTCCAAGCTTCAGCTTCCATAATTGAGGATTCTCCAAAAAGGAAAGTATCATCAACAAATTGTTGCAGCACTTCAGTATTAGCAGTGGTAGCAGGCTTAATCCATTTAACACATCCTATATTAAAAAGTTTAGAGAAAGACCTCCCCAAGACCTTAGAAACCATAATAAAAAGGTAGGGTGATAGTGGTTTACCTTGTCTTAGTCCTTTCTGCACTCCAAAATTGCCGTCAGGAGAGCCATTTAAAAGAACATAAAACTAAACCAAGCCTACCATCATCTTAATTAGATTTATGAATTTTTCATTGAACCCCACTCTTTTGAGCACATCATAGAGGAAGTCCCACTTCACCTTATCATAAGCCTTGGAGATATCCAACTTGAAGGCCATTCCAGGTCTTTTATTTTTTTCTATTGAATGGATAATCTCATGTGTGGTTATCGTTGCATCTAGGATTTGTCTTCCTAGAACAAATCCCTTCTGTGGAGTACCAATAATTTTTTCTAGAAATGGCTTTATCCTATTGACCAAAAATTTGGCAAAGATCTTATATATTGTATTGCACGAATTTATAGGCCTGAAATCCATTAGGCTCATGGGTGTCAGAGTATTGGGGACTAAAGCAATAAAAGTCTTATTAATCCTTTTTAACATCTTCCCAGTTTTAAAGAATCTCTGGTAGCCCAAACCAGTTCACTTTTAACAATTTCCTAGAAGTGCCAGTAAAAACCTAGAGGGAAACTATCTAGACCTAGGGCCTTATATACTTTCATAGAAAAAACAACACATTTAACTTCCTCCTCTATGATGTTTCCTAGAATGTGGTTGTTTTCCACTGCACCTAGCACCTGTGGGATCATATTAATCAAACTTCTTCTGATAATCAAATTTCCTGCATTGTTATCCTTAATGTAAGCCTTTCTAAAATATTCCACTGCATTTCTTCCCATGTCCTCCTAGTCCTTATAAACCTTTCCTCCTTCTCCTTCTAATATACTTATTGCTTTTCTTCTTTTATGATTGAAGGCTAACTTCTGAAAGAAAGTAGTGTTTTTGTCACTCTTAGTTAACCATTGGACTCTTGATCTTTGTTTCCAAAAAAATTCCTCCCTCAACATAATATCCTTCCATTTTTTAATATATTCCTCTTCTTCTTAAGTTGCACTTTCAAGGTTTTTTCCTTTAGAAATTTCCACTTGGAGCTTTCTAAGTTTTTCCTCCACTTCTCCTTTGATTTTGAACAAGTCTCCAAAGGAACTCTTAGCCCAGCACTTGACGTTTCTTCTTATATTATCAAGCTTTTGGGTCAGTCTATACATTGCAGTGCCATCTAACCTTATATTCCACCATTCCTAAATTCTATCTTTGAATTCTGGGTGAGATTTCCATATTATTTCATACCTGAAAGGTTTCAGTCCACCTTTTAAACCATCTTCCCACAGAAATATTAAAGGGGAATGATCTGAAGTAGTTCTAGTAAGGTTCTCCAGCAGGGAATTACCTAGTCGATTCCAGTTCCCTGTCATCCTTAGCCTATCTAGTATAGCTTGGATAAGATCAATCCCTTTTCTATTATTGGTCCAAGTAAATTGGTTCCCTCTCAATTCCACACCAATAAAATCCATTCTTCTCATAAAGTCATTAAGATCTTGCAAACTTTCAAGGCAGTCCCTGTTTCCTCCTAATTTCTTTGAGTGATAAAGGGGGGTATTAAAATCTCCCATACACATTAATTGTTTATCTTTCATATTTTCTAGAATCCCTACTAGCTTTTCATATGTTGCCTTTCTCCCTACCTTACTATTAGAAGCATATATATTTATAAGCCTCCAATGTTGACTACTAGTTTGGAATTCTGTTATTATGAAATTTCTATCCTACCATACTTCAACCCCCATCATAGAACATGGGTTCCACATGGTAGCAATGCCCCCCGAGGCTCCTTCAGCATCCATATGCATGTAAGTAGCACCCGATCAAACATGACTAGCAACTCTATCAAAATTAGCAGTAGACATTTTAGTTTCTTGTATTAACACACAATCTACCTTTTCCTAAAATATGCACTATTTTAGAGCATATTTCTTTTGGAGATTATTTAACCCCCTTATATTCCAAGAGAGGAATTTCATTTCTTACCTTTGGTTACAATCTCTAGTGTAAGTTTCTTATAATTGGCCATGTCCCTTATTGCTTGTTTGGTCCTGGTTGCTTTGCTAGTCAATCTTCTACCTATCCCACATGCCCCTACATCTGGTTTCCCCCCCCCCCTTTTCTTCCTTTACTAAACCTCTCATTCCCCATTATCCCCCTCTTGTGGTGAAGTGGGGCTTAGTTCTTTTTCAGCCTTTTCGATGCTTTCCATCACTTTAGTTGTTATCTCCACTGGAGAGGATTTTATCATCCTTATGGGGGTACATACCCTCTTCTGGGTAGCACCTTCTGTGGCCATTAGTTCTTGGAGGTCCTCTCCTCCCTATTTTAATGGAGAGTGAGGAAGAGGGCAGTTAACCATTATTTCTCCTTCCTCCATCATTTCTCCTTCCTTAAGTTCCCCCATTGGTAAACTCAATAGTTCCTCTAGCTCACATCAAAAGGGATATTCATCTATTTTCTTGTTCTCTTCAAAAGCTTCCCCCTCCCCAAGATCAATTTGCCCCCTTGGTCCTTTGCCTGGGGTGGTTTGCACCAAGTTATCCTCCATTTTTTGTGCATCAATAGTCTCCTCCTCCAATCTTGGGGCTTTTGAGGGTTCCCCCATAGCTTCTATTACAATTCTTGGGGAACCTGTTAAAATCTGAAAAGATTAATAACCTAGAAGACTAGTGCAAAGAGTAAATATCTAAACTGTGAATGCAAATGATACAAAATCAAAATACCATCATAGAATTAGTCTCCAAGAGAGTAATGCAAATGCTGGAAGCAAAATAGCATTAAGAGGATGCAAAAACAAGAGATACAAATACAAGCCAGGTAGCATGCTTATATAGGCTAGGAAGAGGGAGGAGGTGGCAACACCAACCAATGAGGAGCAACCATCTATTGGACTAAAGATAGAAAAGTATCTTCCCAAGATAGCTAATGGATGCTCACATGTAGGAAGGTGACACCACACAACCATTCACCTAATAAGACATGCTTTATTAACCTAAGCAAGATTATTAAAAGTGTAGGAAAAACCTATCAAAATAGGAAAAATAAAAAACTACACTAACAGAACCTTCCTTTTGTTTATTCTTCTACACTTGGTCTTTACAGTCTACAATAAGGTGTCCAAATTGACCACATTTTTGACTGAACAGGCCCACATTCTCATATTCAGTGGGTTGAACTTTGTCTCCCCATTTAAAGGGATATTCATCCATTTTCTTCTTATCTTCAAAAGCTTCCCCATCGCCAAGATCAATGTACCCCCTTGGTCCTTTGCCTAGGGTGGTCTACACCAGGTTATCCTCCATTTTTTGTTCATCAGCGATCTCCTCCTCCAATCTCGGGGCTTTCAACGGTTCCCCCACAACTTCCCTTACAATTCTCAGGGAACCTCCCTTTTTTTTATTCTTCTACACTTGGGCCTTACAATCTATAATAAGGTGTCCAAATTGACCACATTTTTGATAGAATGGGCCCACATTCTCATATTCAATGGGTTGAACTTTCTCTCCCCATTTGGTTTATTAGTTGCAAAACATTTAATAATGTTCATAGTGCATTTAATATTTTTATGAAGGGTTTTTGTGATCCTACCTCATCAAGTTTCCTATATAAGAAATGTCTATGTATATTTTACGAGATCTCATTATCTCAACCTATTATTTTCTTCTAGAAAATACCACCTCTCTATTGGTTGTATTTGTTTGTGAACTATTTTTATTTGAAGGTTGTAATCTTGGATGCTCTAGTATTTATTATATATGTATTAAAAATATATGGTGTACTATAGGATAAAGTCCCCTGCAAAAGTATTAATTTAATTAAAAGAAGTTGACAAAAAATTGTCACCTCATGATAAATTATGTTTTTCTAGAGATGTTTAACTTCAAAATGTTACTATAAAAAAAGATTCATTGGTTCTCTTTCCATTGAGATATTGAGCTTAGATAATGGCAGGGGGGATTAAGGCCAATCATTTACTATCTTTTACATGATACCCTATTGACCTTGATTTTTATTTTTATTTTAAATTACTATCTTAAACTTCATCAAGAGCTCTAATTTTCATTAGTTTATATTATTTTGAAACAAAAAATAGGAAGTCCATTGCTATGCAATTCATGGTCATTTCCTTCTTAAAAATGGGATGCAGGTTTGTACATCTACTGAATCATAATATGAAAGCCTATGTAAGACTAAACTATTATAACATAATGATCTAACTTAATATATCTAAGGCTATCAAACAAGTATTGGTAAATACTTGTATCATAGCTCTATTTAATGGATCATTGCCATTGGTTATATAGTGGACATAGTGGGATTATCACTTTTTGAAAGAAATTACCATACCATCTCAACCTTGTGAATAAATATCATTGAAATGGATTATGTGGCCAAATGATATGACATATAATTAATGATCTAAAAATAATTTTTTCTTGGAGACAAAGAAAGCTCACAAGTTTAAATGCAAAAAAATACACACCATGACATTACAATTTATAGTACACTAAAATTTACCAATTTATGTCAAATTGAATAAAATTTATTACACTAAGCATAGTTCACAATCATCTTTAGGTTGAAAGAAAAATAATTAAAATGACCAACAAGGCAAGGGAACCTAGAAAAGTTAAACTATACATAAGCTTTGAGATCTATTGGTCAAACACAACAAAATCCTATTTAGGGATAATTTTTTTTAAAGAAATAATCATGAAAGTAGTAGGGACCATGAAAAAGGCTTACATTAACATGATCATCTATTTGGAAGAAATGAGGAAAACTCTTTTGTACAAATTTAGATAGCTTATAACTTAACCCCATTGTAGAACGTACATAATGTTTTAGATTACGATAAAAGTAGGTTTTGAAGGGACCTCGAAACCCTTTAAAAAAAAATAGAAAGATAGAGCAAGACAGCCCAACCAGGAAAAAACCTGCAACAAACTGAAGAACAGTATCAAAATTAGGTTTTATAGGGACCTGAAACCACTAGAAAAGTCCAAAAACAAACTAACCCAGGTTTTATAGGGACCTGGAACCACAAACAGTCTAAACTATAAAAAACCAGAGTCCCCAACCAGCGACCAATACATAATGTTAGCCTAGCTACAATGCTTTCAAATGATCATGTACCCCACAAAATAGTCAATAAGATTATATTACTAAAACCATTTGAAAGAATATACTAGATTTAGAGACCAAGAGAACAACACATAGAATATCAAATGAATTTTATATCTAGTAAAACACTTTAGTAAAAAACTTATATAATCAATTTTTGATTTGTTTTTGTAGACATGATTATTCATTCCAACCCCTATTAGATCCTCCTAACCACAAAAATAAAATATTTAATGATATTTTGAGTATAATCTAGATAGGTGACCTCTTGATAAGGTTGAATGCTTCACCCTTGTGAGCATCACCTTGATAGAATGATTAATAGTGATATCATTTATTTTCATGAGACATGAGTTCTTATGGACCACTACTTAAGAAATATGGATCAATGAGTTTGACTTGAAAACTACATAGTTTAAATTAATTTAGTCAACATGCTATTTATGTGAGCTTTTCTCCCTAATAATAAAAGTTTATGATAGAAATTTGTTATCCCTTCATCTTGTGCTTTTCTAGATTATGTAGATATTATCTGAAATCACAAATAGCAAGTGACCTTGTATTTTTTTCCCTCTTGTTATCTCTATTTTTTTATTTGCATTATAGTTTCCTTTCCTATTTTGTTGGGAGTGAGGGCTCTTTGATTTCATGTGGAATCAACTGTTCTTGATTTTCACTCTTTACCTCTCAGTTGCATGTTGGCCATCTTTTTTATCCTCAACATAAAATGTGGTTACAAGGGCGAGATCACAATCTTGTTTATGTAATCCTCTTCTCATGATCACATAGGCATTGAGACTAGAGTAATGCCTTGGAGTATTTTTATACTGACAAGGTTTGAGTTATATGGTCCTAATAAGCATAAGTGTGAATTTTATGACTGTTAGGGTTATTTTAGAAAAAAATGGATGGTTATTTGAGGTCTCCTTTTAACAAGCTTGATAATTCTCATATATTTTCTTCCATAAAATTATTCTCATTAATATATGCATGAGTTACATATTGAATAGGAGAGTTGGGATGATTTTTGTGAGTGGTCATAATGCACAATTCAATATAATGCATATTTTACATGTGGAATGGAAAATAGATGAAGAAACATTTATTTTGAATTTTCTGAAATAAACTTGTGATAATTATGTTTAATAGCAAGGATTTCTTATCTATGCCTTTGTAGCTATATTCTTTTCATGTTTTAAAATATTGATTAAAGGGTTGAGCATTCCATCTAACAGATCACAACATATCCATTTTGTGCATGCCTTGGCATCCCTTCATCATGTGTAACAAGACATGTACTAAAGCCTTGAATTCATTATGTGAATGTTATATTAATGTTAACTAAATCCTTCAAATTAAATTTATTGATACATATTATTAAATAATTCATACATTTGATATACCATTCTTAAAATTTTAGGTTTATAATTTTTGTTTAAGATTAGATAAATTATCACAATTGCACAATCTGAAAAAAGATAGTGGAATCAATTTTGTAATTGAAGGTAACTTTTGTTAGACTAATCTAGTCATTGGCTTGGTTGGCTGACAAAGTGGTGAGAAGGGAACTCAAGCATTGAGTGAGAATTGAGGTGTTATCATTGATTGACAATTGATTAACAAGAAGACTAAAGTGTTGCAAGTAAGGAAAACCACTAGTAGACTAGCATGCTGGTCTCAATAAAGGAGAAGAAGATGAAAATCCCATGATAGTAAGATAGGTATGGAAGTTGAATAGTCATAACTAAGTCACCTTTGATGTGAAAAAACATGGAGAAGGTCTGATAGAGATGTGACATGCATGCAGAGAGAAGCGGTAGATGTGATAGAACAAAGCAAGAAATTGAGCTTGTATGTAGACTTACAAATGGATAGGAAGTCCTACATGTATAGGAACCTAAGTATAGGTAGTCATGTGTATTTTTTGAATATGCTCGCTATGTATTTCAAATTTCAAATTCATAGTTTGAGTGAGATAATTTTTGGGTTTCTACCCATGGAGTGGATGAGTGAATTTAATGTCACTCATTCTTCAATTTTGAATTTGTTGTCAAGCTTTTTGTTTCTTGTCAATCATAGATTTGTAGAAGGTAGAAAATAAAATAATATAGTGTGTGATAGTCGGCTAGTGCTTAAGCACATAAAGGAGGAAGTGAATAGAGTGCATTTACTAACTCAAGCTAGAACAATGGAAGGAGATCAAAGTATCTTCATGAAGCATCATAGTGGATCTACAAGTAAATTTGTCCACTTGTTTCGATCCAATCCTTATTTTTCTTTCTTACCATTGCAACTATTGTAAACCTAAAATATGGAAGACTCATAATACTTCTTTGAAATCCTCTAACAAGGAATCTCTCATAAAGGGATCAAAATCCTATAACAAGGTAGTCTTGACAAGCTATTGTAATCCTAACTTATAATGTACAATCTTAATAGGATGAGTTCTCAAAAGGAACTATTGTAAGCCTAAACAAGGCACCCTTTTACTTGCAAGAAAAGGCTAGTGGTTATATTAATCCCATCATGGCTTTCATTCTTAGACCAAAGGCTTCTATGTATAAATACATGTGTCATTGATGTAAGCAACTTTGTGATTTTGTATGGTTTTACTATAATGCTTTTGTTATTGCTTTAATTGTAAAAGAACTAGTAAAAAGTTGTGTAATCAAGATGGTTTCATTACTTAGTAGAATTGAATGTACTAATTCACATCCCCATCGACTATATTGATTGGGACCAATAATTGGTATCATATCCCAAAGCCTAATAGCTACAAGCTTGATAGCTTGAGGGAAGATCACATGACAATCATTAAATGTAAGATGCAACTTGATGAATCCCTAGACACTATATTAAAGACAAACTAAGAGAATATTTACCTAAAAGGAAGAATTCGATAAAGAAGCTAGGAGAAATCCAAGGGTTGATAGAGAAACTTGAAGAGAAAAGTGGTTCTAAAGAATTTGAGGAAGAAATCTTAGAACCAAGGACCAAGAATGAAAAGTTAACCAAAAGGATCAAAACCTTGAAAAGGAACAAGAACATGCAACATTGAGAATGAGTAAAGCACATGATGAGAAAGGAAATGCTATCCTTGAAAGAGATCAAGCTTATGAAGAACTCAAAATGGTTGTAAAAGATAAACAACAAGCAAAAGATATTTTGAAAGCCAAGGAAGAAGAAATGACCATGATGGAAGAACAACATCAGTATATCAAACAAGAAAATAATACCTTGCAAGAGCATTATCATAAAAAAAAATAGGCAATTGATAGTTCTAAATGTAGAAGATAAACAACTGGAAGAGAAAGTTTGATAAATGTTGGATGAGCTGAAGAATACCAAAGAAGAAAATAAAATACTAAAGAAGTAAAATGAAAGCTTCAAGAAACTAGAGGATCAACTAAAAGTGTTAGTTTGTGGTGACTAATCAGGGAAGTATTGTACATACTGTTGGAAGCATGAATGCTGATGATATTCTTATGGGGGAGTATTGTAGATATGTTACTAAGATGATATGTTACATTCATGACTGAGTTTTTCATTGATGCCTATGTAACAGTCTTCTGTGGTATCTGACAGAAGAATAACGAAAAGATCAAGTTGGTACAGATGACTAGTTGAGTATTATTACTATATGAGGTTATGGAAGATACTTTTGAGTATCTAGTATATATAGTTAACATTGGATGAATAAATGATAGGTTTAAAAGAAGTTATGTAAGTTTTGGTGATGTCTTCTGAGATAGATTTTATAGAGGCATGTTCTAGTAAACTTGTTATATCTCTTAGTAGAATTGTTATTCTAAGAATCGAGGTTGAGGATATGAAGAAGACATGTTGGTGATTAAATGGCTAAGTTTTTTCATCATAATATTGCATGTACAAAAAGTTATTGAGTTTGCAAGGTGGAATATTAATGTTATCACTAAGTGTAACATGTTCTTAATGTGGTCCTATAATAATTAATTGAGAGGGTCTAACAACCCACTTAGGGAATTGTCTTATGGACTTAGTATAAAGGAAGAACATTTTCCTTTATCATATGTGATGTGAGTGGATTGATAAAGAAGTGATTATAAGTAGCAAAGAGACCAAAATGTGAAGTTGAGTAGAGTAGAGAAGAAGTGAAGGAAAATTCATTGCCAAGGTTTTGCTAAGTAATCTGAGGTTTTTTATTTGGATTAAAGGTGTGTGACCTAGTCTAAAAGGTTTGATAGTGATTAGTTTGGTTGATAGAATAAAGGAAAGAGGAACATAACTATAAAATGCATGCTTGAATAGTGAGGTCTTCTTGTAGTTGAAATTGCATGTTTGGGTAGTGGGCTCTTCCTAACATGGATTCAAAGCCTCCTAATAGGGACTCATATGTACTAAATGTTGTAATAGACTCCTAATAGGGTCCATCCTATGACAAGGAATATTTATATTAGTACATCATCTTGTGGGCATCATTCCCACAGGGGTTTTCCCTTTGATCAAGGGTTTCCCTAGTTAACATATTTGGTGTAATTATCTATGTGCATCTTTTTATGCTTGCTTTTTACTTTGGTTGAATGGTTGAGTTTGTTTAAGGATGATAAATGTTTTAATCATTGGATAACTGATCCCCCCCCCGCCCCCCTCTTAGTGATTTTGGTGGACTATTGTTTCTAACACATACTCTATAATTCCTTGGCAAGGTTTGGTGGCAACAACCCCCAACATAGTTGTGGCCAATAGGCCATGGCTTTTAGGGGTGTAGCCCATGAGAAATTTTTTTGGGGGGCTATTATATTAGCATTTTTGGGCCAACTTGTTATAACTAATTCTAACCCTAAAGTGGCAAAAATACTTGTATAAAATGGCTTATGGTTATGGATTTCATAAGATGTGATGTGATATTTTCTTCTTGTGGTGGTATTGACCTATAAGGTATTAAAAATTGTAATCAAGTTGTAATCATTGGATAATAATAATATTGGACTCACTGTTTGGTGGATGTAGCCCAGGGATTGGGTGAAACACATTAAATCTTGGTGTCTTATGTTCACTTCTATGTGATTTATTATTTCTTGATATTTCTTATATTTGAATGTAATTGTTATTTTCTATCTATGGTTAATCCTAACAAAAATCTCAAAAAAGGACTACAGACACAACCTATCTAGGATACGAAGGAATCAATACAACAAAGAAAGGAAAATGTTCAAGGGAAAAAGACTCAAACTCCACAAAGATAAGAAGGACACCAAAGAAAGGTATATTATCAAATAAAACTACTTACATTTTTTGTGGTAATGTAGGACACAAGTCAAGTATATGTCAGCACAAGGAAGTAGCACCTAGTAGTTAGCATCCCTAGAGAGGCTACTACAATATTTGTCACCTGTATGGACACAATGCACATGAGTTTAGAGATCTTGAAAATTATGCAAGAGAGGAAGGTTACTATTACAATTATAACATTTATGGTCATAGTGCCAAAGATTGTAGATTGAAATCTCAATCATATCACTCATCTCCAAATTATGGGAGCCACACTACAAGTGAATATGTGAGACAAGTTTGCTTCACCTATGGTAATGATGGTTACATTAAATGTAGTGCCTACCCCTACTTTACTTTTTATTTTATATTGCCAAGCTCTTTTAGGCTAGTCTTATGGTTATGTTTTATGATTTACTGATACTTGGTTACCTGATTTGATTGGATGTTATTTCATACTCAGTTTATCTATTTTAGGAGCTACTTCATACTTGGTTATTTCATGTGTTCATGCTTATGTTTGAAACTCAATAGGGAAAGTAAACTCTAAGGGGGAGGGGTGTGGTGGGGTGAATCAATCCTTCAAAACTTTAACCATAAAATCATTCACTACACATCCATCTCATAATTTCCATGTAAAATGAAATAGCTAGCTAAAAATATTCATCCATAGTATGAAAGAAAATGATATTCAACACATATATGACACAAGATATTTGGTGATGCAGGAGCATCCTAGGCTTTTTTATATACTGCATGTTGGGGGTATTTAGCTTTGGAGTTGTGGACTTAGCCACCAAAGGAGTGGTACTTGGTCATTGTTAAAATTAGTGTTAGCCAAGGTACTCGATCATTGAAGGGGCTCGGTCCTTGAAGAGCTTGGCATTCATTGTTGTGATCAACATGTATTGGTTGCTCAACATTTGTTGGTTGCTCAGCATGTTTTGGCTACTCAATATATGTTGGTTACTCAGCAATGCTTGGAAATTTTCTGACACTTGACAGTGTGTTGGTACCGACTAGAGTTCTTGCTACATTTGGCATGTGATTGTGATGTGGATCAATCTGAGAGTTTGTGTGGACCTATAAGTAGTTTTGGTTATCTCTTCTATGTGTTTAATATGTGTTGTAAACTTGGGGCTTGTCCTAAGTATTTTTGTGTAGTTATCACATGTTAACTTTGGGTTAATGTGAGGGTTATCATTTTGTATTTAATGTTTGTTGTGAGATGACTTCTGGCTTATATATGCATTTAATGCAAGGATTTTTATTTAATTTGTAATTTCTAGCCTGACTTGTGGCTTACTTGCATATACATAAGGAGTCCTATGGAGTCTTTAGATATGATCATCCATCTTGGAGAAGGATATGAAGTGGAGAAGTGAACTGTGAAGAGCTAGTAGTTGTGGCTTGGAAAATAAGGAGATTGCTTGGTGGGCTTGCAAGCACAAGTTAAGATCTTCCTTGGAGGTTTCTACCAAAGTGTAGATCTAGAATAGCTGGGGATTAGTGTTGTGAATTGAATCTTATGGTAACTTGTATAGCTATTATTATATTTGTTGTTACATTTGGCCCTAACCTGGAAGGCCTTACAGTCAGGCATACTTCATGTAAACAATTATTTTATAAATAAAGAGTTGTGATTTGGTATTAGAGCTTGCATTATTTTTATCTTGTGTTGTGTTTTTATTATGTGGTTATTGTTGGGGACTAAGACGTCTCCTTTGGGGATTCTCCTACCTTGCACTGCATCATTTGGTATCAGAGTAAAGGTTGTTCCTAAGTGTGTAGATTGATCATTGAAGTTGAGGCAATTTTCACTAGGATTGTGGGTTGGAGAGGTTGATTTGGTGGAGCCGATTGATCTTCTAGATTTAGATCTATTTCTTAGGGTTTGTAAAAATCTTAGAAGATTCCTCCAATAAGATTGGACCCTAGGGTGATTGGTGGTCTCAGTGATGCTTTGGAAGGACGCATCTGCATTGATGAAGAGTGACACGATTGCTGAAATCATGAGTGCTTTATGTGGCATACAAAAGAATCTGGGTACTAAAGGTAGTTATGAGGAAGTTTTCAAAGACTTTTAAGTTTCTGGATCGAGTGATAAGGACAAAATTGATCTTGTGGAGAGACCTATTAGAATTAGGGCTGGTCAATTTGCTTGACCTAGATCTTAGTTGAAGCTGAAGCATGAGATGGAGGTTTCTATTTTCTTAGTTACTTTGAATCTTAAAGACCTAATTAATTGGAATGGTGAATTGGAAGACAACTCTGAGGTTGAGGATATTGAGGATCCACTTAGAGTGAGGTTGGCACAAACTAAGTTGAAGGGACATGTTGCTTTTTGCTGGAAGGAATTGCAAAGAGACGGAGAGGAGGAAGGTGAAATAAAGATCTCTAGATGGAGATTGATGGTGACTAAACTCACTAATAAAATTGAACTCAAATTTTGACAAATTTTGGTCAAAATTTTGACCCAACTTTGTCAAAATTTTGACCAAGGAGTTTGTCAAAAATTGAGTTTGTGGTAAATTTTCTCGTCAAAATTTCGACCAATACATTTGTCAAAAAAATTTAATTTTTGCTAGCTCTAATTTGTCATTGTTGGTCAAAATTTCCACCAATGTTTGGTCAAATTTTTTTAGAATTGGTGGAAATTTTGACCAATTCTTGGTAGAAAACTATCAAGAATTGGTCAAAATTTCCACCAATGTTTGGTCAATTTTTTTATATAATTGGTGGAAATTTCAACTAAGTCTTGGTAGAAAACTATTAAGAATTGGTCAAAATTTTCACAAATATTTGGTTGGAATTTTCTTATAATTGGTGGAAATTTTGACCAAGTCTTGGTAGAAAACTATTAAGAATTGGTCAAAATTTCCATCACCAATGCTTGGTCGAATTGTTTTTATGTTGTATCAACAAATTGTTTCTTATCCAAGCCAATTAATTTGCAACCTTTTAAATCTCTGCAAAGATAAAGTTGGAGCAGGAAAAAATTTCTTCTCAAAAGTGTCCTCTAATTGTAAAGTATCGATTCCATTATCTGTTCAACAAATAAGACATATCTAGTTCAATAGATAATGGAATGGATGCTTTACAATCAGAGGACACCTTTGAGAAGAAAAATTCTCCTTCTCCAACTTTATCATTGCAGAGATTTAAAAGGTTGCAAATTAAATGGCTAGGATAAGAAAAAATTGCTTGCTACCACATGGAACAAATGGACATTTATACATAGGGCACCATCAATTATGTGAGTGATATAGATGCAGCCAAATTTTTGGGGTTAAAAGCCACCAATTAATATAAGGTTTCTAATCTCCACGAGGTCAACATTGTGGTTGTAAGGGTTGTGGAGAGGGCACTTCTTCATTGTCTACTTCATCACTGATTGACTTGCACCACTAACCAACAATCTTCATCTTTTTTTTTGGGCTGAGAAATATATATTAAATAGTGTACCATACCACCAATGATTGGTTGAAAACTAAGTTGTTTTAAAACAAAATAGAGTGGGCGAATCCCCAATGAATGCAGGTGAAAGAGCTCATTATAAGTAGCAATTGTCCCATGAGTTATGTAATAATAATTGGCTATTCATCCAAGATTAGTAACCTAGAAATATCCACTTTTTCAATCATATTTCACTAAATTATTTTTGTCCAGGATAGTTGTAGCCGAATGTATATGTTAACATAAATAGTTCAATTATCAAAAGCACTAAAAAATATCATTGAAGTAAAATGAGCAGTCCTATGTGTCTAACAATATTATAGCAAAAATTACTCTCAAAAATTGAAAACCAACATTATGCTTACCAAGTCTGCCCTTCTTTCTTCTAAGGTATTATCTTTATCTAAAGCATTAATAGATAGACCAATAAGCACAAAGTGAAGGGTGTAGTCTCATCCCTCATTCTGGTTGCTGCCACTCTTTATTGGTGTTGCTAGCTAAAAGTACAAAGTTGTGTCACCTTTCAAGCTAACTTATCAAAACAACTGAATTTGAGTATTTCTCTCTAAAAGTAAAAAAAAAATTCAAACATATGATCTAGAGAAATTCATTCTAGCTAAGTTATATATGGTCTCACACTTTTCAAATTGGAAATATCTATTAAATGCATGTTTTATACTAGTTTGTATCCAATTACTAAAGAAATTATATTATTTCAAAAAAGTAGAGTTTCAATAACTCTTACTATTTTTTGTGATATTTTTTAATAACATATAAAACCCATTTTATAGAGCTCAAATTCAAAAATATTCTCATATAGAATTTATAGTGTTTTAATTAGATATAGTATATTGTAATTAAAAAATTCTAAAAGAACATCATTTAACAATAAAAAAATGTCCATTTTTAGAAAGAAAAATATATTAAATAATATCAAATATATTTAAAAATTATATGACATTCTAAAGGAGAGATTCCGCTTCTAAAATATATAATTTTTCTTCTAGTTAGAATAGATTTGTTTTCAAAAATGTGGTGGGAGATGAAAGCTATCAATTTTAGGTGAGTTGATATTTGAATCATTATAAAAGAACAAATATAGGTCTAAAGTTCATTTTATTTTTGAATGTTCTAGCTATATATGTTATATATAACATAGTCTAAGATCAAAGGGAAATAAGTGTATTTCCATATAGTTTTGTGGTGGGAACTAAACCCCTAATTTTCAACATTTTTGAGCAGCTAAAAAATTACCTATAAAAATTAGGAAAATATATCAATTCTTATTTTAAATAATTAATAAAAATTGTAATCCTAAGCTTCAGCCATTTCTACACATTTCATTAGTTTATTTTATTTTCAAATTCAAAATATTAGTACCAGTTTTATGTCATTAAAAGTGAATAGTTATACTTTTGTTAGCCTTTTCCATTACAAAAGGGTGACATAGCTTTGTACTTTTACCCTGCTATGTCTACCTTCAAACAAGGCCCAAAGCAACTCATTTTGACAAATATAATCACATTGTTATATGTTTGGCTGACAAACATTATCAAATACAAGCTTTCCTACCATTAGTTCCAACCAAGAAAAGGAAGAAAGCATTTCAGAGAAACTTAAAAGTAAAAGAGGAAGAGGAAAATTGATACATCTACCACCAGTTAAAAAGAAACTCATTATGACATTCAACTGTTATCATGCATCATGTGTGATTAAAAATATATTGTTTGTGATTAGATAGTGGTAACTCCCATCCTAGTCTAGTTCAGAGAACTTAATTTTCTATTTAGCATAGACTAACAATGAAAGAAACTTTAAAAAATAACTAACTAAATGCTTAACCATAATTTGAATGGGCTTATTTACATTATTGGTATCATTTGCACCATTGTCTAAATGTAGCTCAATAGTTTCTATAGCACTTGGACCTATATCTTTGGCTTATTTTGCTTAAGTATTCCCTTACCAACATCTAGATTGTCACAAACAAGTAGGGAATATCATCAAATGTTCAAGATATTTTAAAATCTCAACTATTATCCTTCTATGTTATTCCTGATCGATTTGGTGTTATTGATTCTATCAAAATGTTGTGTACTAGGATTTAGTTTTGTTTGTGATGTTTTAACAATTTTTGGGTGGCGCAGAATGCAACAAAAGTAGAATCCAAATGGTTGGCTTGAAATTCCATAAGACTAATCAATGAGATAATACTCTATAACTCTACCTGATACTTTTATTTTAGTATCAATTAAAAGTTGTCATGTTTGAAATCAATCTATGCAAATTTACATTTTTCTAATCATGAATGATACTTCATCACTTTACTTTCTACTAAAAAAATTGCATGAAAACTACTTTTTATGCTTGCATACCAATTACATGCCAAAATAAGAAAATCCTTTGGTAGCCAACCTAGCTCAGTAGAAACTAATTATGAAGTGATTTCTTGTGTTAACCAATAGAATCTTGGTTAACACTACAAACTTACAAAATTCCTTTGGTAACCAAGTGAACTTGGTTAACACTAACTCTATTCAACTTTCCCTTCATTAACCGAGTGAGCTCAATTAACACTCTTTTTTGCTTAACTTCCTTCGACACTCAAGTGAGCTTGATAGAAACTATCTTCTACATAGAGTAAACTTAGGAATGCTCAGTAGACTAGGAAAATTGTCTTCGCTAACCAAGTGAGCTCAGCATGCATTGACTATCAACTGATATGACATTTGTGTAACATCAAAGACAACACACAATTAATAAATTGTATCCAACAATCTCCCTCTTTGGCATTGATGGAAACACAACATGTCATAGCACAATGAAATTTTGAGAACAAGACTCCCTCTATCAGAAAGTTTCTCCCTCTTAGATTTTATGTAGAAAACTTCTCCTACAATGTTCTCCC
Organism: Cupressus sempervirens; assembly: GCA_028749045.1. Classification (NCBI taxonomy): domain Eukaryota; kingdom Viridiplantae; phylum Streptophyta; class Pinopsida; order Cupressales; family Cupressaceae; genus Cupressus; species Cupressus sempervirens. Next base: position 750,067,596 of record CM053783.1, read on the forward strand.
TTTGTGAATGAATTTCTTTACTTCTCTCTCTGCAAAATTTTAGAAAGGTATGATAGTAAACTTCTCCCTCTTTAACAACACATGCCAAAGACAATTCTGATTAGTGCTAATGTACCTTGAGTACAGATTTATTTGCAATATGTCCTTGTCAATATTGCATCAACTGATTAATTTTCAACCTAATTCTTTTTGATGCATCACTAAACTTTATTTAGTGAGCTCCAGATAGGGGAATAAACCCTAGCTTACCTCTTAGATACCAAAATGCATCCTTAGGTAATGGCTTGGTGAATATATCTACAATTTGTTCTTTTGTATGCACATATTCCAATCTGATTTCTCTATCCTGTACTAATTCTCTTACAAAGTGATATTTGATAGAAATGTCCTTTGTTTTGGAATGCATCACTTGATTCTTTGATATGTTGATTGCACTTGTGTTATCACTGTGGCTCTTTGATTTCAACCTCCATTCTTTCCAACAACTATTTGAACCAAACAATGTTAGAATAATTCACTGTTGCTGCTACATATTTTGCTTCTACTATGGATTGAGATGTGTAGTTTTTCTTCTTACTTGTCCAAGATACTAGCCTTTTACCAACAAAGAATGCTCCACCACTAGTGCTTTTTTTGTTATCAAGATTTCCTGCCCAATAAGCATCAGTAAATACTTTTAGGTCAAGGTTACCTCCAAGTTTGTACCATAAGCCATAGTCTTCAATACCTTTCAAATATCTCAAGATTCTTTTTATTCCCATCATGTGGCTTTCTCTAGGTTTAGCTAAGAATCTTGCTACTATCCCAATAGCTAAGGCAATATCAGGCCTTGTATGTACCACATATTGTAATTTCTCAATCATTGATCTATATAAGGCTGATCTACTTCTTTGGAGTCATCATCTTTTGTAAGCTTAATTCCAGTACACATGGGGGTTTCAACTAGTTTTGAATCTTCCATTCCAAATTTCTTGAGTATCTCTTTGATGTGCTTAGATTGAGTGATATAGATACCAATTTTATTCTGATGTATCTGCAATCCAACAAAGAATTTTATCTCACCAAACATGGACATTTCAAATTCTTTATTCATTTGTTCTAAAAATTCTTTCCATAAGTCATCATTTCCTATGAATAGAGTATCATTCACAAATATTTCTACCAATACAATATTCTTATCTAGTCCTTCCTTAATGTATAGGCTGATGTTATCATTAGTTCTTTGAAAACCAATCTGTATCAAATAGTTATGTAGTCTTTTATACTAGGATCTAGGAGCTTGTTTAAGACTATAAGAATTTTCCTTAGGGAAAAATTCACCCAAGAACTAAGAACTCAAACACAAGCACAATTTTAGACTATAAAGAGAGAGTATGATGAAAATGACAATATATTCATTCAATATGCATTGAGAGTACACTAGGAGTGCCTTTATATAAAGGCCTCTAAGATGCATCTAGAATGCCTCAAAACTAGCTACATGATAAGTCATACAACAAGGCACATGTCCACCAGATATGGGTCTTGATTAAGAATGGAAGTAAGTGTGATGATGAGAGGATAAGCATACAAGGGTGTAATACACAAATCAATGTTGTAGACAACATGTGCTAAAAAATAGTTGCATACTTTTGTGTTGTCAATATGACAACTCAAAAAGGTACACAAACTCTTAAGTGTCTCCCAAAATAAAATAATAAAATAATGCATTTACCTAAGTAAACTTAAGTAAGTGTAAATAGTAAATATGTATTTACACCAACAACCCCCTTAAGTGCAACTTAAGGGAATGCCCTTAAGCTTATGAAAACTAGGATGAAATGCAAAATGGGTCTAGGCTACTAGATCATGTTAGGTACCCATGCACATAATGAAAATGAAATCTCTCATAAAGAGGAGAAAGAGGGAAAACTTCATGGGAAAAACTCTCCCACAAAAAGAGAGATAAAAGGGATGCATGGATGGATGGAGTAATCAAAACCCCTCCATTATGACATACATCTAGTATATACAAAAGTGAAGAATGAGAAGAACAAGAACCTCATAAGAGGAAAAAGTCCCCCCCCCATAAGAAAGAAGAGGAAGAGAGACAAGGTAGTGTCCCCCCCCCCCCCACAAATGAAGAATGCCTGTCAGTGAAAGCCGCTTCAGGAAGAAGTTGGTCCAAGAGTGCAAAATGATGTTCCTCCCCTTTAGAGGAAACAAAGGAAAAGGTACAATCTTGAAGATGTATGTTGGTCCTAAAACTTGCTCAAGTATCCTTGTACTGATACTGATGATCGCCCCTTCCAATAGTGCTAAAAAGAATGAATATAGATCTGGGAAGGATGTATGTTGAACCTACCCCAAAGAACCATCTGTCTCCTCAATCGATAAAGAGACCTCCGACAATTGTTGTTCATAAGGATCCACAATCATGCCAACTTGTGAAGATTGATCATGTAGAGAATGGAAATGAGGGTCAAAGTGAGCCCTTGCAACAACTGTAGAAGGATCATCTTCATCAAAGAGAAGATGTAAATCATCAAGGCTATCTCTCAAATCTATAGTGCGTGACTCCATGAAAAAAAATACAATGTCTGCCATGTAGTCATCAACTAAAGTTGGAGCTAGAAGATAAGATGTACCATGTTGTGTTGGACCTTTCACTATGTCAATATAAGCATGTGGACTAGACTGATGATGTGACCTCTCGCTGCAACTATCAATAGAACCCTACATGTCTGAATCTATTGAAGAACTATCGCTAGTGTCACTATCAGATTCCACTATGTATGAAGTGGATTAGAGGATAAGCTAGGTGAACTTTCCTCAAAGTGAACATCCTTCTCCATAAAGATCTCATGAGTCTCTGGATCCATAAGTCTATAAGCTTTAACATTGTCTTTTTTTTTTTTAATGAAAGTATAAGGCCTACGTGTTGGTGCCTTGCATCCCAAGAAGATAGGTTAGCCCATGCTAGACAATTGAAGACTTTGAAGTGACTCACAACTAGCTTTCTACCACACCATGCCTCAAAAGGAGTCTTCCCATCTAAGGCATAATGAGGAGACTTGTTAAGTATGTGAGTAGCATTGCTAATTGCTTCAACTTCAAGTGTAGGATCAAGAGACTTGGCTTTTATCATGCAACTTGCCATGGTCTTGAGAGTCCTAATCCTTCTAGTTGCAACATCTATCTTATGCAAAATGAATGTTGGTGGATTCTAAAGATCAATTCCCTCAAGCTTGTAAAAGTCTCTAAGTCTTCTGTCCACATATCTATTCTCATTGTCCACCTGTAATACCTTGATGAATTTCCTTGATTTGTGTTCAACATGAGTCCTAAAGGCTTGAAGCTTAAGAACCACTTCATTCTTGTGAAGAAGTAAGTAGAACCAAGTGAATCATGAAAATTCATCAACAAAAGTAAGGATGTAGCAACCTTGGCTGATTGATGTCACTACAAAGGGTCCTACTAAAACCATGTGAACCAACTAGAGAACAATGAGGGCTTGTGACAACTTCCCTTTATCATAATTCTCCTCGACATGCATATCCACTAAACATGATTAATACTCACCCTTAGAAAAGTTGATGTTAGGTAGACCTTTGACCATGTGTTTCAAGCAAAGTTGCTAAATATGGCGAAAGGCAAGGTGACCAAACTACGCATGCCATAGTGTGATTTGTGAAGTAGAGTGAGTCAACAAGGCTTGAGAAGGAGACTTAGGCACAAAGTTGGAGAAGGAATAAAGCCTCTTATCATCATTGACTTTCCCCATTACAACCAATGAGTCATCTCTTAGACTATGCACCATCACTGAATCTGGAAGGAACTCAACTTTGTGACCATCTCTGAGGTGAGTGATTTGGTAAAGTGAGAGGAGATTGGAGCTAAGGTTTGGAATGTAGAGAACATCTCTAAATTCTCCATTTTCCATTTCCATATGCCCTTTTCCTTCAACTTCTATTTTAATATAATCTCCCACGAAGATGTGCGGTACCTGTGACTACTTCAATGAAGAAAAATCTCCCTTTGAAGAACCCATATGGTAGGAGGCACTTGATTAAAGTATCCATTTTGAAGAAGAACTTGAATTTTCCATAAGTGCTTGCTCTTTTCCATTTGAATTGGGTGGAGTTGAATCCTTGGAAGTACCTGGCACTTGAATCTTGTTCTCCCTGAGTAGGTTTTCCAACTCATTGATTCTTTTAGTTTTGCAATGATGCTCATCATGATTTGGCTTTTTGCAATATGCACAAAAAAGTTTGTCCTTCTTTTCATTACTTCCCTTCTTGTTGGAAGAAAAATCACCTTACTATGAGAAGGATTATTGTGTCTCAGATTGTGGTTTCTACTTCCACTGCTTCTTCTTATTGTTGCTTTTCCCTCCTTGACTTTATCGATGCTCATCACTAGCCACCAAGGCTTTGGTCTTTGATGTCATGAGAAGTCCTAAATCCATCAAGTGAGATTGTTCAACAATCAACATCTTTGCAAATGCATCAAATGTAGGCTTTTGGTAAGTAGTTCCCATGGTCAACCCATGAGTATTAATAACATGAAACAAAGGAAGCATACTCTGAAGGTAGCCTCTTCAAGATATGATGAATCAAATTTTAATTTCTCATGAGATTTCCACAATCTTTAAGTAGTGCCTTATACTCATTGGCTTTGTTGATGTAATCCTGAATTGTGTCAAAGCTCTTTGGATCCAAGAGAAGTAGATCATCCTCAATCTAAAATCCCTTTTCTTCATCCATCTTACCATACAATGATTCAAGTTTGTCCCAAGCTGGTTTGGATTTCATGAAACTAGCAATGTAGAAGAAGAGATCTCTATGTACACAACTCCTGATAATTCCTAAAGCCTATTAGTCTTGTTTTTTCTATTTGATGAGTTCTTTAGCATTAGTAGGTTTGGTAATTGTACCATCAACATAAAGACTGTAACCTTTTTCTATTAATCTACTCCATGCAATATCTTTACATGTAGAATAATTGCATGAAGGTAGAGGTGGAAATTTAAATGAACCCATGATGCAAAAATTATAAAGACAACAAAAGAGAGACACAAGAACACAATACACATCCCCCTTTTTCACTTAATCAAAAGACCACCCCAAAAAAGATGCTTTTGGCACTTTATAAGTAGTGTGCATACAATGGGCCACTTGTCAAAATGAACAAAGTGGACTTTTTGATTTTTCTTTTACAACTACCTTTTGAGGTCCAAATCTGTCACTAAGCATTGTAGCTCATATGTACAACAATGTTGAAAAGTAATCAAAGCTTACAATGTAGAAAAAGCCCTAGTTCTGAAAGTGAGAATTTTGTCTACACAACCCTAGAATCTAACTTCAGATTTGGAAAGTAGACAAAAAATAATGCACTTTCAAAAAAAAATAGAACCTAAAAAAGTGACCAGATGAGCCATATGGAGTGTTTGAAGTTGCAAAATGCAAGATTAAGTAGGTACAGTCATCAAAAAATACAATTTTTAAAAAATCCTTGCACCAAAACTTGAAAAAAATACAACCATTGGAAAATTAAGAAAATTCTACCCAATTTCAAAAAAAATTGCATGTGAATTTGAGTCTGGATGTCCAAGTTATGGCCTCGTAAAGGTAGGCTGCCAAATCAAAAAGAAATCTAGAGAGGGGTCTAGAAGGAAAAATGTGTGCTTAAATTTGATATTCAAATGGTTGTTCTAGTAGTTATAAAATCCCTTGTTTTGACAGTCAGACGGTTGTCAATTTTAACATAGTGAAATGATGACATCAGTAAAAAATTAGCGCCCCATGGTGACGTGGCAGGGTTGTATGAACGTATAGATGATGTGGCATACAAAAGCTTACTTGGACTATACAAAAAAGCTTACTGATATGGCTTTATGCTAATGTGTACTGGGTCGCATATGTGTCTTGCTACGATTGTGCCATGTGTCACACTGTGGGGAAAGGGATATGACATGGATACTTGCAGGGTTGCTCTAGATGTCATAGTAGGATTCATCCACATGGCACTATAGAATGCTGCCACATGTATAGGGAGTAAGTGCTACACTGTCTGCCAGAGTATTCCAATGCATTGTTGGGAAGTGCTTTTGCTAGAAAAAATAAAAATATGCCGACTATTTGTGAATGCGTATTTTCTTCTGGCTGTATCACATGGACTGACCACTGCAAGCTTTCAATGCTAGGAATTTGGTTTTGCGGGGGCCTGATCTTGTCATGGGCAACCAAGTTTATAAAACAATAGGTGTTGGATGATTTTTTCAATCGGCAGTGTTGGGATTTAATCCCACATCAACCATGTAGAAGCCCCTAGTGTAGTTTAAATGAAAAAGGCCATGGATATGGAAATAAAACAAACACTGTCGATGGAGGATGTTGCCCACTCGTCAAGGTTGTAAGCATCTAGTTTTAAATGTACTACTTACACTAAATATAATAGAGGAATATTCCTTTATGCAGGATTGAGATCTGATAGCTCGGTACCTGCAAAAAAATTTCTTTGTTACCTGCCTGGAGGGGCAAAAAAATTTCAAAATAATACAGTTGAAAAAGGTAGAGAATTAAATTATAGACCAAGAAAATTAATCAAATAGATCTGCAAATGACCATACCCAAATTGCAATCGGGGCCTCTGAGTGCTGAATTGTAAAAAAATTTGGCTCACTGTTGACTTTGGGTTAAGCTAGCCAAATTTATAGTCGATCTTTACTAAATTAGCATTTCAAACGTAATGGCAAGGTTAGATCTGGCTCTAGACACTCCCAATTTTTGTAGTACTCTAGATTCAGGTCGAGGTGCTGAAGTAACAATGGTCTCAAAAGGCTATGTGATGAGAGAATCTCCAAGCTCTAATACCATGTAAGAGTTTTCCTTAGGGAAAAATTTACCCAAGAACTAAGAACTCAAACACAAGTACAATTGTAGACCAGAAAGAGAGAATATGATCAGAATGATGAATATTCATTCAATATGCATTGAGAGTATAGTAGGAGTGCCTGTATATAAAGGTCTTTGAGAAGCATCTAGAATGCCTCAGAATCAGCTACATGATAAGTCATACAACAAGGCACATGTCCACCAGATATGGGTTATCCTCCATTAAACACGAAAGTAAGTGTGATGATGAGAGGATAAGCCTACAAGGGTGTAAAACACAAATTAGTGTTGTAGACAACATGTGCTAAGAAAGAGTTTTGTACTTCTATGTTGTCAACATGACAACTCTAAAAGGCACAAAAACTCCTAAGTGTCTCAAAAAATAAAATAATAAAATAATGCATTAACCTAAGTAAACTTAAGTAAGTGTAAATAGTAAATACGTATTTACACCAACAAAGACCATATAGGGCTTTGTGTAATTTGTAGACCATGTCCCTTTTGTCTGGATCAACAAAACCTTCTAGTTGTTCAATGTAGACTTCCTCATCAATAATTCCATTCAAGAATGCAAATTTAACATCCATCTAATATACTTTGAATCCTTTGTGAGCTGCATAAGCTAGTAAAGTCCTAACAAATTCTAATCTTGCAACAAGGGAAAAAGTTTCACTATAATCAATACCTTCTTCTTGAGAATAACCTTTACATACCAACATTGCTTTGTTTCTTGACACTTTTCCATCTTCATTTAACTTATTTCTAAATATGCATTTTGTACCAATTACATTTTTATCTTTGGGCCTAGGTACAAGAGTCCAAGTTTTATTATTTTCTATCTGGTCTATTTCTTCATTCATAGCCTCAATCCAACTTTCATTTTCCAATGCACCTTTAACACTTCTAGGTTCAAGTTCACCAAGTAAACATGTACCTTTTAGTTTTCTTCTTGTCATTGTTCCATCAAATTTGTCTCCAATGATATGATCATATAATGAGAACATCCACTATCTATGATCCATGTGTCATTTTTGCTAACATGAGAGACAAGTGCTATCTTATCTCCTTCATCATAAGATTCATCTTTTACAACAACATATACTATTTCATCTTCACTATTATCAGACTCTTTAGCCATAAAACAATTTTTCTTACCTTTGTCTTTGTAGGATTTGTGACCTTTGAATTCCTTCTTTCCGTTGTACTTGTGACTTTTCTTTTCTTCCTTGCCTTCTTTGTTTGGACACCTAGCAGTAATATGACTAATTTATTCACAAGAAAAACATATTAGAGAGATCTTACCTTTGTACTTTCCTCTACTCCTAGAATATTTCTTTACAAGTAGAGCTTCAACAATTTCAAAATCACTATCAGAAAATTCTTTAGTTTCTTCCTCACTTTTTGATTGATTATCTCTTATTTTCTTGCCTTTTTCTTTGAGTGAGATTTTAGCTTCAAATGTAGACTCAATATTCTTGGAAGCAAGAACATAGTTCTTAGAGTTGTCTAGTTCAAAAGTTGTCAGTCTTCCTACTAGGGCATCCAAACTTAACTTGTTATTTGGATCACATCTCTTTTCTTGAATAGAAGACACTCTAATTGTATAGATAGGAAGCAAAGTTCTGAGAACTTTACTTACAACAATTTCTTCTTTGATTTATCCTCCAGATGCTATGATTGCACTAACACTAGCCTTGATTTTTTCCACATATTTTGCAACATTTTCATCTTCTCTCATCCTCATTTGATCAAACTGTCCTCTAAGGCTTTCTGCTTTATCTCTTCTAACATTATCATCACCTCCATATATATCTTTCAGTTTGTTCCACATATCAAAAGCAATTTTATAGTCTTTGACCTCATCAAATATAGCATAACTGAGAGCAGATGCTATGTCAATCATCATGATGTTATGGTTCTTCGTCTTAGCAATATCATCAACTGACAATGTTCTAGTTTAGTTTTATATTCTTCATCAAGATATTTGCATCCTGAATCATTGATGGTAGCCATATCAAGCCTCATAAGACCTTGCCATGCTGCAAAGTTATCTCTGATCAGCTTTGGAATCTCTCTCTTGTAAGACATCCCGATCTTTAGCTTAGGTCCTTGAAACCTTCTCTACAAGCACCAAAAGCTCTAATACCAATTGTTGGAAATATAAGAGGATTAACCAAGAAGGGGGTGAATTAGTTACCACTAAAACAAATCCTAGATCCCTTAGATGTCAACTATAAAATTTAGACAGATAAAATTGATTATTGTTGATACTTGGTAAACACACATAAATTTTTGTAACTCGGTAAATGCAGAGTGTGAATTACTTTAGTAAATCTTAAGATCTTATCAATAATTACTTGCAAGCATGAAATAAATAAAATGAACACATGAGACACTAGGATTTAACATGGAAATCCAATTTGGGAAAAACCACCAATGTAACTAGTTATTGTTTTTCACTCTTTTGAAGTGAGCTATATTAGGAGCCAACTCTGTTAAAGGTTACAAAACACACTATTAGGTGTGACCCTATTAGAGGATTTAATCACCCTATTAGGAGTGACCTTGCAAAAGGTCTTAAACTAATTCAATGGAATTGCCACCTTGTTATTTACTAATGGCTTTTAAACAAATTTTGTTAAGAGATTTTAGTTCACTGCTACAATGGTTAGAAAGTAACAATGAAATGACCTGATTATGATGCAACTAATTTTATGATTATAAATCTCTACTTAGGTTCATACTTGATCCTTCCTAATTGAATAATACTTTTCTTCTTCATAAGGATATCTTCTTATCCTTCAAGTTTGCTTCCTCTCTTATCTTTTTTCAACTCATTCAACTTGCACACATCACATACATTTTGAAATCACAACTTGACCTTTTACTTATACCTTTTAGATTGTCAAATCAGCTCAAATAAAAATTAGAATAACCAATATTCATCACCTCATTTGGCTAGAATCAATAATTAAAATAATTAAGCTTTACATGCCAAAATAAGAAAATCCTTTGGTAGCCAACCCAGCTCGATAGAAACTAATTCTACAACAATTTCCTGTGTTAACCAAAGAAACCTTGGTTAACACTACGAACTTACAAAATTCCTTTAGTAACTTAGTGAACTCAGTTAACACTAACTCTATTCAACTTTTCCTTCATTAACTGAGTGAGCTTGGTTAACGCTCTTTTCTGCTTAACTTCCTTCAATGCATGAGTGAGCTTGGTAGAAATTGCCTTCTACACAGAGTAAACTTAGGAACACTTGGTAGACTAGGAAAAATGTCTTCACTAACTAAGTGAGCTTGGCATGCACTCACTGTCAATTGATATGACATTTGTGTAACATCAAAGACAACACACAATTAATCAATTGTATCCAACAAGCTCACCATAATGCTCAGGGTTTCTTAAAAAATTTAGTGCAGTTGAAGAATAGTCTACATATACAATTGATACATTTGGAAAATGCTTTGAGAGAGTTTGTTAAACTTGACTAGACAAAAAATACCATCAAAATCACATGAATCATTACTTGGATGTGTAGATAAATAGAATGGTGAACATCTTATGGGAAAATTGTATTGAATGTCTAGACTCTTCTTTTATTTTCTTGAATTAACAAAAAACCAACATTCGAGATAGAGTAGAGGTGCATAAATCTTGAATTCTTGAATTAACAAAAAACCAACATCAACAGTACATTAAAGTTGCATAAATATTGAATATTAATGAATATATAATCATTATAAAACAACATAGTGCAAACATTAAGAAAAATAATGAACCTCAAGGAGGCTTTTTTAATTTTTGGGATGATTACAGGTTCGAAAGGTTTGACTCTGTTTATGGATATCCCCAGGCCAAATGGGAAATTAGTCAAGTCATAACAATAAATAAAGTTACATCTCTACATTGAATGCAATAAAAATATAAAATAAGAACCAATCTTGAGTGCCACAACAATGAAACTATAAAATATGAAGCAATCTTGAGTGCCAAAACCATAAACCTCCTTAAAATCCTTGAACCATTAGGTCTGAGTGCTTAGGCTCAAGTTTGAAATAATTGGTATCTACTTGTATATAAATAATAAGGCATTCAAAGGCTATGGAACCGACAAAAAAAAAATCATTCTAGAACTATAGTTTGCAAAAATGATAGGCCATATGCTTCAGCTTACCAAAGAAAGTAATACATTCTATCAAAATCATAGAAATATCATTACATCCTCAACTAAATAGATTATATCCCTAAGATCTTCATTTCATATGATGTCTGCCTATATGAAACTATAACAAAATTTAACTTTTAGAAAAGACAAATGCATTTAAAGGCCACATATATGTTGGAAGGAGATATTTTCTCCTATCTAGAAACCATGCAACACAATAAGGCTAATCATTAGATAAACTATCTCATGAAGAGAAACACTCGCATGCAATACACACAACAATTTTTTTTGAATGGATTATCAATGTAAGTGAACATATTTAGCAGGTGTAATCTATTAGTTTAAAACCCTTAGCAAAACTTTTTATTGTGCAATATGGAATGGGGGAGTAAAATTCACATGGGAGAAGTGTGAAAGGTGCTAAGGAAGAATGTTGGAAGGGGAAATTTTAAACTAGCGATCTGATCACAAAACTATTTGTAGTATAATTGCAAAAGAGGATGAACAGGTGATTTTCATCTACTATGGAAATAAGAAAGAAATGAGAACCATCACATTAAGGATAAAAAGCCCAATGGCCATATTTGTTGATCTGAAGCTGCATTTTGTGTATTTCAAAAGTGGAATCGCTTGCAAAAATAATGAAACATAGATGTAGTAATAATATTGACACCATTGTGATGAGTGCATGCCAAAGCCACGTGCAGTGGGTTTTACAAAGCACATGTTGTTTTCTTTCCATGACTTGGGCATACATATTTTTAGCAGAATTTTTAATTCCAAAAAAAAAAAGACTACTGAGAAAATAAGATCAGACCAATGAAACAGCTGGGAATTTGAGAATAAAACTAATATTTAATAGAAATTGACAAATGATGCTTATTTGATGGGATTACTTTCCTTTTTGAATGACTCCTAGGCCATGATCAAATGGAAAAGTTAGGTGAAAACATTAGTCCCTACCTATGGGTAGTAGGGACTAGCAAATTGATAATTCAATTATTAGTAGCATACATTAATCTTCTTAAGAATCAGTGATTAGTGTTTAATATGTGATGATTACAACTAAAAGTTGAACTTGCTAGTAAGAGAATAATGAGAGAATACCTCATGTCTATCCTCCATTGTCTTCCTAAAGATATTGTATAGTAGCTCATCAGGCCCACCATGGTATATAGGAGAGCTCTCTTCTGTGTTGTACGCTTTCTTCCCATGTCTTTGTTCTTTTCCTATGTTTCTCCCATGCCCAAAATTAGAGTTTTAAAACATACTGGCATTGAAACAAACAAATAAATAATGAATAGACAAGAAATACCTAAGATAGAGAATAATAGTACATTTAAATGATGTGTAAAAAAAGGCAACATACGAACCTCAGTTCTCAACAAAATAATAATAATAACAATAAGATGGAATGATTTTTAGTTTCAAGAGTGGGAATCTTTATTTCAGACCCGGTTGCTAAATTTTTCATAGATAGATCTTACATTAGGTTAAAAATATAGCAACTTCATGTTCCTATATTAATTTTATTTAAAATGAGTAGAGCCATAACTTAGTAGTGATGAACTTAATTTACATTTAGTAAAGAAAATAGTAGCACTTGTTCTGAAGCATATTCTAATATCTGAATAAAAAGAGCGACTCAACTCAATAAATTGTATCTTAAAACCTTGAGATGTCAATCTGATATAAATTATTAACTTTTGATTCCTAAAAAATTCTGTTGAATGTTGAAATGTAGAAATCTAAGTTGAAAAACAATGATAAGCCTTTTGAAATCAATCTAAATACCTGAATAGAAAGAAATCAAAGAGCAGCTTATAGACATCCCAATGAGAGAGAAACATACAAAAAAATTCTACAAGATGAAAACCCCATATAATACCTTTCACACATTTAGGAATCCTTTTGGTTTGATAAATTCCAGGCTTCACAGCTAGTTGGGCCTCCACATGATTCCATGGACATGACACCAAGAAGCCAGCCAACAGAGTGCCCAAACTTCTAGCCGGCACTTTAAGCACTTGATGTGGCTCAATTCATTCCTTCCTACCTAATCCTCTTTCTTTTGTTTCTTACCCCTATAGGAAATGTTCGTTCTTGTTGTCCTTTGAATCTTATTGATTAGGGCTAGATTCTGCTCCTCCTTGTTTAAGCTCAACAACAATGAAACCATCCACCAAGCTTTCAAAATCATTTTTATTTTCTTCAATCTCAACATTCAAAATAAGGGCATCCAAGAAAATAACATAGGAAGAGAAGTTGAAGAACCTAAAACAATAGAATTTGACTTAGCTCCATGCCCTAGAATTAGTGTATGTTGACTGATCTGCATAAAGCCACAATGGGAAAAGCCATAGTACATAGGCAAATTTTTCCTCGCGAGAATGAAGTCCCAAATTTTCTCCTGCCCATGCTCATACCTTTAGTATTAGCCTCGAATGAATGAAACTTTTTCTTTTTTCTTCCATAAATGAATGAAACTTTTTTTTGTGATCAAAATTCAACTTGGGAAAACATAGGTTGGTCAAAATTTTGACCAAATTAGGCATAGAATTTTTATTTTTGACTAATGCAAGAATGAAAACAAAAAAATAAAAGGAATCATAGCTTTGGTCAAAAAATTTGGTAGAAAAACAAGTGCAAATGTACTAGTGACTGATAGCTAAGTTCATTTCCACTAATTATGCACTTGAGTTGTTTAAGAGGTTGAAAAATCTAACACAGAAGAATTGAGTGTAAAGGATTATACTGAAGAGTTCTACAAGTTGACTATTTAGTCTAAGCATAGAGAATTGTCAAAGGAGAAGGTGGCTCAGTACATTAATGGTTTAAGATTCAATATTCAAGATGAGTTTGGTATGTTGAATATTTATTGGGTGGAGGATTCTTATTAGTATTCTTTGAAAGAAAAAGAGAAGATGAAGAGGAAACATCAAGGTAATCCTCAAGGAAAGGAGAAGTGGGATAGCTCAATACAAGCTAAATTAAGTGTAGAAGGTGAACCAAAATCTGTTGATTAGAAAAGGAGGATAGGTGGAGGTGTGTTCAGAGGTAATTGTTTCAAATGAGACAAAGAAGGGCATATATCTTTTGAATGTCTAATTGCTAGGACAAATTGTGTAGTGAATGAGGTTGAAGTCTAGGATAGTTAGCCTAAGCAAGGAGAGAATTTGTTGGCTCGATGAGTACTAGTGGGTCAAAGAAGATTGGATTCTTGTTAGAGGACTAGTTTGTTTAGGACTTGTAAGTTTCACAAAAAAGTTTGGCAAAAAAATCTGCAAGGTGATTGTGGATTGTGGTAATACTGATAACCTTTTTGTTGAGGAGATGGTTCAAAAACTTGGTTTGAAGAGAGTGAGACATCCTTTTCCTTATAGGATTTTTTGGTTGCAAGGTGAGCATGCTTTGGAAGTGAGGGAACAATTCCTTGTTGATTTCCAGATTAGGCAGTATAAAGATCAAGTGTTGTGTGATATTGTGGATATGAACAATTGTCATGTGTTACTTGGTAGACCTTGGTAGTATGATTGTAGGGTTGTGCATGATTGTGTCAGGAATGTGTTTACTATTGAGAAAGGTGGTAGGAAGTTTTCCCTAATTCCTTTGTAGAATGAAGAGCTCAATAGGAGGAACCTAAGTATTGGTAGCCGAGTTGAGTTGGCAGATTTTGAGAAGGTTGGAGATCAACATGGAAAGTAGACCTATGAAACACCTATGATGGATGTGAAGAAGAAAAAAAGGGAATGAGTGTGCAAGTTAAAGACTTGGAGGACATGTATGTGAAGAACCAGTTTGGGATTTATGTGTTAAACCCCAGAATATTTTCTTCTAGCTTCTAGAACATCTTTTCAAACCTAGGGTATCTAGTGCAAGAGCATCCTAGGATTTCTTGTGATCCTACATGTTGGGGGTATTTCACTTTGGATTTGTGGACTTGTTCACCAAAGGAGTGGTGCTCAGTCATTGTTAAAAGTAGTGTTAGAAGAGGTACTCAGTCATTGAAGGGGCTTGGTCCCTGAAGAGCTTGAGACTCATTGTTGTGTTTAACATGTATTGGTTGCTTCACATGTGTTGGTTTCTTGGCATGTGTTGGCTATTTGGTATGTGTTCGTTACTTAGCAATGCTTGGGAATTTGTTAACACTTGGTAGTATGTTGATTTTGACTGGAGTGCTTGCTACATTTTGCATGTGATCATGATGTGGATCGATTAGAGAGTTTTTGTGGACATATGAGTGGTCTTGGTTATCTCTTCTATGTGAATTTAATATGTGCTATAAACTTGGGGCTTGTCCTAAGTATTTTTGTGTGGTTATCGCAAGTTAACTTTGAGTTAATGTGAGGGTCAACATTTTTTATTTAATGTTTGTTTTGAGCCAACTTGAGGCTTAAATATGTATTTAATGCAAGGGGTTTTATTTAATTTTTAATTTCTAGGATGACTTGTGGCTTAGTTGGGTATAAGTAAGGAGTCTTGTGGAGTCTTTAGATATGATCATCCAGCTTGGAGAAGGAGATGAAGTGGAGAAGTGAACTTTGAAGAGCTAGTAGTTGTGGCTTGGAAAATAAGGAGATTGCTTGGTGGGCTTGTGAACACAAGTTGAGATCTTCCTTGGAGGTTTCTACTAGAGTGCAGGTCTAGAATAGCTAGGATTAGAGTTGTGAGTTGGATCTTGTAGGATCTTGCAGAATTGTTATTGTATTTGCTATTGTATTTTACCCTAACTCGAAAGGCCTTACAACAAGACATATTTCATGTAAACAATTATTTTATAAATAAATAATTCTGACTTGGTATCAGATCTTGCATTATTGTTATCTTGTATTGTGTAGTTATTTTTGGGGGCTTGGACATCTCCTTTGGGGATTCTTCTCCCTTGCACTGCATCATTTGGTTACCCAGAAACCCTCCAACGAGAAGGTAAAACTAGGATGGGGATGACACCCACAAATATTCACTACTGTAGTTGTTAAGTGTATCTAATGAAGGTTATAATTTTTTATCATAAACTATGATATACCCTATGAAAGGTCTTCCTTGTTAAAGGCTTAAAAGATTGTTAAATCTTACCCTATTAATGGATTTCAACACCCTATTAGAAGTGTGCCTGATTAAAGGACTTAAACCTACAATGAAGTAACCACCCTATTAAAGGATTTACAATAACCTGTTAGGATTACTCTGTTAAGAGATTTAACTGATTCATCTATTAGAATGTCTTAGCAATGATCCCACAGTTATCACTCTGCTGCTAGATAATATATCACTGTTTTGCATGTATCCTTGATCATCTCTAATCAAATGTGTCACTTCTATCTTCTAACTTCTTTCCTTTTTTCTCCTTTAACTAATTCTACAACATATCTTAGTTCACAACTCCTTAGCCACCATGAATGATGTGTTTGCACATGCAAACTTCTCTCTTTGCACATATAATGTTTAGGATTTTCCTTCCTTAAGAAGATCTAGGTGACTTAGGGTTAGGTATGAATCAACAATTTTGATTCACCCATTTTTCCACTTAATCCATCCCTTTAAATAATATGTTGCATGTACTACATAGGAATCCTCAATATAGATTTGTTCTTATTATTTAGATTTGAAAAATAATCCTTAAGTTGGCTCAAAAATAGTTTACATAGAAGTTTGTGACATTACAAACAACTATGTCCAAAACTATTTTACTCGACACTTGAAATCTCTGATGCTAAGCATCCACTATATCTTCAATGTTGTAACTTGGCCTCTAAATGACTCGGTGTCCATTGATCACTCAACATCAACTGTTTGCTAGGCACTTGAGTGAATTGACACTTACTAGTTACTAGGCACATACTATATATCTCGCTTGACATATACTATCTGACAACTTATGCTCAGCATACATTATTTGTTCAGTATGAACTAATTAATTCTATCTTGTAAATAATTTAATTTTATTGTCACTTATGAGCATAACTCAAATAATCTCTATTGAAAACTTGAATTACATACTAAATTTGAAAACTTCAAAATTTTGCAAAACTTGTGACTTATCAGTTATACCTCAAAAATTTATTGCTTCCCCTAAGTTGATTATACTTTTCTAAATTTGAATACTCTTGCTAAGTAAATCTATTATGTTGTTGTGCTAGTTATTTGTGTTAGTTTGTGGTGACCGATCAGGGAAGTACTATACATACTTCATTAATTCTTTGGGGTTCGGGACATCGGCCAATTTTTTTTTTGGGCCATGGTCAATGTTGTGGATGACATCTAGCTAACATGTTGTAACCCTAAAATGGCATAAAATTACTTGTATAAAAGGTCTTAGGGTTAGGTGTTTTCATTAACTTGTGATGCAAAATTGGTTCTTGTAGTGGTATTGAGTTGTAAGGGATTACAGATTGTAATCAAGTTGTAATCAATGGATCATAAAATATTGGACTTGCTATTTGGTGGATGTAGTCCAAGGTTTGGGTGAACCACGTTAAATCTTGGTGTCTTATGTTCTTTTCTGTGAGATCTATTATTTTTTTGATTTTGGTTATATTTGTATGTAATTGTTATTTCTATCTGTGGTTTAATCCTAAGAAGTGGTATCAAAGTGAGGTTGTTTTTCACTTATCTTCTACAAGAAAGTCTCATGATTGAGTGGGAGCAATGGTAGATGAGGGTAATTTGAGGGTTGATCGGCTTAATGGACAGAACTTTCAGTTATAAAAAATGCAAATGGAGGACTATCTTTATCAGAAGGATTTATGAAAGCCATTGGAAGGCAAAACCAAGAATCAAGGATCTACGTCAAATGATGAATGGGATCTTTTAGATAGAAAGGCACTTGAAAGAATTTGATTATGCTTGGCACAATCAATGGCATTTAATATTACAAAAGTGAAGACAATAGAAGAGTTGATGAAAACCCTAGCAACACTATATGAAAAGCCCTCTACTTCAAACAAGGTATTTCTCATGAAGCATTTATTTAATATGAAAATGGCAGAAGGTGGATCTATTGTAGATCATTTAAATGAGTTGAATACTATTACTAGTTAGTTATCTTCTATGGGTATCAATTTTGATGAAGAAATTAGGCCTCTCTTGATTTTGTGTTCTTTGCCTAAAAGTTGGAATGGCTTGGTAATGGCAATGAGTAATTCTGTCCATGGATCTAGTACCCTAAAATATGATGATGTGATCAGTGTTATTTTGAGTGAGGAAATTTTTGGAAAAACCTTAGGTGGATCTACATCTGAAAGTGCTTTGAACACACAAAGTTGAAGCAGAATGAATGAGAGAGGAAGTAATTTCAAAAATTGTGCAAAATCAAGAGGAAAGTCAAAGGGGAAGAGGTCTCAATTGAGAGAACCAAATGACTACTAGTACTATGGGAAACTAGGGCATAAAAATAAAGATTGTTGGAATTGAAAGAAAAATGAAGGAGATAAACCAGATGGAGACAAGGAGGCAAATGTGGTAAGTAACAAATTCAAAGAGGATTCTTTGTTTCTGTCTTTAGAAAGTGTTAATGATTCATGGGTTTTAGATTTTGGTGCTTCATTTCATGCTACACCTTATAGAGGTTATTTCATTGATTATGTCCAAGGGGATTTTGGGCTTGTTTATTTGGGGGATAATGAACCTTGTCAAATTGTTGGAAAGGGAAAAGTTAAGATTAAGTTACAGAATGGGAATCATTGGCTATTGTTGGTGTAAATATGTATTACTATTTACACTTACTTAATTTTACTTAGGTTAATGCATTATTTTATTATTTTATTTTGTGAGATGCTTAGGAGTTTGTGCACCTTTTTGAGTTTTCATGTTGACAAAATAGAAGTATGCAACTCTATTTCAGCACATGGTGTCTACAACAAAGGAGTTTGCATCATTCCCTAAGTTGTCATGTAGAAAACATAGTTATTCGCACTCCCTTTTTAGTACATGTTGTCTACAACACTGATTTGTGTGTTACACCCTTGTAGGCTTATCCTCTCATCATTGCACTTACTTTTATGCTTAATGGAGGATAACCCATATCTGATGGACATGTGCCTAGTTGTATGACTTATCATGTAGCTAATTTTGAGGCATTCTAGATGTATCTCAGAGTCATTTATATATAGGCACTCCTAGTATACTCTCAATGCATATTGAATGAATATATTGTCATTCTGATCAAATTCTCTTTCTGGTCTATAGTTGTGCTTGTGTTTGAGTTCTTAGTTCTTGGGTGAATTTTTCCCTAAGAAAAATTCTTACAGCTACTACATGAAGTAAAACATGTTCCAAGACTAAGTAGAAATTTAATTTCAACAAGGCAATGCGGTGATGAGGGTTGTGGAGTTACTTTTAATGATAAAAATTGGAAGGTTTCAAAATGTTCACTTGTAGTAGAAAAAGGTGTAAAAGTAGACACCTTATATCTTTGTATAGGTCATATTGTTCCTTCTACTTTAATTGTTTCAGAGAAAAAAAAATATTTAGGAACAGTTGTTGTAGTTGAGCAGGGAGAACAAATAGTTGTTGTAAATTCTGATATAGCACTATGGCATAGCAGACTTGGGAACATGAGTGAGAAAGGTATGAAAGTACTTCATTTAAAGAATGTTTTACTAGGTCTAAAATGTGTCAATATGAATTATTGTAAAAGTTGTGTTTATGGAAAATAAAAGAGAGTCAGTTTTGTGAAGACTGAGAAGGAAAACAAAAAGGAGAAATTAGAGCTTGTGCATTTAGATGTATGGGGACCAGCTCAGGTATCTTCCCTTGGAGGCTCTCATTATTATGTTACATTTATTGATGACACAACTAGAAAAGTATGAATTTATTTCTTTAGATAGAAATCTAATGTATTTCAAACTTTTAAGAAATGGAAATGCTTGGTTGAAAATGAGACTGGTAAGAAATTAAAATGTCTTAGATATGATAATGGTGGTGAGTATTGTAGTCATAAATTTGAAGATTATTGCTCCACTAATGATATTCATAGACAAAAAAATTGTTCCAAGGACTCCATAGTAAAATGGAGTAGCTAAATGCATGAACATGACTATAATGGAGCATGTAAGGAGCATGAGGTTGCATGTTAGGTTGCCCTTACACATGTGGGTGGAGGCTATCAATACCATTGTATATTTGATTAATAGAGGTCCCTCTACTCCTTTGGGTTGTGATATTCTAGAGGAAGCATGGATTGGTAAGAAGGTGAGTTATTCTTTTCTCAAAACCTTTGGTTGTGAAGCATTTTCTCACATAGATTTTGAAAATTGAACCAAGCTAGAAGCTAAGTCAAAGAAATATGTATTTTTTGGATATGGTATTAATGAATTTGGTTATAGGCTTTGAGATTTTGAAAATCATAAAATTGTAAGCAAGAATGTCATATTCAATTAGAAAGTGTTGTACAAAGATCCGTTGTAGAAACATGAGAAGAAAGAAGATGATTATATAGTGTTGGATGATACTCCAAAAGATGATGTTCTAGCCATTCCTAATGATATGAATAACTAAAACAAAAAATACCACACACACCATTAAATGTTAGACTGTCAACAAGGAAAATTAGACCTCCAGAAATATTTTCTCACTCTTTGTATTCTATTTTACTAACAGATGCCAGTGAACTTGAATGTTATGATGAAGTTGTGCAGGTGGATACTAAGATTTAGTGGGAGTCTACAATGAAATATGAAATGAACTCTTTGCTAAAAAATAAGACTTGAGATTTATGCAAGTTGCTTGCAGGTAAAAAGGTTTTATAGAATAAGTGGGTTTATAGGTTGAAAGAAGAGGAACGAGGTAAGAAAATATCTAAAGCCAAGTTAGTTGTAAACAGATTTGCATAGAAAAAGGGCATTGATTTTGATGAGATATTTTTTCCTATTTTTAAAATGACTTCTATTCGTACTATATTAAGTATTTGTGGCTACTAAAGATTTTCATTTAGAGCAGCTTGATATTAAAACAACCTTCCTTCATGGTGATTTAGATGAAGAGATCTATATGGCTCAGCCAAAGGGATTTGAGGTCAAAGCTAGATCTAACATGGATCATATAAAGGGGTTGAAATGCCAATTAGCACATGCATTTTCTATGAAGGATTTGGGGGCAGCAAAAAAAATCCTCGGTATAAAAATTTGTAGAGATAGGAAGAATAGGAAATTGACACTATCTTAGGTTGATTATGTTGAGAAGGTGTTGCAATGTTTTTCTATGGAGAATGCTAAAGCTATCAGCATACCTTTACCTGGTCATTTGAAGTTGACTAAGGAGATGTGTCCCAAGACATAAGAAGAGGAGGATAAGATGTCCAAGGTACCCTATACTTCACCAGTAGGAAGCTTAATGTATGTTATGTTATGTACAAGGCTAGATATTGCACATGTAGTGGGAGTCATTAGTAGGTATATGAGTCATCCAGAAATTGAGCATTGGACTGTAAAAAAATAATTATCCTTCTGAGGGTATAAAAATTATTTTAAGAAGAATTGAAGCCATATCATCTCTTTGGCTACCTCTATAGTAGCTACATACTCAACCTCTGTAGTGGATAAAGCATTAACCTTATATAATCTAGAAACCTAGCTCATGGTTGCCCACCAACAATAAAGTCATAACCTATAGTACTCCACCTGGTATCAATTTACCCTACCAAATCTCAATCAACATAGCCCTATAAATTAGTAGTAGAGCCCCCAAAGTGTAAACACTTATTGGATGTTCCTCTCAAATATGTGAGAATCCATTTGACTGATCAGGGAAGTACTGTACATACTTCATAAATTATTTGGGGTTCAGAGCATCACCCCAAAAACATTTTGGGTTGTGGCCAACATTGTGGCTGATATATGGTTGAAATGTTGTAGCACTAAAGCGGCATAAAATTACTTGTATAAAAGGGCTTAAGGTCAGGTATTTTCATTAAGTTGTGATGCAAAATTAGTTCTTGTGATAATATTGAGTTGTAAGGGATTACGAATTGTAATTAGGTTGTAATCATTAGATCATAAAATATTGGACTTGCTATTTGGTGGACCTAGCCTAGGGTTTGGGTGAACCAGGTCAAATCTTGGTGTCTTGTGTTCTTTTCTGTGTGATCTATTATTTTCTAATATTGGTTATATTTGCATGTAATTGTTATTTCTATATGTGGTTTAATCCTAACAATTTGTTTGTGTACAGACTTCCCTTTTTCTTGATATCCCCCTTATGTATTCTCCCCTTTTATCTCATTTTGCCCCTTTTTGACACTTATGTCATGGGTGGTACACAGATAATGTGTTTGTCCAAGAATGATTTATGGACCTCCATTATTAGTGTTGCATCCTAGTTGTCACACACTACCTCTAGAGATTTAATTTGAATAGTTATCTTAGTAGCAAGGTTAAAAAGGCCTTCATGAGTAGAAAGATGGGGATCTTTCTTCATCAATGTTTCTACAAAGGCTAGTTCCTTGTGTAACATCTCCATGTAAGGGGCCAACATGGACTAGATGTCAATCAGTGTAGCCTTAATGTTGGCATCTTGAGCTTACAATGCTGCTAACTAACATTGTTCTGACAACAATTGACTAAAATGAGACTAGCTTTGACCATGAGATTGTTGTAGGATGGTGCCTATTTTCTTCAAATCTCCCTCTAGGTGGTCAATCTATCTATGCACTTATTGTGTAAAGAGGGGTACTACACACAACTTGGTTTAATGAGAGAAAATGTTCTCCAACACTTTCTTCACATGATCAACTTTGGTTGCTAACTCAACCTAACTAAGTGCAATGACACTTGATATCATTTCAGTGACCTTGGCATGAAATTTCTTCTCATACCATTCTAACAATTAGACATTTGTGTCTTGGTCTTCATCATTTATCTTCTCCACAATATCTACCAACTACTCAATGATTGTCTTGGCTTCCTTAGGTGCAAGTAGGCTGAATGCATCAATAAATATGTCCTTGATGTCATGGAGTGTTTGTTTCTACATATGCTCCCTTCTGAGCAATTCTTGACATTTCTTTCTAGCTAAAGCATCTGACAATATGCCCATTTTCTTGATGGTCATTGATGTAAGATCAAACTTTGGCAGTTCAATCATCTCATCTAAGTTGATATCACCATAAGATGTAATCAACTTTAGATATGTTAGGACTAGGCCTTGATGATTGCAATGGTGTAGCTTCTACACTTGGCCTATGAAGTGCTTGAGTAGGAATAGAAGTAGCAATATCTAGTAGGGTAACCAGTGTCTGAATTGCTATCACTTTCTCTGGTTTCATATTCAAGATTGAATCTTTAGTCCTATCCTTCTCCTTTTTTATGATCTTTGTATCACCTTATTCTTGTGTTGTAGGTGCATGACTAGCTTCTTGACCTATTTGAACTAGTGTCCCATCCTTCTTAATTGTTGAAATTGTATGTACTAAAACATTTTGTATGAATGTGTTGATATATGCTAACATTATGTCCTTCCTTTGATATACTACCATAGGCATGATAGATTGCACTTTTGTAGATTGAGGGGGGGGCACTAGATAATTCTTGATTTTTCTCCCCTGCACATGCCAATTCTACCTTCTCAATCATCCATACACACTAATATAGGATGGCTGGATAGTTTTTCCTTGGTGGTTGAATCAACCAATATCTTCTTCATATCCTCCTCTATTAAGGGATTGATGTTTTGAGTGGTTTTGTCAAAAACATCCTTGATCTTTATTATTTCTATTTTTTGATTGTCTTTGTCCACATGAGGTGGACTAGCACTCGGTATATGTACCTATGGTACATTCTAATCTTGTTGTTGCTCTTCCTCAATTGGAAATACCTTCCTCATGTCCATCCCTTATAGATTCATCTTTTGTTACCTCAACTTTCTCTTATTCAACTTTGTCTTCACCTACTTCCATAGGTATTTTTTTATTTGACACATCTATTGTTAACCCATAGCTAGGTGGTCTTTTGGACAATACCTTCAATATTATTCTGTAAAATGTTAAAGGCTTTGTATTTTGAAGAAAATCTACCCTTATTAATGGTCTTTGTCATGGCAGACTTGTCCAATTTTGGCATCACTCTTGCTAGAGTAGTCTCTCTGATATTCCTTTCAGTTTTGAGAAATTATATTGCCACCTTATCTCAAATTTGTCATATAGACTTTTGGGTAAAGAGTTGGCAATCTCAATTGGATTTTTCTTAAAAGTTTCCATTGTGGTGTACACAGATTTGTCTACTTTATTCATTTCTATCTTCCCAAGTTTATCAAATTCAATATGTGTGAAACTTGATAAATCAACATTATTCTTGATATTATCACACCAGTTGTCCAAGTTAGAAGAGGGACTATGACTTACCACTTTGAATTGGTCATTTGCATCTGACTTGGTCCTCTCCTCATCTGATTTGATTGGAGCTATATATTTCCTCTTTTTTATTTTCTTAGGTTCATCTTCCTTAATAGTTGTACTAGCTCTCTTGTCTTTAGGCTTCTCAACTTCTTGAATCTTCTTAGCAGTAGCTCTTGTGCTAGACTTGGTGAAAAAAACTATAGCCTTTTGTTGTGAAGGTTTCACAACTTTCTTGGGTTTTCTTACTTCTAGCTTCTTTTATTTTCTCTTCTTCTTTTCTTTAGTAATAGGTGCTTCATTGGCTTCTTCTCCCTTAGCACCTTCATCAAATTCTACTTCTTCTTCTCCTTGGTTCTCACCTTGACCTTGAGTGAGAGAAAGTGGTGCTTGGGTAGGTGTATCTTCTTCATCATCCTCTTCTTCTTCATCTCCTTCTACCTCTTTGACAAATTGTTCCTTGAGCTTTAACAATTTTGTTCTTCTTCCTCATCATAGAAGCTATCTTCAAGTCCATTGTGATTTTAGACTTATCTACATCATAATTTCCAAATGGAGTAGTATTCTTATCTACTTCCTCTACCAGTAAAACAATGATGGTTGTAGATGCCTCATCCACATTATTTTCATAAGGCAATGGCCCGAGCCATCTCACTCTTGGAACAACATATTGAACATAAGTGAAATCAACGTCAACTAGAAAATAATCATCATTGAGATATTTCTCTACTAGTGATAATGGTATCCTTAGTCTTTGTTTCATTGACTTCTTAAAGTCTTCAAAATAACTTGTCATTATAGTCTCAAAATTATCTCCAATTTGCTCTATGTACTCTCCAATATATACTGCAATAGACCAGTTGATCTTCCAAGAAACTTTTCCAAATGAGGGAAAAGTGTTCTACACATAGAAAAATATACAAACAAGTATTGAACCAAATTTCTATTGTGCACTTCTTGTCTTTCTTATGGCTCCCAAGTTTTTTCATAATTGTTGGAGTTGTAACTTAGCAAGGTCATAAGAATGGTCCTTCTTTACTATCTTATAGCCTAAATCCATAGCTATACATGGTACACTATTCAATCTACTAGATTGAAAGAACTTATGTGCAATGAATCTAACTACAAGTGCAATTAAGGGATCAGTGATTGTATCTGTGGTCATCCCTCTCTTGTTCCACACTACCTCTGTATTCCTTTCAATTGCCTCTTTTTCATCACTTCTCATAGTCTTTGTTTTATCTAGGGTAGGATACCCTATTACCCTTTGAATAATTCTCTTTGTGATCTTGATAGGGTCATCTTGGGTCAACTACAACACAATGTTGAAAGCAAACTTGGGTCCCAGCAACAAGGCCTAATACAGTACCCAATCACAACAAAATCTCTATAAAATAGAGAAATAGAGAAAACATAGTGGGAAAAATTCTACCCCAAAAAGAGATAGTTGAAAACCTAGTGAAGGACTATAGAAGCCTCCAACTAGAGGAATGTTCCAGAAAATAGAAACAAAGAGAGATCATGAAGAAACATTAGTGAAGCAAGAAGAAGTAGAAAACTTTGTCAAAAAGAAATGGTTGATCTGTAGAACCTCCTCTGAAATAGAACCTGACCAGGTAGAGAAGAGTATAATCTACATTGAATCAGGAGGCACACAAAGGCAAACAACTGAACACAAAAATATAGATGGCATGAAACACCAAATCCTAAAGAGCTGATCAATCAAACCAAGGAAGCATGAGGATCAACAGAAGAACCCCCCTAATGCAAAGAAGGGTGAGGTGAAAGGAAACTGAGAAAATGGGTTAATATCTCTTGTAAAATAGAAAGAACCAAGAACATTGAGAGTAAGGAAGAGCTACAAACACCTATAAAGACACGTGTCATTCAAACATCATGGGGCTAATGTCATGGAAGGGACACTCACATGAGCAAAGAAGAGGGCACTAAAAGGAAAACAACTATTCGCCCATGGCACTTTATAATGTAGTGTGAGTATAATAAGTCATAATGATGAAAAAGATCTAGAAAATGCAAGGAGTGGCACTTTATCTCAGTGCCTTTGCATAAATGGGCTTAAAAATGGTATCAACAATGATCAAAAAGGACAAAGAGTTTATACAAAAGATAATAAAGAGTTTATACAAAAGATAGTACAACCCAAAAGAAGAGATCCCATGCCACAAAAAAGATCACTGGACCTAAAACACCCAAGATATCCACCATAGTTCAATAAAGAAAAAAACATGATAGAATAAGCATGGAGTATAATATGGAAGAAAAATAGCATTTCTAAAAAGATTACTAAACCATCTTTCCAAAAATATATTTTTTTCAAAAAATGGAGTTAGGATGCTTAAGATATGCCCTCTAGAGTGAAAAATAGAACACCTGGCCTTGACTACGTAAATAGGCAACAAGACTACATCAAAACCAAAAAATCCTACACAATTATCTTCATCTCGGAACTAGTTTTTTGATGCTTCTTTTGGATCAAAAAAAGACCTCTGTATGCTCAAGATACAACCAAAAAATACTAGTAGGTCAAAAAAGGACCTGAAGGGCATGCAAGAGGGATGATGTAGTGCTGGTGTCATGTTGATGTCAGCATTTCACTGCATTAAAATTGGTCATCACAAAAAAAAGGCATACACATGGTAGTGGGCCCATAAAACCCAATGTGGCACTTGACACATGGTAGGTGTCGGTGATGCAATGTGGGCAGAGGAGGCAGAGGGGTCAAATGGTGGCAGAGCCACGAAGGTGATGGTTGCAAGAATTGGCAGTCGCATTAGAGTTGAGAAATGATGCTGAAGCTAAGTGGCACAGTGATCTCGGTGGTAGCAAGATGCCTCGATGGTGCGATGGAGGTCCTAGAGGCGACAGAAAAAGATCTCCAGATGACAAGAAATTTTGCAGGCTGATAGATGGTCGATGGTGCCGAAAAGCACTCCTAGCACCAAAAAAAAGGGGTTGTAGGTTGGAATATGGCCTGCAACCTATTTTAAAATAAAAATAAAAATTGCCTCAAAGTGTGCATAGGAGGCCGTATAGCCTTCTAGGCAAAAAAAATTTGCCTCCTGGATCAATGTTGTCCAAAATAGACAAATTTTATATGGAAATAGGGGTTTTGATGTCTTCTAGATCCATTAGTGAAGTTTTTTTTGCCTCAAAATAACCCAAAAATTATTGACCCCCCTAATTTCTCAAGAAATACTTGAAAAAACTACAGATCTAATCTGTCAAACCCTCATTCTCCTTTTTCTCCAAATACTGAAAAAGCTACAACAGATCTAGCTCTGATACCATGAAGGATTTGAGCAAATATGCAAATCAAATCCATAAAGCCCTCGAATACCTACATGTAGAAAACCTATCACAAAGAAGAAAAAGACAAGAGGAGGCAAAGGTTTTCTCTGAAAACATGCAAATTTTATTCTCAAATAAAGAAAAGATGTAGAAAATTACAAAAGATCAATCCTTATAAAAGGAGATCAAAACTTGAAAGGGTAACCTAAAAAGTTACAAAGGGTAACCTAAAAGGTAAAAGATATTTAATAATTACTAATTAATTATTTTATATAGAATGCAAAAAGTGCATAAAGAAAAATCTTAAGAAGGGAGAAATGGTAGTTTAATTTATGAAATTAAATTAACCCTTTTCTCTAACACAAAATACTCACGCCTAAACCATCGTGTGTATAAGAACCATCAAAATAGAACTTCTAAGTGACATGATCTATTTGAAGAATATGCATATCCAAAAAATCAGCTAAGATAGAATTCACGCTCTCTATGGGTGCATCTACCGATTGATCAAAAATGGCTTGCCCTTTTATTTCTTTCCTATTGACATACTCAATATCAAACGCATTCAAGATCATTACCCACTTGAACAATCTGACTGTTAACATTTTCTTATTGAGAATATACTTGAGGGGAACAATCTTGGAGATGAGCTTAACCTTATGTCTCAAAAGATATTGGGATAGCTTTTGGGAGGCAAAAACTATGGGTAAACAAGCCTTTTCAATAAAGGTGTAATTGAGCTCATAGTTCACTAGGGTGTGACTAATGTAATAAATGGTCATTTCTTTCCCTGGTCATTTTCTTATGCTAAGAGGGCTCCAATTTGATTATATCCTGAGAAACCATCCAGAAGTGAGAACATAGCATGCCTTACTATCAAGTCCACGATTGTATCAATACTCCAGAGGGAAAGTCATCCTTAAGGTATGCTTTATTCACATCCTTGGAATCAATATAGATCTATATGCTACCATCCTTCTTTGAGATAGGTATGATGTTTGATATCCTTAAGGCAAAGGTTAACGGCCTGATGAAGTTGGTATTAAGTAGTTTTTCCGATTTGACTTTGACTAGTAATGCTATGTGGGGATGCCTCTTTCTAAGTTTTTGTTTGATTGGCTTGGCATCTGATGAAATGTTGAGGTATTAAAGGATTAGATTTAGATCTAACCCTGGCATGTCCGCGTAGGACCATGCAAAATTGATCTGTATTTCTTTGAAAAAGAGAATGAAGTCACTTCTTTCCTTTGGGGTTAAGATTGTTCCAAATGGATTATTCTAGGATTTTTTTTTGTGCCAATATTAACCTTTATGTAGGCATGATCAGAATAGAAGACCTTTCCTCTCAATTTTTGGGTAGGGTATCAATCATCTCATATGTGGGTGCCACAATTGGGTTTTCACCTTTGGATGCATCATTTCTATTTTTTTCTATTTTTTCTCAAGATTAGCTACAACCTAATGTTGGTCATTAAGGATTTGATGTGCTTAGCTTGTTCTAATATGAATGAGATGATTGATATCAGACCCATTTATGTGCATTTCTTTTGTTCTTTATGGATGAGATGGCTCAACCATGTTAAGGTAGATGAAGACATCATGGTAGTGTCAAAATTGGGAGTATGGTGAGGGTTAGTTGTATCCCATCTGATGAGCTTGGGATGGACTAAGGAGAGTGGTTCGTAATATGGATAGAATTCAGTAGGGTTTTAAAAGATGACCTCATTTGATAGTTCATACATTATATCAATTAGGTCTATAACATGTACTTCCTCAAAAGTGTTAGGAAAAGTAGAGTTGGTGAATGGCTCATAGTAGTCATCTTCAGCTTTTGCTAGAAAGAAGTTGGGAAATAGGGTTTGAAATTGAAACCCTTCAATAAGTTCATCATCCTTATATGATGTGAGGTGACATGTCTATTCTATATTAGTAGTTGTTCTAATGTGTACTGGTTCTTGGTGAAGTAAAGTCTGGACAAGAGGTTGAACCTTGTGCAATGAAACTATTGGGTGCATGAATGTGAACATAATCACATTCTTGATCATGAATAGACTCTTTAGATAATGTTCCAAATTCCCACTTGGTAGAATTGCCATCATCTTCATTATTAGAGGTGTCCATGATTTTTTCCCTTGTAGGATTGAAATTAGAGATGGATAAATTTACATTCTTTTTGTTAGTTTTTGTTTGGTTTTTGGAATCTTTTCCTTTGGGTACCCATACTAGGGTAGAAGAGGAGGAATCACTATGTTTGGAATGGGACCTGGAAGTAATCTGTGCATTATCTTTTTCACTGTACCCCACCCCTATCTTGGATCAGTTAGACTTGAATTGTGATGTTGGGGGTTCAATGATGCCTTTCCCTTTCCCCAAAGGGCCATCTCCTACATATCCCATTTTTTCATTAAATTAAAAACTTTTCCATAGAGGTGAGGGGAAATGTCAATATTTTGTTCACTGATTTCTTCTATGGAGCTTGAAGGTACACCACTTTCTTTGATAAAATGTGCATTATAGGGCCTAGTGGTGGATAATGGTTTTCCATGAGATCTTGGAGAAAGTGGGGGATCAAATAATGAGACTATGTGTTCACCTACCCCTTTGCATTGTAGCTTTCACTTCCTATCAGACTCTTTCATTAGCCTATTCATTTCTTCATAATGGGACTATTTAGGGTCTTTTGATGATGATGGTGAGGAAGGAGAAGAATTTGAACAACTAACTTTCTCTTTACCTTTCATTGATGTAGATAAGTAATCATTATCTCAATTGGTAGAACATGAAGTTTCTATTGATGTAGACTAGTTGATGTCATCTATCAGGGTTTTGGTTTCTACCCTATTATGAGGAACAAGAGAGTTACAATATTGGGCAAGGTTTTGATCCTTGGGTATGGTCACCTCTTGACCGATGTATGAAAATTTGAGACATTGATCATAAGTGCACAGAATAGCTTGCATGTTGTAGATCCACAACCTCCCTAACAGGATATTGTAAGTTAATTTTAAGTCCAAGACTTGACAAATAGTTTCTTTTACAATGAGACCTATCCAGATTGGCATAATAACCATGCCCTTGGAGGATCTTTTCTTGTCATCATAAGCCTTAATGGTGATTTTCTTTTTAAGATCAATATCATCCTCTACATACCCTAGAGCTTTTACCAAATCTAGTGTGAAAATGTTTAGTCCTACTCTGCCATCAACCAAGGCTCTTTTAACTTTGTTTCTATGGAAAAACACTTCAATGTGTAATGAGGAGTTTTTGGGGATAAATGGATGACATGTCATCTTGAGAAAAAAAGGATATACAATGAGGGTAAACAAGGTTATTGACCATGCTTTGAAGTCTACTAACATCAAGGTCATTTAGCACTAAGGCTTTGGTGAGGATCTCTTTATGCTCAAGGGAAATTTGCAAAAAATTGAAAATAAAGATATGGGTAGGAGTCTTGAGTAACTGGTTGACCAAGTTATATCTGGGTAAGGTGGAACTCATAGTTGTATGATTGGAACCCATCACGGGGCCTGGTAGGATCACTTTAGAGGCTTGACCTTGAGTAATAGTGTTTGATGATTGTTTTTTATTTTTATCTTTAATTATGATGACATTAACATCATCATTGAATCTGGAGATCATGTTGATGGTATTATCATAATGGTGAATGTAATTAACCTTGTCATGGGAATGTGTGTTCTAGTTTGTTCTAGAGGATTCACCCTTCTCATCGCTCATAAAAGGGTTCTTGAAGGCCATGTGGTCTTTATTGTTGCAAAGGTTATTTACTTCAATAGTTCCATCGTTGATCAATTTTTGTATAGCCCTTTTAAGAGCATGACAGTTGTTGGTTAAATGCCTCCTATTTTAGTGGTAGGCACAAATATTCTTGTCATTCCACCACTTTGGTTTAACTTGTGGTTCATAGGGCTTTCCCTCAAGGAGTGCAAGGATTTCATCGGCTAAGATTGTTTGCAATGTACTCTTGTAAGACACCCCAATAGGTGTATATTCTTTAGATATATATGAAGATTGGTATCCTCTTGGGGGAGGAGCTTGATTATAGGAAACTTGTTGAGAGTATGTTGAAGGAGTATCCAGATTGTGTCAATAAAATAGATGAACATCATCCTACCTGGGTGGGTTTTTTCTAGTATTTGCATTTGTGTTATTGATAGTAGGATACTATTGGTTTGGATGGGGTTGATTTTGTGGTTTAACATGGTTAGCTTCAACCATCCCATCATTGACTATTTTTTAATTGTTATTTCTCCACCATGACTTTTTTTTATTGGTAGACCAATTAGATGAATTGTGAGTCTATGAGTTGTTTGAGAAACCCTTACCATATTTTGATAACTTAATAATGTCATTATTTATCAAGGGCTCTTCTACCTTAGTAGTGTTCTCTAAGGTATTTTTAAAGTCTTTGGGCCCTTGGAGCTAGAGCCAATAGTTCATGGGTTCAAAGAGACTATTAATGAAGATGTCAGTCTTTTCTTTGTCTGGGATGTCTCTATGATACTTGGCAAATGTTTGTCTCTACCTTTGTAGGAAGACCTTGAATGATTCTCTAGGAAGTTGTTTTTTGTTACATAGATCAATCATCATAACTTCCCTTTCAATATTATAGGAGTACTGGGTGATGAAAATGGAAGCCAATTGATCAAAGGATTTAATGTTAGAGGGTAGTTTTGAGAACCACTCAATGGCTTGCCCTTCTAGGCTTCTAGGAAATAGACACATTAGGTAAGTTGTGTCATGGAAAAATTCCATACTTAGAGTATAGAATTGTCTAAGATGGTCTTGGGGATCTGACATACCAAAATATTTATCATATTTTGGTATCTGCACATTCTGAGGGAAGGGTGTGAAGGTAATTCTTTTATCAAATGGAAGAGGACACACCTTTTTATGGCTAAATTCTGCAAGTTGTAGTTTTCCTTGCTTCATCCTTTCCATTTCTAATTTTATATCTTGTAATTTTTGTGTAACAATATCTAAAGGTGACTCTTCTTCATCTCATTTAAGATTGGTTACATCAAAGTCAGATGGCAGTTTTGCACCTTGTGCTAATGCTAGTATGTAATGTTCTTTGTATTTTTCAAGTATCTTGTCCATGATATCAACAAGCTCATGATTTTTCTAAAAATCCTCGATTTTGGTTTCGATGTTCTTTTTGTCCCACATGTTAGATGAACCCATTTTGGAAACAGATTATAGATTTTGGTTAAATAGGGGTGATTCATGGGTAACCATATTTGGTGAACGATTTCCATTAGTGTGACAAGTTCAATAAGATCTAGAGATTCCATGCATTTGATGGTTCTGTTGGCTATTCTAGTACTCACTCGTATAAGTGATCATTTTGGTTTCATGGTTACACTCATTTTACATAGTGGCAAGAGATGTGAATAGGATTTCTCTAACTCTTATGCATTTTCACAATATGAGATTTTCTATTGACTATTGTTTGTTTGAAATTACAAGCTAAGTTTGAAAAGATATTTGGTACTATTAATAGCAGAGAGCTCACTTTCATGAAGTTAGGTAGGGAATAGATGTGTATCTCCAAAAATTTCCAACTTGATATACAAAGTGAAGCAAAAATGACTATTGGATTAAGAATCTCTGAAGGGAACTAGTAACTTTTCTTGTTCCAAAAATGGTTACGATCAATTTTGAGATCTCTCAATCTTGGAAAATATCAATGAGGAAAAAGGATAATCAAATCCATTGTTTGGTTGCAAGTGTCATATATGTAGATAGCCTTAGTTTTAGTTTTTTGTTCTTATATGTGCTATAGAATTACTCAAATGTGCTATTTTAATTGGTGTATGCACTATTTCAATGTTCACCAGGCATTGTTCTGCAGTGAAAATGCATTGTTTAAATGTTCAAATGCACTATTTTATAAATCAAATGCATTGTTTTAATACTTATATGCATTGATTTGCAACCAAATGCACTATAATAGAGATCAAATGCATCATATAATGGGTCAAATGCATTTTTTTAAGAAGTAAGTGTGTTATTTTAGGGTCTTTAGGAGCATTTTTCTTTTGAGCTTGGTTTTTTGTATCAGTCTGTAGTGACAATTTTTGGGAAGGAATGTGAACCTAACCGAATTTTATTATTAATTTGTAAACACACATCCAAGCACAGTAATAGTAGAAATGAAAATGAAAAATGAAACCATGGGCACCTAAAAAAATGGAAGAAAATGCTTCCTAACAAGGTTGCCTAGAACCGGTGACTAGTGGCTTTTAGTTTTTAACCAATAGTGTTCAAATTTACCTCTCTTGTGATAGAGAGCTTCCCATCAACACTGGCACAATCCCTTGCAAGACTATTAGAGGAAGGCTATATTTTGAACATGGGTGGCTTGCATTCAATTGGGATTGTAATATTGGAAGGTGTTCCCTCTCACTAGCCCTACTAAGGAAACTTGGGAGATAGCCTTTCTATGGCTAAGTAAACCTACCTAGTAGAAAGCAAGAAAATAGAAATCAAAATTAGATTTTGGAATTTGATCACTCTAGAAGAGTGAGAGCATATCCCTACTGTCTTGACCTCCTAAACACAATAGACATAGTTGTTCAATTACAAGCCCTTTAACTACATAAGACAAGGGGCTCCTAGTTAAGCTATGTGTGGGTGATATCCTCATTTGATTGTAATTGATCCTTACAAAAGGTCAGGCATTCTGATCAACTCAAAGGAGTTGAGAGCATAGGCCTACTCTCATTTAAGTCAGCAAGATCAAATGTTTCTATTAAACTAGGTTTTTGAACTTAGAAATGTCACACTTTGAATTAAAAAGGGTTGAGGTCCACTTACCTAGTTCGATGCTAGCAAAGGCTAGGAATATTTCTGAGGGTCTTCATTCTTGTTGTGTGTTGTCAATAATCTAGGAGTTCTCGTTAGCTTGGAAGAGACCTATAAGCAACCAATAATTAGATCTAAATGCACTACAAAAATTAGTATTTGCATTACAAAGTTTATCAGATGCGCTATTTAGACTAGTAAATGCACTGCAGAAAGTAGAAAATATGTTATAGAAAACTTTAAATGCACTACAAAAATGTTTAAATGCACTACAGAAAGATTTGAATGCACTATATAAATCTTTAAATGTGTTAAAAGATTGCTCAAAAGTATTAAAATAGAGTTCAGAAGCATTTTAGCATCAAAAAATTGCAAATTTGGCCTTGGTGCATTTGGGAAAGTCTTTAAGAGTTTGTTGTTGCTATTATGAAGCTCCAAAATATTGTAGAACCTACAACCAATCAAATCTGCACAAGAAATAAACAAAAAATGTAGATTTACAATAAAAATAGAAGATTAGAGAGGAATATTGAAGAACAGAGAGGCTTTAAGTGCAAGCCCCATGGTGGGTGCCAATTTGTACATGGATGATTCGCGTATTCATGAGACTTTAATGCATAGTGCAGATAAAATGATAATGAACTAAAATAAACCCACAAAATTATTGTGAAAATGGAAACTCTATGAACATACCATGTTTTCCTAACTACAACTACTATGAATACTCTCATACCAGTATCTTAGTGATAGTTCTAGAATGGGAGTATGCCATTAATGTAGATCTAGAAAGATGTATGCATGATCTATGTGAAAATGAAAATTATATGAGTATGATAATCCTAGAATGATATGGTATGAGCATGAAATAGACTAAACATATGCTAAATGATACTAAATAACATGAAAAGAATGCTAAGATGCTATCAAAATGACATGAAATTGCTAAAATAACAATGCTAGCATAATAACTCTAAATGTGCCTATGGTGCAAATGCCTAAAACTTGGTTCCCTTTGCTCTTGAATTTCCCTCCTATTTATAGGATTTTGGAAGGGGTTGGGGTAAGAATCAATATTTTACCTTTGACTAGAAGATGGAGGTGAAACTAAAAAATCTCATGAGGCACCAAGAGGAAAAGTCCAGCAGACTTAGTTTGTGAGGATAAAAGAGGATTTTTCCAATTCTTTTAAATGTAAAAAAGGAGGATTTTCTCTTTTATGAGGATAAATGGATTTATTGATTTAATAAATGTTCCATTTTTTTTCAATTTTTTCCTTTTCCCTTTTTCTTTCATTTTTTTTCATTTTGTGATTTATGAATTGTTTTTCCTCTTTTAAAGTGATTTAGGTCCTTATGATTTGATATTTGATTGATTGATTAATGATTTTATGTAAAGATTGATTTGAAAGTCCATTGTGTTCCTCTAGTTGAATTATGTTCCTCTGGTTTAATCCTTAATTCACTTCATTTGATGAAAATTGTGTTGTTTAGGCCTTTGCCAATTTTGGTGTGTCTACACTAGCTATTAAAAGAGAAACCTTTTTGTGAATCTAAGTGAGAAACAAATGGTAGCCCTAGAACCAGTCTAGTGCAATGTGAATGTGAAAATAAATTATTTCAACTTTTAACCTTACAATGGCACAAGAACACTACATTGATATGTATGATGTTGAATCAGTCAATCAAAAGGAGAATGATCCACCTATTTATGAGCCAATATTTAAAAGTGTAAATGAAAAGGACATGAAAGGATCCCTATCTTCACTCATACATAATGTTATTGATTGAAGATGTAGGTGATTATTTGAAGGCAAATATTGTGGAAGTAGGATACAAGGAAATTAGGTCTAAATATGAAGAGTCTTATGTCAACAATTAGTGGAAGACGAGATTCAAAGACATGGAGGACATAAATCTAGCTTGTGCAGCAGACATCCCTAATTTCTTCAGGGATGAATGGTAAGATTTGTGCCAAGAAGAGTGCACAATGACTATATGTGACTTGATAAACCCTAAAAAATACAAAGGATGTGATAGAAAGGGTTACAAGGTTCAATGGAACTTAAGGTGACTTGACAATCAAGCAATACAAACCAAAAAAGTGTCAAAGTTAATTGGATGCCTTCACGATGGAAGAATGTGAAGGATATCAAAAATGAGAAGGTACAATTTTTAGAAAGGGTTATTTCCTATAGGTTATAAAAATCAAGAACAATTAATAATATGCCTAGTGGAGCAGCATATGGAGCACACTATTTTATAACTAAGCACACCAAGCTTAATCTAAGTTGGTGGATACACACACAGATGATGGAAAATCTAAGAATAATCAAGAGGGATAGCAATGCACACATATTCAAGTATGGTGCAATGTTAGTGTGTATATTCTTCTACTTCAAGGCAGAATTTCCTCAATTTGTATCATTTTAGTGCAAGTCCTAAAGTATCATTACATCTCATATAATGAGCATGTGTAATAGGTTGGGTAGCAGTGCCCTTAGCTTACTTGACAAGTATTTGAGAAAATTGTAGTCAGAGATGCATAGGAGAAGGAGAATACCCCTAGATTTGATCATGGACTTTAAAAAAGGTATATGTTTCTTAGCCAGCATAGATAGGTGCATAGTCCAAGAAGTCAAACCATCAACTCATTGGTTGACCATGTTCCCCTATGAAATTGAAGATAACTCAAACAAAGAACACATTAATTGACTATTAGAAATGTTCGTTGACAAAGAATAACAAAGGCTTGGGATGGATACTTTAGAAAAAAATAAAAGGATGAAAATAATTATGAGAGGAACTTTCCTATTAGAAGAGGAAGAAGAAATAGGCATAGGCAAGACCAAGAAAAAGTCCAAGAAAGAAAAAGAGGAAAAATGAGGAGATGAAAGGCCACAGATGTAGTCTCAAGGTGAATCTTCACTCAAATCAAAGTTGGAATCATAGGCTATTGAAAAGAAGATTCTAGTTACCACTAAATGCCTAATAGTAGAGACTAATAAGAGAAAAACCTCTAAGAAGGGAAAGATAAAGCCTCCAACCCCACTAGAGGAAGAAGAGATAGAAACATAGAGTCTCAAGTCACCCAAGAAATGTAAGAAACTTACTTTCAAAAACATTATTGATGATATACAAAATAATGGTAACTATACTCAAAGCTTTTCAAATCTAATAAAAATAAGATTGTAAATGTTGTATTGATAAGTTTGGGAGTGTTCAATAGAACACCTAGATAGATTGAAGCATTGGTTCCTAGTGAACAATATACAATGATGAGTGAAATATGGTCTAAGAGCATAATAGAATGTAAGAATATACTATATGATGGTGTAGCTAAGATTAGAGCTGATCTAAATGATAAAGAAAGAATTGGACTAGTGGAATCATGTAGGAAAGAGTTTGATATGACTGAAAAGGTATCACTAAAAACAACAAGTTTAAAGAGAGAAGCATTTGCAAATGCAAAGAAATTTTGGTGTAAACTTCATGATCAAGAAGTTTCTAGCCTAAGGAAGAGGTATGACTAAAAAAATTCAAAGGAAAAGAAATCAACCAAAGAAACTAATCCAAAAGACTCAAAGAAGAAGATAGCAGAACAACTTGCTACACTAACTAAACAAAAGACTCAAATCAATCAGGATCTAAATATGGAACGAAAATAGAGTAGTGAGGTTCAATGGGATAACCCACCAATACATCACAAGTGGTGGAAGAACATAAGAAATATTTATACTCATGTTGGAGAAGCCAGTTCACAAATTATTGATGTTACAATGATTGACACTAGTCCAAAGGAAGAGGAACAAGAAAAAGGACAAGTTATGATTGGTGTCCCTAAAGAACAACAAAAGGATGACAAAGAAGAAAATGAAATATAAGAGAAATAAATAGGTGATGAAACCCAAGACTAACAATTGCCTACAATGGAAATTCTTAAAGATACAATAGGATAGGAAACACAAGTAGAAGAATAGGTAAAAGAAATTGAGCATGAAAAGAAGCGAGATGGCATACCTTCATCTCAATAAGAAAAGACTCCTATTATAAAACATACCTTCTGGGACACCATATAAAGGATAAAAAAGTGTCAAGAAACCAAAAAAAGGTAAAGATAAAAGGAAGAAAGGTTCAGAGGAATCTGGTAGCAAAAAGAAGAGAAGAGGGAGACATGAAACCCCATAACCAATAGAGTTATCCACATTGTTGAAAATAGATTGATACAAGTTTGATAAATGTGTTTCAATAATTATTTTGTCACTAATGTCAAATCTTCTTTTTGTTGGTAAGACAACTGCATATATGATTTAAGTAATATCATTTATTTGGTTAATGAAGAGGATTTTATCAAATGATGTAACCATAGCATCTAGAGGAAAGGTTGAGTTATGATATGAAAAGGAGTACAAGAATCAGCTAAGACAGTGATATCATAGTGGATCCATAATCTACTTAAGGTTGCAAATTTTGTTTACACTAAGAAAGTTCAGAAGAACAAGTTAAATAAAGTTTTTCTGCCAAGCTTGACCAAGTGGACACTAGGTGTCGAGAAAATTTATTGCAAGCTGAGCAAAAAATTAGTTGGAGTCAAGTAAAAGTCTATTTTAGTGTAATTCAAGTAAAATAGTTGATGCTAAGTAAAGTTTAGTTGATGTTGAGCACCAGTAAATTTTAGTTCATGTTGAGCAATTTTATAGAGGATGTCAAGCAATGCAATGTGTGTCAAGCATTAGAAGCAAGTTAATGTTGAGTGTTAGCATTATTAGAAATATCGTGAATTTAATGGATCTGAGTTGACAAACTTGTTTTCTTGGATTGTGTGAACCATGTGGAAGATAACATTAACAAGTTGGTGGAACAAAATTCATGTTAAACCATTTTGAGTTGAATACAAAGAGGATTGAAGGAGAAGTTTCTACAAATGAAATGGAATGAGGGGTAGATTCATTGAATCCTACCTAATCTATCCTAATCCTAAATTGGATGATGGAGAATGAATGGAAAAATATCTTAATTCTCTATTTATAGGGATGGTTGGTTACAAGAAAAGGTTTACATGTGTAAGAACCTAAGGAAAATAAGGAGTCTAGGCTATTGCTTCATTTAGTGACCTAAGTGAAGAGTTTGCATTGGCAAGTTAGGAAAGAAGGCTTAATGGTATGGATGCTTGAAAGGTGAAAAAGCTATCAAAGATGAAGTGTGTGAAAGCTAAGTAGAATGGAGGACTAGAACATAGATTTGTAATCTGCAAATGAAGTTGTAAGTTATTATCAGATCAAGCCTTATTGTTACTCTCTAATAATTGTATTACTCTAGGGTAAATCCTTTGGATTAAGGTTGACCTAACAATCATTTGTAAATTCTTTAACCAAGTGACATTCCAAGTGAATGGTCTAAAGTCTTCTAAAAAGGCTCACTTTTAACAAGGGGTTTGAAATATTTTAACAAGGTCACACTTAACAGTATGCATTGTAACCTTTAACAAGGTTGGCCTTTCATAGGGCATCACTTCAAAAGAGTGAAAAAGAGTAGCATGTTACTGGTGGTTTTTCCAAAATTGGGTTTCCATGTAAATCATTGTGTCAAGTGTGTTATTGAATTTTATATGTTTCATGTTTGCATTTTTGCAAATTGATTTGATTGTAACCTACAAGTTTTAAGTGATTGCATAATCTTATGGATTCATGCATGATGATAAATATTTTATGGGTTCACTAAGTTGTGAAAAGTTTTATTTGTAAATCTAGACCTTGGATAACTGATTCCCCTTCCCCCCCCCCCCCCCCCCCACTATTCTAAAGAATTCCAACAATCTAAAGATGAAGGAGAACTTTATGATGTTGATACAAAGGAAGCACAAAAATGCAAGAAATATTTGAGAGAGTGGAAGATATGGGTAAGAAAATTAGTCAAATAAACAAAAAAGAGTTGAATAAGTATAAAAGGCTCATGGAAAAATACAAAATCATGAAATTATCTAGAAAAAGGCATGAGCAAGAAACTACACTGGTGAAGGCTAGATAAATTATCAAACAACTGGAACTAGAAGCCCAGTATATTAAAGAAGATGATCTAATAAGTCAAATCATAATTTTTGTAGAGAATTTATATGAAAAAAAAAGAGAAGCTTTCATAGGTCTTCAAACAACAGGTTCCACTAAAAATTTTTGATAAGAAAATTAGTCTTGATAAATATAAACAAGGGGAGTTGACATCATTAAGATATGAGATGTCCAAATTACTAAAGGATATAACCCCCATATTTCAAAAGTTTAGCAAATCATGCACCTTAATCGAAGATCTGGAGAAGTAGAAAAAGAAAGCTGAGTAAGAGTTTGATGAAGTAGCACACATATTTGATCCACTTATTGGATCCATCTTAGAGCATATTGCATAGATCCTTGAGACCATGTACCTTGTACATTGGTTGCAAGTAGAGGAAGAGAAATGAGAAATCCAACTAATGTAACTTTAATGTTTCTAGCCCAAATGAATGGGATCATTTGTGAACATTTGAAGGATGTGGATGCTCAGTTAGCCAAGCCACCTATAGAGATAGAAGATGCATGTAATAGGAAATTGGCAGAACTGAGGAGTGTCACATTGGATCTCACTCACTCGAAAGAGTCTTGAGAGACTCTATTGAATACAAAAAGGGAATGCCACAAGGATATCTTTGAGAAATTGTAAGCCTCAGAACCCTTCTCTTAAAGTAGGAGATGCATATCAAGGGGACTATATTTTGTAACCCTTTATACCCTTTTTCATTGATAATAAAAGGGGGCGATATAACTTGGGATGAGAGATAACTAACTATAGGGGGAGATAATTTATGAGAGATCTTATGAGAGGACAAGATAAAAAAAAAGGGAAGTTAATAAAGAGCTGACTATAGGAAGAAGAGATAACCTAAAGGGGGAGATGATGAAATATGAATCACATGGTAAATAAGTCAAGAAATTTGAGTAAAGAGAGTAAAAGGAAATGACAAGAGGAGAGAATACACAAAGGGGGGTTTTGCAAATAATAAGAAAAATTCATATAGAAGGAATTTTGTAAAGAATGCAAAATAATAAGCTAAAGTAAAGTCTAAGACCACAAAAAAGTAGATAAGTAGATGATAAGCATTAACCTGTGAAGAGATGTAATTCTTGTTAACCTATAGATTTACTTCTGAGTATAGAGATTTTTCCATCAATGCCAAAGGGGGAGATTTTTAGACTAATCTAGTCACTGGCTTGGTTGATCAACAAAGTGGTGAGAAGGGAACTAAAGCATTGGGTGAGTGTTGAAGTGTTTTTATTTACTAGCAATCAGTTAACAAGAATATTGAAGTATTGCAAGTAAATGTAGTTGATGAAAGACTAGCATATTGGTCTCAAAAAAGGAGAAGAAGATGATAAGCCTATGAGATGCATGAAAGTTTAATGGTTGTAGTTGAGTCACCTTTGATGTGACAAAACTAGGAGAAGGTCTAATAGAGATGTGGCATGCACATAGAGAGAAGTCATAAATGCAATAGAAGGAAGCAAGGACTAGAGTCTATATGTAGACTTATAGATGGATATGCAGACCTACATATATATGCACCTATGTATAGGTAGTCATAGGTATTTTGTGACTAATATCACTACATATTTATAATTTCAAATTTATAGTTTAAGCAAGATTATTTATTAGAGTTTCTAGCAATGACATGGATGAGTGAATTTAAGGTCACTCAAACTTCAATTTTGAAGTTGTTTTTGAGGTTGGTGTTGTGTCAATCAGAGATTTGTAGAATAATATGTAACAATAGATCGATGCTCAAGAATGTAAAGGAGGAAGTGTACAGAGTGTGTTCAATGAGTCAGACCAAAATAGGGGAAGGAGATTAGAGTATCTTCAAAAGAATCACAATGGATCTACAAGGTAAGTTGTGCCACTTCTTTAGATCTAATCCTTAGTTTTCTTTTTACCATTGCATCTATTGTAATCCTTTAATAAGGAAGACTTGTAATAAATCTTTGAAATCCTCTAACAAGGTATCTCTTAAAAAGTGATCAAATTCCTCTAATGAGGTAGTCCTAATAAGCTATTTTAATCCTAGCAAGTAATGTATATTCTTAATGGTAAAGTTATTTGTTACTTGAAGAATTTGAGTAGTTACTATTTAGGTACACAAATAAATAAGTTTTTTTTTTCTTGGAATAAGAAGAGAAATATTAATACATATCAAAAAACAAAATCAAAACAACAAAAAATGAAGGTTATTATTTCTTCACTAAATAGACCAAACATCCAACAAAAGATGAACAATAGAAAAAATAAAATTTTCCACTACTCGAAAAGGAGATATAATAGATTAGAACATGAAAAAAACCAATAAATAGTAAGAGACTAAAATACACAAACTTTACCCACATGGAAATAATTAAAATAAAAAACATCCTTGTTGTCTAGTCTATAATTTTTTGGCTTTCATAAATTAATTTGACCTCATCCAAAGTAGCACCTTCTAAAACCTCATTAGTTTTGAACATCTTCTTGAAGAGTCTAAATAATCACATTATATTGTACTACAGGATGGATGACTATAACCTTACATTGAGAAAGAATACCTTCAATCTCCACCTTGAGAGAATTTTTATTAGAATCTTAATCATTTAGTAAAGTATCTATAAAAGCCATATGGGTTAGAAGGATAGAGTAGATAGTATGGACTAAAATCTTGCAAGGAGAGAATGGGTGTGATAGGGAAACACAACATCTAATCTTCCCAATGCATTTGATAATGGTGAGATGGCAAGAAATTTACATCTTCTTGTGATTCAAGTAATATCCTAAGAGAGAATTTTTCAATGGGCATGGGAAGTGGTGAAGGGAAAGTAGGGAAGTGAAGAGTTTATCCCATAACACTTTAACATGGTGGTGAACCCAGACACAATGCTTCAATGTTTTAATCTTGCCATAAAAGGGAGGTGAAGGGATAGGGATAAGGAATTTAAGATGGGACCCAATTGGGAGTGTTTCATGCAAAATCTTCCAAGTGGTGAATTTGGATTTAGCATCCTCTTTAACCTTCCAAATATGATGGCTAAGTTTGTCCCAAGTAGACTATTTACAATTGCACCTCCAAAGGGAGTTAAGGCAATAAGAGATAGGCAAATAGAATGAGGTTGTTTATAAATGATTTTGAGAGGGATGGATATAAGGTTGCAACCATTATAACATCATCTCCAATTCTTTAAAAAGTACATGTGGCAATTAGTGGAGATGATAATGAGGAGTATAGAGGGAAGAATTTTTTTGAATTTCTATCACTATAGCCTTATCTTTGGAATTTAAATTAAGGCTTGATTAAAGATGGTTCCATGATTTCCATGTAAAACTTAAAGGATCCCAAAGGTCTTTGAAGGTTTGAATTCCTTTGTTCAAGAGGCATTTAGCTTTGAACCTTGGGATTAGAGAAAGAGGGTGATTGTTTTCTTGGATCAAATGATTCCACCAAATTGATGAAGTTGCAAAGCTAGATCCATGGCTAAATGATTGGTCAAATGAAGATAACTGATGAGAAACCTATTTTAAAACTTTTTATATGCAATTGAATGGGGTTAAATCATGGGGTTTAAAGTAAGGTGCTAAAATGATCTTGTCACACCATTCTACAATACCCCAATATTTTCACACAATAGTTGTTTGAATATGATGTCTAACTAAGAGTTTCCAAGGTGAGTTCCCTTCAAAATCACTATTGATTATTTTTAATAAAGGAAAGACCCCTTGTGTGAAAGGTTCAATGATGCCTATTGGAACTACAATTGGAACAATTTTTATATTATCATTGATGTCAAACCTTATTGGTAAGATAGTTTCTATCTGAGTAGAGTGTCATATCAAGATGATTGATGAAGAGGATTTGAGAAGATGATATAACAAAAGGACCTAGAGGAAAGGTTGAGTTATGAGAAACCAAAAAGAGCACTTGATCTATTAGAACTTGACAAGATAATATGATTGTTTAATCATAACCCAAGTGGGAAGATTGTTACATTGAAGCCAAGAAGAAATGATCGATAGAAGACCAAATATATAGGCTTTACCAAGAAAAGAGA
Source organism: Cupressus sempervirens (assembly GCA_028749045.1). NCBI lineage: Eukaryota > Viridiplantae > Streptophyta > Pinopsida > Cupressales > Cupressaceae > Cupressus > Cupressus sempervirens. The sequence goes on from CM053783.1 coordinate 750,112,199, forward strand.
ACAATATTAAGGAACTAGAAATATATGTCAAGTGATGCTATTGTTGACCAAGCAACAGTATAATTTGAGCATAATATAGTGTCAACCAAGCATCAGTATTGAACATGCATCAAAAAGTGTGATGGGAAATATAGATAGTATTGGTCGTGTAATTCAGTGATGATCGAGTGTCAAAGCATAGTGGTGGTTGAGTGACAAAACTTTTTAGTTTGTGAGGAAATCTTGATTTCTAGCTAGCAAAATAGAATTCTTGGAATATGTAAAACATGTTGAAGATAAGGATGGATGACCTAGAGCATTTAATGGCTAAAAAATTGTATTTGTGTGCTCCTACACATGGATTCAAAGAGAATTTTGAAGAAGTATCTAGAAGGGGAAAAGGGGAAAAAATGGTGGAAAAATTCATTGTATGTGTTGAATTTGATCAAAATCCTAAGATCTATGTTAATTTTTAACCAAAAAAATACTAGAGCTACCTATTTAAGGAGGAATAAGGGTGACCTAATCAAGGCAAAATTCTAATGGAATATTTTGAAGCCCTCTAACTAGGTCACTCCTAATAGGGTGATTAAATCCTTCAAAAAGGTGGCATTTAACGATGTGTTTTGTAACCTTTAATAGGGTTGGCTCCTAACAAAGCTCACTTCAAAAGAGTAAAAATTGGTATCATGTTACTATTGGTTTTTCTAGAATTGAGTTTCCACATTAAATCCTAGTGTTATACTTTTGTGGATTTTATTTGAGATGTTTTACTATTAATTTTTTACATTTTGCAAGTTTGTTACGATTAGGATAGTGGACTACAATTTTTATGTTGCTGATTATTTACTATAGAGATTAAGATACCTAATGATTAGATCTAAAATATTTGAAGTAATTAAAAGTTGAATTGATACACCTAGACCTAAGGATAACTAATTCACCACCCCCCCCCCCCCCCCCCCCCACATTTATTTGAAATAATTCTAATCATTTGTATCATAGTTTTGGTGCTTGTAAAGAAAAGTTTGAAGATATTTGAAGCCAAAGATCAAAATATACAAAAAGGAAGTGTCAAGGATAAACAAAGAGAACTTCCCTGCATGGACAAATATGATGAAGTTGCATCTAGTAGGAATTGGAGAAGGAGTAATACATTATGTGTAACATGCATATGTAGAGGTACCAAGACCCCTAACATCTCAACAAATTAAAGAGAAATAAGAACACAATTAGGAAATGTTGGAGATTACATCAGCCCTAAGCTATACCAATTTTGATGACAAAAAGGAGTGCACTACTTCCAATAAAATGTGGGATACACTATAGACTATCTATGGAGGAGACAAAAATTATTTAAGAGAAAAATAAAAAATCTTGAGAGGCAAGTTTAATGAGATGAGAATGACAGAAGGTAAAACTATTTCTCAATACTGTAGATGAGTCAAAGAGGTGGTAAATTCTATAAGAGGATCTAATGGAAATATTGATGTTGAAAGTATGATCAAGAAGGTAATGAGAACCTTACTACCTATATATGCTATTAGAGTCTCTACAATATAATATTTGAAATGTACTCCTGGTAACAATCTAAGTTTAGAAGGATTAGTTGGTAGACTTACTCCTTTTGAATTGTCAAACTTTGATAATTTTACTCCTACTACTATTGAATTGGATTTCAAATTTCAACTAGTTCTTAAGAAGAAAGGAAAAGGAAAGTGTGTGAATAGTGATAGTGATATCTCTGATGATGACCTTGATGAGCTTAAAGAATTAATGGCTAGAAGATTTCCAAGAGGCAAAGGGAAATTCAAAGGTAAACTTCCTATAATATGTTTATCATGTAACAAAGTTGGTCATATTGCTACAAGATGTCTGTTGTCACAAAAACTTGCACTCTTGTCCAAATTTTTTACCTAAGGACAACTTGTGAAACATGAAAACAATCTCCAAGTTGTCAGACTTGAACTATGAGGTTGAATCTTTGGAGAAGGCCAACTTCCTCTACTATTAGGATGCACTTAACTATTCTTTAAGAAAAAAGTTAGAAGGAATACATGAAAGTAACTATCTAATCTATTCTAAAGAGGTGATGCTCCAAAATACGGTGTTGAGACTAATAGCTACCCATACATGCGTAGTACCATTATCATGACAGTCTAAAGATATACAAATTTAGACTTGCTTTAATCTATTAACTACATACAAATAAAAGAACCATATGAGTGACACAAGGAAAAGATGTTTCAATTCTTATTGATCATGGGCCAACAGAGATATAGAAATGTAGATTATAGATATCCATAGTACATCAAAGAGAGGCAAACAAGATTGCATAGTACATCAATGGTTGAAGGAGATAAGGCAGGATGTCATATAATTCAAAGGCAAAGAGGGAATTTATAGTAGCATGCCAAGGAAATACTAGAGAAATAAAGAAGATCCAACCCTAAGAAAGAGTACAACATCTGCCTTTATAGTGTAAGCATAACTTAGATAGCTTCCACCCTAAGATAGAATTGAACCACTACAATCAAATTTATAAAGAATAATTACTGCAAAACTAGAAAAAATTTGGTCACACTGCAAATCCAAACATGAGAAAAAAACTTATCCACCAAACAATTCCTAAGAGGACAAGAAATGGTAACCATTAACCATTTGACTAAGTAGATGGAACAACCAGTGGTGATGTAGTGTTTTGTTGCATTTATTAGGCCTAGGGAATAATGAAAGTGGTTGTAGGAGATCCAAAAAAAGTGAATCTATGATCAAAGAGTTGTTTCCCCTGTTATCAACCTACCAAATTGGGTGGAAAGCAAAGGTCAACTATATTCAACTATTGCTCTGTACCTTTTCTGCTATTTGATTAGTTGAGAGTTCCTCCTTATCTAGCTTGGCAAATGAAACTCTTTATATGATTTGGTCAATACTGAACTCATGATCCTACGAGCATCAGTCATGATCAAAACCCTTTATATCACCTTTTGTTCATAACCCTAACTTCTATGATCTTACAATCACCAATACTTTGTAGCATCGAGCCCGTTCTTCATTCCCTTTATGATCCTTTAATGGCAACAAGATCATACAATCTCACGATAGAATGATGGTCATTAACCATCCGTATTGTAAGGTTATGGTATCATTATCTTTTCCTTGTGATGTCATGGCATAGTCAATTTGACCTTTACAATCTCATGATCGTAGTCCATCATAATATTAGTAGTCATGGAAATAGCCCTTGCAATCCTATGATCATGATTTGACTACCTCTTGTTTCAACTTTAGGAGGTGTCCTTACTTAATCTTTTGACCTTATAGCCCTACGATCATACAATCGACCTTCCCTTTGTAGCATTGGTGACCTAGGAAGTAAACTCCATGATCCTATGATAATTGACCCTCATCACATCAAAACATATCCTTTTGGTACTTACGATCTCACAATTACTTAATCTAATAACATCAGACAAGGCCTTTCTTTGGCTTGAAATTTTTCAACCATTCACAATGTCACAAAAACTTGACCATTTGATCAATAGGAGCATTGTAGCATCTTCTCACTACTTGATTCACCTAACGATCCTCTGATATATGGGCTCTTGTAAGATTAGGACCATACTATCTTGTTGTAACTCTAGGATTTTTAAAATATAGAATTGAATTTTGTGACCATTGGGTGTTCAAATATTTGAAATTAATCCTTATCGAGAAGGAATTTTTTGCCAACAATGTCCTACAAAGAAGACAAGGATGAAAGGAGGGAAAGAAAGTATAAAGGCAAAAGAGATGATAGAGACAATAAAATAAAGGACTACAAAGATATAGGTAATAAATCTTGTTATATTTATAAAGAAGGGACTGACAATGAGGTTGATAGTAATGATGGATAAGTTGTCTATGTTCCTATGAAAGAAGATTTTGATGAAGATGAGAAAACTCCATTAATTTCATATGTAAGTAAAGGTGATAGATGGATAATTGATAGTGGCTACTCACATCACATGACTGGTGATAAAAGTAAGTTTGAAATCTTGGAATAATATAAAGGTAGCTATGTCAAGTTTGGTAATGATGCACCATGTCTTGTGAAAGGTAAAGGATCAATAAAATTGGCTAATAAGATCATGTGTGACAATGTTTCTTGGGTTGAAGGACATAACTATAATTTATTAAGTGTTTCACAATTGAACAAATTAGGATACAGAGTTGAATTCCATCATAAGAAGGCCAAGATATTTGATGCTACTGGTGAAATAATTAGAAGTGGAGAACAAACAAGAGATAACTTGTTCTCTAGATTTACTTGATGAGACATGTCTATTTGCACAATATGATGATATATGATTTATGGCATAAGATTTTATGTCACATGAAGTTTGATAACTTGGCAAGCAATAGTAAGATGAAAATATTAAGAGGATTATCAACATTATAGAAACCTAATAATGCAATGTGTAAACAATTTCAGTAGAGAATATTTTAAAATTGACATTTTAAAATATGAGTGGGTAGAGGAAGCAATTTTTTGAATTTGGCATTGATTTGGAAATTTTTAGAGAAGGGATAGGATGATCAGACTATGGGCATAGACTAGGGTAATGACAAAGAAAAGGGGGATGCGACAAAAGATGGGGACCCATGGGCTTTGTAGCTGGATCCAAGAAAAAAAGAGGGTAATGCTCCCAAAAAAAATGCATTTGGAGGTGCCCTAGGTCATTTGGGATGATGGAAAAAAAAATTTGGAGTCAAACCTTCTGGTAATCCTCTTTCCACAAGATTAAAAATATCTCAAATAAAGAGAAGGAGAATTTTTTGTTAGAAGTGCCTTCTGAGCTTATTAATCATAATATTCTAAGTATGATTGCAACTCGTGTTGGGCCAAACATAGATTTGGTTCAAATCTTTGCTAAGAACAAGTGGCATCTAAAAGGATAGGTTAAAGTTATGGCTATGGCCAAAGGTTTTATGTCTTTTGAGTTTTCTTTCCCTGAGGATTACTCAATGATTCTTTGTGTGAGAAACTAGTCAACTGGGAAATCCACCCTCATTCTTCAGAAATGGACCTCCAACCTTGATCTCAACAACAATTTCTTGACCCAGGCCCTAGTTTGGATAAGGCTTTTGGAACTCCCTTAGAGTACTAGCATGAAGATGTTTTTGATGGCATTGCTAGCTCTTTTGGGAAGTTTCAATCTATTGATCCAATTACACCAGCCAAGAAAAGACTCACTTGTGTTAGAATATGTGTTGGGGTGGTTGAAGGTTAGGATATGCCAGAAGTGATTGAATTCTAATCAAGATTGGGGAGGTAAGTGTAGCAGATAGATTATGAAAATATGCCCTTTGCTTTCTTCCACTACAAAAAGGTAGGACACAAGGCCAAATTGTGGCCTATTTTCATAGAAACAGAAAAAGTTTGCAAGGCTCAAAACAAACAAGGAAAAGAAAAGAGACCCAAAATTAGAAAAAAGGATAGAATCAAGTTGATGGTATAAGGCATGGAAGGATCCATCTCTGAATGGAAATATCCTTGAGGGAGAATCTCTAGGGGAGGGACTCAGTGACAAATTGGTAAACCTTCTTGATCACCAAAGCTCAGAAGGAAAGAAAGAAATTGAGGATAAGGTGTAGCAAGAGACCCAAATAGAAAAAGGCAATAGTTGAAAGGGAGATTTTGAGGCCAACCCTAATATCATAGATCTTGAGGTTGGGGAGAAAGACAAAGGAGGTACGAATGATCCTAAGGAAGGTAAGGTCATAGTGAAGGAAATCAATGAGGACTCCATTCCAGACACCTAGGAGAATGGGGGAACTTTGGAAGTGCAAGGCCCTTCTCAATCTCAAGAACCAAACTTAAGCAGAAGCACTTGGCTGTATGCAAGGAAAATTAAATTTTTTTTAGATATGGTATCCACTTCTACTCCTTGAAAAATTTCAAGAATGGAGGCTTTTTTTGATAGCAGAAAAGATGACAATGTGAGACCTTGGATAACAGCTAAGGAAAAGAAAAATAAAACTAGCAAGAACCCATCACAAATCTCTCCTGCCACTATGAGGAGTAGAGTTAAAGCTGACACAGGAAATAAATCCAATACTCAAGGTAGGAAGAACAAGAATCAAATCAAAAAGGAAGAAACAAGGAGAAATATAGCAAATGGAACCCAAAAAACCATCCATGAAACATGTTCCCAAAAGAAATTATGAAGGTAATATCTTGGAACATTTGTGGACTCAACGAAATCCAAAAACAAGAAATTGTTAGGAATATGATAAGGGATCATAGGCCAGAAATATTTTTGATTCAAGAAACAAAAATGAAAAAGGAGAAAGTTGAAAGCATTATTTTCAATAAAGGATGAAGACTATAGCTATTGATTCTGAGGGTGCTTCAGGAGGTTTGCCTGTGATTTGGAATGACAACTTAGAAGAGGATATCATATTTGATGAAGGTAACATTTTTCTTATTCAATTTAAAAATCTCAAGGATCAAGAAAGTTGGTTTATTATGAATATCTATGCCTCAAACACTAAGAATGGTAGAAGACTCTATTGGAAAAAATTTGTAATATGATGGCCAAGTTGGGAGATCCTTATGGCATTATTATGGCAAATTCCAATACCCCTCTTTTGGCCATGGAGAAATTAGGTAGGCTCCCTCTGGATCTAGAAAGAAGACATTATTTGGCATATTTTATTAGTGACTTGGCCCTTTTAGACATTGAGTTAGGAGGTAGAAAATATACTTGGTCTAATAGGAGAGTTGGAACAGATTGTATTTAGGTTAAGCTAGATAGAACCCTCATAACCTTAGGTTGGATGAACCATTATCAATGCAAACTTTCTTCTATCATGAGACTAGGCTCAGATCACTCCCCTATTTCTCTCACCTTAGAAACTATTAATAGGAAAAAGGCTTTCCCTCTTAGATTTGAGAAGAGGTGGTCTACACACCCTGGTCTTTATGACAAAATTAGGAATTGGTAGAGTATAGATGTGGATGGCACAACTATGTATAAGGTGGCTAAAAAACTTAGAAACATTAAAATGGAGATCAAAAAATGAACAAAATGGACTTTAGGAACATCTTTCAATCAAAAGAAAAGATTTTGAAGGAACTTGTAGAGGTGCAAGAAGAGATACAGAATATGGGTTATGATGAAAGTAGGTTGAATGCTTAAAAGATTATTTTGGCTTACCTTCACAACATCATAGGGAAAGTGGAAATATTTTAAAGGTAGAGGTCAAGATCGGTATGGTTAGAAGGAAGGGGATAAAAACTCTAGATTCTTTTGCCTTTCTACTATGAAACATAGGGCGACCAATAGAATTAGTGGTATTAAGAAAGGGGCTAACACTATAGGGAAAGATAAAGAGATTATAGAGGAAGCTATTAATTTTTTCTCTTCTATCCTATCCAAAGAGTGAAACTTGGGTGAGGAGGACCAAAACATAATTCTCAATACCATCCCTAGTGTGATAACTGTTATCCAGAATAATTTTTCGGCGGCTATTCTGGGGTTTGAAGAAATCAAGGAGGTTGTTTTCACTTTGCCAACTAAAAAAGCTCCTGGCCCTAATGGTTTCCTAACTTTTTCTTCCAGATGTATTGGGAAGTTATTAAAGATGACCTTGTTAAAGTGGTTCAAGAATTTTTTGGAGCTAGGAATTTGCTTAAGGAGATAAATGCTACTTTTTTGGTTTTGATTCCTAAAGTCATAGGTGCAAATTATTTTGGAAAATTCAAGCCTATAAGTATCTGCAACTCTTTTTATAAGATCTTTTCAAAGTTTTTAACTAATAGAATTATTAAATTACCACCTGAGATTATTGCACCTCAGCAATCGAGATTTGTCCCTAGTAGACAAATTCTTGATTCCATCATTGTAGTGCATGAAGTGATCCATTCCTTAGATGTAGGTAAAAAGGAAGGATATCTACTCAAACTAGATCTATCAAAGGCTTATGATAGGGTGGACTAGATGTTCCTAGATAAAGTTCTAGAAGCTTTTGGTTTCAATGATAAAACTAGAAATATTATATCTCAACTGATCTCCACACCCTCTTTTGCAGTGATGGTTAATGGGACACCCTCTAATTTCTTTAAATCTTCTAGGGGTCTTAGGAAAGGTGACCCTCTTTCACTAATCATCTTTATCATTCTACCAGAATGCCTGGGAAGACTTGTTCATGACAAAAGGAGCAGAGGCAAAATTGTTGGATTAAAACCATCATCTGGTCCCCTGATTTTCTCTCATCAGGAATTCATGGATGACACCATTTTAGAGGGAGAAGCTTTGATGAAAGAATCTAGAAATTTGAAGAGCATTCTCAAAAATTATTCCAAAGCCACTTGCCAACTCATTAACTAGAGCAAGAACTCAATTTTCTTTATTAACTCTTTTGTTAATAGACAAAGGAAAATAGTAGGCATTTTGGGTTGTGATATTGGTTATCTTCCTTCCACATATTTTAGGCTTCCTCTAGGGACCAAACCTCCTGACCTCTTTTGGAACAATCGCATTGATAGATTCAATAGAAAGCTAGTAGGCTAGAAAAGCATTACCCTGAGTCAGGCAAGCAATGTGTTTCTGATTAAATCTACCTTGTAGAATTTTCCTACTTATACTTTAAGTCTTTTCTCTATTCCTACAAAAGTGGTTGATAATTTGGAGTCCATTCAGAGAAATTTCCTATGGGCTAGTACTGAAGGAATTAAGAAGTGCCCACTGGTGGCATGGGAGACTATTTGTAGACCCAAAAAGTTGGGGGCTAGGGATTGGAAACTTGAAATAGTTCAATAAAGTTCTTCAAGATAAATAGATATGGAGGATTTTTAACTCCACAAAGGAATGGAGAGATATTTTTAAGGACAAGTATGTAGCTAATATAAATTTCAAACAATTCATAAGCAAGGACCTTGATCCAAGGGGATCCAACATCTGAAATGGAATTCTGAGGATGGAGGGTATAACCACTAAGAAAGAAAATTAGAAATTAGCTAATGGTGAAGATATAAATTTTTGGGATGATGATCAGCTAAGACAAGGATCATTATGGAACATTAATCCACTTAATGAATGGGAAAACCTATGTATGGAGAGATTTGGTTGTAAAGTGAGCTACTACAAGGACAATAATGAATGGGTGAATTTGATTGTGTTGTCCCAAGAGCTAAAGTTGATGATGGACATGATTAGGCATACCTTTTATCCCACAACAAGGATGTCATTATTTGGGGGAGACAAAGGATGGAAACTACATTATTTCCTTGAACTATGAAACCATGCATAACAAGGAAACAATTCCTATTTGGGCCAAAGCTTGGTATCTTGGCCTTATTCCCAAAATCAAAAAAAAATTATAAATAATGCCCCAAAATTGAATCTTGATTGTGGAAAACCTCACCAAGAGGGGGTAGTTGATGCCTAATAGATGCCTTCTTTGTAAAAACCACAGCAAGAGTGTGCATCATATCTTTATACACTACCACTTCACTAGGCATATATGGTCTTATTTCCTATCTTTCTTCAAAATGACCTAGTGTTTTCCTAATACCACTACATATCTCTTTGAACAATGGCACCATGGGGCTAATGGGGATGTCAATAAGGGTTTTTGTGAATGGAATTTTCCTTGTTTTTTTTGGGGAGTGTGGAAGGGGTGGAATAACATAATTTTTAGGGAGAAAGAAACTAATGCTAAAGTTGTCTTCCACAAAAGCCTTAACACTTTGATAGAAAACTACACTATCAATAAAGGTCATAACCCTCTTCTTAGCACAAAGGAAATTGATAGAAATAAGAGGGAGGATTGCAGATGGACTCTCCCACTCGAGGGTTGGTGTAAAGATAGCATTGATGGAGTTGCCAAAGGTAACCCTGGTAAGGCTAGGGTGGAATCATCAAAAATGCCCAAGGAAAAGGGATCACTATTATTTTGGCTCCTTTGGGTATGCAAACTAACCATTATGTAGAGGTGACTGTGGCACATCAAACAATTAAATTTGCTCGAGACATGGGAGTCATAAATCTATGGTTGGAAGGAGACTCCAAGGATATCATTGATTTTCTTAACAAGAAGAATGAGCCTACATGGATGATAGGGAATATCATTGTGGATTACATTCAAATCCTTAAGTCTTTTAATAATATATATGTGGCTCATGAGTACAAGGAAGCTAATCAAGTGGTTGACAGGTTGGCAAACTGGGAACTCAAGAATGATGAAATGAGGAAGTGGATTAATGGGTATAATATTCTATCAGAAATCCTAGAGTTGATAGAAAGGGAGAGGATCTCAAGAAAATTGGGAAACATAAAAGGTCAATTATGAAAGTTTATGTGTTATGGGAAATGTATTGAAATATGATGTGTAAGTATGATATCCAAAGTAAGAAACACGTTATTTATTTCCATCATCACACTTAGAGGCTCTATTTCAAGAATCAAGTACATAAGTTGAAAAGGAATTTTGTGAAAAAAAATCATATCAATTGGAATCAGCCTTCAAAGCATACCACTACGAGAAGAAAAAATTGTAGAGAGGATGAAAAAATGGTGGGGGAAAGATGTAGGAGGAAAGTTGAGGATGAAGCAGAGAAGTGGCATCAGTGCTCTAAGGTGTGGAGCATTTTGAAAAAAGGTAATGTTACCACTTTCATTAAATGACTTCATGGGTGGAAACCCTCTATTATGCATAGCATGATCAAGAGCTGGAATGAGGGGATTGTTAAGATCAATAGGGTGGATTTCATGGTGACAAAGGAGTTTATCTTTGTGATGATGGGAATACCCATTATTGGAAAGAAATTATACAGATATAGATAGATTTCAAGGTAGGTGGTGATCTAATTTACCAAGGATGTGGAGGGAAAAAGGCTTTAGAGAAGAAAAGCACCTACTACCTAATGAGCTATATCAAACCACTGTGGAGGTTTGTGTTGAGGGTTATCATCAAATACATTTCCCTTGATACAAGATTTGACTACCTTTGTACTCATCATTTTGTGCTTCTTAACCATTTTAGGTATGGGGTGAATATTTCTATCCCTTTTTTCCTATACTCATCTATTAATGATAATTTCAATGACTATAGGGAGAAGCACATAGATAATCCTACCTTCCATGAGGGGCTTTTACTATTAATCTATGAATTTTTTAAGGCTAGGACTTTAGGGAAAGAAATTAAGAATGCCAAGGTGGGAAAGGAGGGTAAGGAGGAGCCAGATGAGTAGGGAGAGGATTATACCCCTTTTGATACTAAGGATAGCCAAGAGATGCATTCGGATATGAAGGAGGAGGCCACCCCACATCACAAAAAGGGGAACAGGAGAATCAAAATGGAGAAAAAGGTGAAAAAGGAGAATACTGATTCTAAATAGGGTATCAAGATTTTGTCTGATAGAGACTACAATGAGAGGGTAGAGGACATGGAAACGGAGAGTGATAGTGCTAAAGGGGAGGAAGATACTAATCTCAGAGAGGAGGGATATGAGGATAGGATAGGTGGAAACATAAACATTACTATTAAGATACCTACCAAAATAGAGGAGGATTACGTGGGCAAGCCTTCTAGGAGGTTGAAAAGAGGGAGAGATATCGAATCCAAGGAGTAAAAGTAGGAGGAGGGGAAGGATAGCAATGAGGAGGATAAGAAGCATGAGAGTGGGGAAGAGGAGTAGGATTTTGAGGAATTTGGGTCTAGTCACTACACATGTATGATTTCAGGAAAGACAAGAATATGGTTTGGAAGAATTTCAATAATGTTTTTGCAAGGGTGGGGCTTAAGAGAGAGATGATTAAAACTCTAATTAAGGAAAATTATGAGGGAAAATGACAAATGGAGGAGTTTATTGACCCTACCCTTATTATTTTGAGTGATAACACCAAGGAAAACCCTTAGATGGATGTGCTTAACAATGTAAAAAATAGTACTATTGATAGTTATTGAACCACTAAATGGACTTACCATGAAATCTAGGAGCTCAAATACAAAATGGGTAGATTGGAGAGGGATATTTGTAATATTCAAAATAGGAAAAATGAGGAGGTAAAGGATATGGAAAACAGAGTAGAGGAAGTGAAGAGTAAAATTTAGACCATGGAGGGCACTCTACAAAAAATTGCTAAGAAAAGCTATAACATTTTGAAAGCATTGAATGACAACATAAAGGTGCTCATAAACAAAATTGAAGAACACATGGTAGGTAAGGAGGATGACCAATCTCCCAACAATAGCAAAGATAAGTCTCTTGAGGATGGATTAAAGAAGAGAACTAGATCCAACACAAAGAAAAAGGACATCCAAGAACCTGATAAAGATCTTTCAGACATGCAAGACGTGACTAGAAGAATGTTTGAGCTAGAGATTCAAGCTACAAAAATCCTTAGAGAAATTTTCTGAGCTAATCTCCTAGCCTTTGGGCCTTTCTTGGTTTTTTTTCTCTACTTCCCTATTTTTTACATGGTTTTATCTTATTTTTCTGTGGGGGGTTGTTTCAACCTATGGATTTTATGTTTTTGATACTTTAGGCACTTCATTTATGTTAATCTTTTAGTATTGTAGTGTTTTAGGGCCCCATTAAAACCTCTTTTCCTTAATCAAAAACGATGTCAACTAGGAAAAATGACAAAGTCTACTTTTAAGAGAAAGACCTACTCATCTAATGATATTTTGGAATTGGTTCATAATGACCTTGTGGACCTATTGGAGTGCAAAGCTACTGTGGTGATAAATATTTCATTCTATTTGTTGATGACTACTCTAGAATGATGACTGTGATGTTTTTGAAAGAAAATTTTGATGCTTTTCAATTGTTTAAGTGGTATTTGGCAAGAGTTGAAATGGAAATAGGTAAAAGTCTAAAGTTCTTAAGATATAATAGAGGATGAGATTTTCTCTAATGAATTGAACATATTCTACAATGATAGGAGATTCAAGAGACATATATCAATACCCAGGAACCCTCCATAGAATGGGATAGCTAAAAGGAGGAACAAATCAATCATGGATTGTGCTAGAACACTAATGATAGAGAATACTATATCATGGAAATATTGAAGAGAAGATGTAAGTACAATAGTCTATACTTTGAATCAATTGCAAGTCAAGCAAGGTAGAAATATTACACCCTTTGAATTATGTTATAGGTATGCACCTAATATAAAATACTTTAAAGCCTTTGGAAGAAAATTTTATATACTAAAGATAATAGAAATGGAAAACTTGATGCTAAAAGTGATGAAGGAATATTTGTAGGATATTCCACTAAGAGAAAAGCTTATAAGTGTTTGAACTCTAAAACTAACAAAATTGTGGAAAGTGAAATGTAAAAGTTGATGAATATGTAGAAAAGAATGAAGTAGAATGTAAAAGGAGCTTGAATATTACAACATATTTATATAAGTTAATGAAGTTGTTCCTTGCACCTTACCTGAGCTAGAGAACAGGATTACTGAGCAACATCAAACTGTGAATGTTGAGTTGCAGTAGTAGGCTATTGGGTAGCAGACTATAGATGTCAAACATTACCAAAATGATGATGAGAGACAAGAAGAAGCTATCAAGTGCTAGAAAGTTAGTGTTGAGCAACAAGAAGAAGAAGCAAAGATACAAAATGAACTTGAAAAAAAAATTCAAGATGAACTTGAAGAAGAAGAAAGAAGAAAAAATCCCACACTAGTAAAATATGTGACAAGACATCAAGCACCTGAGCATATCATTGGAAACAAAGACTCTGAAGTTATGACAAGGTGGTTAAGGGATATTATTAGCTGAAATATTTGTGGATGAAATCATATTTGAAGGATAATATGCATTATGCAAATCATTTGCTAATGAGATGCAGAAGGAATTTGAAATGTCTATGTTTGGGGAAATCAAATTCTTTGTTGGTTTACAAGTATATCATATGAAGGAAGGTGTCTACATTGCACAATCAAAGTACATCAAGAAGATATGAAAACCCTTTGGGATGGAAGATTCAAGACCAGACAGTACACCTATGGCTACTGGACATAAGCACTCTAAGAATGATGGTTCTACTGATGTGAACCAAACATTACATATATCAATTATTGGAAAGCTACAATTTGTTGTTCACAATAGACCAAATATTGCATTAGTAGTTAGGATTGTTGCAAGATTTTTTGAAAATCCTAAGTAGAATCATATGATGGTAGTGAAAAGAATACTAAGATATTTGAGAGGAACAGAGGACTATGGACTATATTAAAAAAAGAATGACAAGTTTGAACTAAAAGTGTACATGGAAGATGATTAGGTAGGAAATTTTGATGAAAGAAAGAGTACAAGTGGAGCTTTATTTCTAAGAAAGAGATTGGTTTCATGGACAAGCAAGAAGTATAATCGTATTTCACAATCAATACAAGAAGTTGATTATGTATAAAAATTAGTTAATTGTTCTAACATTGTGTGGATCAAGAAATTGTTGAAAGGAATGAAGGAAGAGATCACTAATCCATTTGTTATCTATTGTGATAATAAAAGTGCTATAAATATATCAAAGATCCCTATAATGCATACAAATACCAAGCATATTGCTATCAAGTATCATTACTTGAGGGAACTAGTCCAAGATAAAGAAGTGAGATTGGAATATGTGAATACTAAGAACAAAATAGCTAATATTTTCACTAAGACCTTACCTAAGGATGCACATGAGTATCTAAGAGGTAAATTAGGGGTGATTCCCCTAGCTAAGGCTACTTAAGCTAAGATAGAGCTTTACATCAAAAGTGTTGGTCAAAATATCTTACAAGTTGATGCAAAAAGTCATACTTTAGGAAGTGCCTAAAGTAGTGAGGAGAGAAGCACAAGATGTTGTATCACTCATAAGAAAAGATGAAAGATGGAAGATTAACAAGAAAATATCTACATGGTGAAGATGTATGAGAAAGATGAAATGTCTTTGCAAGGTGTTGCTAGCAATAAAAAAGGGAGCTGATTGATTTTATAATATAATATAATATGATAGAAGGATTCTATGTGTTATTAGAGTTGCATGGATGAGAATCAAAATGAAACTGAAAGGGAGATTTTTAGACATAAGAAGTGAATCAGAATGAAACTAAAGATATTAATTAAGGTTGGATACTAAACACACATAGAGTTTCTTGAAGAAATCAAATGTTTTGGATTGTATGGTAACTAGAGGTGTTTCCATCACTACCAAAGAGGGAGATTGTTGGAGCAATTGTTATGTTGTCATTGATTTCAAACATTATTAGTAAGAGAGTTTCTATTTGAGTAGAGTATCATGTCAAGATGATTGATGAAGAGAATTCAAGAAGAGGAGATAACAAAAGGACCTAGAGGAAAGGTTAAGTTATGAGAAACTATAGTGGGCATTTGATCAGTTAGACCTTGAGAAGATAATATGATTGTTTAATCATAACCCAAGTGGGAAGATAGTTATATTGAAGCCTAGAAGAAATTATCAATTTACTAAGAAAAAGAGCAAAAGATTAAGGAACTAGAAGTATATGTTGAGTGATGCTAGTGTTGACAATATGACAGTATAAGACAAGTAGAATACAATGCTAACTGAGTATCCATATTGACCATGTACCATAAAGTGTGTCAAGAAAAACATATAGTATTGGTCAAGTAATTCAGTGATGACCGAGTGTCATAACATAGTGTTGGTTGTGTCAACATTTAGTGTTGGCTGAGTGTCAACATTTTTTAGTTTGTGAGGAAATCTTGATTTCTAGCCGATAAAATTGAATTCTTGAAATATGTAAAATGTGTTGAAGATAAGGATGGATTACCTAGAGAATTTAATGCATAAAAAATTGTATTTGTGCACCCCTAGGAATGGATTCAAAGAGAAATTTAGATAATTGTCTAGAATAGGAGAAGGTGAACGATATGGTGGATATATTTATTATATGTGTTGAATTTAATCGAAGCTCTAAGATCTCTAGTGATGTTGAAATAGAAAACGATCTAAACTACTCATTTAAGGAGACATAAGGATGACCTAATTAAGGTTACCAAGTAGATTTTTTATTGTTGTTATTGATTGGAAAACTTAAGCAGGAGGCTAAGAAGAGTTATGAAGAGGTAAAGTGTGATCACTTGAGAGTTTTCCAAGAATATCAAAGATAGAGATGATAATGGAGGCCAATCTATGGATCAGCATGTGAGCTACATTGTGATTTGTATTTGTAAACTAAGTTGTATTCATCAGATAATTCTATTGTTACTTTCTAACCATTCGATCAGTTTGGAATCCTTTAATCAAGCTTGACCTAACAGTCATTTGTAAATCCTTTAAATAAGGTCACATTCTAAAGAAATGTTCTAAAGCCCTCTAACCAAGCCACTCCTAATAGGGTGATTAAATCCTTTAACAAGGTCACATTTAATAATGTATTTTTGTAACCTTTAACAAGGTTGGCTCCTCACATAGCTCACTTCATAAGAGTAAAAATGGTAGCATGTTACTGGTGGTTTTTCCAAATTGGGTTTCCACATTGAACCTTTGTGTCATACTTATGTGGATGTTATTTGAGATGTTTTACTATTAATGTTTTATATTCTGTAAGTTTTTAACTATTAGGATAGTAGACTGCAATTTTTATGTTGTTGATTATTTACTATAGAGACTAGGCTAATTAATGATTAGATCTGAATTATTTGAAGTAATTAAAAGTTGAATTCACATATCTAGACCTAAGGATAACTAATTTACAACCCCCCCCCCCCCCCCCAGTTATTCTAAATCATTCTAACAATTAGATGAATGGCACAAGGGGGAATAAGAGTCACAAGATTAGAATAATCAAGAAGGTATGTCATAATGTTTGACAACTTTTTAATTTAATGTCTACTCATTTTGAACTCATAGTATGTTAGAAGTCATGTATATTGTGAAGTCTTTGTGAAGACAAATTCACAGTCTAGGGGGGTACAATCTTTTAATTTTGAATGTAATGTTACAACCATGACAAAGTGTTTTTGCCACTAATGTCAAAGGGGGAGATTGTTGATATCCAAGTCGTGTTGCCAATTAGTGTCAAACACTTAGTCATTTTTAAAGAATATTTAGTCAGTCATACCCCTTTTGTGAAAGGTTCAATGATGCCTAATCCTCATTTCTCTTTTGAGAGAATATAGTTCATCCAAGATGTTGTAGGAATGTCTTTTTTATTACCTCAGGTGGACCAAATAAAACTTCAAATGAGTTGTGTTAACTGTTTGTAGCAAGATTTAGAAGGCAACCAACATGAAGAAATATAAACATGGTTATCCAAAAGAATCTTATTGGCAACTTGAATATGCCTAAGCATAAATAAAAATTAGTTTGTCCATGACAAATTTTTTGCTTTAAACTTGTTGAAGAACCACTTTCACATATCTTTCAATGACACTCCTGTTGGAAATATAGGAGTAACTGAGAGGGGGAGGAGGTGAATCAATTACCACAAAAATAAATCCCAAATCCCTTAGATGTCAACAAAAGTAAACTGATAAAACTAATTATTGCTATAGCTCAGTAAACATACAAAAATTATTGTAACTCGACAAATGCAGAGTATGTATTACTTTAGCAAATCTAACATTAATAGTAATAACTTACAAACACAAGAGAAAGGAAATGAACACATGAGACACCAAATTTAACATGAAAACCTAATATGGGAAAAACCACCAATGTAACTAGTTATTATTTTTCACTCTTTTGAAGTGAGCCCTATTAGGAACCAACCTTGTTAAAGGTTACAAAACACATTGTTAGGTGTGACCTTGTTAGAGGATTTAATCACCTTGTTAGGAGCGACCTTGTGAGAGGTCTTAAAAAAATTCAAAGGAATAGTCAACTTGTTAAAGGATTTACAACTAGATGTTAAACCAACTCTGTTAAGAGATTTTAGATCACTACTACAATGGTTAGAGAGTAACAATGAAATGACCTGATTGTGATGCAACTGAATTGTTGAATGCAGTTCTTTGTTCTGCTTAAAAATTTGACCCTTCTTGATCAAATATTACTTTTCTACTCCACAAGGATATATGCTTATCCTTCAAGTTCACTCTCACTCTTTCCTTCTTAATTCAATCAACACACTTGCACACACTTGAAAACCATAACTTGACCTTATATTTATATCATCTAGATTTTTAAGTTGACTCAATACAAATTAGAATGACCACTAATCATTACCATAGTCAGCTAGAACCAATACTTAAAATAATTAAGTCTCTCATGCCAAAATAACAAAATCCTTTGTTAGCTGACGCTGCTCGGTAAACACTAGTTCTGAGACAATTTCCTATGTTAACCAATAGAAGCTTGGTTAACACTGTGAACTTGAAAAAATCCTTTGGTAATTGAGTGAACTTTGTTAGCACTAACTCTATCTAACTTTCCTTTATTAACCATGCAAACTTGGTTAACACTATTTTCTGCCATAATTTCCTTTGATGCCCGAGTGAGCTCGGTAGACACTGCCTTCACAAAGTAAACTTTAGGAATGCTTGGTAGATAAGGAAAACTATCTTTCTGACCAAGTGAGCTTGGTAAGCACTACCTGACAATTCATATGACATTTGTGTGACATCAAAGACAACACACAATTAGAAAATTGTATCAAACAATCTTCCTCTTTGGCATTGATGGCAACACAATATGTCATAGCACAATGAAATTTGAGAACAAGACTTTCTTTGATAGAAAGTTTCTCCTTCTTAGATTTTTCACAAAAAAAATTCTTCTTCCATGCAGTAATCTCCCTTTGTGAAAGAATTACATAACTTCTCCCTCTTGAAATGACAAAATAAATTTTAGAAAGATATGACAGTAATCTTCTCCCTCTTTGACAACACATACCGAAGACAACAATGTTGAGATAATGGGTGTTGCACACATTGCATAATATTGTTATTTTATTATTTTATTTTTATTATGTAATGTTGTACCTAGATGGACGTGCAACATGTAAAGATTCCCATGGAATATTCTTGATGAGTTGTATTGTAACATTGTAAAAATATTTTAGGTAATTATTTAATATTGGGGAAAAGAATTAAATGCCCAATATTAAATGTGGGGTCAGTGGGTTAGGTAGCACATGGTTTATGTCATACCACTTGGTGGTTTTGTGGGACTTGCTACTATATAAGCAGCCACAAGGGTAGTTGTTGTATAGAGAGAGAGAAAAAAGAGAGAAGAGTGACAAGGAGAAGACAAAAGGCAAGAGTCGAGTGGGACAAGGCTTGACAGGTTAGCCAAGGGAGCATTTGACCACTTGTTAGGATAAACCACGGACAGAAATAAAAACTACATGCAAATACAACTGCAACAACAAATACCACACACACCAGTGAATGTTAGACGGTCAACAAGGCCAATTAGACCTCCACAAAGGTTTTCTCCCTCTTTGTATTCTATTTTACTTACTGATGCTAGTGAACCTGAAAGTTATGATGAAGCTATGCAGGTGGATACTAAGATTCAGTGGGATTCTGCAATGAAAGATGAAATGGACTCTTTGCTGAAAAATAAGACATGGGATTTGTGCAAGTTGCCTGCAGGTAAAAAGGCTTTACAGAATAAATGGGTTTACAGGTTGAAAGAAGAGGAAGGAGCTAAGAAAAGATTTAAGGCTAGGTTAGTTGTAAAAGGATTTGCACAGAAAAAGGGAATTGATTTTGATGAGATATTTTCTCCTGTTGTTAAAATGACTTCTATTCGTACTGTTTTAAGTCTTGTGGCTACTGAAGATTTGCATTTAGAGAAGATGGATGTTAAAATAGCCTTTCTTCATGGTGATTTGGATGAAGAAATATATATGGCTCAGCCACAGGGTTTTGAGGTCAAAGGTAAGGAGAACTTAGTGTGCAAATTGAAGAAAAGTTTATATGGCCTGAAGCAAGCACCTCGGCAATGGTATCTGAAATTTGACAGTTTTATGCATGAGCATGGATATAACAGGTGTCATTCAGATTACTGTGTTTATTTTAAGAGGTTGGATGATGATAGCTACATTATTTTATGTCTATATGTTGATGATATGCTTATAGCTGGGTCTAACATGCATCATATTAAGGGGCTAAAATGCCAGTTAGCACATGCATTTGCTATGAAGGATTTGGGGGCAGCAAAACAAATCCTTGGTATGAAGATTTGCAGAGATAGGAAGAACAGAACATTGACGCTATCTCAAGCTGATTATGTTGAGAAGGTGTTGCAACGTTTCTCTATGGAGAATGCTAAAGCTGTCAGCACACCTTTACCTGGTCATTTGAAATTGACTAAGGAGATGTGTCCCAAGACATAGGAAGAGGAGGATAAGATGTCCAAGGTACCCTATGCTTCAGCTATAGGAAGTTTGATGTATGCTATGGTATGCACTAGGCCAGATATTGCACATGCAGTGGGAGTCGTTAGCAGGTATATGAGTCATCCAGGTTTTGAGCATTGGAATGCTGTCAAGTGGATTCTCAGATATTTGAGAGGAACATCCAATAAGTGTTTATATTTTGGGGGCTCTACTACTGATTTACAGGGCTATGTTGACTCAGATTTGGCTGGGGATATTGATACCAGGCGGAGTACTACAGGTTATGTCTTTACTGTTGGTGGGGCAGCCGTGAGCTGGGTTTCTAGGCTATAGAAGATTAATGCTCTCTCCACTACAGAGGCAGAGTATGTTGCTGCTACAGAGGCAGCCAAAGAGATGATATGGTTTCAGTTCTTCTTGGAAGAATTGGGACATCCTCATAAGGATAATTATTTTTTCACAGATAGTCAGAGTGCCATTCATCTTGCTAAGAATTCAGCTCTGCATTCTAAGACCAAACACATACAATTGCGGTACCATTTCATTCGGTCAGTTTTGGAGGATGGACAGTTAAAGTTGGAGAAGATACATACCAATGAAAATCCAGCAGATATGTTGACAAAGGTTGTCACAAGGGAGAAGCTGAACTCCTCTTCAGCTTCAGTTGGTCTTTTAGACTAAATGTGAATAAAAGAACAGCAGAGTCCAGGGTGGTTTGATCCAGTGGGAGCCCCATGCGGTAGTTGTATTGCTACAAGATCAGTCTCCAAGTGGGAGATTGTTGTTTAGTGTGGAGCCTGATCAGTCCCCAAGTGGGAGATTGTTAGATTATGGTGACTGATCAGGAAAGTACTGTACATACTTCATAAATAGTGGCCGACATGGTAGCCGACATATTATGGCCGACATATGGCCGACATGTTATAACCCTAAAGCGGTTTAATACTTGTATAAAAAGGGCTTAGGGTTGGGTATTTTTTATGTGTGGTGATACAAAATTGGTTCTTGCAGCGGTATTGAGCTGTAAGGGATTACGGATTGTAATCAAGTTGTAATCACTAGATTGTAATAAGATCGGACTTACTGTTTGGTGGACATAGCCCAGGGATTGGGTGAACCACGTTAAATCTTGGTGCCTTGTGTTCATTTCTGTGTGTTCTATTATTTTTGTTATTGGTTATATTTGCATGTAGTTTTTATTTCTGTCCGTGGTTTATCCTAACAAACAAATACCAAATTAGTATCAATGTACTTTGAGTATTGATTCATATGCAATATTCCCTTGACTATGTTGCATCAATTGATTGATTTTTAACTTGGTTCCTATTGATGCATCACTAAAACTTCATGTAGTGAGCTTCAGATAGGGGAATGACCCCTAACTTACCTCTTAGATATAGGAATGCATCCTTAGGTAATGGCTTCGTGAATATATCTACAATCTATTATGTTGTATGAGCATATTCCAATCTAATTTCTTTGTCCTGCACCAATTCTCTGACAAAATGATATTTTATAGCAATGTGCTTAGTTTTGGAATGCATCACTAGGTTCTTTGATATGTTAATTGCACTGGTATTATCAGAAAATATGACAACTAGTTCTTTGATCTCAATCTTCATGCATTCCAACAATTGTTTAAACCAAACAATGTTAGAACAATTCATTGTTGCTGCAACATATTTTGCTTTTATTGTGGATTGGGATGTGCAATTTTGCTTCTTTCTTGTCCAAGATACCAACCTTTTACCAAGAAAGAATGCTCCACCACTTGTGCTTTTTTTTTCATCAAGATTTTTTGCCCAATCAGCATTAATGAATACCTTTAGGTCTAAGTTTCCTCCAAGCTTGCACCATAAACCATAGTCTTCGGTGCCTTTTAAATATCTCAAGATTATTTTGATTGCCATCATGTGATTTTCTCTAGGTTTTTCCAAGAATCTTGCCACTATTCCAACTACTAAGGCAATGTCAGGTCTTGTATGAACTACATACTATAATTTCCTAATCATTGATTTGTATAACGTCTAATCTAGCTCTTTGGATTCATCATCTTTTGTAAGCTTTAGTCTAGTACACATGGGGGTTCCAACTGATTTTGAATCTTCCATTCCAAACTTCTTGAGTACCTCCTTGATATACCTAGATTGAGTAATGTAGATACCATTCTTGTTCTATTGTATCTGTAATCCAACAAAGAATTTTATCTCACCAAACATAGACATTTCAAACTCTTTGTTCATTTTTTCTAAAAATTCTTTGCATAGATCATCATTCCTTGTAAATAGAGTATCATCCACAAATACCTCTGCCAATACAATCTTTTTATCTAGTCCTTCCTTGATATACAAACTACTATTATCATTATTTCTCTGAAAACCAATCTATTTAAAGTAGTTATGTAACCTTTCATACCATGCTCTAGGAGCTTGTTTTAGACCATATAGTGCTTTGTGTAATTTGCAGACCATGTCCCTTTTGTCTAGATCAACAAAACCATCTGGTTGTTCAATGTAGACTTCTTCATCAAGAATACCATTGAGAAATGTGGATTCAACATCCATATGATATAATTTGAATCTTTTGTGTGCTACATATACAAGTAGGGTCCTAACACCTTCTAATCTTGCAACAGGAGAAAAAGTCTCACCATAATCAATTCCTTCTTCTTGAGAATAGCCTTTGCACACTAATCTAGCTTTTTTTCTTTATACTTGTCCATCTTCATTCAACTTATTTTTGAATACCCATTTTTTTCTAATCACATTTTATCTTTAGGCCCAAGTAGTTTTGTTCTTCTCTATTTTTTCTATTTCTTCATTCATAGCCTCAATCCAACTTTCATTTTCCAATGCATCTTTAACACTTCTAGGTTCAAATTCAGCAACTAAACATGTACCTTTCAATTTGCTTCTTGTCCTAGTACCTTCTAATTTATCTCTAATAATCTAATCAGGTGCATGATGCCTTCTGAGATACTTGGCCAATATAAGTTCTTTTCCTTTTGAATGAACTGCACTATCTTCATTTTGAATCTCAACTTCTTGCTTGGGTCATTCAGACTTGGTAGGCATTGATTCGGTTGCTTCAGAATGTGAATCAGGTCTCTGTGACTCAATTTGAACTTCTTGCAACTTAGTAACTATAGAAAACTTAGGAGGTGAAGTCTCCTTATTGTTAGATGTGCCTGGCAATGTATCAGGTTCGAAATAAAGAAATCTTTTGTAATCTTATGGCTCCCTTTTGCTTTCTTCTTCAATCTTTTCTACAAACTCATCAATTCTCACATGTGCACTTTCTATGATTTTGTGAGTAGAAAAATTAAAACATTTATATGATTTGCTTTTGTAGGAGTATCCTAGAAATATACCTTCATCACCCTTTACGTCAAACTTTTCTTTTCTAGAATCTTTCAAGATATAACATTTGCTTCCAAATACTTTTAGGTAACTTACATTAGGTTTGTAGCCATACCATAGTTCATAGGGAATCTTGTCTGAATCCATCTTCAAGTGAACTTGATTCAAAGCATGGACTGCAGTGTTGATGGCTTCCTTCCAGTATTTGATAGCAACATTCTTTTTAATTATTAGATTCCTTGCACAATCCATGATGGATCTATTTCTTCTTTCAGTTATTCCATTCTGCTCAGGAGTACCAGGGGCTAATACCTATCTTTTAATTCCTCTTTCAATGAAAATTTTATTGAATTCATTGGAGATGAATTCACTACCTCTATCTAATCTTAAGCATTTTAATCTTTTTCTAGTTTCTTTTTCTACTCTTGCTAGATACCATTTGAATTTCTCAAATGCTTTTGACTTTTCTCTAAGATACATAATAGTCATCATTCTAGAGTAGTCATCAACAAAAAGAAAAAAGAATTTTTCTCCACTATAACTTTCTATTCTAATGGGTCCACATAGTTCAATATGTATAATTTCCAAGACATCGTTAAGATTGATAGTTTTTGCTCTTAAAACTAGTCTTTCCCATTTTGCCAATCTGACAATTTTTGCATAAACCAACATCTGGTTTCTTCAAACTAGACATAGCTCTTACTTTTCTAAATTTTCTTATTTTCACTATGTTAAGAAAGTTCACATGAAAATGTCTTCCGTTCCATAACCAAATTTCTTCCATTTGAGCAATAAAACATGAGCAATCACCAAGATAAAGATAAAATAGGTTACCTCTTGTTTGTTTGCCTTATCCAATTAGATTCCCTTTTTCATCCAGCAGTCTTGCCTTGCCATGCATGAATTCTACCTTGAATCCAATGTTGATTAGTTGTGCCACATTTAGCAGATTATGTTTCAATCCTTTAACCCTATAGGCATTGTTACACACAAGTTCATTGGTTAATGAGATTCAACCTTTCCCTTTTATGTAACAAGGTTCATTGTTTCCAAACCTTACACTACCTCCATCATAGTGTTCAAAGTGTTCAATTTTTTTTTTTCTCCAATAATATGATGTGAACATCCACTATCTATGATTCATGTATCATTTTTACTAACATGAGAGATAAGTGCCATCTTATCTTCTTCTTCATCAAATTCATCTTTCACATCAATGTATACTATTTCATCCTCACTGTTCTCAGAATCCTTAGCCATAAAGAAAGTCTTCTTACCTTTTTCCTTATATGATTTGTGATTTTTGAAATTCTTTTTGTCTTTGTACTTGTGACTCTTCTTCTCATCCTTGCTCTCTTTGTTTGGGCACCTGGCAACAATATGACCAATTTCTTCGCATGAAAAAAAGATTAAGGGAACTTTACCTTTGTATTTTCCTTTGCTTTTAGAATGTTCCTTTGCAAGTAAAGATTCAACAACTTCAAGATTACTATCTAAGCTTTCCTTGGTTTCTTCTTCACTATTAAACTGATTTTCCTTTATCTTCTTGCCTTTTTCTTTGAGTGAAAGTTTAGCTTCAAATGCAAACTCAACATTTTTGGAAGCTAGAACATGATTGTCAAAGTTGTCTAGCTCAAAAGCTATCAATCTTCCTACCAAGGCATCCAAACTTAACTTGTGATTTGGATCACACCTCTTTTCTTGAATAGAAGATACTCTAATTACATAGATAAGAAGCAATGTTTTGAGAACTTTACTTACAATAGTTTCTTCCTTGATTTCTCCTCTAGAAGCTTTGATTGCATTGACACTAGCTTTGATTCTTTCCACATACTTGGCAACATTTTCATCTTCTCTCATTCTTATCTAATAAAACTATCCTCTAAGGCTTTCTACTTTGTCTTTCCTTACATTTTCATCACCACCATAGATATCCTTTAGCTTGTCCCACATATCAAAAGTAGTTTTACAGGCTTTGATCTCATCAAATTCATCATAGCTAAGAGCAGATGCAATATCAATCATCATGATGTTATGGTTCTTTTTCTCAGCAAGATCTTTAACAGATAATGTACCAGTAGGAGTTTTGTATTCTTCATCAAGGTATTTGCAGCCTAAATCACTAATGGTGGCCACATGAAGTCTCATGAGTCCCTACCATGCTGAAAAGTTGTCTCTGTTTATCTTTGGAATCTCTTTGTTGTAAGACATCCTGATCTTTAGCTTAGGTCCTTGAAACCTTTCGTGCAAGCACCAAATGCTCTATACTAACTATTGGAAATATAGAAGGAGTAACTGAGAGGGGGAGGGGGTGAATCAGTTACCACAAAAATAAATCCTAGATCTCTTAGACATCAACAAAAGTAAACTGATAAAACTGATTACTGCTACAGCTTGATAAACATATAGAAATTATTGTAGCTTGGTAAATGCAGAGTATGTATTACTTTAGTAGATCTAACATTAATAGTAATAACTTACAAGCATGAGAGAAAGGAAATGAACACATGAGACACTAGATTTAATGTAAAAACCTAATATGGGAAAAACCACCAATGTAACTAGTTATTGTTTTTCACTCTTCTAAAGTGAACCCTATTAGGAGCCAACCATGTTAAAGGTTACAAAACACACTATTAGGTATGACCTTGTTAGAGGATTTAATCACCCTATTAGGAGTGGTTTTGTGAGAGGTCTTAAAAAAATTCAATAGAACTGTCACCTTGTTAGAGGATTTACAATTGGTTGTTAAACCAACTCTGTTAATAGATTTTAGATCACTGCTACAATGGTTAGAGAGTAACAATAAAATGACTTAATTGTGATACAACTAAACTACTGAATCTAGATCTTTGTTCTACTTTAAAAATTGATTATTCATGATCAAATATTACTTTTCTACTCCACAAGGATATCTGCTTATCCTTCAAGTTCACTCTCACTCTTTCCTTCTTAATTCAATCAACACACTTGAACAAACTTGAAAACTACAACTTGACCTTTATTTATATCATCCAGATTGTCAAGTTGACTCAATACAAATTAGAATGAGCACTAATAATTAACATAGTTGGCTACAACCAATACTTAAAATAATTAAGCTTCTCATGCCAAAACAACAAAATCCTTTATTAGCTAACCCTTCTTAGTAAACACTAGTTCTGAGATGATTTCTTGTGTTAACCAATAGAAGCTCGATTAATACTGTGAACTTGCAAAAATCCTTTGGTAAGTAAGTGTACTCAGTTAGCACTAACTCTGTCCAACTTTCCTTTATTTACCATGTGAACTCGATTAACACTATTTTTTGCCATAATTTCCTTCGATGCCCAAGTGAGCTTGGTAGACACTATCTTTGCAGAGTAAAATTCAAGAATGCTCAGTAGACAAGGAAAATTGTGTTGCTGACCAAATAAGCTCGATAAGCACTCCTTGACAATTGATATGACATTTGTGTGACATCAAAGAAAATACACAATTAGACAATTGTATCCAACAATCTCCCTCTTTAGCATTGATGGAAACACAACATGTCATAGCACAATAAAATTTGAGAACAAGACTTTCTCTTATTTTTCACAAAAAAACTTCTTCTTTCATGCAGTAATCTCCCTCTGTGGAGGAATTACATAACTTCTCCCTCTTGAAATGACAAAAACAAATTTTAGAAAGATATGACAGTAATCTTCTCCCTCGTTGACAACACATGCCAAAGACAACACATACCAAATTAGTATCAATGTACCTTGAGTACTAATTCATATGCAATATTCTCTTGACTATGTTGCATAAACTTATTGATCTTTAACTTGGTTCCTATTGATGCATCACTAAAACTTCATTTAGTGAGCTTCAGATATGGGAATGACCCCTAACTTATCTCTTAGATATAGGAATGCATCCTTAAGTAATGGATTGGTGAATATGTCTGCAATCTGTTCTTTTGTATGAACATATACTAATCTGATTTCTTTGCCTACACCAATTCTCTAACAAAATGATATTTTATAGCAATGTGCTTAGTTTTGGAATGCATCATTGGGTTCTTTGATATGTTAATTGCACTGGTGTTATCACAAAACATGACAACTAATTCTTTGATCTCAATCTTAATGCCTTCCAACAATTGTTTAAACCAAACAATGCTAGAACAATTCATTGCTACTACAACATATTATACTTCTACCATGGATTGGGATGTGTAGTTTTGCTTCTTTCTTGTCCAAGATACCAACCTTTTACCAAGAAAGAATGCTCCACCACTCTTGTTTTTTCTATCATCAAGATTTCCTGCCCAATTAGCATCAGTGAATACATTTAGGTCTAAGTTTCCTCTAGGTTTGTACTGTAAACCATAGTCTTTAGTGCCTTCCAAATATCTTAAGATTCCTTTTACTACCATCATGTGATTTTCTCTAGGTTTTGCCGAGAATCTTGCCACCATTCCAAGTGCTAAGGTAATGCCCGGTCTTGTATGAACTACATACCGTAATTTCCCAATCATTGATCTGTATAAGGTCTGATCTAGCTCTTTGGAGTCATCATCTTTTGTAAGCTTTAGTCCAGAACACATGGGGGTTCCAATTGGTTTTGAATCTTTCATTCCAAACTTCTTGAGTACCTCCTTGATATACTTAGATTGAGTAATTTAGATACCATTCTTGTTCTACTGTATTTGTAATCCAACAAAGAATTTTATCTCACCAAACATAGATATTTCAAACTCTTTGTTCATTTGTTCTAAAAATTCTTTGCAGAGATCATCATTCCCTATAAATAGAGTATCATCCACAAATATCTCTACCAATACAATCTTATTATCTAGTCCTTCCTTGATATACAAAGTATTGTTATCATTAGTTCTCTAAAAACCAATTCGTATAAGGTAGTTATGTAACCTTTCATACCATGCTCTAGGAGCTTGTTTCAGACCATACAATGCTTTGTGTAATTTGTAGACCATTTCTCTTTTGTCTATATTGACAAAACCTTCTAGTTATTAATTGTAGACTTCTTCATCAAGAATACCATTGAGAAATGCAGATTTAACATCCATTTAATATACTTTGAATCCTTTGTGTGTTACATATGCAAGTAGGGTCCTAACACCTTCTAATCTTACAACAAGAGCAAAATTCTCACCATAATCAATTCCTTCTTCTTGAGAATAGCCTTTACACACTAATCTGGCTTTGTTTCTTGATACTTTTCCATCTTCATTTAACTTATTTCTAAATACCCATTTTGTTCCACTCACATTTTTACCTTATACATTTTTATCTTTAGGCCTAAGTACAAGGGTCCAAATTTTTTTCTTCTCTATTTGTTCTATTTCTTCATTCATAGCCTCAATCCAACTTTCATTTTCCAATGCATCTTTAACACTTCTAGGTTCAAATTCAGCAACTAAACATGTACCTTTCAATTTGCTTCTTGTCATAGTACCTTCTGATTTATCTCCAATAATCTTATTAGGTGCATGATGCCTTCTGACATACTTGGCCAATATAGGTTTTTTTCCTTTTAAATGAATTTCTCTATCTTCATTTTGAATCTCAACTTCTAGCTTGGGTTGTTTAGACTCAGTAGGCATTGACTCGGTTGCTTTAGAATGTGACTCGAGTCCTTGTGACTCGGTTTGAACTTCTTGCAACTCAGTAATTGTAGAAGACTTGGGAGGTGAAGTCTCCTTATTGTTAGATGTGTCTAGCAATGTATTAGTTTTGAAATAAAAAAATCTTTTGTAATCTTCCGGTTCCCTTTTGCTTTCTTCTTCAATCTTTTCTACAAAATCATCAATTCTCACATGTGCACTTTCTATGATTTTGTGAGTAGAAAAATTCAAACATTTATATGTTTTTCTTTTGTAGGAGTATCCTAGAAATATACCTTCATCACCCTTTACATCAAACTTTCCTTTTCTAGAATCTTTCAAGATATAACATTTGCTTCCAAATACTTTTAGGTAACTTACATTGGGTTTGTAGCCATACAATAGTTCATAGGGATTCTTTTCTAAATCCTTCTGCAACTAAACTCAATTCAAATTATGGACTACAGCGTTGATGGATTCCTTCTAGTATTGGATAGTAACATTCTTTTCAATCTTTAGAGTCCTTGCACAATCCATGATGGATTTGTTTCTTCTTTCAACTATTCCATTCTACTCGATAGTACCAGGGGATGATTCCTATCTTTTAATTCCTCTTTCAATGCAAAAGTTATTGAATTCATTGGAGATGAATTCACCACCTCTGTTTGATCTTAAGCATTTCAATCTTTCTCCAATTTCTTTTTCTACTCTTGCTAGATACCATTTGAATTTCTCAAATGCTCTAACTTTTCTCTAAGATACATAACAGTCATCATTCTAGAGTAGCGATCAAATAAAAGAATAAAGAATTTTTCTCCATTATAACTTTTTATTCCAATGGATCTACATAGGTCAATATGTATAATTTCTAAGACATCTTCGGATTGATAGTTTTTTCTCTTAAAACTAGTCTTTCCCATTTTTCCAATCTGACAAGTTTTGCATAAACCAACATCCGATTTCTTCAAACTAGGGATACCTCTTACTTTTCTAAATTTTCTTATTTTCACTATGTTATCATAGTTCACATTACAAAGTCTTCTGTGTCATAACCAACTTTCTTCCATTTGAGCAATAAAACATGAGCAATCACCAAGATCAAGATAAAATAGGTTACCTCTTGTTTGTTTTCCTAATCCAATCATATTCCCTTTGTCATCTAGGAGTCTTACCTTGACATGCATGAATTCTACCTTGAATCCAATGCTGATTAGTTGTGCCACACTTAGCAGATTATGTTTTAGTCCTTTAACCCAATAGGTATTATCACATACAAGTTCATTGGTTAATGAGATTTGGCCTTTCCCTTTTATGTAACAAGGTTTTATGCATCACAATTTTAGAGCCAGGGATATCGTGAAACAAATCAATGAGATCCAACATATTAGTGACATCATCAACAATATTTTGGATGAAATTTATTTTGTCAATAGCAAAGTGGAGTTAAGGGAAGAAGAATTATTAGGAAGAGAGATACCATGGGTAAGGTGGTTTAATTGAGCATGGTGTAAAAGATATCCAAAGGCATCAACTAAGGGAACATAAAGAAATGGTGCAAGAGGACACCCTTGTCGAATGGATTTTTGGAGTGGAGATTAGGGGAGAGAGCTCCATTAATGGTCAATCTTGTGTCAACATCAATGAACAACATGCAAACATGAGCACAAAACTTTGTACCAAAACCTAACCATTGTAGCATTTTAAGGATGAATGGTCATCTTATGTGATCATAAGCCTTATCAAAATATATTTTAAGAATCAATGCATCTTGGGATGTTTGTTGATCTCATTATATAGTTTCCCAAGCAAGGAGCAACTTTTCTATAATAAACCTAGCCGAAGGAAACCAATGTGTTCAAGCCTAGTTATCTCTTGGGATATTATTTTGAACTTTTTGGCTAAAGCTTTAGCAATGATCTTGTAGGAATTATTTAATAACGTTATGGGACACCATTCATTCATAATTTCTTCTTTCTTCCCTTTAGGTATTATCTTGATGAGTCTTTGATTGATATTAGCCCTTAGAGACCTAAGTTCAATACCTTCTACATAAATATTATAGAAGTCTTCATTAATATGTGGCCAAAGAGCACAAGTGGTAGTCCATATACTCATGGGCTTTTTTCTAATGCTAGACTATACATAGCTTCCTCTTTCTCATCCAAGGTAAGATAATGATCAAGGAAATTGCTATAGTCTTGTTAAATTATGCAAGGAATTCATTCAATGACACTCCCTTTGAGGAGAGGAATTAGAGGGTCATTGACAAACTCATCACTAAATAGTTATTTATAGTAATCACAAAATATTTTCATAATCATATTTGGGTTGTTCTATGGGATTCCATCAGAAAAATTAATGGCTACAATATGATTTTTATATGTTTATATTGAAGGAATTGGAAGAAAAAATTAGTACTCTTATCCCCTTACTTCATCAACTATAGACATGCCCTTAATTGATATCCTTTTCCCTTGGAAGCATCCATCTTACATAGTTGATTTCCAATATTAGAAAAAAATTATTCAAGAAGCATGTGTTGGAAATGTAATGCAAGCTGGGTAACTAAGAGGGTAGGGGGGTGAGTTAGGAACCACTTAAACTTCTCCTACTTAACCCACTTTGTTAAGTTGTCTAATCTACTTGCATGCAAGAAACATAGGGAAGTAAAGTAACAACACCATAACACAATATTTGGTAACCCAGAAACCCTCCAAGTAGAAGGGTAAACTAGGGTGTGGATGACACCTACAATGCTTCACTATTGTAGTCTTCAAGTTGGCATGTCAAGGCTTACAAATGATTACTTCTGGTGATCTTACTCAGTTAAGAGTAATAAGGACTATTAGGTCTACATTGTGAAAGGATTTGTGTACAATACAATCATGTACTCTATTAGGAGTTTCTGCAAAGGACGGTTAGGTCCACGCGATTAAAGGATTTGGGACCGATGCACCTATTATGATGAATCAATGGATTGATCTCTAATGTAAAACTTTGATTGCTAATGAAGATCCTTTGAAGTAAACTGATCACCTAACTATGATAGATGAGTTTCTTCCTTTCCTTGGAATTCTTGTAGCCTTCAAACAATCTGCTCTTCCATATTCGCTAATGTTCTTCAATTTCATATATCTTATATTTGGATAAAAAAATACTTCATAATTATATGCATCCAAATAATTCCTTCATAGGTCAACTACAACATAACTAATTCAAAAAACAATTACCAAGTTGGCTCAATGTTGAAATCAAGTCCAATGGCTTACTCGGGCAATGCTGAAGATACTCAAGAAACACTATCACCTTGGCTAACTCTAGCACTTGGCTGATACTAGATGCTTGGTTCATGCTAATCACTCGGTAGACACTATTGGCTTGGTTCACACTCCTCTATCATCTTGATCATTATATTGGAACAAAAACACTCTGCTTAACTCGGTTCTCACTGGAGCTCAATGGATACTATCAACTCAGTTGACACTCCAAATCAGTGGGAACTGTCAACTTGGTTGACATTGCTTACTTTCTGCAAAGTTAACATTGATGACTTGGTTCCTTTATGAGCTTGATTAACACTGTAGATTGGTAATTTGGTTACTGTTGTCTTTCATTATGATTAAGTGTTTTGACACTAATTGACAATATATCTTGACATGAGATTAACAATCTCCCCCTTTGGCATTAGTGACAAAAACACTTATCATGCATAAGATCTGAAATCAAACTTTCTTTAGTCAAATTCTCCCTTTGAATATGCTCTATTCTGGAGCTTGGTTTGCATTGATGACTCTGCAACTCTGTTTGAACTTAAAACTTTATTTTTGATTTTTCAAATTTTATTTTTTTTCTACTTTTTTTTTACATAGCTTTCATACTTTACATATTGTCGCCTTCATGTGTATAAGTATGCACATATAATTCCTTTATATACTTTTCTCCTTGTATACTTTCCCCCTTATTTTTTTCACAAATTCCAAAAATTTACAAGGTTATACCAAAATGAGAAATAAAATCATGGTGTACCATTAAAATTATAGACAAAATCTTGTCACAATTATCTTGTAGCACCTTCAAGATGTGTAAATCAATCTAAAGCTTTGTTGATAACTCAAGCATGTAATTTGTAACTGATATATTTGTTTCTTTGACCAATTTCCTTGCATGATCCATTCTCTTTTGCATGGTTTCCATGTGGGGAAGTATCATACTTTGTATATCAATCAATGTTTCTCTTATTTTGGCCTGTTCCCTTAGCAGTTATTCTTGAAGATCTATCAAAAATCTGGTTTTTGCAAAATGAATGGAACTAGAGCTTGGATTGAGTGCCAACTATTTTGCACTCTCCTTCAAGTCTATGTCAATTTTGGCCAGTTTCTCTTGTATTTCCTTGGTAAAGTTAGTGTAATCACGTAACTTTACATATAAATATACAACATTATTTACAACAATTTATAATGCAAAAATTAAAGTAGATAGTTCTACTTGATCAATTCTAATCTTCTATGCTACATTTTCTAGCACTTTATTCTCAAACTTCCTTTTAGCTTTCATAAGGAGTTTACCTTACCCATCAGTGTCCTCATTGAACTTATGAACAATATCAATTAATCCATTAGTGATAGGGGCTTTATCATTTACCTCTATAGATAGAGCATCCACAAATATTTCTTTGATGTCTTCCAAAAAATTTCTTCTATCTCTTTCAACCCTTAGCATTTGTTGATTGGCTCTATTCTTCCATAATTCTCCCAAAATATCCATTTGTTCAATAGATAGATTGGATTGGTCCTAGTTTGGGATCACAATCTCCTCATCTAGATCTATGTCATCAATAGTCTTCACTTTTCCTTTTCTCTTGACTACTGAGGAAAGAATGATTTATTTACCTTTGTCAACCAAGTCCTTTTTATTTTTGTAGCTTGGTTGAGACTTTGGGAGCCTATTGTTCAATTGCCTCTGGGAGAGAGGTCAGTGAAGGTGCGACAGTCTTCACTTTATTTCTTGTTTGAACTATGTTCAACTCAATGGATTGTTTCTCAAATGTTGCTTTAGGTGGAGTGGAGGGAAGTGATGCCATGACCTCTACAGCAATCTTCTCAGCATCAAAATCTTCAATTGTTTGGATCTCTAGAAGTTCTCCTTCTTCCTTGATATGAAAAATTAGTTTCCACATATTTGTTATGGACTGCACAATATCTTCTATCTTATAGGATAAAATTTGGAAATCTTTAAATCTAGGAGTATGTCTACCTTCATGATTAGACATTGCCTCCTTGATTTCTTTGTCAAAGAGATAAGGCATCAATTTTCTTAAGGTTTCCTCTTTGATGTCTTTTTTTTTCACTATATTAGCCCAATGGTGAGAGACGACCTTCAATAGGGCTTCAGGGGCTTTCCCTCTAAGTTCAAAAGGTTCATATTTCCATTTTACCATTATCTCAACCATTGCATCTTCAATCTGCTTGCGCTCATTCTTGCTTCTTGTTTCATATTTCAGATATCTAAAATCCACCATTCCATTGCCTTCTTTTAATATCTTCAGTCTTTTTTCAAAGGTAGGTGGTGGCTTCTTGAGTGATATGATAGGAGTATTTTCTTCATCATCATCATCATCATCTAGCTTCAATTTCTTTCTTTACCTCCTTGGCTTGCTGGTAGTAAGCACAGGTGTAGACCTTGTTTTTCTCTTAGGTGGAGGATTTTTTGGGATCTTCACCTTCTTCTTAGGAGGTTCCTCTACCTCTTCTTATGCTTCATCTTCATTTGCATTTTCTTCTTCATCTTCCTCTTCTATTTCATCACCTTTTCCTTCAGTGAGTTTGAGAGGTGAATTTGATTTGACAAGTTTCTTTCTTATGTTTTCTAGCCTCTTCTTTCCTCTCTTCAGAATTTAAGGAATTTGAATCTCAAGTAAGATTCTTTTCTTGGCTTCCTTATATGGTCCAAAATATAGCCTCGAGGTCTACAGTCTCATTGATGAGTGCATCAACAATGTCTCTTGTATCATCAATATTTACCTCATATGCTAGAGGTTTTACCCATCCAATCCTAGGTTTGATTTCTTGTATACGAACTTTTTCATAATCAACTAGGAAGCATATATCTTGCTCATAATCATGTACCAACTACTTAGGGATGCTAAGCCTACTCTGCATCATTTCCTTGAAGTTATCAAAGTATGCATCCATGATGCTTTCAAAGTTCTCACCCATCTCACTTATGAATTCATTAATCTGATACAATGTTGTAGTGTCCTTCCTCCAAACAACATTTCCTTTTGAAGGAAAGAATTTATGAACATAAAAGAATAAAAAAACTAGGAGTGAACTAAACTTACATGAATTATTCTTGGAAGCTCAAATAATCTCCATGTTCTTGCTCAGCTGGGTGCATTGAAGCTCGGCAAGGTCAAAGGATAGATTCTTCTTCACAATCTTGTATTTCATGTCTACAACTTCACATGGCACATTGTTCAAATGTCTTGGACTATAGATTTTGTGTTCAATGGCATGGATGCCAAACTTGATCATTGTGTCAAACACATTTTTCAATTTCATACCTATGTCATCCCATTCAACTAGGGTTAGCTTTGCCAATTCTTCCCATCCTAGGGTTTTGGTAGCGTTTGACTTCTCCAACATAGGATACCCTGTTATCCTATGAATCATCTTCTTAGTGATAGGATAGGTCTGCTCCAACCAAAATGACATGTAATGAACTCAGCTTAGTGTAAGCCCGATCTATTTGATTAGAGAATTCATTGGCATGTGGATGATGTGAGTCAAACCCTTGACCTCTAGATGCTTGTGTTTTGGCTTCAGCACATAATTTTGCATAGGCCTGATCTAGCTCAAGATTCCCTAATTCTTGGATAGAACAATGATAAAATGATTCAACATCATGAATAAGAAGTACCTTAGGAGGAAATGACAAGTTTTCTCCTTATGGATTTTTCTCCTTGGCAATTGTTAAATATGGCTTAAATTTTGGAGGAATACATTCTAAACTTTTTACCAATATTTCCAAACCCTTTTTGAGCTTTGCACTAGAAGATATTGTCATACTACTCGATTGATGAAGGATTTGAAGATGGTGACTTCACTTGAGACTTTCCTTCAAAAAATTTGGTCTAAGTTGCTTCGAGGGCTCGAGGAGTTTTGTGCTCTTGAAAACTCTAAATTTGAGGTGAAAAAATGAAACTTTGATTTCTTCCTTTTATCAATTTTCAAGTTTAAGGCTCCATTAAATGCTCTTTATCAGGGCAGGTAGAAGAAGTTTAGTTTGGTCTTCATCCCTTGAATGCTCGACTATCACTAATTAACCATGCTTGGTTGAGTCAGTGACTTAGTTGAGTCTATATATGCTCAATTAGGTCTAAGAGGTTACTCAGTTAGGTCTAATAGCTCAATTAGGCCCAAAGAGTGACATGGTTAGAACTAATAATTCAATCAAGTCTATGACTTTCTTCTGTTTAAGTGCATTTGATATGCTGATCTAAAATTTCATGCTTGGATGACAAGAACTGATGTGGAATATGAATTTGATCACAACTACAGTGGTCTCCTTAATTGTTCTAGAGATAATTGAACCACCCAATTCATTGCTTTGGGTGTCAATAACCTCACTGATTTCGCTTGAATTCTCTAGAGATTTCCTCTCCCGTTGCTACTTCATTTGAGTCCTGATCTTGTCAATATTTAACTTCTTTTTATCTTCAACTTTACCTCTATTCAATTATTTCTTTGCTAGATGACCAAGTTCTTTGCATACATAACGTCTTTTGGTAGGATTTATTTTTCTGAGGTGAGTCTTCATACAATTAGCTCCAATGTGTCCAAATTCTCCACATAGATAACATTTGCACCAAGTGTTGTAATCCCAACCAAAGATTGCTTTAGCAAGTTGTTGAGTAGGATTCCAATTCTTGGTTGTGCACTCCAAAGATTTATGGCCTTGGTTGTTGCATATGAAACATTTTCCTTCAAACTTAGTTTTCTCTATGCATTCACTTTCCTTATGTCCATGTTTGTTACAATTGTAACATTTGCAATTAAATTTTTGACTTTTCATTTCTTTGACATTTATTTGAAGCATGGATTAGTTAGCTAAAATATCTTAGAATAGACATAAAGGGAAAGTAGAATTGGGCTACACTAAACAAGGAGAGTCATCACAATAAGGAGCTCAAAAGAATTAAAGACCTACGTGCAATCCAAGGTAAACTTTAAGAAACCCCCCTCGAAAAAGAGATATAAAAATATTGGCAATTCTTACATTATTTTGAAAAATAAAAATAATTTTTATTATTAATTGGTGAATATTTAACTATTAAAATATTTTTTAAAACTAAACTTAATAAAAATGTGGTGATTTTAAATATTTTTAAGAACTAAATTATTAGCCAAATTTTCCTAAAATTAGCCAATTAACAAATATTAGCCACTAAAAAATACCCTGGTGCAATCATTGTGGAAAAATAGGGCATGTACTTCAAATAAATTTTTTTGATTAAGGAAAACAGGTTTTGAAGGGTGCCTAAAACCCTCTACAAATCTTATAACTTTCAATGAAGCCCAAACATAATAACAACAACCCTTAGTTGAAATAGGTAGCCCGATAAAACAAGGTGACCAGGGTGACCTCACAAATAACACAGTTCCCTACTACCACCTAAACAAGTTTTAAATAGGATCCTAAAATCCCATGGTTACAAAAGAATACATCTTCTTCAATCTAACCTTTCCAGAGGAGCATTGTGCTATGAGGTGGATGGTCTTATAGCATTTCTGACATTTGAAAGGAATGCCCTCATAATCAAGAAGTTGAATCCAAGAGCCATTGGGAGAGGCTAGATTAATCATTTCTGGGAGCCCCTTAGAGACATCTATCTCCGCAAGAATGTGAGCATACATCATTCGAAACACATTGGAAGATGTGATATCAACCAGCAAAAAATCCCCTATCTTTAAGGGTTGTTTGTGGTGTGGATGACTTTGCTTGGTAGAAGGATGCTGAGATGGTGGAGGATGGATGGACAACAATTAAAGGAAAAAAGGTCAAGTGCTCTATTCCATCATTTGATATGTATTTATGTTCTCAAAATATAGGATCTAAATGTAGATCCTGAGGCTTGAATTACTTTTCTTGATGGTCGCCTGGTCTTTTTGAGGCTACCCCTTTTTGTTTTGGTTCACCTAGTCAATTTTCCCTATTGTCTTGTAGTTTGACATGGCTTTGGATTAAATTTCTTCTTTCCTAACAATGAGGTTTTAGGTTCCCATTTAAAAATTGTTTAGGTGGTAGTAGAGCACTATGTTATCTATGAGGCCACCTTGGTCACTTTGTTTTGTTGAGCAACCTATTTCAACTAAGGCTTGTTGTTATTATGTTTGGACTTCATTGAAAATTATAAGATTTGTAAAGGGTTTCAAGCACCCTCCAAAACCTGTTTTCCTTAATCAAAAACATTTATTTGAAGTACATGCCCTATTTTTCCATAGTGATTGCATGTAGGTCTTTTATTCTTTTGAGCTCCTTGTTGTGATAACTCTCCTTGTTTAATGTATCCCAATCCTACTTTCCCTTTATGTCTATTCTCAGATATTTCAGCTAACTAATCCATGCTTGCTTGTGATCTCATCATTATTTCATTGGTTTCTCTTTCTACTCTAAGATTATTCCTAAGTCTTTCATTTTTTTTCCTTAGATTGATGACTTCTTGATTCACATTGTTTAACTAATTTTCCATATCTTCTTGATGTAGCAAAAGATGGTGGATTTCATTGCCCTTTTCTTCTATCCTAGTGTTGAGTAGTATTTTGTCTTCTTTTGCCATATTTTTGTCATTTTCAGCTTGGTTCTTTTGTTCCATGATGTCACATATCCTAACTGAATGAATCTCTTGCTTTCTTTTCAATTTTCTAACTTCTTGTAGAATAAGGATTCTTCCAAGTAGATCTTCTATAGATGCATCTACTTCATCTAAACTTCTCTCTTTGGTAATATCTTCAATTTTTTCTTCCATGTAACGATTTTCATTCATCTTTTTTGCTAATTATTTTCTTCTTTTTAGAGATTGAGAGAGTTCCCCTTTCAATTTCTTGATTTGTTCCATGGCCACATGCAGATCCAACTTTTCATTTTCAATGGCTTTCTCTAGCTTGTATACTTCCATTGTCTCTAATATTTTCTCTCAAGCTGCTAAACTTCTAATAAGAGAACCTTGCTCTGATACCAATTGTTGAAAATGTAATGCAAGCTAGGTAACTGAGAGGGGCTTGAATCAAGAACCACTTAAACTTCTTCTACTTAACCCACTTTGTTAAGTTGTCTAATCTACTTGCATGCAAGAAAAATAAAGCAATAAAGTAACAACACCATAATGCAATATTTGGTAAC
Source organism: Cupressus sempervirens (assembly GCA_028749045.1). NCBI lineage: Eukaryota > Viridiplantae > Streptophyta > Pinopsida > Cupressales > Cupressaceae > Cupressus > Cupressus sempervirens. Next base: position 750,151,846 of record CM053783.1, read on the forward strand.
CCAAAAACCCTTCAAGTAGCCTACAATGCGTCACTACTATAATAATAGAGCTAGCATGTTAAGGCTTATAAATGATCACTTCTCATGATCTTACTCGATTAAGAGTAATAAGGATTGTTAAGTCCACCTTGTGAAAGGATTTATACAATACAATCAAGTATGTACTCTATTAAGAGTTTGTGCAAAGGACTGTTAGGTCCACCTAGTTAAAGGATTTGGGACTAATGCACTTGTTAGGATGAATTAGTATATTGATCTCTAATGTGCAACTTTGATTGCTAATGAAGATCCATTGAAGTAAACTGATCACATGACTATGATAGATGAGTCTCTTCCTTTCCTTGGAATGCTTGTAGCCTTCAAACAACTTTCTCTTCCATATTCGCTAATGTTCTTCAATTTCATATATCTTCTCTTTGGATAAACAAAATATTTCATACTTATATCCATCCAAATGATTCCTTCCTAGGTAAACTACAACATAACTAATTCCAAAAATAATTACCAAGTCGGCTTAGTGCTAAAACTTGGGTCTAATGGCTTACTCAAGCAATGCTGACGATACTCAAGCAACACTGTCACCTTGGCTAACTCTAGCACTCAGTTGATACTAGATGCTTAGTTCATGTTGATCACTTGGTAGACATTGTTGACTCGGTTCACACTACTTTGCTAGATTGATCATTATATTGGAACAAGAACACTCTGCTTAACCTAGTTCTCACTAGAGCTCGATGGATACTATCAACTCGATTAACACTACAGCTTGGTGGGAACTGTCAACTTGGTTGAAATTGCTTACTTTCTGCAAGGTTAACATTGATGACTCGATTCCTTTATGAGCTCGGTTAAAACTGCAGACTGGTAACTCAATTACTATTGTCTTTCATTATGATTAAGTGTTTTGGCACTAATTGACAATATATCTTAACATGAGATTAACAGTATGTTATGTGGATTGTCTACAATTTTTCTAGCATGAACAAGCTACTCCTTAAGTGATCTTTCTATTCTTCTTCATTTAGTTGCTTCTCTCCCACCATAGTTACAAATAAAGAGTATGATGTGATATAGTTCTTTCCCACCAACTGATCTGTAATGCCCTGCCAGTGAACCTGAAAGGATAATTATAAATGTTATTAATTTTGGTGAATAATAATTTTTATTTTGTTTTAACTTATAACTAACTACTAGGTTATTTAGGTTGTCAAGAATTCCTCACTCAAAGGATTTGCATGTCACAATGGTTAAGTCTCTTCAATCTTCCCTAAGAGGTCAAGAGTCCAACTCGTAAGGCCTTTTATCCTAAATGGTTTGACTTGATCTTCTTAGTAAAAGGTTATTATATTGTAAATGACGTATTACCACTTTCTAATTATTATATATAATGAATATATTTTCAATCTAGTCTATGTTTATTATTTTTAATTTTAAATATTTTTATGTATACCATTATTTATTATTAAAGTGGAGTTAAGGGAAGAAGAATGATTAGGAATAGATATATCATGGATAAGGTGGTTTGATTGATCATGGTGTAAAAGCTACCAAAGGAGTCAACTAAGGGAGCATAAAGAAATGGTGCAAGAAGACACCCTTTTTGAATGGATTTTTAGAGTGGAGATTGGGGGGGGAGAGATCCATTAATGGTCAATCTTGCATTAGCATCTATAAACAAGATGCAAACATGAGTACAAAACTTTGGGCCAAAACCTAATCATTGTAGCATTATAAGGATGAATGGTCATCTTATGTGATCATAGGCCTTATCAAAATATAGTTTAAGAATCAATGCATCTTGGGATGTTTGTTGATTTCATTCTACAATTTCCCAAGGAAGGACCAAATTGTCTAGAATAAACTTACCCCCAAGGAAACCAATGTGTTCAGGCCTAACTATCTCTTGGGATATAGTTTTGACTTTTTTGGCTAATGCTTTAGCAATGATCTTGTAGGAATTTTTAATGACATTATGGGTTACCATCCATTCATAGTGTCTTCTTGCATCCCTTTGGGTATTGTCTTGATGAGTCCTTGATTAATATTAGTCCTTAAAGACCTGATTTCAATACCTTCTACATAAACATTATAGAAGTCTTCATTAATATGTGGCCAAAGAGCATGATAAAACTCAAGTGGTAGGTCATCCACTCATGAGTATTTTGCTAATGCCAAACTATACATAGATTCCTCTTTCTCATCCAAGGTAAGATAATAATCAAGGATAGCACTATAGTCTTGTTAAATTATGCAAGGAAATCATTCAATGACACTCACTTTGAGGATAGGAATCAGGGGGTCATTGCCAGACTCATCACTAAATAGTTATTTATAGTAATCATTAAATAAATTCATAATCATATCTAGGTTGTTCTATGAAATTCCATCAGTAAAATTAATGGCTACAATATGCTCTTTTATATATTTATATTGAAGGAATTGGAAGAAAAATGTAATGTCCCCTTTTTTAGTAGGTTCCTGTAGTTGGCTAGGTTAGTTCACCATCGCGACCCTCGTGAGCTAGTAGTAGGATTTGAGGGTCTCATTTATGTGGTTATAGGCTTTCCAACAACCTATGGTGTGTTTTGGCTCCATTTGAGGGACTTACTGATTTATAGTAAGTCAAACTATTCATTCTAATGAGCTTAGTTAAGTTAGAGGAGTTGGATGATGCTCTTAGTTTTTATTTTAAGCTTCCAGTTTGGGCTCCAAGAATCTTGGAGGGAACATCTATTTATAGTAAGTCACCCTGTCAAGTTCATTCATCGTCTTTATCATCGTGATCACTTTGGTGTTGTTAGATTTTGATTTTGATGCATCTTCAGTTGTTTTCGCAAGACAGGTGAATTATTATTATTATTCATGTAAATACGTTGAGGTTGTTATTTTTGTTGGTGTTGTTTGTTGGTCACCTTAGTATCATAGCTCATTGGAACTGGGTCAAAAAGTTTTAAATTGTGGGAACAAGAAACAATGGCCTTGCATGTTAGAATTTTAACTTATGGTGGAAAAGGTCATTTTTTGGAGGCAAAAGCAATTAATAAATTATATTAATGGAACTTTAATATATTCTAATGTTGTGTAGAGTAAGCTTCTTAAGTGGAGTTCTTTTGGGAACCTGGTGTCATTTGGAGATTATAAATATGAGGACATTTGATGAGGAAAGCATCCGATTGAATATTATTTTTCTCTTATTCTCTTGTAACACTTCTAAAGTTCTAAAATTTTGTGCCCTTGCTAAAGTACAAGGGTTTGGGATCCACAGCTGAAGTATTGTAGATTCAATTCTGATTTTTCATTATGAGGATTGCATTTGCAATTATGCAGAGGTATACAATTTCTTTTTTCTCCTACTATATTAATTGTTGCTAAGGAGAAGTTTAATTTTTCTTGCTACTAGAGATTGTTTTGGAATTTTTGAAGGCATTCACTAGAATTTTTATATCAAATTGTGTGTTGGTTAATTTGGAGTTGGTTGGGCACTATTTATATCTATTGCCAAGCATTATTTTCTATCTGTAGTTTGGAAGCAACATATCTGTAGTTGCATTTGTTTGTTGGAGAGTTCTTTTATTGCTGCTAGTCTTCATTTCAGAGGGTTTTCAAAGCATGTCTACATGTAAATTCATGGACTGTAACTTCTAATTTTTTTGAGTATTGTTGATTTAGATAATAGGAGAAATTTTATCAACTGGATTGTTGATATTTTGTGTAAATACTCAGTATCTAAATTGATATTAAAATTTAGAATTTTTAGTTGTATATTCCCTATGTAATTTCCAAACATTAGAGTTCAAATTATTATTGTAATATCTTCTATTTTTTTGCTATATTGTTGTATCAAAAATCACAAAACATCAAAAACAAAGAAATCAATTCATCATCAAAAATTGTTTGAGAGCCAGCAGGGCTCATTACAATGATATTAGAGCTTGCTTAGAAAGTGTTTGACGAAATGTGAAACAATTGAATTATAAAAGAATTTGGTGTTTGTTGAAATTATAACTAGTTGGGGTCATTATAGTGGCAACAGAGCAGTTTCCTACCATCCTATGGGGTAGGAGAATATTTTTTATTTCAGATCTAACATTGTTTGCAGAGTGACCAGCACTCTAGCTTTTTCTAGCTATGGACAGATACCGAAGGCCTAGTAGTTCTGGGAGCTGGCGAGGTAATGAGGAAGTTAGCATGAAAATGAATGCTTTGTAGGAGAGTATGGAAAAACTTAAGTTTCATCAATAGAGGTTGGTGGAGAGCTTGTCAGATCTAGAGATAGTTGAGAGGGCAATGAGGTATATGGTTTCCACCTTTAGAAGGTCGAGATCAAGGTTGTAGGGAAGGAAGCTTGAATTTTCACTGAAAGGTGTCTATGATGCAGATGTACCTATATTTAGTATGGCACTTACTAGTCCTAGTTGTAGTGTCGATAATGGGCTTATTTCAGAGAGATTAACAGATGTGTCAGTACCCTTAGTGGATAGCAGCATTGAGTTTCAACAGGTTGAGGCTCTTAGAGTTGTTGTTGCAGTTAGTGTAGAGATAGTTGATGCAATTGATACTACTGACACTTATGGCTCTCTTGAGGAGGGGATTATTATTGGAGATTTGTATTTGAGTTATCATAGTGTTCCTCCAATGCAAGAGGCAGTTGCTTCCACAAGCGGGACCGATACATATATGGAGTCACCCAACTGTGATGTTGATGATTTGGGTGATACAACAGAGTGAGTAGATGTGGGTTCATTCTCTAGCATTATTTATTCACAGGTTGACATTGAGTCATGTGTACAGAGTCAGGTGTCAGTAGTTGAGGCTTTACAAGGAGATGTGGGTGCAGATAGTATGGACACATCTGGCGATACATATGATGATGCTATGAGTTGCACTAGGTATGATATCCCTTTCCAGGTATCAACTAATGACTCTAAGGAGGTTTTGGATAGGTCCCAGGATCAATGTTTACAAGATCTATCCTTTGAGATGGAAGATGAGACATGTGGGGATATTGATATTGTGAGGGCTTCCATTTCTTCAAATGAGGAGTTGATTAAGGTACATAGTAGTTGTATCTCGAATGCAAAATTGTGCGAGGTTGACAACACACATGCAGTGAGTGATCTTGTGGTGGGCAGTTCTAATTCAATTTCCTATCATAGTGTAGTTAGTGAGATAGAGAGATTGCATGGGAGGCAAGAGTTACAGAGGCATCATGTGAGTTGTCAGCTAAAGGTGAGTGATAATGACATTTCCTCAGCTCTTGAGCATTATGATGCTATTCATCATATGCTAGCTACATCTAGTTGGGGTGCTCCTATGTTAGATGGGCACAATGATAGTAGTCTTTCCCTAGCAAGGTTCATATGCTTCGAGAGGCTATCAAGATCTTGAAGCATAGTTACTCTCAATTAGTTGTTGACAAGGATTACCTTCTAGAGTGGGGTAGCACCTATTATGAGATGTTGTTAGGGAAAGAGGAGGAGGTAGATAAGCTTATCCAAGATCTTGAGGTGATTATAGACTCTTTTCAATATACTTAGTTGGCTCTTCAAGAGTCACAGTTATAGTTGGATGAGGTTGTCGTGGAGTTAGAGTGGGTATAGTCAACACCAACCCTAGACCTTGTTTAGTTACATATCTTGGTTGGTGGTGAGTTTTCTTCCACGGTTAGGGATGATGGACATGATGATGTGGCCAACATATCCATCTAGCATATGGGTGCAGCAAGTAAAAAGGAAGTGAGAGCATCAGGGGAGACGAGATCTCATGGTGATTTGCTTCCTTCTACCAGAAGTGAATCTATTTCTTCATTTTATACAGCTGGTACCATTGGACAGATGGTAATGCCACATTTTTAGAGGGATCAGTTGTGTGTCGCAGGGGAACAGGTTGATGCTTCCACATATAATTTCTATTGCATAGAGTCTTTCTTGGAGTATCTTTGGGAGAGTTTGGATGTGTAGGAGGATTCGTATAGAGTGTTTTAGGGTACTCTCATCTAAGGCTATTGTGTCATTCATAGGTTGGTGGAAAAGATTGTAGAGACTCTATCTATTATGCTTCCCTATAGGGATTTTGAGGTTGGGTTTCCTGAGAGGATTTCCCAAGATCTTTCCCAACCAGTAGTTCAGAATCAGTGATTGGAGCTATCTTCTAATTCTCAGAATGATACTAATGAGCCCTTGATAGAGATTGGGAGTTTTTATCAACATTACACTATGAGGAGTGCTCATCCCTTTTATTTTGACCCACAGGTAGAGGATTTGGTTTCATGTCAGTATGGGTTGGCTCCTATTCATACCATCCATTATGGGATGGGTTGTTAGCACCATCTTTTGCAAATGGGATTGATAGTTGCAAATTAGGCCCCTTGCAATATCTATACACCCAAGACAGTTTGGCAGAGGTTGGAATTGGTGGTAGTGTTTCAAGTACCTATGGTTGTTACCATTGCCACAGTGCAATTTGGTGTGAGTATCATCTTGATGGGTACTCAGGTGTGGACAAGGTTGGTATTTTAGTTAGATTGAGTTCTGATCAGTTGTTTTCTACATCAGTGCCTTGAGTCATTTTTTTAGATGATTCTAATGTTGATATCCATTATTTGGGTGTTGGTGCTATAGGAGTTGCGTGTACATATTAGGGATAGTACTCAGTTCCATCTTTGGGATCTAGGTGGATTGTGATGTCCATTTTGCTCTGGGATTGCTTAGGGACAAGCAATCTGAGGGAGGGAGGACTATAATGTCCCCTTTTTAGTAGGTTCCTATAGCTGGCTAGGTCAGTTCACTATCATGACCCTTGTGAGCTAGCAGTAGGATTTGACGGTCTTAGTTATGTAGTTATATACTTTCCAATAGCCTATGGTGTGTTTTGGCTTCATTTTAGGGACTTAATATTTATAGTAAGTCAAACTGTTTGTTCCAATGAGCTTAGTTGAGTTAGAAGAGTTGGGTGATGCTCTCAAATTTTATTTTGGGCTTCTAGTTTGGGCTCCAAGAATCTTGGAGGGAGCATCTATTTATAGCAAGTCACCCCATCAGGTTCATTCATTGCCTTCTATCATGGGGATCACTTTGGTGTTGTCATATTTTGATTATGATTCTTCTTCAATTTTTTTCACAAGATGAGTGAATTATTATTATTATTCATCTAAATATGTTGAGGTTGCTATTTTTGTTGGTCACCTTAGTATCATAGCTTGTTGGAATTGAGATGAAAAGTTTTAAATCATGGGAACAAGAAACGGTGGCATTGCATGTCAGAATTTTAAGTTATGGTGGGAAAGGTCATTTTTTGGAGCCAAAAGCAATTAATAAATTATATTAGTGGCACTGTAATATATTCTAATGTTGTGTAGAGTAAGCTTCTTAAGTGGAGTTCTTTTGGGAAACTAGTGTCGTTTGGAGATTATAACTATGAGGACATTTGATGAGAAAAGCATCCAATTAAATATTATTTTTCTCTTGTTGTCTTTGTGACACTTTTGAAGCTCTAAAATTTTGTGCCCTTGCTGAAGTATAAGGGTTTGGGATCTACAGCTGAAGTATTGTAGATTCAATTCTGAGTTTTCATTCCAAGGATTGCATTTGCAATTGTGCTAAGGTACAAAATTGTTTTTTCTCCTATTGTATTAACTGTTGCTAAGGAGAAGCTTAATTTTTCTTGCTACTAGAGATTGTTTTGGAATTTGTGAAGGCATTCACTAGAATTATTATATCAAATTGTGTGCTAGTTAATTTGGAGTTTGTTGGGCACCATTTATAGCTATTGTCAGGCATTATTTTCTATCTGCACTTTGGGAGCAAGATATTTGTAGTTGCATTTGTTTGTCGTCCAAAGTTCTTTTATTGTTGCTAGTCTTCATTTCAGAGGGTTTTCAAAGCATGTCTACATGTAAGTTCATGGACTGTAACTTCTAATTTTTTTAGGTATTGTTGATTTAGATAATAGGGGATATTTTATCAACTAGGTTATTGATATTTTGTGAAAATACTCAATATCTAAATTGATATCAAAATTTGGAATTTTTAGTTGTATATTCCCTATGTAATTTCCAAACATTGAGTTCAAATTATTATTGCTATATCTTCTATTTTGTTGCTATATTGGTGTATCGAAAATTGCAAAACATCAAAAACAAAGAAATCAATTCATCATCACAAACTGTTTGAGAGTCAGCAGGGCTTATTACAATGATATCAAAGCTTGCTTGCAAAGTTTTTGACGAAATGTCAAACAACTAAATTATAAAAGAATTTGGTGTATGTTGAATTTATAATTGGTTGGGGTTATTACAAAAAAATGGTACTCTTATCCCCTTACTTCATCCACTATAGATGTTCCCTCAATTGAGATCCTTCACCCTTGGAAGCATCCATCTTACGTAGTTGATTTTCAATATGAGCAACAAATTGTTGAAGAAGTATGTTATCCGGATTGTCGACAATTTTTCTCACATGAATAAGCTACTCCTTAAGTGATTTCTCTATTCTTCTTCATTCAGTTTCTTCTCTCCCACCATAGTTACAAAGAAAGAATACAACGTGATATAGTTCTTTCCCACCAACTGATCTGTAATGCCTTGCCAATGAACCCAAAAGGATAATTATAAATGTCACTAAGTTTGGTGAATAATAATTTTTTTTTTTTTTTAAACTTATAACTAACTACTAGGTTATCTGGGTTGTCAAGAAGTCCTCACTCAAAGCATTTGCATGTCACAATGGTTAAGTCTCTTCGATCTTCCCTAAGGGCCCATTGGGTTGTTGGAATAGGACTGGAATAGGAAGAGAAAATTAGAATATGTTTTATATTCGTTGTTTGGTACACTCAATCAAAATTGGGAATAGGAAGACATTCCAATTTTTCCCTTAAAATGAGCATATGCCTATGCCAAAAAATAGTTGTTATTGGAATAGGTCATTCCTATTCCCAATCTGATATATATATTTATTTATTTATTTATTTATTTATTTATTTATTTATTTATTTATTTATTTATTTATTTATTTAATTTTATTTTTTTTAATTAATTTTTTTTTTGTATTGTTATAACTTTTATTTTAAAATTATAATTTTTTTAAAACTTTTCTTCTTAATAACATTTTTATTATTATATATATTTGTTAAAAAAAATGAAATAAATAAAATAAAAATGAAAATAAATTAACCTTTTTACCATTATTGAAAAAATTAACCAAAAATAAATTAATTAAAACAAAAAAAAATTAAGGGAAATATTTTTTAAAATACAAAACTTAACCTTATTCCTATTCCATTTTTTTACAACCAAACAACGGATTAACATATTCTCAATCGAATTCCAAATGAACCAAACAGGATTGGAATTGCCTTTTTCTACTCCCATTCCCCATTTCCATTCTCATTTCATTTTTATATTCTAGTTTTCAATTCCTATGTCAGCAACCAAACAGGCCCTAAGAGGTCAAGGGTCCAACTCTTAAAACCTTTTATGCTACATGGTTTTGACTCGATCTTCTTAGTAAAAGGTTATCATATTGTAAATGAAGTATTACCACTTTCTAATTATTATATATAATGAAACTATTTTTAATCTAGTTTATGTTTATTATTTTTAATTTCAATTTTTGTATGTATACCATTGTATTGTACAAATGCATGAGATTGGTTAATTATAATTTATATTCTAATAAGCATGGATACTTAACTATGCTTCACATATGAAGTACACATATCCTACCTCTAGTGAAATTTGGACTTGTAGCCTCTCTTTTAAGAATACATTTTCTTTACTATGAGATCCACACAAACATATTATTAACAATATCATACTTCGAATAATGGAAAATATGTCTACTTATAAGTTCACAAAATTATTAAAATGTAATTTAAGATAAAGATTACCTCGAAATATTTACGAAAAAAGCAATATAAAAATGCACACAAGTGGGTTGCTTTAACATGGATTATGAGCTTATAGCATATGCTCTAGATGGAAAATTACCCACATCAGGTAGATATTTTAAAATACCCAACATCTAGTTATTCTAAAAAAGATAATTGTTGAATTGTAGCTGCTCAAACATTATAATATGTTTGAATTTAAGAAAATTATACAAAAAGATGGGGAAAGGATTTCTGTAAAACCTCTACATCCTCCCAAGTGGCACTTTCCACACAAATTGGCCCCATCAGACCTTGTACTAGAGGATGTCCCTATCTCGTACCCTGATGGTATGTTGCTTAATGAGTTGGGTGGGCTGAACTGCCATCACCTCTGGATCCTGTACTTGCAATGCATGCCAGTCAAGCACATGAGATATCTCAGGATGATATAACTTAAGCAAAGAAACGTTGATGTACAGCATATATAGTGTTGGAATATTCAAATGGGGAAGAATGCTTCTGAGGGCCGGGGGGGGTGAATCAAAAGTATTACACTTCATCTTCTAAAACTTTTAACTAAAATTGTATTACATGCATGTAAATATATGAAATAAACATGAAGTAAACACATGCATCAACAACACATAACACTAGATTTTGGTAACCTAGAAACCCTCCAGGAATAAGAAGGTAAAATTGGGGTGGGGATGATACCCACAAAATCACTGCAGCAATAATTGTTTTGACCACTTCTGATGGTCTGCCTTGTGAAAGGCTTTCCTTGTCAAAGGCTTTACACTGTATCAATAATGACCTGGTTAAAGGATTTACAAACACTTTTCATTAAGTGTCACCCTATTAAAGGATTTAATCACCTCTTCAAAGGATCTACAACTTAGCTGTTAAGCTAACCTATCAACATAGGATTTCCTTTCTAATACAATTACTAGAGAATATTAGGTATAATAAACCTGATAGCTTACAATCCTTGATTTCTGAATTCAGGCACTTGATCTGCTTTCTCTGATCTTGATTCTCTGAAAATTGATATCTGCTCATATTCCTTGTTTTGTTCTAATCAACTGAATATCTAATTGTTGCTCTTTTCCTCTAAGTCTTTTCACTCTTTGCTCTAAATTTCACTATAGCTTTCCATATTTTTCTTTTCTCATTACTTATAATGAGATTTTGTCTTCCTTATAAAGACTTTCGAAGACTTAGGGTTAGGTATGGATCTATGATCCATATTGAATCTTTATTTCCCACTCATTCCTTACACTTTTATTATTGGTTACATGCCTTCTCCATTTTTCTTATTGGCTGCATGTAGATTGCATAGGAAATACCAAAGATTTGATCTTATCACTTAGATCCTTTAAGATTCATCATATGTCAGCCATAAAAATGGTTTACATCTGAGTTTGTGCCTTTTCAAACTCATATACACATTTAGTGTTACTCGGCACTTACTAATTCCTGATGCTTGGCACATATAAGAAACTAGCTCACTCAACTGCTGTAGTGATTCTATCCTGCTCGGCATCATTTATGACTTGGCATCTAAATATTACTTAGCACTTGTATCATGCTCAGCACTTGTAGTCACTCGGCACTTAATCTTCACTCAGCACTTAAAGATTGCTTGGCACCTGAAGATCATTCGGCACTTGTTGGAATTCTAACTTGGCATACATAGTGTACTCGGCTTCAATGTAGAAAGTGGTTCAGTGTGTTGGCACTCAAATGTCAAAACCATTCTGAGACTAACAATCTCCCCCTTTGACATGAGTGTTAAAAACACTTAACTAAGTATTATTTTTCTGACCTTATAGGTACATAATTCATTCTGTTCAACGTATGCACAAAATCTCAAAAACTTGTTCGAAAGTTTTGCAAGGAACAGTATACCTTAAAATTCTTATAACTCCCCCCGAGTTGATTGTGCCAAAATTCCTATAACCAAAATTTTGATAAATCTGATACTCTTTAGCTATTTATGTACTCTATACCTTTCTTATACAGTATATCTCCCCCTTTGTTATATCTCCCTTATTATATCTCCCTCTTTTTGTTTATCTCCCCCTTTTTTGACACAAATGTCAAAGGGTACTAAGGGTTAAGACCATATTTCACCAAAAATGCGCTATTTACCTCCATAATCATCTTGAGAGCTGCATCCCAATTATGCAAAGCAATTTCCAATGACTTGTGCTAGATGGCAGTCTCTGCAACAAGGTGAACAAGTCCATCTAAAGTAGAAAGATTAGGATCTTTCTTGAGAACAGTTTTAGTATAGGCCTGTTCTTTATGGAGTACTTCCAAATGTGGGGTAATGGAGGATTGGAGTTGTATCAGTTTGGCCTTGATGGTGGCCTCTTCTTCTGTCAACACAGCTACTTCTCTCTAGGTGTGAAGCATTTTTTTAAAGTGCTTCTCACTTTGAGCTGGATCTTTTGGTAGTTACATGCTTGAAATCTTCAGATTCTTCTCCAGGCTCATTATTCTTTGGCTTGTATCCTATGTGAAGTATGAAAAGTCACACAGCTTTTTGTACAATGAGAATATATTCTCAAGTACCTTTTTCATTTTGTCAAGCATCTTTGCCAATTCAAGTGCAATTTCACTAGATATTTTCTCATTTACTTTCCCTTGGAATTTCCTTTTGGAACATTCCATAAGTTTTACATTAGTTTATTGGTCTTCATTTGTCACCTGGTCAACAATATCTTATAATTGTTCCATTATATGCTTTGTCTCATCTGGTGACGGCAAACTGAAGGCATCCATAAAGATGTCCTTAATCTCATGTAATGTTTGCTTTTGTTTATACTCCTTCATAAGTATCTTCTGCCTCTTTCTTCTATTCAATGCTTCTTGTACCTCAATGATTTGATCAATGCTTATTGTTTTTGAGTCATAACTAGGTATGACTATCTCCTTATCTAATTCAAGGTCTCCATAGTGAAGCACCCTTGCAACTTTTGTAGTACTTGATCCTGGTGCTGACATTTGCAGTGGCATTGCATCATTACTTGGTTGTTTCAAAGGGGTTCCCGAGGTAGGCAAATTTATCAATGTTTTTATTGGCTCCTGCTCTTTAGGGGTTTTCTCTACTTCCTTCTCCTTCTATCTACTACATTGATCAATTATAGAAATGTGAGGAAGTGCACCTTGTGTTTGTGTTGTAGGATCAAATGTAACACTCTGTCCTATTTGTTCTATTCCTTTGTCTCTTGTTGCACTCGGCTTCTATACTATGGTGTCAACTATTCCTGATGAAATAATTGTTTGCATTTGAAGTTGACCACTAGTAGCTGTAGAGATGATAGAAGGTGGTTCTTGTGGATTCACCTTATCTCTAACTGTGTCTTCTACTAACTTTTGTAATTCATCCACATTGACCAATACTGGATCTATACATAATTTTGCTTGTTGTGTGGATTGGTCAAGGATTCTTTTGAGATCCTCTGCAGTTAAAGGATTGATGTTCTAAGCAGAAGTGTCAGGAACATCCTTTACAATTATAGTGTCTGCAGGTGTGATGGGTACATGAGGAGGGATAGAAGGTGGCAATTGTGTGTCTTGCACACTCTGGTCTTGTTGCTACTCCTGCTCAGTTGTTGCTATTTCATCTTGTTCTTGTGTCTCCTCCTCCTCACCTTTTTCTTTCTCCTCTCCATCTTTCTTTTCTTCTTCCTTCTTCTCTTCTTCTCCTTTTTTTTGTATTCTTTACTTCTTCCTCCTCTTTCTCACTAGGCTCTTCATGTTCTATGTTTTGTCCCTCAAGGGGATCTTCTTCTCCATCCTTGATAGTAGTCAAGCCATATATCAACTTCCATATTTTTGTTGACTTACTGACAACATCTTCAATCTTGTTTTGTAAGATATCAAAGGCTCTATACTTTGGTATGAAATTACCACTATATTTCTTATTAGCCTTTGTTATTTGACCTCTTGTTAGGTCAGGCATCACCTATGCTAAGGTAGATTCTCTTATCTCCTTTTCAATTTTTAGACAATAATGCCATTTGTTTTCAATTATCTGATATAATTCTCTAGGCATGGTATTGTCTAGCTCTAGAGGTGTATACTTGAATTCAGCCATCATGGCATATACTAATTCTTCTATTTTGTTTTTCTCTTCTTTACTTAGCTTGTTGAAATCAATGCTTTTCAAATTAGTAAAATCTACATTCTTGATATTTTCACAAATTTTATCTATGGCTGATTTAGGAGGATGACTTACCACTCTAAATTGGCTGATATCTTCTAACTTTGTTCTTTCCTCCTCATCAGAATCTGGTTGTGCTACATATTTTCTTCTTTTTCTCGGCACTTCACCAGTCTGTTCAATAACCTTCTTCTTCTCTTTGATTTGTTCCTTGGCCTTTTGTGAAGATGCCCTTGTGGTAGCCCTTGTGACTGGTATCTGTGGCTTGGCTTGAGTTGGCTTAGCACCCTTCTTTGTTTTGGGCTGGGCTGGAGGCTGTACGTTGCCTTTTTTTTCTTTGGCTCGGCTTGGGTTGGTGCTTCCTCGACTTCTTCTTCCTCAGCACCTTCCTCCTTATCTTCACCTAGGCCTTGAGTCAATTCCATTTGGCCTTGCCCTTGTTCATCCTCATCATCATCATCATCTTCTTCTTCTTCTTCTTTTGCTTCAGCCTCAATTCCTTCACCAAATTTCTTCTTTATTTTCTTCACTAATTTATCTGTCTTCTTCATTATGGATGTAGTCCTTAACTCTGTTACAACTTTAGATTTAACAACATCATATGTACCAAAAGGCTTGGCAGACTTGTCTATTTCTTCTGCAAGCAATGCAGTGATTGCTGCTAATGCTTCATCCACATCTAGTTCATAACCAAATGGCCTTATCCATCTCACCCTTGGAACTACTGCTTGGATATAGGTGAAATCAATATTAACTAAGAAGCATATATCATTAATATGTCTTTCCACTAAGCAATCTGGTATTCTTACCCTTTGCTTCATGGATTTCTTGAAATCCTCAAAATAGCTTGTCATATGGGCTTCAAAGTTGTCACCCATCTGATTAATAAACTCATTAATTTGTGTAATTATAGTTTTGTTAGGATTCCAATTTACCTTTCATATAGAAGGAAACTCTTCCATTATATAGAAGAATATACACATAAGAACTGAACCGAATTTGCATTGAGCACCTTTTGTTCTCCTTATTGCTCCTAGGTTTTCATTTATCTATTGTAGCAAAAGTTCTGACAAATCATATGTGTGATCTCTCTTTACTAGTTTGTAGGCCACATCAACAGCTATGCATGGCACGCTATTCAATCTGTTGGATTGATAGAATTTGTGGGATATTATTCTTATAGCAAAATCTAGAAGAGGGTTAGTGATAGTATCAATAGTCGTACCCCTCTTATTCCATTTTGCTCCTGTATTCTTTTCAATGATCTCTTTGGAATCACTGTGCAAGGTCTTAGTCTGATCTAGGGTTGGAAAACCCATAACCCTATATACTATCCTTTTGGTAATCTTTACTGGACCTTTTTCCAGCCAAAAGCATCCATCATGAATTCTGCTTAAAAAAATTTGTATCCATTTAGTTTTGAAACATATAGGGTAAACTAGGGCATTGGTCAAACCCTTTCTCTCGACTATTTGGAATTCATCCTTCACAATCTTGTTCTTGCATAGTCTTTCATAGGCTTGGAATATTTCAAGATCACCTATGGCATCAATTTTGCATTTATAACACTTTCGTACATCCTGCACCATTACTACTTTGGATGGAACAATGGATAATGTGCCAGCAGGGTCATTTTTGTAGGTACCTTCTGGAATTGGCCTAAATTCGGGTTGTTTAACCTCATTACTGACCAACTGAACCTCATGACCTTCTTTTCCCTTGGGGTTCTTAGAACTAGAAGCCATTATTCTGATCTAGGGTTTTAAAGATTAAAAAACTTTTAACACTATGTAGCTCGACACTCGATAAATACCTTTGATCGACAAATTTTATGCTGAATCACTATTGAAATCTATGCAAATGGCTTCGATGTAGTTCTTTGATCTCTCCTGCACTCTTCTCATCTTTGCTCTGCATTTGAATGGCAAGAAATGATCAAAAATTGACCTTATACCCTTCAAAACATAGCATTAAATGCTTAGTGCTTGTACAGCTGTAAAATTGGCACTTGAAGGTTTCAACATGACTCGGCATCAACCATCAACTCAGTCACTATTAGAAACTCAACATGCATTGGGGTTTTACTCGGCATCTGAGGACGACTCAACAGTATTTGCAAGAACTTCAAATTTTGACTTGGCATCTTTGCTTATGTTGATTTCTTCTTTGCAATACTTCTTTGTCTTAGGACTGATGTATGATATAACTTTGTATATCAATCCCATACACCTTTCTCATGCTTAGTTTGATGAAGTGTGATTACTTGACTCATTGGGTGAAGTGATCCCTTCACTTGTTGTGTTGCACTCATTTTTCTTCTTCCATGTCTTATTCATCTCTTCTCTTATGTGTTCAACGGCTACCTTTGCCTTCCCTTTTTTGAACTCAAAACTTTATGCCTTGGACCTTGTTGGGAAATTCCTACTGATATGACCAGTCTTCAAGCAACTAAAACATGTGGTTTGACTCAACCATCTGCTATAGTTTCCTCTAAAATGTGTCCTTATGCAATTTTCAGGAACATGTCAATATTCCTGACACTAATGACAGCTATACCTGGTGTTGTAATCCCAACAGTAGTGATTTCCATTGCCTTTTGTATTTGCTAGCTGATTTAATGTCCACATGGGCTTTGATCTGCATTCAAAGGCTCTATGTCCATACTTCTTGCAATTGTAGCAGTGACCTTCAAATCTTGGTGTCTTGATAATCCTAGTTTTGCATTTATGTGCTTGATGTCCTTGCTTCTTGCACTTATGACAATATCTTGCACTCTTAGGGTTATCAAGCTGATGGGCATTATTGGTCCTACACACATTAGAAGTGTTGTCCTTTATTACCATAGAAATGACAGGTAGGTTTGGTGTTCTTACCTTTTTTGTTCCTTTCTTCTGTAGTCTTGGATGACTCTCCTTCTCCAGTGCTGGTATATCCTAATCCTTGAGTGTCATTGCTATGTATATGAGCAATGTTAGTATGCTAATAGAAACCAAATTTAAATAAAGCTTCTACAAACTAAACAAAATTCATAAACTTCAAGATAGACTAAGATGAGCTCTCAATTGAGAATATGAGCCATTAATGGGCTCTCTCAATGAGAAGCTCTCTTGTTGAGTAGCTTTGTCTAAATAGATAGGATGTATGCTCAAGCTTTTATGCTTCAAAAAGGGCTTCAAATGGAGTTGGAATTTGGGTGTGAGTGTATGGTTTTGATGTAAAATGGCTTCTTAAAATGGCATTATGACTTTACTTCATGGATTGTGTTATTTTTCAAAGGGGAAGGATCCAATTTATAGGCAAGAGGCTTGAGGGATTGAGGGCTAAGATGCAAGGATGGGAAAAAGCTCATGGAGGGCTCAGATTGCATGAGAGGAGAGCACATGGATTGTGCTTCCTTATAGCCAATCAGGGAGCGACACATGTCATAGGGTGAGAGGATGGAGGAAAGGGGAAGCATGAGTCAACAAAGGAGGCTCAAAGGATAAAATCTTCATAAAGACCCTCATAATGGCTTGTAAGAGCAATAAAAGGGCTTGGAAGAGTCATTTATGGCCTAGTGGGCTTCATAAAGTTTTATGGTTGAGATATTTTGAGGGAGATGAGAACAATTTCGACTTGGGCTTGATTAGGAGGGTTTTAAGCTTGCTTAGGATTGTGCAAATGATTAGAGAATGGATTAGGATGGTTTAGGATTAGCTTAGGGATAGGCAAGTGGATGGCATTTAATGAGGGTGGGTGAAGGAGGAGATATTTGTTAACTTTGGCTTGGGTTAGTAAGTCTTAACCCATTTTTAGGGAATGTGACAAGGTTAGGAGGGGATTAGGATTAGGTTTAAAGACATCTTCTATAAGAGTCTAGACTTTGGATGAGGATAAAGACTTTCTAGAATAGTCTAGAATTTCCTAGGATGAGGATGAAGACTTTCTAGAAGAGTCTAGAACTTCTTAGGATGAGGATAAATTAGATTTTTAGGAAATAAATAAAGTTTTATTTATTTCAAGGGTTTGGGTTGAGGAGATATTTATTAAAACTTTTTTGATAAACATGAGGATTAATATTTAATCTTAATTAAATATTTTGAGTTGGGATTAGGGGTAGGAAATGATGGGATTAGCCTTTAATCAAAATTAAAGAAGGATTAGAAGATTTTGGAAGAGGTTAGTGGTCTTAAAGAAATTGGCCAAGTTTTGGGCAAAAAATAAATTTTTTATTTATTTTGGGTTTTTTGGTCAATTTATTAATTAAATAATTAATAAATAAGGAAATAATGTTTAAATAAGATTTAAACATTTTTGGGAGGGATTCCTTAATTAAATATTTTTAATTAAGATAAAGGGATTTAATGGCATAAAAATAAATTAATTAAGTAAATAATTAATTAATTAATAAATGATGATGTCATCAGGAATTTTTCAAAAAATAAAAATACTTTATTTTCTAAAGGTTTTTAGGTGTCTACATGCTAGACCTTGGGGATCTTAGTAACTACTCAAAGTACTTGATGGCTTCATTAGGTTTGTTGAAGCTCTCTAAAATTTCCTTTTCTTTTTCCAAATTATTCTGCAATTGTTCATTTTTCATCTTCAGTGTAGAGATCTCAACGTCCTTCATATTCAGCTCATGATGTGCATTCATCATCTGGCTTAAGGTTTCTAGCTGCATGTTTGAGATTCTTTCAAACTCAACTATCTTCTCCTCCAATATATTTGTAAGATTTCTCTTGTCATCTTCTATCATGGCTTTTTTTTCAATAGCCCTTTTCTTTTGTTCAGTCACTTCACAAAGCATTATGGCTTGTGATTCTTGTTTAATCTTCAAGATTCTGATTTCTTCTACTTGAGATTTATTCATTTCTATCAGTTCTACTATTGCCGCATCGAACTCTTTAGTATCACCATTGGCAAATACTTGTGTGGTATCAATCTCCTTGTAGTTTATATCATTTTTAGCTATGGCTATATCCTTCCTTCTTTTCAAAGATTTTTGTAATGCTTCTCTGGCTTCCTCCAATTTGTGTAGAGCGAGTTGAACATCAATCACTTGATTTTCTATTATCTTCCCAAGTTTGAAGACCTCCATCTTCTGACCTTTTTCTCCAAGCTGTTAGGCTTTTCCTTGTGAGAACTTTAGCTCTGATACCAATTGTTGGAATATTCAAATGGGAAGAATGCTTCTGAGAGGGGCGGGGGGGTGAATCAGAAGTATTACACTTCATCTTCTAAAACTTTTAACTAAAAGTATATTACATGCATGTAAATATATGAAATAAACATGAAGTAAACACATGCATCAACAACACATAACACTAGATTTTGGTAACCCAAAAACCTTCCAAGAATAAGATGGTAAAACTGGGGTGGGGATGATACCCACAAAATCACTGTAGCAATAATTGTTTTGACCACTTCTAATGGTCTGCCCTGTGAAAGGCCTACCCTGTTAAAGGTTTTACATTGTATCAATAGTGACTTGGTTAAAGGATTTACAAACACTTTTCATTAAGTGTCACCTTGTTAAAGGATTTAATCACCTCTTCAAAGGATCTACAACCTAGTTGTTAAGCTAACCTATCAACATAGGATTTCCTTTCTAATAAAATTGCTAGAGAATATTAGGTATAATAAACCTGATAGCTTACAATCCTTGATTGTTGAATTCAGACACTTGATCTGCTTTCTCTGAAATCTGATATCTGTTTGTATTCCTTGCTTTGTTCTGATCAACTGAATATCTAATTGTTGCTCTTTTCCTCTAAATCTTTTCACTCTTCACTTTGAATTTCACTATAGCTTTCCATATTTTTCTTTTCTCATTACTTACAATGAGATTTTGTCTTCCTTATAAAGACTTTCGAAGACTTAGGGTTAGGTATGGATCTACGATCCATATTGAATCTTTATTTCCCACTCATTCCTTGCACTTTTATTATTGGTTACATGCCTTCTCCATTTTTCTTATTGGTTGCATGTAGATTGCATAGGAAATACAAAAGATTTGATCTTATCACTTAGACCCTTCGAGATTCATCATATGTCGGCCATAAAAATGTTTTACATCTAAGTTTGTGTCTTTTCAAACTCATATACACATTCAGTGATACTCAGCACTTACTAATTCCTGATGCTTGGCACATATAAGAAACTAGCACACTCTGCTACTTTGGTGATTCTATCCTGCACGGCATCATTTATGACTCAGCACCTAAATATTACTCGACACTTGTATCATGCTCAACACTTGTAGTCACTCGGCACTTAATCTTCACTTGGCACTTAAAGATTTCTTGGCACCTGAAGATCATTCGGCACCTATTGGAATTCTAACTCGACATACATAGTGTACTCAGCTTCAATGTAGAAAGTGGTTAAGTGTGTTGGCACTCAAATGTCAAAACCATTCTGAGACTAACATATAGAATGCTATAGGTAAATGTAAAAATGAACCATGAAGGAGGAGAATCTATATGAATCCAATTTTGAGACTAAATTCAAAACTTCCTGAAGAGAAAGATCCGTAGTTTTGTTTTTTAGTTGAAAGCTTAAATTCATGGACATTATACCTCTTCACTAAGGTCCATAGTTCTTTAGTTTCCTTTATGAGTATAGGAATATCTAAACAAGTTAAATGAACTGTTAGTTTAAAGGTATGCTAATTAGTCCAATAATCTAGTCCTCCTAATATTATTAATGGTAGAACACTTATAACAGCATTAGGAAGAGGTTGTTTAAATTCATAAACTTATTTGGAACTTGATGACCAGACTCTTAAACCTAAAACTTTTGGGTCTAGTAACTTGTGTTTGAAGAAAAGTAAAACTCCCTTAAGATAAAGGGGGCAGGAATTCAATTCAGATATCTTATTTCCTTTTGTGTTTCACACTTCCTCTATGTTTGGAATAGAATTATTATATGAAATCTGTGTTGCTGGGCAACTTTTTAAGAGGCGTACAGTCTTAGACCTTCACAAGTTTTTCTTCTAAATGTTCTCCTTAATGAAATTCTTAGGTTAAATGCAAAGGATTAGTTTAAACTCTATGACTATTTTCCAGAATTATATATATTTGCTAATTCGGGAAACTCAAAGACTACAACTTTGAGTTGGTTCATATTACTACTAATTTCAAATAAGAGAACTCAATTATATCTAATTAACTGATGAATTTATATGTGTGGATATTGTTTTCACTACCTTATGGAACCTATAATGTGGCAATTTGGAAAGGGTGAGATGGATGCATTGTGTTGTTTCTCTCAACCTGTTAGGCTATGAAAAGTAGGATTCATTATGTTTTGTCTCTCCATTTCAATGATGCTGACAAATGATATGCTTGGCCAAGCCATTTTTATATTGCATTTTAGTATGTTGATATCTGACATGTAGCAGATGTGTGTGAATATGCTCAATTTATCTTGCATATGTGTAAATATGCTTATTTAAAAGAAATGTACATGTGGGCAGATATGATACAGTTTTTCTTTCACTGCATATGAGTAGAATGTGTATTGTTCTTTTCTTTTCCTTGCCACTTTCCATAATTAGGTTTCTAGCAACATGGATTGCATGTAGTATGTTTCACGGCTACACTAGATACATTCGACCCATCTTGTTCTGGCAAGCTAGGCTTCTTGTGCCAGGGTCGAGGTATTCTTCATGTCAAGAAGAATCCTGGGGGAGTAATCACTCTATGGTTGGCAAGGTAAAAGCACCTGGGCCACACTTTCATCTCAGTTAGTAGATGGACGATGTTCGTGGGCTTTGGAGACTAGATACACTTCAGGATATCTGTCAAGTTTCAGAATCAACCTTGGTCTCATATCTTTATCTTGGAAATGATGTACAATATCATTCATTTGATTTAACCTTGATTCAAATATTGTAACTTCAAATTGGTGATGTAATAACATTCACGTATATGATGAGAAAGTGATGTATATACATTTATTTCACCATAGTTCACATAATGTAATATTTACACAAACAAATCAGCAATTTAATAATATGTTGAATTGCTCATTGACTTAATGTATATTCATGATTACGAACAACTTTGTGTTATGAGTTGTACTTTGAGTTAACAGCTTGTTAACCTTTTTTTTTTTTTTTAATACAAAGATGCTTGACTTTTTCTTATTTCAGCATTGTATGATGTGGTGTTGTTATTCTGCACTTTTAGCCTTTTTTGTGTGATTTGGCAAATTTGTTGTAGGATTGGTTCTTACAAATTCTGAGATTTCATTCTAAGGATTGCATTTGCAATTGTGTTGAGGTATACAATTGCTTTTTTCTCCTATTATATTAAATGTTGCTAAGAAGAAGTTTGATTTTTATTGCTACTAGAGATTGTTTTAGAATTTGTGAAGGCATTCACTAGAATTGTTATATCAAATTGTGTGTTGGTTAATTTGGAGTTGGTTGGGCACCATTTATAGCTGTTGTCGAGCATTATTTTCTATCTGCACTTTGGGAGCAACATATCTACAATTACATTTATTTGTTGAAAAGTTCTTTTACTACTGCTAGTCTTCATTTTAGAGGGTTTTCAAAGCATGTCTACATGTAAGTTCATGGCCTGTAACTTCTAATTTTTATGGGTTTTGCCTGCAATTACATTTATTTGTTAGAAAGTTCTTTTACTGTTGGTAGTCTTCATTTCATAAGGTTTTCAAAGCATGTCTAGATGTAAGTTCATGGCCTGCAACTTCTAATTTTTATGGGTTTTGCTGATTTAGATAATAGGGGATATTTTATTAACTAGATTGTTGATATTTTGTGAAAATACTCAATATCTAAATTGATATTAAAATCTAGAATTTTCAATTGTATATTCCCCATGTAATTTCCAAACATTTGAGTTCAAATTATTATTGCAATATCTTCTATTTTTTTGCTATATTGTTGTATCAAAAATTGCAAACATCAAAAACAAAGAAATCAATTCATCATCACAAATTGTTTGAGAGTCAGCAGGGCTCATTACAGTGATATCAGAGCTTGCTTGCAAAGTGTTTGACGAAATGTCAAACAACTGAATTATAAAAGAATTTGGTGTTTGTTGAAGTTATAATTAGTTGGGGTTATTAAAAAAAAATGGCACTCTTGTCCCCTTACTTCATCCACTATAGACGTGCCCTCAATTGAGATCCTTTGCCCTTGGAAGCATCCATCTTACGTAGTTGATTTTCAATACAAGCAACAAATTGTTGAAGTATGTTATGCACATTGTCTACAATTTTTCTAGCAATGAATAAGCTACTCCTTAAGTGGTTACTCTATTCTTCTTCATTTAGTTTCTTCTCTCCCACCATAGTTACAAAGAAAGAATACAACGCGATATGGTTCTTTCCCACCAATTGATATGTAATGCCTCGCCAGTGAACCCAAAAGGATAATTATAAATGTTACTAAGTTTGGTGAATAATAATTTTTATTTTGTTTTAACTTATAACTTACTACTAGGTTATCTAGGTTGTCAAGAAGTCCTCACTCAAAGGATTTGCATGTCACAATGGTTAAGTCTCTTTGATCTTCCCTAAGGGCCCGTTTGGTTGTTGGAATAGGAAGAGAAAATTAGAATATGTTTTATATTCGATGTTTGGTACACTCAATCAGAATCGGGAATAAGAAGGCATTCCAATTTTGCCCTTAAAATGAGCATATGTCTATGCCAAAAAATAGATGTTATTGGAATAGGTCATTCTTATTCCCAATCTGATATTTTTTAATAGAATTTTTCAACAACATTTTTATTATTATATCTATTTGTTTAAAAAATAAAATAAATTAATTAAAATTTTTACCATTATTGAAAAAATTAACCAAAAATTAAAATACAAAACGTTAACCTTATTCTTGTTTCATTTTTTAAAATACAAAACATTAACCTTATTCCTATTTCATTTTTTTAAAATACAAAACGTTAACCTTATTCCTATTTCATTTTTTCACAACCAAACAGATTGGAATTGCCCTTTTCTATTTCCATTCCCCATTTCCATTCCCATTTCATTTTTCTATTCTAATTTTCAATTCCTATGTTAGCAACCAAATGGGCCCTAAGAGGTCAAGCGCCCAACTAAGCCTTTTATCCTACATGGTTTTGACTCGATCTTCTTAGCAAAAGGTTATCATATTGTAAATGAAGTATTACCACTTTCTAATTATTATATATAATGAATCTATTTTTAATCTAGTTTATGTTTATTATTTTTTATTTCAATTTTTTTTAATGTATACCATTATATTGTACAAATTCATAAGACTTGTTAATTATAATTTATATTCTAATAAGCATGGGCACTTAACTATGCTTCACATATGAAGTATACATATCCTACCTCCAATAAAATTTGGACTTGTAGCCTCTCTTTTAAGAATTTAAAATCCCTACAAATTTTAGATTCTTCCTTTCCCCTGAGTTAGATGGCGATATATATATTTGGCTCTAAATCAATTACATCAGCATAATCTCTCAAATGATTATTTTACTTTTGTTAATAGAAAATTTGTTTATACTCTCCGACTTGCCCCATGTGATGTTTATGTTATAAAACGTATCAAATTCCAATACCATCATAACAGAAAATCCATAAGATTCTTTAGACAATCATAATAAATTACTTTTCTTTTTGGCACCTTGAAAAATAATGATTGTTTCCTAACATACTATTCTAAATTAACTTCATATACAAATTGTTATAATAGATTATTTCAAAGAGCCCACTTTGGTTTAAGTTTATTTAGGATGCTGGTTTTTGGGAAACCTAAAGTGACCATGCTCCTTAAAGGCTCTTCCATTAAAGTCCAACTTTTCACTTGAAAGTTTGTTATGAAACTAGCAGTCAAAAACATATGCAAATATATCGTAATTTTTTAAAACATTTCACTGAAAGTTTGGTATGAACCTGACAATGAAAACATATAAAAACGTATATATTATATTGTATCTATCTACTACTCATGGCTGCTCACGAGAGTACAAGTGATTTTTTTTGGGGAACTCTTCAAAGAATCTTTTCTACCTAATAAAAAATAACCCACATAAAACCTGATTTGTGCGAGTATCTTTGAGCTATAAGATAATATGATACTATTTCAAATATGTTAGAATTTTTTTAAAAGAGCCTTGTTTTCTTATTAAAAACTTTAAATTGTTTTTTAATGTTTGTTTGTTAAGAAGAATTATTAATTAAAATTCAAAAAAATTGAGCTATTTTTCTTAGTTTTGTTCTAAGATAAGAAATAAAAGGCTCTCTAAGAAAGACATATATAATTTATAGTGGATTTTTTTATTTGCAAAAGATTGAAGCCAAAAAACTATATTAGATAAAATAAGATATATATAAAGTCTAGATCATTTAAAAGGAGCCTAAACCTTTCACAAGTCAAAGAACATCGGTACTACACAAATTAGAAACATTTTTCAAAGGTCTAAATATAATGTAATATACCTATAGAAATATGAATAATGAGAGACCTTGTGTCAATCATCCTCTGTAAACCAACCAAATCAAAATGGAAGTAATCTATCAATCAATCAACAATGGGAATAATCGAAAATACTACTTATCTTCAAGATGGGGAGAAATCAAAAACCTTTTGGATTTAACAAAGGAACCTACTGGTAGTTGACCAGTGTGATTGTTAATGGGCCAGCCCCCTAGTTTTGGTTGTTTTTAATTCAAAAACAAAGGAACCTACTTTCATGAAGAGTGCTCAACAACATCCAATCTACCAATTGGTTGAGAACCAATGCATTTCCTCTTTCTCTTCCTCTTCTCTATCAACATGTTGTTGTCAGCAAAAACAATCAACCATCTTTAAGGAGTGAGGTGATTATATCTCCCTTTCCTATAAGAATTACCTTTTTTAGAAAAGCCTCATTCATTTCCTTTTTCTTCTCATGCTTGTCCTCTTATATTTTTCTTCATTTTCTACAAACTCTTCTTGAAAAGAAACATACCCTTCATGAGATAACTTTCCCACTCATCCACTTATGAAGTATTGGTAAACCCTAACCACTTTTGAAGAAAGGCTATATTTCTTTCAATAATTGGCCTTCGAGCTTCAAAAGTTATTTCATCCCTCATAGATAGGATCAACAGTTTTATAATGTCTGATCTAGAAGAAAGGGCACAATAATTCTCAGTTGTATAGTCATCCACTTTTTCCATTGCCACCTCCATGTGACCTAACAAGTTCTTTTTGAAAATGCCTTGCATAACTTCATAGCTTCTAATTTTGGCCCCCCTATAACTAGTAGAATTGAGGTGTGCACAATTGGGATATCATTGTTAGACCTAGCCTATGAGCAATTTACTTTCATTCTTTCCTCAATATGATTTTCATAGCTCTTCAAGCTAAAATTTTAAGATCATTCACCATTTTGCACCACCTTTTATAGGTAAATTTATCCAATCAGAAGTTTAACATGGTGATATAACTATATTATCTTGTATTAAAATGATCTTTCTAAACAAAAAATCAACCAAAACAAAAATTTAATATGTAAAATGTCATAATTTTGAGCTTTTAAGATAAGAGTTGGCTTTATACTCATTTGCAATAGTGTAAAAGACATGAGAGAAAGGGTGAGGTTTAGGAAACAACAATATCTTGTGATATAATTAGAAACCATACTACAAGTTCTAATCAATCATCCTTGTCATCTTGTATGATCATCTATTTGTGGGACTAACAACCAACATTCTCCTTCAGGATTTGTGGTATGGGTTAACAACCTATTTGTTCTATAAGTTTAGTGGTTGTATCCAACATTAATATATAGGACAATTTTTTGGTGCAATGATAACCCTAGCTTGCAACAAGTGATATTGCTTAGTTACTCACAAGAAGTTTAATAAATTAAGGAAGATCCTAAAGGATATACAAATGATTTGGAAAGGATCTTTGAGGCAGAACTTGAAGATCTAGATCAAGCAAATGAGGAAAACGAAAGACTAAAGATAAAATACTCAAGGATGCACAATATACATTAAGAAGCTCAATGATCATATTGATGTTTCAATGACAAAAGGAAAGGAGCTACCCGAGAAAATCAAGGAATAAGACATAGTTGTAAAACTCAAGAAAGAAAATGAAGCACTCAAACATGAACTTGAGTTCACATCAGTTCACTTGATCAAGATAACATATGAAAGAAAATCTTTCGAAGACAAACTTGAAGCACAAACGAAAGGTAAAGCTAGTGAATGCAAAGATTTGGGTACTTGGCTTGCAAAGGCAAAACCTAAACTCAATGATTCAAAACAAAAGTACATGGAACTTGAGAAATATACTAATATTGTGAAAGGTGAACTTGTTGAGGCTAACTTGTAATATTCATAAGTTGTATTTAAGTAGGGACAAACTTAATGAGTAACTAATGAAGTAGAAACCTAAGGGAGATATGATAGGAACGGGATATAGGGAAGCCTAAGGGAGATATGATAGGAATAGGATATATGGAAGCTGAATGTTGTAAGGAACCTAAAAAGTAATTGAGCAAGATCCTACACAAGATCAATAAGTAGTTGTAGTGATTAATGTAATAAGTAGTATCATTATTATTATTAATTAAATATAGAATTAAAAAAGTCATAAGTCATGTGGTGCTAGATAAGTGCATTAACACAAAATAAACAATTGATAAATAGGAGATAGTTTCTACAGCAAATCAAATTGTGATATTGCTATTAGGATTTAACTGTGTGATTTTGAGTCAAACTCATTGATCCATATTTCATAAGTAGTGCTTCAACAAAATAGACAAGACTTAATAACACAATTACAATTTTTTTGTGAGAATACATTATAATTGATAATCCAATACCTTAGATTTCAGCGATGAAACTTGCCAAATAATTTAACTAAAAATAGTACTTTGAAACCATCATATGATTTGAAAAAAATGGAAGTTGTGAATATCCTACTAACTCAAGAATGTAAAAACATTACAAAAGCATTGTCATCTTTCTATAAAATTGACTTCTACAACACCTAAAATAGGATGAAAAACATTTTGTTTGAATCTTGTAACTTTTTAGTTAAATCTTGTGTATACATATGCATAAGCAATTGAGAATGATATAAAATGAACTTGGTTTAATTTCTTTTATTTAGATTGTGGAATTGCCATGTATTTTCAATTGATCAAGTTAACATAAACATATGCTAAAATGTTAACTGAGACTTGATTCCAATGCCAAACTAATCCGCTGCTTATTTAAGCACATATCAACTCCCAATCTGAGGCTTTGCCAAATACAGAAGTTTTTAATGTAAATGCTACTAGAGCTTCATTATAACGTGTAGTACCATAACGATAAAAACTTAGGACAATACACACAAGCTTGTACAAAACAAGGGGTAAATAAAAATGCTCACAAATGGAATACAAGGTGCTTGTGATATACGTGAACTGAAAATCAATGAAGTTTTTATGAAGAATTATCTGGCCTAAATGATTTGGACCACAATTTCAGTAGTTTAGTTTAGGTGTGAGTCAAGACTTTTAGTTTGAATAAGTTTTCATTGTAGTTAGCTGTCCTTAAGTTTCAGTTAACTGTCAAGTTTATATGTGTGTTGTTAATCATGAAGTACGTTGTTGTCAATCTTATTAACAGTCATTTAGGAATGTTGTTGGGTCAAGCTATTGTATAAATTTGTATCTATTATTCAATAAAATAAAATCGGAAGTTCTTTCTCTCTAATATGTTTCTGCTGTTCTATTTTTCCAATAATAACATGTCTAATTTAACTCATCTAGATTACTTATTCGTTTTCAATAATCCATAGAAAATGAGTACTACATTTTTAACCTTTTTTCCCTAAAAATTAATAAGAATGAGCTTGTTTATTGTTATTATTGAATATTTAGGTTGCTTATCAAATTATTTCAGTCAAAGATATCTTCATTCAGGACAGTATGGTAGATTTTGTAAGATGTAGAATTTGGACAGCTTTAAAAAGTTCTCTGAGATAGGTTTCTCTGGCATTGCAGAGAAAATGATAGAATTTATAGTACATCCATACTCCTTGTAACCCTAGGTGAAAGGCAGGTACAATTAAAAGAAATCATGTACCAAACATTCAACAAATACCAATAAAAGATGCTGTACTAGCTTAGCTAAATGTTTTGACTGCCTATATTATACCTATAAACTCTGGAAAGAAGAGTATGTTAATAGTTTTCATTTGTAAAATGGAAAGAAAAGTCCATTTTTATAATGGTCTTTCATTATAAAAGATGATTTATAAAATATGTTAATTATATCATTTTAGATAGTAAATGTTAATATATGGTTCTTTATTCAGCGTGTTGGTTAAGTGGTGGCGGTATCTCTATCAAGATTCAAATTCTTATTGAACCAACTTTTTAAAAATAAACTAAACATTTCTTCATTCACTCTCACAAAAAATGAATTCTTGCGAACCACTACTCATAAAACATAAGTCAATAAATTTAATTCTAAATATATATACATTTAAATTCTGATAATATCAAAATATATAAAACTATTAATTACATTATCCTAAAGATTAATATCTTCTAACAATCCCTTAGATAATCTGGCTCCCTGTTTACTACTGAAAGTGAAAAGATATACGTTTGGCAGGGCCCATATGTATCCAATTTATACACGGAGCCTGAAAGCTGAAGAAAACTTTACTAGGGTTGTCAAAATGTGACGTCTACTAACCACATAGACAACTATTGAGCAAGATAGAAATCTTCCATTCAAATTAAGGTATATCAAGATTGACTGGTGGGTTTGAAGTTTTCAAAAAACTGAGCACTGTGAATCTTCAATTGCTGACTTAAACTGAAAGGGAGTCATCTTTCTTAATCAAAAGCATTCATCAAGTTGTAAAGACTGACTAATACTAATATGTTGTTTTAAGTGGCTCTTCTAATACTAATAGTGACATACTGATGACGAAAGAAGAAGAAAAACCAGATGTAAGAGTTATCATCTTGAGTGTATAGACAAGTTTAAAAGCTTGCTGATTATCTCTCTTCCAATTAGTTGGAAAATTCGTGCATTAGTTAGTATCATCATTATTATAGATTCAAGAATTTGAGTGCATTTAAATTTCAAATTTAAGTATCGGTAT
Organism: Cupressus sempervirens; assembly: GCA_028749045.1. Taxonomy (NCBI): domain Eukaryota; kingdom Viridiplantae; phylum Streptophyta; class Pinopsida; order Cupressales; family Cupressaceae; genus Cupressus; species Cupressus sempervirens. Next base: position 750,181,998 of record CM053783.1, read on the forward strand.
AATAACTTGAGTTTCTAACTTCATCATTTCAAAATTAAATTCTTAAAACAAAATGAAGTTCTAAGTGCTTGTTTGCTTTCTATTGGTCTAGGGTTTGACAATGCTCTTCAGTTTGATAGTGAGGATGTCTCCCACCTTGTTTTAAAAAATTGGAAGTTATAAGTACTTGGAATTTTAGTTTCGAGATAAAAAGTTCAAGGCTGAAATACACATAGCTTTAACAAATTTAAAATTAAAACTAAAGCTTAAATAATTAATCAGATAACGTTAAAACAAATAGTAACTTTTAAATAAAGCTTGTGTTCACATAATATAATAGTTAAATTGTAATAATATCCTTAAAAATATTTTCCATAAATATAATACAAAATATTGATAATACTTCTTTTATGTCCTTTATGACTGCATACCTCATATTAACTTCTTTATGGCTGTTTTAATATAAAATATTAAAACCTATTGACGACATTTGTTATTGTGTTCTATTATTTGTACACCATGACTGACCATACAAGCTGGCAATGGACAAAGTTTTGATGTAATAAGATCAAGCAAGTCATCTCTTAATCTACAACTCTCTTTCTATGCCAAGTGTTTGTTCTACCGTTTTATTGTATACATGATACTTGTGAAAGAATGACAGAGTTCATAAATTTGGTGTTGACAGGAAAGGACCAATTACCACAGAGCAATCTTTTTCAAAAACAAAACTGAAAAAACTAAAGAAGGGGATCCTAAGCTGAGTTGTACAAGAAATGAGCAAGAAAAGTACCTGCTGAATGAATCTGAGATAAAGACTAAATCTCAAGACTCCAGTAGGTATGACAATGGGGCAGAGTATATATACTTGTGCCAAATATTTTATCACATTTTTCAGCTTGTGCTCAGCATTTTGGGTTACCTCAGCTTGATCAGTCTCATCAGAAGGGCTGAGGACACTCTTCAGAGAGTTTAAGTACTTTGAAGAATCAACAACCACTGCTAGAATTCCATCCTATAATGGTGACAACTGTACAATAAATATATTCAATGTTGTATACATCACTTTCTTATGTTTTTATTGATTTTCAGATGATTTAGTTGTGGGTTTTATATGGCCAGCTACCCAAGTACATATAGCTTTTATTGGTTAAAATTATTGTACATACTTGTGTATTAGCATGGATCTATAGGTTTGTTGGGTTATTATATTTTTAGTTTTTCCAAAAATTTGTTAGAGATAAATAAATTTCTATGGTCAAATTTATAATAATGTGAAAAATGATATAGAGTGCCTACACAAGTTATTTAAGTGATAGAGAATAATATGAAGTAGTTCCAGACTGTTGAAATTTTGAATTTGGTATTTGTGACAGTTAGTATTAGGACAAGTACTATATAAAACATGAAAGAATATGATAAGTTTAAAGTAATACAACATGAGAGAATATTTAAACTAAGAATGAAATTAATATAACATAAGTTAATTTTTTGTGAATTTTCTCAAAATCAAGTGATTGTTATGATGAACATAAATAGAAAAGAGTTAAAAAAAAGTGTCTCTCCCTTTTGATGTTGAGGAGTAGATGAAGGTGGTGAAGTTTTATCATTCTTATTGTGATCCTCTCAAACAAGAAATGTCAATATCACCAAGATGACCTTATTGAACATGATAATCAAATGCACCATCAAAGCCTGATTCAAGTCGAGGTCAATAGAAATAAAATAAAATATTTCTACTTGACATCATCTCTAATCAATTTCCATTGAGGATGATTAGTAAGTCTAGAGAACTCAATACACTATCCTCACACTAAAAGAGAGGTAAAAATTTATTGAAATCAAAAGAGACGAGAACAACAAAAGATACAAGGAGCTCTAATGAGCTTGATCTTGAGCCACAAGTTGGTCTCTGATCAATAATATTCCAATCATGCATATGCTCGAAAGCCCATTTAGCCAAACAATCAGCCACACCATTCCACTAATGAGGGATATGAGTGAAAACAACAGAGTCAAGAGACCTACATAATTGAATAATTTGTTTTATAACCAAAGTCAGATGCCAATCAAAACCTTCAAGATCTTGCTTATTCAATAACTTCACAACCACCTGAGAATCTGTCTGCAAATGATCTTGCTCCAACCGCCCTTACAACATTGTTCCACCCCAACCAAGATAGCCAGGGCCTCCATGAGATTATTGGTATGATAATGTTTGTGGATACATAAAAGAAATTGAACTTCACCCGAGCTATTATGCCCAACTCCTTCTTTACGAACAGGTCTAGGATTTCCCCAAGAAGAGTGATCAGTATTGATTTTAAGGACGTCAAGCAAAGGGGAAGTCCAATGTTCCTCACGATTAATTTGTTTAGCCTGGTTTCTAGTTCCTTTCCCACAATCGCAAGTGGCAAACCTAAGGGCACTGCCCTAAAGAGGAAAGGACAAGCGAGTGCAAATGTAAACATCTCCAGATTCCATGCTATTCAGCTAGTCACATTTTGCCAGGATAGTTTCCTGAATAGAATGACTAATTTTCCCCATAGGTGCACAACTCCAAGATGAACATCCTCAAATATCCTCTTGTTTCTTTCAAGCCAAACATGCCACGGGATAAGGGAAGGACCAATAGCCCAAGCAACCTGAAGAAAAGAGGATCTAGAAGAGGGACGCCCAAGGCAGTCCCAAAACTCGAGCAAAGAAGAAACATGCCAACATGAATAGCCCCAAGCATTCCACCAAAAGTGTCAAATTTGTCTAACAAATGAACATTGAAAGAAAAGGTGAGAGACAGCCTCCCTATCATTACTACATAAACCACACATTGAGGGACCTTGGAAACTGCACTTGCAAAGATTATCCCAAGTAAGACATCAGTTGTGAACCATCAACTAGAGGAAGAAGTTACACTTAGGCCATGAAACTAATCTTCTATTAAGAAACCTCTCATCCTAGTGAAATCTCATTTAATTATTGACTATGGATGCATTTTATTGGATGATTCCTACATTGTATGTGCAATAGAATTAGTCTAGTTTCTACCAAAACACATAATTGAAATTGAAAGTAGGTACATTGAAAAGAATTTTATACACTAGTTCTAACTCATCTCTTTGGTTGTAAGGAAATGAGCATGTACTTCTAAATAGAATTAGTTCATACAATGAATTAACTAAAAATGATAATTTAATAGGAAATTGTCTCATGAATCTTAGTTGAAACTATGTTAGCCATACAATAAACTAATTAGCATATGCTACATCAACCATGCATTACATCAAAGATGAAATTGAATAGAAATAAACTATACTAATTAAGCAATTATAGTTGAATTACAATTAACTAAAATACAGCTAACTACTCTAATCTAATAGAGAGCAACATCACATCAAGTGGCCCTTGCTTGAGGATTTTTAACCTCAATTTAATAAATGCCCCTTTTAACTAAAAATCACCATCCACCTTTATTTATCATAATTAGAAGTATAATAATGTTCAACTATGATGCATCATTTGTGTACCACTTAATTGGCAATTTGGGCTTTTTTGGGTCAATTTTTAATCTCGTTTTGAGATCCACAAAAATGATGCATAGGTCATGTTTAGTTATATTAAGGCTCATAACCTGGTCATAATCAAGTCCATTGTCAAACTCAGCATGCATGGAATCGTGCCAAAGAAGAGTAGCATTATGTTAATAAGTGTCTCCATGTTTTCAATAATAGAGTTTAAGGTGGAAAACATGGGACATAATGAGAGGATATTGGCATAGGTTGTGTGAAACCTTTGAGTTGATTCAAATTTTCTCTTATGAGATTCTCTAAAAGTCAAGGATTTAGGAATGGTTCATTTTCTTGTGGTCAGGGATTGGATTAGATCATTGGGGGTATTTGGTGGTGACTACAAGTGTTTAAAGGTGGTTGTGGGATCATTAGGAGGGTTTTGTGTTCGGTTTGAATATGTGTTTGATTACAATACAAATTAATATGAAATTACAACCTATTTTTAAAAATGATAAACAAAATCATAAAAACCCTAGTTTTAATATAAAAAACTTAAAAATTCATTTTAAAAACATTGAACAAAAAAATTAGATTCTAACATACCTATTCGTTGTTTGAACAAATGTGTGACTTGGATTTTTTATTTTTTATTTTTGCTATTGCATATACGAAAGGACTCATGCTGTTAGTTTTTTCACTATGATAATTAACAATGCAAGTTGCAATTTTATAAAACAAATGTATACTTCTGAATATTTTATATTTGATTGGCCTTGTGCATTGGTTTTTACTTTGGCCAGGTGTACTGACACCTAGGTCTACTAAAAATTCAACAAGCTTTTTAGATCATTTTTTGACAAGTGAAAAGAGTAATTTTTTCACATCGCCACTTTTTGGCATACCATGATCCTACACATACCCTTGTTTGTAGCCTAAAAATAATCAATTAGGATGTTCTACTTGTATATGAGCAATGTTAGTATGCTAATAGAAACCAAATTTAAATAAAGCTTCTACAAACTAAACAAAATTCATAAACTTCAAGATAGACTAAGATGAGCTCTCAATTGAGAATATGAGCCATTAATGGGCTCTCTCAATGAGAAGCTCTCTTGTTGAGTAGCTTTGTCTAAATAGATAGGATGTATGCTCAAGCTTTAAGCTTCAAAAAGGGCTTCAAATAGAGTTGGAATTTGGGTGTGAGTGTATGGTTTTGATGTAAAATGGCTTCTCAAAATGGCATTATGACTTTACTTCATGGATTGTGTTATTTTGCAAAGGGGAAGGATCCAATTTATAGGCAAGAGGCTTGAGGGATTGAGGGCTAAGATGCAAGGATGGGAAAAAGCTCATGGAGGGCTCAAATTGCATGAGAGGAGAGCACATGGATTGTGCTTCCTTATAGCCAATCAAGGAGTGACACATGTCACATGGTGAGAGGATGGAGGAAAGGGGAAGGATGAGTCAACAAAGGAGGCTCAAGGGATAAAATCTTCATAAAGACCCTCATAATGACTTATAAGAGCAATAAAAGGGCTTGGAAGAGTCATTTATGGCCTAGTGGGCTTCATAAAGTTTTATGGTTGAGATATTTTGAGGGAGATGAGAGCAATTTCGACTTGGACTTGATTATGAGGGTTTTAAGCTTGCTTAGGCTTGTGCAAATGATTAGAGGATGGATTAGGATGGTTTAGGATTAGCTTAGGGATAGGCAAGTGGATGGCATTTAATGAGGGTGGGTGAAGGAGGAGATATTTGTTAACTTTGGCTTGGGTTAGTAATTCTTAACCCATGTTTAGGGAATGTGACAAGATTAGGAGGGGATTAGGATTAGGTTTAAAGACATCTTCTAGAAGAGTCTAGACTTTGGATGAAGATAAAGACTTTCTAGAATAGTCTAGAATTTCCTAGGATGAGGATGAAGACTTTCTAGAAGAGTCTAGAACTTCTTAGGATGAGGATAAATTAGATTTTTAGGAAATAAATAAAGTTTTATTTATTTCAAGGGTTTGGGTTGAGGAGATATTTATTAAAACTTTTTTAATAAACATGAGGATTAATATTTAATCTTAATTAAATATTTTGAGTTGGGATTAGGGGTAGGAAATGATGGGATTTGCCTTTAATTAAAATTAAAGAAGGATTAGAAGAGTTTGGAAGAGGTTAGTGGTCTTAAGGAAATTGGCCAAGTTTTGGGCAAAAAATAAATTTTTTATTTATTTTGGGTTTTTTGGTCAATTTATTAATTAAATAATTAATAAATAAGGAAATAATGTTTAAATAAGATTTAAACATTTTTGGGAGGGATTCCTTAATTAAATATTTTTAATTAAGATAAAGGGATTTAATGGCATAAAAATAAATTAATTAATTAATAAATGATGATGTCATCAGGACTTTTTCAGAAAATAAAATTACTTTATTTTCTAAAAGTTTTTAGGTATCTACATTTTGCCCCTCTTTGATGTGATGCCGCAAGTGGCATGGCATCAAAGATAAGAAAATAAGATGCCCAAGGCTAGAGCAGAAGAGGAGAGAATGGACTGTGAGATGCCCCCTCAAGAAGGCAGCAGGGAGAGCAAGCGAGGCTCGATGGCTTCTTGAAATGTACAAGAATCTCGGATGAGCAAGGAAACTCAGATTGGTAAAGAGAAGGGGCTGAATTAGCTCAAACTCTCACTATGGGAGAATGATAAAGGAGAATCAGATGCACAAGAGGAAGCAAGCTTAAGACTTTAGGGAAGGTGGAGGATGAAGGAGCAGAGCGCTATAAAAAGGAATCTAGGATAGGGAGATGGATGAGGGGATTATAAAGTTGATGCAACAGTATTTCAAAGAGTTAGATTGGTGGAAGATGGGTTTCGGAGATCCCTAGGACTAGGATTGTGGATCTCGAAAGATGAGGCTTGGTGGATTGATTTGGATTGGTGGATCCCTAAGACTAGGATTGTGGATCCCTAAAGCTAAGAGTGATGAGTGATTCAAAGAGATATTGATGCATAAGCTGGGGTAGGAGAGACGGATGCTGGATATGGATGGGGGATAATGGAGATGAAGGAAAACCATTGAAGCTTTTTGAGCGGGGGGATACTTCAAAGAGAAGTACCACCATGTAGTTGAGCACTAGATTTGCTATAGGACTATTGGTTAATTGCCAAGGTTACCAAGAACATCAAGGTCTTTTCACCAACCGTCCAAAGGACTGACGAACTAACTCAAAACAAACACACAAGGATTGCCCTAGCATCACACATGATTCCTAAAGGAAGCAGCGTGGAACCGACACTGGGTAACCCACAAGCAGAAAAGAAAAACAAACAAAAGACATGATCAAGACCTTACGCTCTGATTGCCCCATTCGCAGTATACCATGATATGGAAGATCGTGGCAACCTTGAGGAGGGAACAAGGAGATTGCTTGGAAAAGATATTTCAAGACCCAACAGGGAAGAGTCCAAATCAAAAGAAAGCGAAAATCCAAAAGAGAACCGTTTGCCAACGAGATGGGTAGGACGAGGTACCAACGGACCAAGATCAGACATGAGGAAAGCTATATCCTGCAAGGACCTATCGGAGAGCACCTAAGCTGGTGGATTTGGATGAGTGATGCGTCTGGCAAGCTGAACTAAGAAAGATAACACTTTGGTGACAAGAAATCTAGCTAAAGGATGCATTGGGATAGCTAACCAAGGGTTGTGCGATGTGTGCAAGATGCTGATCAAGGAGGAACTGACACGAACGCTGGATAGATACAATGGTACTAAGTGAAAGAGGATGTACAAGCTTGATGGACCAAGATATGTTATAAATGTACAAGTTTGTTCATGTTTTGGTTTTTGTGAGATGGAAATGTTTGTGAAGGATGGGATGTCTATAATAGGTGATAGGTGGATAGATAGATGGTTTGCAAAAAGCTTAAGTGAAAATGGGGTTTTTTGTGTGCATGTGATAGTATACAAGCTAGGATACAAGATTATTTACAGGCTGGAATATGGTACAAACTTTGGACAAGATTTAGATATACAAGGTATGGTACAAGATTTACAAGGTATAATACAAGCTTTGGTACAAGATTTTACAAGCTGAGGTACAAGATTTTACAAGCTGGACAGGAGGTATTTACAAGCTCCATTAGATTTTGGATATTTGGTTAGAACACCAAGGGAACAAGCAGGTTTTTTATGGGATAGTGGGTGAATGGATGAGGGATAGGATAGTGATAGATAATGGATTAGTCTTAGTACACAAGGTGCCTGAATTACCAGGTTTTCACCAAGGTACCTATCCAAGGCGCTTGAATTGCCAAGTTTTCACCATTGGACGCTTATTTCTCTTTACTATTTATTTATTTTTATTTTTAATTTTTTTGTGTATTTTTCAAAAGCTAGGTATACCAAGGATCTTCAAGCATAGAACTTCTTGAGATGAATGATTTTAGTAGGATCATTCAAGAGTTCTCCTTCCAGTGTAGATAGCTAATAGGCTCCGGAGCCAAAGGAAGCAGTGACAACATAAGGACCAAGCCATGTAGGTTCAAACTTGCCTTTCTTTTCTCGATCTGCTTGGACTTTCATGTTTTCTTTAAGGACCATGTCACCTGGCTGAAAGTGTCGTGGAAGCACCTTCTTGTCGAAATTTCTTTTGAGATGAGTTTGATAGACTGTGAGATGATCATAGGCTTTTTGTCGCTTCTCATCTAAGAGATCTAGCTAGGTGAGCCGAGCTACTCTATATTCTTCATCTGATATTTGCCCTTGCAAAGATATGCGCAAGGAGGGAAGTTCAACCTCTATAGGTAGTACCGCTTCAGCACCATAGACTAGGGAGTATGGAGTTGTGCCTGTGGATGTACGGAAGGAAGTTCGATAGGCCCATAGGGCTGGATTTATTTGTAGGTGCCAATCACGGCCAGAATCATTGACAACTTTCTTTAGGATTTTGAGGAGGGTTTTGTTAGTTGCCTTTGCCTGGCCGTTACCTTGTGGGAAATATGGGCTAGAAAAGCGGTGATGGATGCGGAGGGAAGTGCATAATTCTTCCATGTTGATATTTTCAAAGTTACCTCCGTGGTTAGTGAAGATGGTGGATGGGATGCCAAAGCGGCAAACAATGTGGTACAAGATGAACTTGGAGACCTGAACTCCTATAGCTGAGACTAGGGGGACTGCTTCCACCCATTTAGTGAAATAGTCTGTAGCTGTTATTATCCATTTATGTCCATCAGATGAGAGGGGTGTGATAGTTCCAACTAGATCAAGGCCCCAACAAGCGAAAGGCCAAGGTGGTGCAATAGGCTATAGATCCTGTGCTGGAGCGTGCACAAGATTTGCATGCTGCTAACATGGGAGACACTTTCTGACAAAGTCACAGGAATCTTCTTCAATGGTAGGCCAATAGTAGCCTACTCTAAGGATTTGTCGCGCTAGGACAATACCACTCGTCTGGGCACCGCAAAGTCCAGAGTGTACTTCCTTTAACACCATCGCGGCCTCATTTTGGTCTAAACATCGAGAGAGAGTATCGTGATAACCCCGACAATATAGGGTATTGGCTATGATAACATAGCGGGATGATTTTCGGATGAGGTTATGGCGTTGGGTACGTGTGAGGTGAGGGGATATGATACCATCGTTAAGGTAAGCGTGAATCTCATGGTACCAAGGGGATTGGGGACCAACCAAGATACAAACACGGTTTGAATCCTCATTCGCATAGGCGGGTGTGAGGAGCTGCTCCACTAAAAACTCATACTGTGTAGCTGCTTGGGGAATTTCCAAGAGCGAGCTTATAGTAGCCATAGCATTTGCTGCTTTGTTCTGTATTCGAGGCACTTGTGTAAACTGAAGCTTTGTAAAATGTTGGGTTAGTTGATCAACTAGCTCTTTGTAGGGTAATAGCTTTTCATCTTTGGTTTGATATTCATTTAGGGCTTGCGTGATGATGAGCTGAGAATCGCCAAAGATTTGTAGATCAGCAATGTTCCATCCTGCAGCTATCTTTAATCCTGCTATGAGGGCCTCATATTCAGCTATATTGTTGGTGCTAGGGAATTGTAGCTTGAAGGCTTTTGGAATGTAATCTCCTTGAGGTGTGACCAACAATATTCCTGCCCCTGATCCATGAGATGTGTATGAGCCATCAAAATAAAGTTTCCATGGGGGTTGTTCTTCAATTAGATAGATATGCTCATCTGGAAATTCTATGATCAATGGATAAGCATCTATTAGAGGTGCATCAGCTAGGTGATCTGCTATAGCTTGCCCTTTGATTGCCTTTCTATCCACATACTGGATGTCAAATTCACTAAGGAGCATAACCCATTTGGCCAAACGGCCTGTAAGTGTTGTTCTAGAGAGCATATACTTGAGAGGGTCAATCTTGGAGACTAGTTGGATGGTACGACTTAGCATGTAATGGCGAAGCTTTTGAGTTGAGAAAACAACTTCCAAACAAGCTTTTTCCATAGGAGTGTAATTGATTTCATAACCAACTAGGGTTCTACTAATGTAGTAGATGGCTCTTTCTCTGCTGTAGTCATCAAGTTGTGCTAGAAGTGCCCCTAGAGCAGGAGGTGTTGCTGATATGTACAAAATTAGGGGACAACCAGGAACTGGTGGAACCAAGATAGGGGGATTGATGAGATACTGCTTGAGATGGTCGAAGCTGCGCTGACATAAAGGATCCCACTTGAAGTTCTCATCCTTCTTCAGTAAATGTGAAAATGGTGTACACTTATCTGCAAGCTGGGAGATGAAGTGTCGAACAGATTGGAGCTTTCCTTGAAGAGAGCGAAGTTGTCGCAGTGTCTGGGGAGGAGGCATGTCTAAGATAGCCTTGACCTTCTTGGGGTCGATCTCTATACCTCGTTTAGAAACTATGAAGCCTAGAAGCTTGCCAGATGTGACCCCAAAGACACATTTATTGGGATTCAGCATGAGATGATATTTGGCTAACCTATCAAAGACTTTCTCCAGGTCAGCAAGATGATCCATGAAGGTATGAGACTTGACCAAGATATCATCCACATAATCCTCCAAAATGCTATGGATGAGATCATGAAAAATGGTTGTCATAGCTCTTTGATAGGTAGCCCCAGCATTCTTTAGGCCAAAAGGCATCGTGTTGTAGCAAAAGGTTCCCCAAGGGGTAGTGAATGTTGTCTTATGTTGATCCTCTTTTGCAATCTTGATTTGATTATACCCAGAAAATCCATCCATGAGGGACAAAATTTCATGCCCAGCTGTAAGATCTACAATCATATCTATGTTGGGCAAGGGAAAATCATCTTTTGGACAAGCTTTTTTAAGATCTCTAAAATCAGTGCAGATTCTGATGTCACCAGAAGGCTTAGTAACGGGGACCATGTTGGAGATCCACTCTGAATAGTCGATAGGTCGGATAACCTTAGCAGCTAACATTCTTTCTAATTCAGCTTTGACCAATAATGCCACCTTGGGGTGCATTTTTCTAATCTTTTGTCTGACGGGCTTGATCTTTGGATTGACTGCAAGATGGTGAACTACAAGCTTTGGATCCAACCCTGGCATGTCCTGATATGACCATGCAAATCGGCCAATGTTCTCTCTTAAGACCTCAAAGAGGAGATCAGCTTGGTCTTGTGATAGGGATGCAACAATGTGAACAAGCTTAGGGATCTCTGAAGAACCGATGTTGACTTCTCTAGTATCCTCAATTAGAATAGAAGATATCTCTGGTTGATTATCTTGAGGAGGCAATGCTAAATCCTCATGTTCTACTTGTGGCTCTGGATTTTCTTGCTGAGGTGATCTCTTCGTTGCCTTAGCTAGTCTCAGATTCACCTTAGTTCCAGTTTTGGGTGTATTGGAACTAGGTTGGGGATTTTCTCCAAAATACCCCTTGGGATCTAGTTTGTAGATATAGGCAGAATCTGGCTTTGTTTTCTTGTGAGGATTTTCAGATCCCATGAATCTTAGAAATGCCTCCTCTGATGTGAACTCATCGATGTGTATGACACTTGGTTGGTCCCAATCTATGAGTTGTGGATGGGCGAGTGGTAGGTCAATGAGGTGGATGGATAGTTCTTGAAGAACAGAGTCTCTGAGGGAGATTTGGTCTAGGATATCGTCATAGGCTCTCTTTTCAACTTCCTCAGGAATGTCTTCAATTTCGACAAGGTTGCGGTGAATGTTCGAAAAAGTGTGACCGTTCTCATTGGTGCCCCCAGTTGTGGGTATGCCAAAGCCAAGACCTGACTTCGATTCCCACTTGTGTGCGTCGATGGGGCACTGCATGCCTCTTTCTTCTGGTCCTAGACCACCACCTTGATAGTTCCATTTGTCAGTGATGAGCTTATGTTCTTGGGGATACTTTTGGCTGAAGTGATCAAGGCGTGCTTGATTTCTTTGAGGTGCATCCTTATGTAACCATTTGTTGATATCTGGAGTGAGCTCCTCATGAAGAGGGATTTTCGTGGATACAAAGGTTGTTGGGCCAAACTGTTTGTATCGAGGAGGTGGAATCTCCTTAGCTTTGTGATATGTCAGTTGTCCATGGGCATGTGGATCAAGTGGGAGTGCCCCAACAGCAAATGCATCTGATAGACTATACTCTCCACAACCTTTGTTATTGATCTTCACGGTAGACAGGGTAGATGCGAGGATGGTTTCTGGGTCATTATAAGTGTGGGATGAGTTGGCGATGGATGTGCCGATATCAATTCTAGGGCAATGGTTTGTATATGAAGCTTCAACCGCATTGCAGTAAGAAAAGGGTTCTGGATCGGCATGGATGGTTACCTCAGTGCCTTGATGCAAAAATTTGACGCACTGATGGTAAGTGGATGGAATGGCTTTCATGGCATGAATCCATGGGCGATCGAGGAGGATGTTAAATGGTAGGTTTAGATCAATAACATGGCAGAGTGTCTCTTGGATGACTGGCCCAACCTTGATTGGCAGCAAAATAGTTCCTTCTGTGGTTCTTTCCAAGTTGTCATAAGCTTTGATGGTGATAACCTCACTAATGATATCTGCCTCAGTATACCCAGCTTGTTTTATGAATTTTAGGGTGCAAATATTCAAGGCTGATCCATTATCTATCATTACTCTTTTCACAGCAAAGTTGGATACCATGATGGCTATGCGAAGTGGAAGGGTGTGATCTGCCTTGACCACGAGTATGTCGGTGGGTTTGAACGATAGGGCACATGAGGATGAGAGGTGTCCAACAAGATTACGAAAATCAGTAGCATTGATATCAGAAGGGACACGGGATTCAATGAGAGCACTGTCAAGGATGTTCTTGTACACAGGACTAGTGCGAAGAAGGTCTAAAATGGAGATTTGGGCTGGCATGTTCCCAAGGTGTTCCAAGATATTGTACTGGCTTTTTGATGGAGCTGATGGTGCTGGTGGAACGGGTGGGCTTGCGATGTTAAATCGTGCTCTTCGAGTGGTGACTGCACACTCATTGTTTGGTCATTGGATATTGATTACATTGACAGAAGGCTCTTTTTTGGATATACAACCTATAAGGCTACCATAGTCTATATAGGATGAAGTGTGGTCATTGTTCTTCCCATGATGTTGGTTTGGCTGACGGTTGTTGGTGTTGTTGTTGTTGGTTTGGATAGGTGCTTTTCCAGGATTTTGGTTGTGGTGTGGAGGAAAAGCATTTTGATAGATCTGTAAGCCTGCATTGGGAGAGGTTTGGGCACCAACAGTGATTTCCTTCCGATCAATGAGGTCCTGCACATAGTCTTTCAGTTTCATGCATCTGAGGGTAGTGTGACCTTTTACCCTATGAAATTTGCAGTACTCATTATCTTTGTACCATGCAGCTTTGGATTGGCTTGGGTCAATTTGCTGGGTAGGAGGAAATTTGATGAGGTTTTCCTTGACTAATTTCTCAAAAATGACATCCAATGGCTGACCAAGGGGTGTATAGTTTCTAGGTGTAGGTTGGAATCTGGGCTTTTGTCCTGCAGCTACATTGATGGCATTAGCTTGATTGCTAGACCCTTGAAAGTTGGGTCTTGGATTATGGTTTTGATAGCTTTGGTGATTATGTTGTTGGTAATTGATAGATTGTTGAGTGTTTTTTTGATATGGTGGGTTGGACAGGTTTTGAGAAGGGCCAACAATATTCACATGTCTGGTGTCAGTGACGCCATCTGTTGCAACGTGCTTGTTTTTGTTCCAATACCTAGACTTGTCATTGGAATGTGATTAATTTTGGTTGGCTTCCTTGTAAATCTTGACCACACCATCTTTAATGAGTCCTTGCTCAAGGATCATTCCTTTCTCTTTGATATCTTTGTAGGTCTGCAAACAGTTCATGGTCATGTGGTGAGCCAAGCTAGGATGGGCATTATCAATAAACATTTTCACCAGATGGCGCTCTGGCAAGGTGCAGGATATGCGGGTGGTAAGGGTTTGCCATCTTTGCAGGTATTCAGCAAGGCTTTCTCCACCTTTTTGCTTAGTGTGGACAAGGTCAACTATTGATAGCTCTGTTTCAACAAGATGGGCATATTGGGCTACGAATGCCTCAGATAATTCAGCAAAGTTTTTAATTGTGCCATAGGGGATTCTATAAAACCATTCAAGAGCTGGTCCAGCCAAGCTTTTGGGAAAAAGGTGCAAGAGGAAGACATCATTGTATGCTACGTCCTGGTAGTTCATGTAAAATTCTTTGATATGTGTGACAGGGTCTCCTTTTCCTCTGAATTTGTCAAATTTGGGTACCTCAAAGTGTTTGGAAAATGGTGTCATGGTAATGGCTCTGTCAAATGGGTAAGGACACACATTCTCAAACTTGAATGTCTTGATCATTCCCTTCTTGGATGGCTTTCAGAGCTATCTTCATTTGCTCCCATTCTGAATTGATAGGTGATGGCTGGGGTGCCCCCAATGTAGGAGTGTCTTGAGGTAGGTATGCGCTAGATGGGGCCACTGAATACGGATGGCTGTGAGGGATTTGTTGATAGGGATTGTACATTGTTTGGGCAGTTGCATGGTGGATGACAGGTTGTTGAGGGGGAGGTGGCGCATATTGTTGCATGTGCTGCAAGGCTTGCTGTTGATATGGGATTTGAGGTTGGGATTGAGGAACATAAGCTGGCTGTGGGATAAATGAATGGCTTTGTGGAGGTAAGGTATGAGATGGCTGTGAAGCTTGGGGAAAGGATCGGGGGGCTTGTGGGGTTTGACCAAGGTATGTGGGTTGTGCCCCCATTTGGGATGGTACCTGCAAATAATTGGTGGTTGGCTGGATTGGTGGATTACCTCCTAGAAGTGGCATTGAAAAGTAGTTGGTAATAGGAGGTAATGGATTAGTTAGTGGTGGAGGTGGTGGGAATTGAAATCTTGGGAATGGAACTGATGGGGTTTGATAGCTTGGTGGCTGGATTTGAAAGCTTGGTAGAGTGGTGGCAGGAGTTGGGGTTACTTGGGAGCTTGGTAGAAAATTGGTAGTAGCTTGTGGGGTTTGATAGCTTTGTGGAGTGAGGGTAGTAGCTTGTGGATTTGTGGCTGATGGCACTAAACTCCCAAGACCTAATGGAAATGATGGGATTGTGCTTTGGGATGTAGTGAACAAGCTGGGGGTGATGAAAGGTTGATTACTTGGCCCCATGGGTGGCATCCCTATTGTATATTGCTGAGGTTGGCCAAAGATGCTAGCACTGATTTGGGAGATGGGTGGATTTGGAAGGCTCGGTTGGGGAGCAGCAGCAGCAATAGTGAAGGGGGTGAACGGTGAGGTGTTTTGGGTAAAGGGGGTTTGGAGCGGAGAGGTATGAACCAAGGATGGAGTGGTGGTGGCTGGGTTGGCTTGCGGCATGGAGATTTCAACTTGGGTGGATGATGGTATGTTTGGGTCTGTTGGATCATATGGATTGGCTGGAGGCTCTTCTTTTGGCATATATTGAGGATAATTTGGATCATAAGGGCCTATGGGTGGTGGCAGCTACCCAAACAATGGGTGAGATGGATATGATAATGGAGGGGGTCTTCCAAAGTCAAAGGTTCCTACATTGTCCCTTCAAAAATTAGCCATGATTGTCTCTTTGTTCTTGTCTATAATGGCATTTACCAATACTGCATTTCCTGGTTGGTTCATGAAAGCTTCAATGTCAGTAGGTGATGGCATAGCTTTCTCTGGGCTGAAGGATGGCTGGGTGCTCAAGGGGGGTGAGGCTGTTCGATCCAAATGATAGGGCTCCATTGTTTCTTTCTTCTTGGCTAAGCGAGTGACGGGTGGCATGAAAAATGCTCCTAGGGATGGGATGCAACAAATGCTGGTGGATGCAAAAAAGGGGGGAAGGCTTTTCTATGCAAATGATTTCCTAGGTTGAGGCAAAGCTATATGACAAAACCTAAGGAGGATTGTGTTTGGGATTCTAACTTCAAAGATATGTTGCCAAAGCACAAAAGGTCTGCTTTCCTATGTGCAAGCTTGGTGGTGATTGTGTCAACTTAAGGATAGACTGATGATCCTTTAGGAAGAACACGAGATTGACCACTTGTGGATCCCAACCTTTAGCTCAAGGTGATGAGGGATAACAAGTGACAAAGCTGGATTACCCTAGACAAAGCTCTGTCAAAAGGATAACCTTGGTGAGATTGGTGGATTTTGAAAGATTTTAGGAATGGCAAACTTTTGGCAAGGTGACAATAATTTTGAAAGCTTGGATGTGCAGATTTTGGATTGCTGGCTAGATGGTTTGATTCTAAATGAGATGGATGAGCTAATAATGCTTAAGGGGATAACCTAAGATGGCTGGCTTTTCTACAAAGATGACTCTAAAGTGAAGCTTATCCAAGAAGATGTGGAGAAACAAGGGTGTCTAATCATAGAAATCATGCCTAGTTGGTAAGGCATAAGCAGGATTAACTCCTGGATGTTGGCTAAATTTGATGTTGCGCTCTAACCAGGCCTCTTGAAGTGCTTCGTCAGTAGCTTTTTCCTCTACTTTGTGGAGTTTGGCAATTCGTGGGCTTGGTTTTATTTCTTTTCTCTTGGCTGAAAGTTCTTGGTATGTTAGAGATGGTTTGAGTTTAACTTTGTGGAACTTCTGTTTGGGTTTGGGTTGCTCTGACATCAATTCTTGAATCTTCTTGGCTTTGAGAGATCTTGGTTGTTTTGCTTCAACTTGTTCAACTTCTGGAATAGGCAGTGACTACGCTAAGTATGCCCTAAGCTAGGATTGACCAAGTTTGGCAAACATTCATTCAACAAATAAAAGATCAAGCAATAGATAGAAACAACCAGATAGAAGCTTTTGATTCTCAGAAAGTGATACTTGCGCCAAGGAGTGTGTATGTTCTAAAAATGTTTCGATCAGTCACCTCAAACACATTAACATCCTAGATGGTTGTCTACAAGGCTAACAGTTGGTTTAGCTAAGGAGTCCTCGATATACCCAAGGTACGTGAGGCCCAAATCCGTAGATGAGACCAAAAAGATGTCACACAGCCGAGAGGAGCGGTAACCCACTTCTCCTCTTTCACTTCTCAAGGGTATAAAGTTCCTTGAGGCTTAGCCCGAGTGAAAAAATCTTGATCCCAAGAGAGGTGTCTTTCGATTCACCTCCCGATTCTTATACTCCGCCAGAACATTGGAGTTGAGGTCGTCCAAGGGATGATGAAATCCCCAAGCAGGCCTCCTAAAAAGAAAAAAGATTTTGGATCCTAATCTTATGCACCCAAGATGGCCTCGAAAGACAACAAGGGGAGAGAAGACTTGGATGACCTTGGACTAAAAAACACGCTTGTTCTTTTACCAACTGATTCTTATGTGTGCTAATCTAGACTTTGCAAGCACTCATGTTTAAGAGACAATGTTCAATTCCAACTTGAAGCGCCAACAAAAGTAAATCGATCGAAAAATGCAAACAATAAGAAGAGTTAGGGTCAACAAAAGCAAACTCACGCGCTCGAAGGCCCTCCACGTCAAGTATCGATTAATTTTATTTAAGGCATTCAAGATTGAGTGTGAGTTTGTTTTAAGCCCAAAACAAAAGTGTGTGAGATTCGATTTCAAGCGCGCGCCCGGAGGCTCTCCACGTCAGTTGTTGTTCAATTTTAGTGCCCAAACTTGAAGTTTGATCGATTTAATCTAGAGTTTTGATCATTTAAGGATTTTGATAAAGTTAAAGCAAACGTTCAAAGACCAAGTGAGTGAGTTAGATTGTGGAACATTTGAAACCTTTTTCAAGTAGACCCATCCCCATAAATGGCGCTGAGATTGCAACCAATGGTTAATATTTGATGGGTGATTAGAAAAAAGGTGAGTCCAAGGAACTACTCAAATTGATTTTTGCAAATTTGTATTTTAACTTAACAAAGTTTCTTAAATGTCCAAAAATCAAACTTTACCTAGATTGCATGTGGAAAAGAGATTTGTTTTGGTCAATTTTTAGAAGCTCCAAATGAAGTGTTTGATATTGCAATGGTTAATTGATCCTTGGCATTCAAGATTGGATTTGTTGTTTTAATCATGCATTCAAAGAAAATTTGATTTTAATCCATGGCATTCAAGAGTGTGTTTAGCAACATGCATTCAAAGACAAGTGATTAAACATTCAAGTTTTTTCCTTTGAGCATTCAAGATTGAGATTTTGTGTGTTGTTTTAAGAACTTTGAAGTGCTTTGTTTTAACCTTAGATCATTCAAGATTGTTTTGGACTCAAAAGTGAAAATGACTCTTTGGACTTTGGTTTTCATTCAAAATTTTGTGTTCTAGTTTGCATATTTTAAGCCCAAAAATGATATTCCTAGATTGTTTTGATGCATGAAAAACCTAAGAAACATTCAAGATTTTGCAACAAGACATTTGTTTGGAACAAATAACAAAGCTTTTAGAACAATTTTTGGCAACCATTTAGGACTCTTAGTTTTCATGAGATTTTTAAAAGAACTTTAAAATATTTGCAAATGAGGTTCATTTTATCCTTGATTGATGCTTTGAGTTTGATTTAGATTTTAGTGTGCACTTAGTGTTGATTTTGAACCTTTTGAAATGGAAACTTGAAGTTCTTTTTAAATTCCCAAAAATAAAGTGTTTCTAATTTTGCATGAATGAATCTAAAACCTTGATGTTGCAAGGATGCAAATGATTATATTGGTTTAGTTTCACTTGTTAAAAGATTTTTTCTTTTTTGCAAATTTTTAATTTTTCAATGGATTTAAGTATGATTTGGGGGTTCATTTTAAGCACTAAAAAGAAGTGTTTATGATTTTGCTTCCTTAAAAAAAAATGGCCAAGATCTCCCACAAGAAGAAGAAGAAGAAGTAGATGGAATAAGAAGAATATAGACAAGAAGAGGAAGAAGAATTCCAAGTTCTTTATCCACCTATAAGCTTGAAAAATATGCAAACACTATGAGATAGATTATGAGTTCCTTTGTCTTCTTCATGCTCATGTGGACCTACAAAACCAATTTATACAATCCTACCAATCACAAAAACAAGCAAAATTAGCCAAAATCAGCAAATGACATACAAAACTTGACTAAAAAAGCTAATGAAGATGACCCATGCGGAGTCCCACCGGGCGTGCCAAAATGTATATGAGCAATGTTAGTATGCTAATAGAAACCAAATTTAAATAAAGCTTCTACAAACTAAAAAAAATTCATAAACTTCAAGATAGACTAAGATGAGCTCTCAATCGAGAATATGAGCCATTAATGGGCTCTCTCAATGAGAAGCTCTCTTGTTGAGTAGCTTTGTCTAAATAGATAGGATGTATGCTCAAGCTTTATGCTTCAAAAAGGGCTTCAAATGGAGTTGGAATTTGGGTGTGAGTGTATGGTTTTGATGTAAAATGGCTTCTCAAAATGGCATTATGACTTTACTTCATGGATTGTGTTATTTTGGAAAGGGGAAGGATCCAATTTATAGGCAAGAGGCTTGAGGGATTGAGGGCTAAGATGCAAGGATGGGAAAAAGCTCATGGAGGGCTTAGATTGCATGAGAGGAGAGCACATGGATTGTGCTTCCTTATAGCCAATCAAAGAGTGACACATGTCACATGGTGAGAGGATGGAGGAAAGGGGAAGGATGAGTCAACAAAGGAGGCTCAAGGGATAAAATCTTCATAAAGACCCTCATAATGACTTGTAAGAGCAATAAAAGGGCTTGGAAGAGTCATTTATGGCCTAGTGGGCTTCATAAAGTTTTATGGTTGAGATATTTTGAGGGAGATGAGAGCAATTTCGACTTGGACTTGATTAGGAGGGTTTTAAGCTTGCTTAGGCTTGTGCAAATGATTAGAGGATGGATTAGGATGGTTTAGGATTAGCTTAGGGATAGGCAAGTGGATGGTATTTAATGAGGGTGGGTGAAGGAGGAGGTATCTACACTACTCAATCCATTTGCAAACATTAAACTAAATTAGATACCAAAAAAGTAACAATTAGAAAATCTAACAAAAATCACATCCACCAATAGTACTAGGATGGCTGACCTCTCAAGAAAGCTTGATGCTGGTTGAAATAGGGAAACAGACAAATGAGAGAGAGAGAGAGAGAGAGTGTGTGTGTGTGTGTGTGTTTGTGTGCACGACGAGGGGGGGGAGGGGGGGAACAAAAAAAATATAAACCTTAAACCATTGTTTTTATAATTAGCCATGCAAGTATATATCCACAACACATCAAGAACACATGATAACAATATGTTCTGCATGGAAACCTAGTTGAGGGAGAAACCACTATAGGGATGTACCCACAAGATATACTTTTAAATACTTTGTTAAAAGTAATATACCTTATTAGAAGTATTACAATGGGAATGCATGTGCATTTAGGCAAACTGCATAGAGCCCACTACTCAAATACAAAAGACTTACTATGCAGTGAAGGTTCACTATCTTACAACAAATTGGGATTACATCCAATATCATGAACTATACAATAGCATCTTCAACATGCTTGCATCGATTCCATTTAAGCACAAATAAACTTTATTTTCCGCACATGAATTGTGCCTTCAAAAGATATAAACATTCAATACATTTGCATCTCTCTAATTCACACTTCTCACACACCTCAGATTCAAGATTATTACATTTGTTTATACAAATTGTCAACCTTGAAATGATCAACAAGACCAGCTCAACTCTCATCGCCTAATTACAAAATTATAACATACTCATTCAATGTTTAAGGCGAACCAAGCAATGTTGTCTACGACATAATATGGACCAAACTCATGTGCTTCAAACATGACACGCCTTCAAGAATTATGTCTCAAACATCTACAACACATTATAATCATCATGTTGGCCAAGAACATGAAGAACACCAACTTGCCAATAGAAATCCCCCATTGCAAGCACCATGGTCAATGCAAACCACCAACACAAGAAGCATACGATCTAGAAAGACCCACAAGCATCATGAATTACCATAGCAACATCTATAACAACTCAAATTATTGGAATCATTAGCATCATCAAACTAAACCTCAAAAACAGTAGTAGTAGCAACCATCAACCAAGAAAAATTACTTGCCGACCTCAAAAACATGAACGAATTGAGTTGAAGACACACATCAATGTCCCAGACATGTTAACCAAATCCACAAAGAAATTTGTTGCAATACGGAGCAATATAACTCAAAATATTGTGATATTGTCACCATTGAACAATTGGAAAACTAGTCTCAACACATATTCATAACTAACTCAAATCTTTATGCGAACCTCTGAAAGTTGAAGTGAATCAACCATAGAGAACCCTCTAACAAACTCATACATCTGCAGATTTTGATATTCAATATTATGACTATGATGAAGGGTGCTCCCCTTAATACCATAACTCATAACAGAAACAAATAAACAACAACAATTGTGAGAACAAAATATGGGCTTCTTATTATCGTTGCAAATGCGAAGTTACAGAATTTAGAATTACAATATGCTAACCCACATGGGCGCCTTCATTACAGTAATCTGCAAGATAAAGCTATGAACTATCACCCATAGTTGTCTTAGACAATGTTCAGGTCTTTCTAAAATAGGCAATTTTATGTTGCCCAGGAAGGTTCTATACACTCAAACTTAATACCTAAGGCCGATAGACCCTAACAATACATATAGAGTCGACCAAAAACATTTTTGACATTTATTTTAGAAATATCAGGTATTCCAACTTTGAAAGACCATAACTCTAAAATAGTTGCTCGGATTGGCTATTATAACCACTTTTTGGAAACCTCAGCTCTTGATCTACAAGCTTGGATCCGCGCAAGTGCCCATGCATCAAGTTTTTGGGCCTCATCTGAGGCCTCTAAGTCCTTCAAAACTGAGCTTGAAGTTTTTATACCAAAATTACACACCAAAAATCTGTAATAACTTCACAAATACATATAAGTTGGCCATGAAACTCCACTGACAAATTGATATAACTAAAATGAACCTTCATCTCTGAAATTAGAACATTTTGAGCTCGTATGACTAACTTACTAAGCAGCAAGCCTCCATAGACAACAACTCTACATTAAGACAATCCTTATTGAAACAACTAAAAGGAAAAAGATTTGGGTGATGCAAAATTGCTCTTACACCTAGGATGATCTTGCATCAAACTACATCGGACCAATGAACTCACCAAGTCACTACTTCATTATCACAAACAGAGAAATATGTCGACATCAATAAAAACACCTCTTGTTTTATGTGACCATACATCTCATAAGCACTTATCTGCACATTATTCCACCAGAGTCAATACATTTGATTCAAAAACTACATTCTATTATTTATTAATTAATTATATTTTATAATCCATGATGTCCAATGAATGACTCATTATACTCCAATATGCATGAGATGTATAATTGTGCTTCAAATAAATAGTGCACATATCCTCCTCACTACACAAATTGAACTTATATAGCAATATTATAATTTGACCTTCTCACTACGCAATTTGAACTTATATAACAATATTATAATTTGACTTCTTGTAAAAAAAAATCTACTTACCAACTTTTTGATGAATAGATATTTTCCATTAATTAAAATTTAAAGAGACATTCACAAAAAAGGGGTCAAGGGATACAAGGTCACCCCATGAGTTCAAACGGCACAAGGCTAGATTAACAACTATTCATTACAAAACATATATAAGCATAAAGTAGAAAGCCCTCAGTCTACAAGAGCAGTGCTAGCCGAGGGTGGGTCTTTATCATCAGAACCCCAGAAGTCCTTGGGGTTGGTGGTTGGCTCAAGGGGAGCCCAACCATCATCAGCATCTTTATCTCCCTCTTGTCTGGGTAGAGAAATGGCTAAGTCTAGCCAAGGGAAAGCCCTTTTGGGGTCATGTTGCACAGACAGCCAACTCGCATCAAGGGCAGCAAGAGGAGCCACTGGGGACTAGCTCGATTCCAACCTCCGTGGAGGTGAGGCCAAGTGGTGACGGCCACCAAAACCACTGGGAGAGCGGCGATGAGGCTGAGATCGAGGAGTATGCGAGCGACGTGTAGATCTACTCTGGCCTCACCGATAACCACGAGGAGGAGTGCAGTCACCAGATAAATCATTTGGAGGCACATGGGCAACCATACAGGGTGCATTTCCCAATGAGCTAATAACTCCTACAGGCGCAACTTTGTCAGTTTGTACTTGAATTTGCATCATGATATTATTACAAATACGTGTTTTAGAGTACATAGCAACATGAATATCAAGAAAGTTGTGAGAGAATAAAACAACATTGCAATCTTTCCAAATAGTAAACGAAATCTTCATTCTGAAAGCATGCCAAATCTAGGCATATCTATAAGGAAGCTTGGGCGAATCTCCTAGCACAACCATATGCCAAGTGAAATCCTCTGAATGAAAAGTCTTGAAAAAGTCATGGATCCAAAGCCAATATTTTTGGGCTCTTCTGCAAGACCAGAAGATGTGTAGGAAGCTCTTGTGCTGGCCACAAAAAGGGTATCTAATATCCGGGACTCCTAGATGTCAAAGCCGAGGGCCCAAAGGCAAGCCCTGAAAGAGGAGGCATTGGAGATGGAAAATTTTATTACGGCACTGCATTTCTTCAGGCTTTCCGGCCTACTTACCAACTTTACAATACCCCGGTATAATTTTAAAAAAATTTAAATATCAAACCATTTGTGAAGCTGTTCCAATAGTCATTATAACCTGACGCCTTACACATTAAAATGTGTTTCAATTTAAATATCCCCTACAAATTATTTTAGATTGTCCCGTAACCCTGATGTAGCTAGACGATTATTTTTGTCTCTATATCAATTACACCAGCATAATCTCTCTCATGAACATTTTACTCCTGTTAAAAATGTTTAGACTCTTAGTACTTGCCCCATGTGATGTTACTGTTATAAAACGTAGCAAATTTCGATACCACTGTAACGGAAAATCCCATTAAGATTCTACAGTCATAAGAAATTGTTTTTTGGCAACTTGAAGAATAACTATTTTTTCCTACAATACTATAATAGATTTAACTTCATAGACAAATTACTAGAATATATTCTTTCCAAGCACATTTCAGTCAAAGCCCAGCTAACTTTATGTAGAATACTGGTTTGGGGGAACCTGAAGTGACCATTCGCCCTAAGGCTCTTCCCTAAAAATTCAACTTTTCAGTTTTCATTAGAAAGTTTGTTATGAATCTGACAGCGAAAAACATATACAAATATATTATAATCCTCTAAACATTTCAGTGAAAGCTTGGTACTCTTCATGGCAGTACTGAAAATTCAACTTTTCAGTTTTCACTAGAAAGTTTGTTATGAATCTGACAGCCAATAAAATATACAAATAAATTATAATCCTCTATCCATTTCAATGAAAGCTTGGTACTGTTAATGACAGTACAAGTGATTTTTTGGTTGGGAAAAGGTTTGAAGCTTTCAGCTGTATAAAGATCATATCTTATACAAAAATGCACCCGTTTAAACATCTGATTGATTTCAGTATTTATAAACAAAAAGCCCAAGTTGTTAGTTTGTATTATATAGGAGCAGCTTTTTGTATTATTATTAATAATATTATTATTATTTAGAATATGTAACAGTGTTTTTTAATAAATGATAAATGTAGATTTTATATGTGTTTAGTCCTTTAAGTTTGCAAGGCACATGTCATAATAAAATAATTGAATACAACCAACAGAAGATATACAATCAATAGATCTACAACATCAAAGTGATTGAAAGCAAACACTCTAGTATCAACCAGTCCCTTCCAAACAAGTTCTTATAGCAATTTCCTTTCTCATTATTCTCCCTTTTTTATTGTTTATCTCAAAAAATAAAAGATGCTCTCTATTTTATCGTCTGTCCAACAAAACCCTCTCCATCTCTATGATTCTTTTTTCTTTAATTGGTTTCTGTGATCTCTATATAGAAAAGAAATAGATTCTATTATAGTAAGTTGTTTTGATTAAAGTGAAGGCTTTTAAATTTTAATCAGAACAATAAAATGTTATATATTCTATATAAGCAGTTAATAAAATTATGAGTTTGGACCGAGGACATTGGAAACACATTGATAACGTGAGAGTGTGTCCCCAGTTCAAATTTCCAGTAAAAAATTAGGACCTGTTAATTACATTGCAAACCCAACAGTAACAAAAATGTAAACATTTCTATACAATATCCTTAACACTATGTATGGGATTTCTTTTAGTTGTTCTATGTGATGGGTGTCTAGAGATGGGAAGAGCTGCAAATTTGCATACTATTTTAGTTTTATTGAACATATATTTAAGGAAGAAGTAATCAGTGCACTGTTCTTTTTAAATCCAACCCACAAGACATGCCCACATTTTCATGCAGTTTGGCCTACTCACTATCACAGGGCCTTAATTTATCATTATGTAAAGGGAAACAAGAGAAAACTATATTGATGTTTCTAGCGAACTTCCTAAATGCTCAAAGTTGGAAGGATAATAAGAAGGCCCAGCAAGCCATAATCAAAGACTGACATTCATGAATTAACTTCTTTATTAGATATCACGCTAGAGCGTATGGAAACCAACTGAATCAAAATAACCATCCTGTTTCATTTAGAGCTATTCCTAGCCAACCTATTTTTATCCCATTCTAAGTTTTAACCTATTAAGTATGATCCTATGGGCCTTACCATGCTTTGCTTCAGAATCAATTAAGTAAATAAATCATCTCATTATGAAAAATTATCAATTAAAATCTAAAGAATTTCAAACTAACCAAAACAAAACAACTATCAAAAAACCATATCGAAGACACTTGTTGTAAATGCTCTGTCACATCTAGAAGATTGGAAAAAATAAAAAATATAGATGAGCAACAGTACTAATAAAAGATTTATCAAAATACATATACATTCACTTCCTTCACAACACTTAATTCGGGAAGTTTAGAACTTTTAAAATTCAAATTTTCAAAAAAATATTTCAGAACATATTCAAAGCTTTTAGAACTTAAAAAATTTTGAGAACATATTTATGGAACACTTTGGATTGAGAAATTAAATTTGATAGAAAACTATTTTCAGAATGCAGCAGAGGGTCCCTTTAGAAGAATGGACCTAGTAGTTGAACCCCTATATATGAAGATTGCAAATCACTACTAAATTTTTACTATCATTCTATTTGGGAAGTTCCCTGTTTCTAATTATGATTCAGAGCTATATGATCAAATATGCTGCCATGTCAGCATGTTTTTTAATTTAAGTGTCTAAAAAGACCAAAAGTGCATGTGTTAAGATACAAGACAGTGATTATTAGATACAAAACAGATCTATAAGAGATTTGAAATGAATCAAAATTATGAAAAATTTGAAGATAACACAGATATAAGATGAGCTCTATGACTGTTTGGATCTGAAAATGTCTGATTTATAAATATTAGTTAAGCCTAGGTCTAGTTCTGTCCTTGCATCTCACAAGCATAAAGCAGTAAGCAGCAGATTTTTTGTGCTACCTAGACTTGTCCTTATCTCTGCTGCTTGAAAAGCGATCAATGAATTCCACTTTTGTAGCAGCAGTAGATATTGTCATGATTAAGGGACACAACAGTTGTATGCATTGTAATAGTTAGATTTAAAGAATATTGTTTTTAATGGTATAGTATTATTAGTTTTGATATTTATGTCTGTTAGCATTTTTTATTAAGTTAAATATTTTTTAATAGGAGTTATAAACTGGTACAAGGATTTTGAAAGGGTCTCATTTTTGTAAAGAGCATAGAAGACACAAGATAGAAAGTCAAAAGACTGTTGAAAGGCAAACACAAGAAGCCAACAGAAAAACTCAACAAAACAGCAAAAATCCTGAACCACCGTTCCAACAAGGGCATTGAAAATCAAATCACACCATAGCACCAAAACAGCTAGAGAACTCACTGCTCAAGACAGCTCGAAGCCTAACTTAATCAAGGAACTCTGGAAGCCTAACTTTATCAAGGAACTCTGGACTGACCAGAAGCCTTATTGTTTGACTCAATTAGATTGTGAAGCTCTCTATTAAAAGTTCCTTGGCATGAATCTAAGAGGAAAGGAGGACTCGAGAGCACTTCCTCACCCTTAATTATCTTCATATTAGTGTTATTAGTGTTTTTTCTCAAGGTAAACAGTTTCAATTGGAGCTATGAACCGGAAGGGTCAAATAGAAACAATAGAAAAGAACAACCTGAAGCACCAACAGACTAGACATTAAAACAAGTCATAACACCGGACTCACTAGGCAAGTGGACAGCCAAGCAAGAATAGGACCACCACCTAAAGTAATTTAAATCCAAAAAGCTCTAGATGTCTTTGTTTTAATTTAGCTTTACATTACTTTTCTGAATCATACCCTTTTTTAAGGAATTAGGGAGGTCCCTTGAACATGGAGAGGAGGACAAATCTTTTTACTTATACGAGGATAAGAAGCCAAGAGAAGGAACACAAATCAGAGCTTCAACTAAACTACTATATTTTTGTTTCAAAGAGGAGTCGCTCTTAGAAAACTTTATGCCCACAACAGGTTAGTCCACATCTTCCAAGCCCAACGAGGGGACTTGAAGGTTGGGAGGAATTGGTAGATTTTTAAGAACTCTATGGTCACCCAAGAAAAAAACAACACACGGAAATAGCATGTACCATCATGTGACAAATACAACACATCTCAAAGGACCACTCATAATCTACCCAACCCATTCTGCAAGCTTTGAAGAAAAAGTGATCAAGTAAGAGAGTTGTTTTTTCAACAACAATGTTGACACACAATGTAGTATAGGAAACACTCTCTAGATCTGGTCACCTCATTAAACATAATGAGATCACCCAAAGAGTAGGCTATGGCAATCTACACTTCTTCCTCCCAAATCTCCAATGGTAGCCCAAGAAATCTAACCCACATAAGGGCCTTTTTAATGCCAACATTGCTACGAATCGAGATCCATAGTTGCTTCCCACTTTATGAGGAAGAGGCACAATCAGCTACAATGGGTGATTGGGCCAACCTTTAGGGATTAAAGATAAGCAACAAAAAGCAAGAAAGAGATGATGAAGAATCCATTGGAAAGAGAAATGATCTCCGATACATCTTTGGATTTCCACTTTCTCCTTGCCTGAGATCTATAAACCATCCGCATTTCGCCTAGCACCTAGAAACTTGCTCATAAGTGTGTTCACCCAAACAGAAGCCAACTTGTCAATAATCTTGTTTAGATTTCTATTACATTCTTCTTGTTCAAAGACAAAAGTGGAAACATTGTTGGGAGGAGACACGGTGCCTTGAAACAAGAGGGGCAACGCTCAAACTGTTACAGATGCCCTAAGGAGAGGCGGCACAAACGCCCAATGCTTTGCAAAGACTGAGCCTATCAGATTAAAATTTGTCACCATTGAAAGAAGAGGGGTCACATAACAATTAGATGATTACTTGGCAGACCCAAAACTGACCTCACACATAGAGTTTCCATTTCTAGGGCAATGCAAGAGGAGGAAGAGGAAGTCTCTTGTAAAGCCCTAACTCAAGATAGAGCTCTAAAACTCACCCAACATGCCTCTTGAGGACCCTCAATCATGCACGAGATCTTGGATGAAAAAATAAAGCCAACACTTATGCTAGTATCCAACAAGAGGTCTAATATTTTGACATCATCCTCATAAGCTTGAGGATTTTCCCAAATTTTTAAATTTCAGTCTTCGTCATCGCCATGGTCATCATTCCAATCATTTAAGCACTCACTGCTTCCACTTCCCATCAACTCAAATGCTCTCACAGTCTTGCTCTTGCTCATGATTGATGTTGTTATATTATCATTATCAATGATAATTAAATCAAGTGTGTTTGTTAGAATCAATAAGCAACAAATTGTGTGGTGCTACATGGGTGCAACAACACAATATAAACAAGACTTAATAACACATAACTATTATTTTTCTAGGAGGGGGCCAGACAGCAAGGGGGCCTTTTATGATACATTAGCAAAAACATGTTGATGTGGGATGCATCATATTTGACTAAGTGATCCTGAAACCTTAGAGTGAAACAATGGGCTTATCAAATAAACAACTAAGAAATGATTAATTTGAAGCTATCATATGATTTTGAAAGGCAGAAGTGGTGGGTCCTTTCCAATACTCTTAATATTTAATACCTTAAATAAATAATCATTCTATCATTCTAAAACGAATTTATAAATAATTAATATTTTTATTACAATTTACCTACCTCTAAATTTCAAGTGCTTATCTTCTAATTTAAGTAAGGTGAGTGATAGTAAGTACCGAGGATAACACATTACACAAGACTTATTAATTCCTTCTAGAACTGACTACTAAATCTTCTAATTTAAGTAAGGTGAATGATAGTAAGTACCGAGGACAACACATTACACAAGACTTATCAATTCCTTCTAGAACTGACTACTAAATGCCTATTAGGGTGGAAATATTGCTAACTATAATTGTTTGTTTGTTTGTTTGGGTTTTGTCTGTACATATGTATAAGCAATTGAGAATGACTACAACGGACCTGGTTTATATCTCTTTATTTGGACTGGAATTATCATGTTTATTATTTCATTGTTCCAATTGAACATAGAGAATATATTTATGGTCAATATAAACTAATCATTACAGATGCTAGGATGTAAGATGACGCAGATTTAGATTCGAATGCCAAACTAATCCGATACTTAAAAAGTCCATATGAGGTCTCATTGAGGCTTGACCAAATACAAATACCTTTAATGCTACGAGACCTTGATTAGCACTATAATACTGAAACTTTGATTTCTTTTTAAAAATTAATAGTAACTCCAGACATTTACTTAGAGGGCACTCACAAATGGAATACAACGAACTTAAAAAGCAATGGGTAAATAAAAAATGCGTACAGGTGGAATACAAGGTGCTTATGATGTACGTGAACTGAAGAATCAGTGACCTTTTGTGAGGAATCATCTGGTCTAAACAATTTGGACCCACAATTTCAGTAGTTGGCAAATTCGTTTGAGATTCCTTAGTTTATTTTTAGAGCCACGTTTATTCTTTCTGAAATTGATAGATTTGGTTATATATTTGAGTTCCAGTTGATCATGTTACCATCGGGATGACCTGTCTTGGTTTATTTTTGTTTATACTAATTTCGAACATCCCTTACTTCTTTAGGGCCCGTTTGGCAAGCGGAATAGGAATAGGGGAATAGGAATACGTATTCTGGAATAGAAAATGGGGCTACGTATTCCTGTTCTTTGTTTGGTTCAGTCAATATTTGATGGGAATTCACCGACCCCAAAATTTATGTTTTCTAAAATTAAAAAAAGTGGAATAGGAATACGTATTCCAATAACACCTATTTGGGTGGAATTGCAAAACCCCTTTTTTGGGCCAAAATTGGAATAGGTATTCCTATTTTACTTCGTATTCCAATTCCATTTTGGTGCATCCAAACAAAGAATTCAAAATTTTTAGAATTTACATATGCCTATTCCGCTTCTATTTCGCTCGCCAAACGGACCTTACAGATATGACTACATATTTTACCTTTTTGCTAAAACTTTAAAAGTATACTGCTTATTGCTATCATTTTATAGGCCTGAATCAAATTTAGAAGTTGATTATGTGATTGGCAGGATTTCAGTCAGAGATATCTTCACTCATGACAGTATCCTAGAGATTTTGTAAGATGTAGAATTTGGACCTTTTTAAAAAGTTCTCTGAGATGGGGTTCTCTGGCATCGCAGAGAAAATGACAGAATTATAGCCCATCCATACTCCTTCCAACCCTACGTCGAAGGCACGTATCATTAAAAGTGAACATGTACCAGGCATTCAACTCCAATAAAAGATATTGTACCGATCTAATATAGATGTTTTGACTGCTTATGTTATATAGACAAGCTCTGAAAAGAAAATTTTGTCCATAGTTTTTATCTGTATAAACAACAAAATGTAACGTATAAAATCTGTTAACTTCATCCTAGAACCCAAATATAATGTCTTCCAAAAATGTCTTGGACCACCTAATTCCCCTTATTTAATACTGAAAGTGGAGACAATTTTGGCAGGGCCCATATGCATCAGTTTATCCACGGAGCCTGAAAGCTGAAGCATACTTTGCTAATGGGCCTCCTTCTAATCACATAGGCAACTATTCAGCAAGATAAGAAACTTCTATTCAAACTATGGTCTATTTTGCATACTTTTAAAGCAGAGACCTTTGAATCTAAAGTTAGTGGACTATGGAGATTGACTGGTGGGTTTGATATTTCCCACTCTTTGAGCACTGTTGAAATTTCAACTGCTGACCTAAATTGGACGGGGGTTATCTTTCATGTCTTAATCAAAGCATTCACCAGCTTGTAAAGACTGACTACTATATTGTTCTGAGTGGCTGACTTTGCTTCCCAAACTGATTTCCTCTTAAGTTTCCTGGAGACTTTGTAATACTTTAGTGACGTCGAATATGCTAAGAGTAATCACCTTCCCGTGTGTGGAGGTTTTAAAGCTTGCTGTGTCTGGGCGACCTCTCCTGCAATTAGTTGGAAAACCCACACCAGTAAGATCAATTACTGTCACTACTGTAGATTCAAGAATTTGAGAGCAACCAAGCTCAAACTTAGGTGTCAGCATAAGCTAAGCATTTGAGCCTCGAACCTCATCACCTAAAAATCAACTCCTCACAACCAAGCAAATTTTTAAGTGCTCGGATTTTTAGTTTCAAGTGGCAAAGTTCAAGACTGAAACATACAAGGCTTTTCTTACAATTATTCAGATTACAACCCCAGCCACTGCAAGAGATGCTTCCTAAGATCTTCCCACCATCCGCCCACACCTAGTGTGTGCTAATGCAATAGGTCGTCCAGTTTGACAAATTCCCGAAATCACCAACACAAGCAGATTGGTCTGAAAAACCCATTTCTTCAACTCTGCATATCCAGCAAAAGGGTTGTCCTACCAAAAAGGGCATCGAGTAGACATAACAGCAACACATGGATGACTATGATTACAATGTGTTAAATTCTAATTACCCATCCAAAGGAATCTGTTTGGTAAGATTCAAGAATGGTATGGAGAAAACACTAATAGACTACTAGTAGAACATAGTTGTGTTATGAGTTCCTTTTTATGTTAGTGACTGCAAAGAATACCTATAATGCAACGCACCACTGCCGAGTTTGAACAGACATGTGCCTTAGGTTTTCTTTTATATTTTTCCTATTACTCTATGACATCCAGGGGTTGTGTGTTTTATTTTGTTAACATCTACGATTTTAAGGTTGGATGGAGACATGGATATATAGATAAGCCTTGACTTAGGTGGTCTGCTACAGTATGGTGGGTCTCCAGGAATGATAATCTAACTCGTATAGATCATTCAGTTGTTTCCATCATTATGATAATAAAAAAATCGTCTGATATCATAATACCTGCATGGAAAGGCTTAAGTTTTTAAATTATATAAAAGAATACTGTCTAATCACTGAGAATGATCACTCTCGTAGATCTAAGCCCAGTAGGTGTGTCCCTTTGTTACATGTAGCTGTTGCTTTAACAAGGCAATTCAAGTGGAAGGAGGCCTGCTAACAAACACCAAACCCTTCACCTACCTGAAGTTTGCCAAAAATTAAAACTACTCTTATCAATGATAATTAACTTCCTAAATACTCATATAGCTGGAAGGTTAATGAGAGGGTCCACTAATCATCATTAGAGACTTGAGAACGAATTATTCCATATCCAGAAAATCAACATTGAGTGACTTTAAACCAAACAAAGTCAATAACCATCCATAACTGTCCAACTGATACACCACGATTCATCCCATTTTCAGCTGCTTCCAACCTATTATCTAATTCATCATTACATAAAATGATCATTATATTCTGTGTACCCTACAAAACTAAAATATAGTATGTAATGCTCCGTGCTCTTATCACTCTTGGAGATATAATTAACTGAGATCTAATTCACTGAACTAACGTTTCTTTGACCATATTCACCAACTGAACTCACACCCAGCAATCTCACAGAGAAGCCAATACAAGATATTTACCGAGGACCATACTGGAACCACATAAAAAGTAACAATCAGAACATGAAAAACGTCCAAAAAATCAGAAAAGAAAATAATAATGATCCATATTATGAATATGATTTGATGCTAATACAAAAATTCACTTCATTGTCCACATTAAAAAGACAAGCTATTCACTCTTATTGGAGTTGAACATCAGTAAATTCTGAAATACATGTTTTCAGGCAATAACCAAAAACAAATCTTAGTGTAAGAGCTCTTTGCATTGAGGAATCAGTCCTACAGTAAACTATATTCTTGATGGCCCAAACAACCCTCATTTTGGCCGAGGCTTGAATCTTTTTGAACTTGATATTCATTTTCACTTTCATCTAAGAAAAATAAGGCCTGCACAGAAAGGCTTCGATTACAAAATAGAAAACTCAGTTTTCGTTGCACAAAAGGTGAATATTTGCAGCAGGTGATCCAAGACCTCATATGCCCTCCTCAATAGAAAAATGGAAGCACGGGTTAAGACAAAGAGGCAATGGTTATTAGCTATAAGAAGCTCTAAATGGAGCTTCATATGAATCATTGATAAAGAAATTTAGAAAATCCACCGAGAAACACTTTCCTATCATTATATTACAGGATACAAGATGAGCTTTTGCATTTTGAAAACCAAAACCACATAGATTTCAAATTGTGGAGACTTAAAATACGATCGGCCTTCACCCTTAACCTGAGATACTTGCTTCTCTGATCTGGGCATGGTGAAAACTACATTAGAGTTGAATTTAAAGCCACCGTGCATACCAGATCTCTCTCCTCAGAATGTGGATCGAATGAGTTGAACTTGGGTCAGTATACTGCTGGAAGAATGTGATCGTCAATCCGGTATCAACTAATCATGTACCAGGGCATATAAATAAAATAAAAGTGTGGAAGATAAATGAGAGAACTGCAATCTTCACATCAAACTTGCTACCACTTCAACAGACCCAGAAGTCCCCACCAATTCAAGTTCTGCTAATCCAATTTCCAAGCATAGAGCATTAGGCAATAGTCTGAAGCATTCGGTTTCTTGTCTTCTACATTGTTAAAAGAATCCGAATTAATTGATGCGTTGCTGCTCGAATTCTGTAAGATAAAATTTGACTTCTCTGGAAGAGAGGAGATTGGCTTGAAAATGAACAAGGCATTGCCTACACCGGGATTGAACAGCCAATCATGGACATCCCAAAAAACTTGAACACGAACACCACTTACACATATAGTCTGATTACCTCGAAACTTCCAGAGCAATCGCTTCACGTTCACAGCAAGCTGACCGTCAATCTTAATGCTCATTTCTGGGTCTGAAGACCCGGTTGTATTGCATTCAATATTGATATCATGGGGTTGCTTCAATGTCTCGTCCATTCTAGTCCTTGTAGAGAAGTGCCTCTTCCCAAAAACATGCTCTTTTCTGGACACTAAAATGGCTTCAATGATCGAAGGTCTGGCCTTGGTCTTCCTGAACGCTTCTTTCTTCATGTCCCCCAATAGCAGGATAACCTCTTCTTCACAAACAACTGCGACATAGTAATCTTCTTGTGGTTCAGGCCCATAAATGAATTTGGCAGAGGTAAGATCCCAGCACACCTGGACCTTGGTTCCATTAATCTCAAAGCCCTTGCAGCCCTGCTTCCTCCAAAAGTACCATGGCTTTAGGTCAATCTTGCACATTGATTGATCTGATGGCTCGTCCACTGATACACACAGGCCTTGCCCCATACTATTCTTGCACCAGGTCACCGTCACCATTCTGCAATGCCCAGCTAGCTTGGTCTGGTATATGGATGTTACAAGATTCTGGGCCCCTTTGTTTTGGGTATCCCCCGTGAAACAAGAGGGTATAGGATCAGGCATAGTGCCTTGCAATTAAAGAATAGAATATGATGCTTGAAAATGATGTCAACAAACCAACCTTTGATCTATTGAAACGAATCTCTGCTAAAATCTTAAAAAGATTAACAAGAACAAAAATCGATCCAATGAATAATGTCCAACGAGGATATACAGTAACACACTTGATGCCGCCTCCCTGTACAGAAATCTCTAGCCTTCTGACTTCAATCTTCTCTCCACCGTATAACTTTTTCCCTAACCAAATTCACTCAAACCACAAAGGTCCCTCAGATCAAAACCTCCAACAAGGATTTCACAGAAACCTGATTGCTCCAAGACTCGAACCCCTCACCAAGGGATTCCAAGAGGGTTACTAACAACCCTATCCCTAATCATGCCAAAGCGCTTTACTTTATCCTACGATCCCAATGCCACAACAAAGAGAGCCCACAACAAAAAAATGCTCCTAAATGAAGAAACACCTTAGGGCCTCTATCTCATCAAAGACCCAAATCAATCAAAACTCGGTTACCCAAGCTCGTGTAGACTTCAAATCAAGATAACATGACTGCCCCACCGAAAAACACAAATTTGCAGAGAACCCAATGGTTCAATGACTGAAATGTCGAAAATAAATTATAGAAAAAAGGGGCGACAACCTTGCAGGAGCCTCATGAAACCTCTGAAATTTCAGATTCTAGGCAGTCACAATCCAGCTTATCAAACTGCACTTTGAAAATTAAAAAATTAAGAAGTTACTGTTTCTTCAGGTCGTCATAGCATTGCACTGCTTGGAAGTTGCTGCTCTTTTGCGTAGAACAGCCTGCCTGCTCCTCGTGCACGCGGAGTCTAACTATACATTTTTCCTCTATCCCCTTCCTAGGTATTCAACTCCGTGCAATAAAATATAAATCACACACTTGGAAGCTTAATTTGGGTTTCCCAATGTGGAAAGCGTAATTTTTAAAGTGGGTCTCCATGTGAGCAAAGGATAGAACTGGAAGACCTTGTGTTGGCACACCGTGTTTAACCGACTGTCGCAGGTTGCTCCATGATTAAGGGACTTCATTTGTACAGCTAGATGCCCACCTGGAATTTTCTTTCCTGAGGAAATTTATTTTGCGTGTTTATGATTCCGTTGTGACCTTTGTTGTCATTATTATTATTATTATTTCAAAAAAATGAAGTTTTCAGGGTTTCTCTCCAAAAGCTTGTTTCTCCTTTGTTTGAGGAAAATTATAAAATAATTCAAGATTTTAAATAATGATAAAATATGTATAATCATTAATTTAAAAAATTACTCTATAAATAAAAATAATAGTTTGGAGGATTAAAAAGTTACTTTCTATAAATTCAAAGAGGCTTAGTCTAGAAATAAGAAATCATAAATATCATGGCATAAAGTCTAGAAATAGAGAACTTCTAGGTGGCCAATGCAATATCAGCTAAAGGAGGAGTCCCCATGTACATAAGTGGGATCAGAAATGGGGTTTGGCAAAGACCGCCCATTCTCCCTCTTTCTTATCCTCCCTATATGTAGTAATGCTCACGAAAAGTCACGAAATCAATTTGGACAAGGAGAACCAACCACAATCTCCACCTAAACTAGGCTAGCCTATAATAGCAAGAGCGCCACTAGTAGAGTGCCAACTAAAGGTAGAACCACTAATTGGTAGAGATGTTGACCACGGATGGGTGAGATCCTACGTTCGGTCATAGGAATGGTGTTGAAGAACCTAATAGAATCGTTTGGTGAGACCCTACAATCATGTAAGGAGCATTTCTCCGATCTTGTTGAAGCTCTTGCAAGTGGACCACTTCGGGAACCACCTTATTTGCATGTACTTGAATAAGTAACATCGTATTATTGCACGTGCATGCATTTGCATAAAGAGAAACAGAAGTATCAATATTGCCATGCACAAATATAGCCACATTCATGTCCTTCAAATAGCAAACAAGATTTTCGTTATGAAAGTATGCCAGAGCATAAAGAATTGAGAAGGAAATCTCCTAGAATAAGTTTATGCCAAGAGAAAAAAAAAATTGGTCAAAAGGGATTAAAGAAATCATGAATCCACACCCAATATTGTTGACCACAAAAAGCATAGTGAGGGTCAAGTCCTCCCAAATGGTGGAGACAAGAACCTAAAGGAAAGCCTTGGAAAAGAATACACCAAGCAAAATGAGATATTTTTCGGTTTTGTGACTACATACCAAATCATTAGAAACCTCTTTCTACAAGTTGAATGTGAGGATTGGAGATGCAAATGTTGGTTTAAAACATGAGCCATAGGCAAATGTGTCAAAAGTCATCAATAACCCAAATGTGGTTTGTAGCTGGAAAATGTTGTTTGTGGGTACCATTGCCAATCTTTCCACCAAGGCTCGATGGCACAAATACCAATTTTGTGTAATAATTCCATAAGAAAAGTTGAAATCAACAAAACAAAAGTCTAACAATTTTGGTGATTCAAGCAAAATTGAACTCACAAATACTCCTAAGTGTGTAAACTTATTGTTGGTTTGGAAAA
Source organism: Cupressus sempervirens (assembly GCA_028749045.1). Taxonomy (NCBI): domain Eukaryota; kingdom Viridiplantae; phylum Streptophyta; class Pinopsida; order Cupressales; family Cupressaceae; genus Cupressus; species Cupressus sempervirens. The sequence goes on from CM053783.1 coordinate 750,219,359, forward strand.
AGAACTTGAGGGGTGTTAAATTTCAGACTTGATGTCACAAATTATTTCTTTCCTTCTAAGTCTCACACTTTCATATATATAATTATCTATATAAGATAATATAATGATATGATAACTCTTAGTTTAGTAGATTTATTGAAATATAATAGACCTTTGTATATTCTTCAATTTAGATAAACTGATAATATTTAATAGATGGGTGACTAAGAAAAATATATAAATGTAATCATTGATAAAATGTAGAAGACTTAATTAATTTATGTGTTTTGTTATCCATTCCACCAGCAATAAACAATTATCAATATCCATCGGGGGAGTCACGTCCCTAATGGGGAATGACCTCTTAGAGGAGTCACTTCCCATCGGGAACGTGACTCTCCATATCACGTGTTGGCCTAGTTTTTCACATTTTAAAATTATAGTGAAAATTCCAATTATCATATTGCAATTAGGGATTATGCATCTTTTATTTGGTTTTGCCCTAGAAAAATCCCTAATTTATGTTACCCTAGTGCCATGTGTACCCAAGGTCCCAAAAAATGGGTTTGCATTTGTTCATCTTTTAAAAATATGCGCAGGAAATTGTTAATAAAGCCCTAAATACTTATGAAAAAACCCTTTATTATATGGTTTTCGCATTTTCTTTTATTATTTTCATGGAAACCTGTTAACCTAGCGCATTTTTCCTTTTAACCCTAGGTTTGTCTTGGATCAATTCGCATAGTGTTTTTTTCAAAACTCTTAAACCATGGAAAGTTTATTGTATTCGTCGTTGATCTAGTAAAGATCGACAATTGGCGTATCTCTGTTAGATTGTGGTGACTGATCAGGAAAGTACTGTACATACTTCATAATTAGTGGGGTTGAAAAAAAAATTTTGGTACTATTCGCTAATCGTTTTGGCACTATTCGCCATTCGTAGATTCGCCACTAAAGTTATGGCTAATTATGGCCAACATGTTATAACCCTAAAGCGGTTTAATAATTGTATAAAAGGGTTTAGGGTTGGGTATTTTTTATTATGTTGTGATGCGAAATTGGTTCTTGTGGTGGTATTGAGCTGTAAGGGATTACGGATTGTAATCAGGTTGTAATCACTGGATTGTAATAAGATCAGACTTGTTGTTTGGTGGACGTAGCCCAAGGATTGGGTGAACCACGTTAAATCTTGGTGCCTTGTGTTCATTTTTGTGTGATCCATTATTTTTTGTTATTGGTTATATTTGCATGTAGTTTTTATTTATGTCCGTGGTTTATCTTAACAATCCCCGCATTCTCAAGTTGTGCGAAGTTTAAACAAAGTAGGGATGCGACATTGTGACACCTGTCCCTACGGGCTCCCTTGGTTTTAAAGCAATGTAGATTATGCAAATTCCTAACCATCAAAGATTGATGCTTAGTGCATTCCCTCATTTTAAAAGTGTCTTAACTTTAGCTTAAGCAGGCATGTGACAAGCTACCACATGTAGCTAGTGGGTTTGCATCTATTTGTGGGCCACAAAAAGAAATATGTCAGATCAGGGTCCAAGTGGCATGATTCCATTGGTTGTATACGCTAACTTTAATAAAGAACTATCATTTTCTTTATGTCTTTGATCAAAGGAAGATCAATGCTTATCGCTTCCCTGGATTCTGAAGATGTCCAAAGTTTAACTAATGTGGGGAAGTGAGAAGCTACCATGTGGATGAAGTGGGACCGGATTTAGTATGTGGGCCACAAAAGGAAACTATCAAAGCAAGTGACAGATTGGCATCTTCCAGTTGGTTGAAGGTGCTAACTAGGATAGAAGAAGGTTATTTTTGTGAAACTGTCTGATCTTGTTTGATTGACAGTTGTCTCTTCCTTGCATTTTGAAAGTGTTCAAAGTTTAACCAAAGCGAGGAAGCGAGGTGATGACACGTGGACTTGGTGGGGTCAATCATTTCATGAGTTACCAGATATTGTTGAGTTGGACCAGTGAGCCCAATATTCTTGAAGTAAACACAGTCATAGCTTGGGTCATTCAAGGTCATTGAGCAAATGATGATCAACGATTTTTGCTTCCCCAGATTTTGAAAATGATCAAACTTTAGCTAAAGCAAGCGATGCGTCAACACATGTATCAGTGGGCTCGAAGTAAAGGTGGCAGTAGCAGTTAAGTTTTACAATTATCGCAAGGTTGCAAGTGGTTAAAGGTGACCTAGGGTTATGGTTGTGAAGTAGCGAAAACATGTAATCACGCATTCGCAAGGGTTAACAACTGAGTTAAAGATTCATTGTAGTTTCACATGGCAATCAAAATAGTTAAGATCTTGAGCTGTGAGGTTGCAAAGTATGTGGCAGTTAATCATAAAGGTTCAGTACATCATTGCATAGTTATGGCAAACCTTAAATCTGGTGGTCCCAAGGAAGCGACAAGGTAAAGATAAGGCCTTTGTTGTTTTGCAACTAGAAAAGATGTTAAGTCTTGAACTATAGCAAAGGTGCAAAATAGTTAATTGGATGGGCATCGCTCAGTCACAAGGTTAGTAAATCAAAGTGATAGACAGTTGCGAGTTTGTGATAAAGGCTTAAATGAAGAGAACATAGTTTCGCAAGCCCATGCGATCAATGAAGAAATAAGGTTGCAAGGTGCAAATAAATTAAATCGCATTATCACAAGCATAACATCACAATTTGGTTTCAAGGCTACAAAGTTGTGACAAGGTGACAAGGTGACGAATCCAACCTATTGAGGTGGCAGAAAACACTGGTTTTATTTACTCAGACTATGGAGTAGGAGCAAAATAGCACCAAGAGTGATGAACATCGATGCTTAATCTACACAACTATGATGTTGATTTGATTTTTAGAGTGAATTTGTGTGCAACAGATCTGATTTTCTTTCTTAGAAGGTTTTCCATCATTTTGATGAGATATTTTTGCAAGTTTGTTGTGCCAATAATGATGAGATTTGATTTTTGGTTGAGGAGGAAAGAGATAAGTTCTACAGCAGCAGGTGGGAGAGTTTCAAGTGGACACATGGCAGTATCATATCTGATCCAAGAATTCTTCCTGTCTATTTATTCTCTTCTCTCATTTTCTAGGGTTGGTTCTAGTTTATTGGATATTTTTCACTACTGTGATACCACAAGGATGGTTCCAGTTTGTAAGGTTTTCCATTGATGTAATTCCACCGTTCTTCAACATTTTCTCTTGTATGAACAATAGTAATAAAGTTAATATAGATAGTTCTAGTCTATTCAGTGATTTTATAAGTTAATTACATGCATCTTAAGCATATTGTTTCAAAGAAATGAATACAAGGAACAACAACTTCTTAGTTTCATTTTGATTCTTGTCTCCTATCTCTGTTATCTACAATGTTTTGTGGTTTAAGAGCAATGAACTTATACCCATTTGCATCCCCTTAAAATTGTATGTCTTATATGTTTTGTTGTTGGAACTAAGAGCCAAGTAAATGCTTGATATATTTGGCAAGGTTGTTGGTTACATGAGAAGGACATTTCATGAGTATGAGGTCTTTATGAACATCGATATCTAATTCATAAAGTGATAGGATAGATCTGATATCTTGATATATGAAATATGTAATTGGTATCATGGATATATGTGTGTGATTTATGGAATTCCCCATTAGATAAGGCATTGATTAGCTACAAGATCAACGTGTTCTTATTGCATATTTGGGTTTTGTTGATATCAAACCTTAATCAGTTATCCATTTCCCTTTCTGTTTAAAAGTTGAAGGATGCCCTCACTTAGCTTGTAGATTTCATAGGATTTGCAATTTTCTGTTGCATGCATTTGTCATTGCATGAGTATAGGAGAAATAAGGGTTTTATCTGCTTTGTATAGGTTCAATTGTATGCTTTGAAATTGGTACCATATAAAAGAATCTGAGGTACACCCACCTAGGTCTTGCAGAGCCTAAAGAAGAAGAAGTATAACCTGGTGTCTGAATAGGTATGTTGCAAATGGGAATTAACTACCCCTAGATGTATTTGTTCCTATCACTGGGTTATTAAAAAATTGTTAATTCAGGAGCCAACAAAATGGTGACTCTATTGGGGAGTTGTATTGAATCTATATAATAGACAAACCTTGAGAATCTAAAAGGATTCAATATAGTAGGAAGAATTTTCTATAGCAACAAGGTCATGAAGTGTTTTCCATTTCCTTGTTGAAGATTCATGTCTCCCAGTAATATTTTATCCATTTGTAGCAATAGCTTTGAGGGTTGAGCGTAAATTGCATTGTCACTAAGAGAATTTATCATCAATCAATTCAACTAGGTAATATTTTCAAAGTGTTGTTGTAAAAGTTCAAAGTCAAGAATGAACAAAAGTGTGTGTTCTCTTTTCCAAGTTTGTAAATCTCCAATTGATGATTTGCATTTTTCCATAAACTAAAAGTCTGGTCCAGATTTGACAAGTGACAAATTATGTTTTATTTCTCACAAGTGTGAGTGACAACTCTAAACCTCTATACCAATATCCTAGTTGATTTCATATTGAAGATTTTGAAGGACTTTGGGCCTGTGTGGGCAAATATGAAGCTCTTGACAATAGTTCTTGGATAAGAAGTTATCTATTCTTGATTTAAGTTTTAAGTGTTGTGTGCATTTGATTTTGTAAGAAATTGAATGTTAAAAGGTGACTTGGGATAGTGATTTATTTGTCCTCTTCAAGGAGGTGAAAACTCTACATGGTTTTGATAAATGGTGTGAAGTAGTTGAGATTTACACCGGTGCCAAATTAGTAGATCAATTTTTGGTATCAACACTTAAGGTATTTTACTTTTCATGAGTTTTCCTTTCATGAAAGTCAAGTGTTAGAAATTAGTGCCTCTATTTAGTGACTTTCAGCACTAGGAGAGAGAGGTAGAGTTTTCATTTCAAAATGGAATCAGATCTCAGATCTGAAGTTAGTCTACCAAGTTATGAAAGTGTGGTTGAAAATATTGCTATGTTGAAAAAGGAAATCCACAATAAGATTTTTAGTTTCATAAGGAATACAGTACAAAGTATCTAATGTTTGGGAGATTATCAAGTTTATATAAAGTTCAAATTAGCACTCATGGGGTTGCATTTTTCTTTAAGACCTAAGGAATCTTCATGGCCTATTGTTCTCCTAGATATCTTTATGCCTGATTCAGTTAATTGGCCAGCACATTTGAGATTACAAAATATTTTGCATGTTGAAGATCTTTTCAAGAAATTTGAGAGTGATTAGCAATGAATTCTATACTGAATCCTTTGATAGCAAAAGTGAATGTGTTGAAAGTCAAGATGAATGTAATTGATGTAGGAGCATCTTGGGTGTAAGAGCAATCTTGCACCACCCAAAAATATTTTCTTTTTAGTCTTTTCTATTTTAATAAGGACCAGTAGACAGGGTGGTTACTATTTATGGGAACTTGCTATTTTTTTAAAGTTTGTCATACAAGCTCAAATGTTCTCATTTTATATATGAAGGTTCATTTTAGAGTTATAAGCCTACCATAAAAATCCCATTGCTCCAGCTTAAGTATCAAAGAAGTTATTACAGATTTTTGGTCAAAAAAATTTATAGAAAAATCTTTAGGCTCACCATTAGAGGCCTTAGAGTGCTTGGATGAGGTCCAAAATCTCGATGAAAAGGTGTTGACGTAGTTCCAAGCCTATAGATCAAGCGCTGGCATTTCCAAAAAGTGGTTATAATAGCCAATCGGAGCAATGGTTTGAGAGTTATGGCCTTCCAAAGTTGGGCTACCCGAAATTTCTAAAATAATTGTCAAATATGTATTTGGCTAACTCTATATGTATTGTTAGGGTCTGTCACCCCTGGGTATTAAGTTTTAATGTCTAGAACCTTCCTGGGCAGCATAAAATTGCCTATTTAAGAAAGGCCCAAACATTGTCTAGAACAACTCTAGGTGATAGTTCACAGCTTGTCTTGCAAATTATTATAATGAAGGTGCCCATGTGGGTTAGCATATTATACTTGTGAATTTTGTAATTCCAAATTTGTAGTAGAAATAAGACGTCCATATTTTCTTCTCGCATTTTTTGTTGTTTCTTTGTTTTCTATTATGGTTTATGGTATTAAGGGGAGCATCCTTTATCAAGTGGTATCAGAGCTAGAGTTCCTGAGTGTATGGACAGATCACTGACTATGAGGCAGTTGCACCAGGACCATGGTTTGGGCTGAGCGTGTAGACAAATTGCCGATTGTGAGGTAGTTTGCACTAGGGTTTTAGCAGAAGCACGAAATGTCTCCATGAAGAGAGCATGGTGTAAGAGTCGATAGTGTTACACCTGAGCATTTTAGAACCCTCCAGAGGCAAATGCAAGTGATGCAAGAATAGATTCATAGAGGAATGAATCTTGTCATCGAAGATGATGAAAGTGAGGATGAAAGAGAAGAAGAAGGAAATGCAGACCCAGATGCAGTAAAGGAAGTTCTTAACCTAGAGGGGACGAAGCTTTTTGGGGCCATTTCTAGTATTGGAAAAAGACCTAAGTTTGATATTTCCATATTTTAGGAAAATCTCAACCTAGAGGAATTGATCGACTGGATAAATGAATTGGAAGAGTACTTTGAATGTGAAGATATTAAAGATCTAGATAGGGTCAAGTTTGTAAAGGCCAAACTAAAGGGTCATGCAAAGATCTAGTGGTAAAAGATCCAGTTGGATTGAAATAATAGAGGAAAGGACAAAATCACTAGATGGGATCATATGGTAGCTAAAATAAAGTGACAGTTCATTCCCGTGGATTGTGAGCTTGATCTATTGAAGAAAATGCAAGGGTTGAAGCAAGTGGGAAAATTTGTTCAAGAGTATACTAAAGAGTTCTACCAAGTTCTCATTAGAATCGGCCATGCATAAGTTGATAAGGAGAAAGTTGTTTGTTATCTTAATGGGTTACAACCAAGGATTTAGGATGAGATGAATCTTGTTTGAGTGACTAGTATTGAAGAGGCATATTAGTTTTCCCTAAGGGTTAAGGAGAGACTAAGAAAAAAGTTTGATAACAAGAATAGTGGAAGAGGTCATGGTGGAAGATCTGGTGGACGATCTTATGGAGGTCATAATGATGATTAGAAGAACAAGGATGAGGCTGGAAGTAGCAATCAGAACCAAAGGGGAAACAATTCCAATCATTTCCATGATTAAAACAATAGAGATCAAAGAGGAAGAGGCAAAGGACAAGGATTTGGAAGAGGAGGTTTCTATGGGAAATGTTTTCACTACAGAAAAGAAGGGCATAGAGCATTTGAACGTTCCCAGCACCAAGGAAGGATAGATTGAAGAATAGAAGGCCAGGCTAGAGTTGCACATGTTGATGAAGATGCAAGATCATCACATTCTAAAGATGCTGAAAGGGGAGAAGTCCTAGTTAATAGAAGAGTCCTATTGAGTGGTGAGAATGAACATGATCAAAGAAGGATCTTGTTTCGCACAAGGTGTAGATGTGAAGATAAGTGTTGTGATGTGATTATTGATGGTGGAAGTAGTGACAATTTGCTGTTAGAAATGATGGTCATGAAGTTGAAGCTGAAGAGATAGAAACACCTGTGTCCATACTGTATTGCTTGGGTGCAAGATGACCACAAGGTCATGGTCAATGAACAATGCTTAGTGAAGTTCAAGATTGGAAGCTACCAAGATGAGGTACTATATGATATCATACCTATGGGCATATGTCATATGTTGTTGGGTAGGTTGTGGCAGTTTGACAAGCATGTTGTACATGATGGGCAAGCAAATACCTACACTCTGACCAAGGATGGAGTGAAACATGAGTTGAAGTCATTGAAGAATAAAGAAGAAAAGGTACGTCGTGCTGCTAGAATATGTTTTGTTGATGGAAAAGAGTTTCTCAAAGGTATGAAGCATGAGCATATGTGTTTTGCTATAATTCCAAAAGATAATAAAGAAGAAGTAGAGGAGGTGCCTGCAAAAGTTGCAGATATGTTGGGAGATTTTTTTATATTATATCAGATAATGTACCTAATGGATTACCCCCAATGAGGAAGATTAGTCACTAGATGGATTTGGTTCCAGGAGCCAATTTTCCAAAAAAGGCAGTGCACAAAATGACACCAGCAGAAAGTGAAGAGTTGAACAGACAAGTTCATGAGTTGTTGCAGAAGGGGTTGATTTGAGAGAGTCTGAGTCCATGTGTTGTACCAGTCATATTAGAACTAAAGAAGAATGGAGAATGGAGGATGTGTACAGATTCTCGCATTATCAACAAGGTCACAATCAAGTATAGATTTCCATTGCCAAGGATGGATGATATTATGGACTGTTTGAGTGGAGCTAAGTATTTCACAAAGATAGATTTGAAGAGTGGGCACCATTAGATTCATATCAAAGAAGGTGATGAGTGGAAGACTACTTTCAAGACAAAAGAAGGACTGTACGAGTGGTTAGTCATGCTTTTTGGGGTAGCCAATGCACTGAGCACTTTCATGTGGCTCATGAATGAGGTACTGAAGGAGTTTCTGGGTAGATTTGTCATTGTTTACCTAGATGATATTTTGATCTTTAGTAAGACATTGGAGGAGCATTTGATCCATATTCGCAAAGTGTTTGATAAGTTGAGAGAAGAAAAGTTGCTAATAAACCTGAAGAAGTGTAGTTTTGTAAAGGAGTTGGTGTACCTAGGATTTGTAGTCTCAGCAGAAGGTTTGAAAATGGACTCGGAGAAAGTGAATGATGTCCTTGAATGGCCTACTCCAAGGAGTGCAACAGAGGTAAGATATTTACATGGACTGACTAGTTTTTATAGAAAGTTCATAAGAGGTTTTAGTAGTATTTGTGGACCCTTGACTGAAACAATGAGAGGGTATTGGAAATAATTTAAGTGGACTGTAGGAGCAAATAAGAGTTTTAATCTATTGAAATTGAAAGTTACTGAGCAACCTATTTTAGCACTTGCTAATTTTAACAAGGTGTTTCAAGTAGACTGTGATGCTAGTGGTACTACAATAGGAGCTGTTATGAGCCAAGAAGGTAGACCTATTGCTTATTTTAGTGAGAAGTTGAATGATGCAAAAAGAAAATATCATGTTTATGATTAGGAATTTTATGCTATAGTTCAAGCATTGAAGAAGTGGAGACATTATCTTCTTCCTAAGGAGTTTGTTTTGTATACTGATCATCAAGCTTTGTAATATTTGAATAGTCAAGGAAAATTAAACCAAAGGCATTTGAAGTAGGTTGAGTTTTTGCAGAGTTATACATTTGTTTTGAAACATAGGAGTGGGAAGTCTAATAGAGTTGCAGATGCTCTTAATAGAAGATAACTTTTGCTAGAAAAAATGCAGATAGAGATGGTTGGGTTCAAGGAACTCAGTACTTTGTATCCAGATGATCTTGATTTTGGTGAAGCATGGAAGGCTTGTACAGAACTTATTACACTTGAAAGGACAAAGTGCTTGGATTTCATGATCCAAGATAGTTTATTATTTAAAGGAAGCCAATTGTCCATTCCTATAAGTTCAATGAGAGATAATCTCATCAAGGAGAAGCATAGTGGAGGATTGGTTAGACATTTTGGTAGAGATAAAACCATAGCTTTCGTTGTTGAGAATTATTTATGGCCACAGTTGTAGTAAGATGTGAATAAGTTTGTACAGAGTTGTAGAGTATGTTAGATGGCAAAAGGAGTGAAGCAGAATATAGGGTTATATCAGCCATTACTTGTACGAGAGAAGCCATGGGAGGATGTCAGTATGGATTTTGTTCTTGGATTATTGAGAACACAGTGAGGGCATGATTCTATTTTTGTGGTGGTTGACATGTTTTTAAAGATGGCACATTTTATTCCTTGCAAGAAGACTAGTGATGTTGTTCATGTGGCAGAATTATTTTTTAGAGAAGTGGTGAGACTACATGGTCTACCCAAGAGTATAGTTTCAGATCAAGATACCAAATTTGTTGGGTATTTCTGGCATACATTATGGAAGAAATTGAAGATAGAGTTGAAGTTTAGTTCATTACATCATCCACAAACTGATGGACAAATAGAAATTGTGAATCATAGTTTGGAAAACTTGCTGAGATGTTTGGTTGGAGATAAGCCAAAAGGATGGGATTTGATTTTATCATAGGCATAATTTGAATATAATAGTTCTTTCAATAGAAGTGTTGGTAAATCATCATTCCAGATTGTATATGGGAGTAGTCGTAGAAATGCTTCTAAATTATGGTAGTTGGATAAATAAGAGATAAGTAGTGTTGAAGCAAAAGAATTTGTTGAACATTTGAAGAACATCCATGATGAGGTGAGGAAGCACATAATAAAGATGAATACACAATACAAGGCTAAGGCAAATGTGAAAATGAGGTATAAGGAATTTCAGATTGGAGATGAAGTCATTGTTCATTTGAGAAAGGATCATTTTCTAGTGGGTACATATAATAAGCTAAAGATGAAGAAGTTTAGACCATGCAAGATAGTGAAAAGGCATGATTCTGGAAATGCTTATGAAGTGGAGTTGCCTGCTAAATTGAATATTTCACCAATATTTAATATTTCAAATTTGACAGATTATTATGAAGGGGGTGATGGAGATTAAGTTGCAGAAGCACAGTGGAGTATTCCAGCAGCTAGTTCAACTACAAGGGAGATTGAGGAGATACTAGATAGTCATATTGGAAAAAGTATAAGGAACAAAACTTATGAGGAATACCTGGTCAAATTGAAAGGGAGGCTAGTAGAGGATTCATCATGGCTAGCAAGGGAGGAGGTTAACTATCTTGGTTTTCCTCTAAACACCTAAGACATGACAGAGTCACTTCTCAAATTATCCTGGGTGTCTGATGCAAGAACATCCTGGGTGTAAGAGCAATCTTGCATCACCCAAAAATATTTTATTTTCAGTCTTTTCTATTTTAATAAGGACTAGTAGAAAGGGTAGTTACTATTTATGGGAACTTGCTATTTTTTGTAAGTTTGTTATACGAGCTCAAAATGTTCTCATTTTCTATATGAAGGTTCATTTTAGAGTTATAAGCCTACCATAAAAATCTCATTGCTCCAACTTAAGTATCAGAGAAATTATTGCAAATTTTCAGTGGAAAATTTTTATAGAAAAATCTTCAGGCTCACCATTGGAGGCCTTAGAGTGCTTAGATGAGGTCCAAAAAATCAATGAAAAGGCATTATCATCAATCCAAGCCTGTAGATCAAGAGCTGGCATTTTTGAAAAGTAGTTATAATAGCCAACCGCAGCAACGATTCGAGAGTTATGGCCTTCCGAAGTTGGGCTACTTGAAATTTCTAAAATAATTATCAAAGATGTATTTGGCCAACTCTATATGTATTTTAGGGTTTGTCAGCCCTAGGTATTAAGTTTTAATGTCTAGAACCTTCCTAGGTGGCATAAAATTGCCTAATTAAGAAAAGCCTGAATACTGTCTAGAACAACTCTGGGTGATAGTTCATAGCTTGTCTTGCAAATTATTATAATGAAGGTGCCAATGCAGGTTAGCATATTATACTCGTGAATTCTGTAATTCTACATTTGCAGTGCAAATGAGAAGTCCATATTTTGTTCTCACATTTGTTGTTGTTTCTTTGTTTTCTATTATGGTTTATGGTATAAAGGGGAGCACCCTTCATCAATAATGAATCCATAGATAATGATAATTTGTCTTTTGAGTGTGAAGAGAAGGATTCTAGATATAGTGAATCAGATGATTTCAGTTAGCATGGGGAAGATGGATATATAATAGAAAATGAATCATGTGATAGTGTGTATGAGAGTGAAAAAATGTATAAAAATAGTAGAAGTAATTCTTATTATGATGAAAATGAGTGTAGTGAGGCTTCTATTTTTTAAGGTTTTGCTACTAATTTTTCTGTTGTTGTAATTTCTTCATGTCATCCAGATAATAATCACATCCAAGAGGAGAAGATTTGTGATGAAGTCTTTTTGAATCCTGATGAAATTTCAGCTTTGTTAGCTTGTGATTTAGAAAGGTGTATAAGTGTTTCTAAGGATGCTCATATTTTCCCTTATGATGTTTCTTCATTTAATGAAGTCACTTTCCCAAAGTTTGATGAGGAAAGAGATATAGAATCATAACCATCTTTTTCAAGCTTTGCAGGTGTATATGACAATACCTTAAATCTCTATGCACATGACAACTTGTTAGATGTGGGGGATGTTATTGAAGGGAGATTTCATATTGATTCAAATTCTTCTCATGTTGACGATGCTGCAATAAGTTTTGATGCTTCATATGATGAAGAGGATAATAGTGGAAGTTGTAAATTTGATTATGAGTTTTCTTTATATGTTGATAAATCTTATGATGATAATTTTATTGAGTTCAAAGTTTACTCTAACAAGCTTTTAGATGAAGATTATGGTTATGATCAACATAGTTTATGTCAGCACTTTCATAAGAGCTTTTCAAACTTGGTGAGTAATTAGTTGTTTGAGTGTGAAGGAGTTTCAACAAATGACAAATCTGAATAGATGAGTATCGAGACTACAAGAACAGAGAAATAAGATTTTATGTACTCCTCACACTCAGTTACACAAGGTAAGTTCCAATCTCTTGACATGTGCAACTTTGTGAACAAAGTGGAATACGAAGCCTTTGTGTTTCCTGTTGATAGCATGCATCATTCATATGTAGATGAAGGTTTTTAGTTTGATCCCAATTTCTATGAGCGTGCTAACCCCTGCTTTCATAATTAGCATTATGTTAAGGATGTTCCTAGTTTGCACTATAAACATGAGGAAGATTATTTGGTTTTGCCAATTGAGCTAATTGAAAATTTTGATGTGTTTGGTGAAACAATTGAGAATGACACTTACAACTTAACTCAAGAGTGTCTAATGAAAATCAGGTATGTGATAGAGGTAAAAAAAATTGTTGAGGTTTTGGTGGCTCGGTACCATTGCTTGTACAATTAGAGTGGGTAGCCTATTTTCAATAAAGTTTTTCGAGAGAATTTTGTTGGAGTGGTCTACTTAACCCAAAAATTTGGAATCCTTTCCATACCTACAAGGGACATGCATCCCGAGACAAAGCCATTGTTGGCTTGGTTTTTCACATTTTAAAATTTTTACAAAATTATAGTTAAAAATCCAATTATCATATTGCAATTAGGGATTATGTGTCTTTTATTTGGTTTTGCCCTAGAAAAATCGATAATTTATGTTACCCTAGTGCCGTGTGTACCCAAGGTCCCAAAAAATGGGTTTGGATTTGTTCATATTTTTAAAATATGCATGGGAAGTTGTTAAAAAGCCCTAAATAATTTTGAAAAAACCCTTTATTATATGGCTTTTGCATTTTTATTTTATTTTTTTCATGAAAATTTGTTAACCTAGTGCATTTTTCCTTGTAACCCTAGGTTTTTCTTGGATGAATTCATGCAATGTTCTTTTCAAAACTCTTAACCCATGGAAAGTTTATTGTATTCACCGTCGATCTAGTAAAGGTCGATGATTGGCATATCCCAACATTCTAAAGTTGTGTGAAGTTTGAATAAAGTGGGGATACAACATTGTAACACCTATCCCTACAAGCCCCCTTTTCCTTGGTTTTAAAGCAATGTAGATCATGCAAGTTCCTAATCATTGATCGAATGAAGATCGACACTTGGCACATTCCCTCATTTTGGAAGTGCTTGAACTTTAGATAAAGTGGGCATGCAACAAGCTACCACATGGAACTTGTGGGTCCATGTTTATTTGTGGGCTACAAAAAAAAAAATGTTAGATCAAGGTCTAAGTGGCATGATTCCATTGGTTGTATATGTTGACTCTAATAAAGAATTGTGATTTTCTTAATGGCATCGATCAAACAAAGATCAACGCATATTGCTTCCCCAGATTCTAAAGATGTACAAAGTTCAACTAATGTGTGTAAGCGAGAAGCTACCATGTGGATGAAGTGGGACTGGATTCAATATGTGGGTCACAAAAGGAAATAGTCAGAGAAAGTGGCAGATTGGTGTCTTTAGGTTGGTTGAAGGTGCTGACTAGGACAGAAGAAGGTAATTTTTGAAAAACCCTTTGATCTTGTTTGATTGATGGTTGTTGCTTCCCTATATTTTGAAAGTGCTCAAAGTTTAACTAAAGTGGGGAATCGAGGTGATGACACGTGGACTTGGTGGTGCCAACTGTTTTGTGAGTTTCTAGATGCTGCTAAGTTGGATTAGTGGACTCGATGTTTTTGAAGTAAACATAGTCATAGCTTGAGTCATTTAAGATCACCAATCAAATCATGATCGATAATTGTCATTTCTCCAGATTTTGAAGATGATCAAACTTTAGCTAAAGTGAGTAAGTGACATGTTGACATGTGTATTAGTAGGCCTAGAGTAAAGAAGACAATGAAAATTAAGTTTTATAGTTATTGCAAGGTCACAAGTGATTAAAGGTAACCTAGGGTTATGGTTGTGAAGTGGGAAAAACATGTAATCACATTTTTGCAAGGGTTAATAGTTGAGTTAAAGATTCATCATAGCTTTGCATGGCAATCAAAATAGTTAAGATCTTGAGCGACGAGGTTGCAAAGTATGTGGTGATTAGTCAAAAAGGTTCAGTGCACTATTGCATAGTTAAGGTAAACCTTATATCCGGTGGTCCTGAGGAAGTGACAAGGTAAAGATAAGGCCATCATTATTTCGTAATTGGAAAAGATTTTAAGTCTTGAACTACAGTGAAGGTGTGAAATAGTTAGTTGGATAGGCATCACTTGGTCACAAGGTTAGTAAATCAAAGTGATAGATAGTTGTGAGGTTACAATAATGGCTTGAATGAAGAGAATGTAGTTTTGCAAGCCTATGCGGTCAATGAAGAAATAAGGTTGAGAGGTGGCAAATGAAAGAAATTGCATCATCATAGACATAACATCACAGTTAGGTTTCAAGGTCACGAAGTTGCTAGAAGGTGACAAGGTGATGAGTCCAGCCTATCAAATGATGATACGTGGCTCTCGCTGGGTGGTCAGCTAGAGATTTGACTGAGGTGGCAAAAAATACTAGTTTTATTTGCTTAGACCATGGAGCAGGAGAAAAATAGTGCCAAGAGTGATGGATATTGATGCTTAAACTGCATAACTATGATGGTGATCCAATTTTCAGGGTGAATTTGTGTGTAACAAATTTGATTTTCTTTCTAAGAAGGTTTTCCATCATTTTGATGAGATATTTTTGCAAGTTTGTTGTGCCAATAATGATGAAATTTGATTTTTGGTTGAGGAAAAAAGAGATAAGTTCTACAACAACAGGTGGGAAAGTTTCAAGTGGACACATGGAAGTATCAGATCTGATCTAGGAATTCTTCTTGTCTATTTATTCTCTTCTCTCACTTTCTAGTGTTGGTTTCTAATTTATTGGATATTTTACATATTGTGATACCATAGGGATGGTTCCAATTTGGAAGGTTTTCTATTGCTACAATTCCATCATTCTTTAACATTCTCTCTTGTATGAACGATGGTAATAATGTTAATATAGGCAATTCTAGTCTATTCAATGATTTTATGAGTTATTTACATGCATCTTAAGCATATTGTTTCAAAGAAATGATTACACAGAACAACAACTTCTTAGTTTCATTCTGATTCTCATCTCCTATCTCTATTATTTGCAATGTTTTGTGGTTTAAGAGCAAAGAACTTAAACCCATTTGCAATCCCTTAAAGTTGTATGTCTTATATGTTTTGTTGTTATAACAAAGAGTCAAGTAAATGCTTGATATATTTGATAGGGTTGCTAGTTACATGAGAAGGATATTTCATGAGTATGAGGTCTTTATGAATGTTGATATTTGATTCACAAAGTGATAGGATAGATATGATATCTTGATATATGGAATATGTCACTGGTATCATGGATGTATGTGTGTGATTTATGGAACTGCCCAATAGATAAGGCACTGATTAACTACAGGATCAACATGTTCTTGTTGTTGGATATTTGGGTTTTGTTGATATCAAACATTAATCAATTATCCATTTCCCTTTCCATTTAAGAGTTGAAAGGATTCCCTCACTCAACTTATGGATTTCATAGGATTTGCGATTTTCTACTGCATGCCTTTGTCATTGCATAAGTATAGGAGAAATAAGGGTTTTATTTACTTTGTCTATATTCAGTTGTATGCTTTGAAATTGGTACCACGTAAAAGAATTTGAGGTACACCTGCTTAGGTCTTATAGAGCCTAAAGAAGGAGTATAGCCTTATAGTTGGCTCTGGTATTTGAATAGGTATGTTGCAGATGGGAATTAGTGGCCCCTTGATGTATTTGTTCCTATCACTTGGTTATTAAAAAATTGTTATTTTAGGAGCCAAAAAAAATCACTGATGACATACATATTTACTAGTTTGAGTTTAATTGCTAAGCATGTCGGTCAATTTAGTCAATCATTTAATATTGCAAATCTGACATAATAATTTATAATTATATATATATATATATATATGTATATATGTATATATGTATGTATGTATGTATGTATGTATGTATGTATGTATTATAATCTAATATATACACATCTAAAAAAAAATGATGTTTAAATATATATTTATTTTCAATATAGATTTGATCCTGAATGAACTAAATCATTAACACTCCTTCTTAGTTCAAAAGGACAAAGATACAAAATGAACATTAAAACTCACTCAACAAGAAAAATATTTGATCAGAAGATCTTCTAAATATATAATAACATGAGGGCATTTGACCTATTAGAATATTAGCATGTAATATTCATCAAATACACTTTGATTCTATATGGATCAATTAGAGCATTAGCCTATTAGAATATCAATTTAATGGTATTCACCAAGTACTATGAGTAATGACCTATTAGAACATCAACTGAATGATGTTCACCAAGTACTCAATGTGGTAATGGCTTATCAGAATATCAGTGTAGTATATTCACCAAGTACCAAAACAATATATCTATACATACAACTTGTAGATAGTTAATTTAATGATATCTAACACCTAGTTGTTGATTTATAAGATAAGGCCTTTTCATGATTTATTTCAACATTTACACAAAATGTATACCATGATACAAGTTATTGTTGGGTCATCACCTTTCAATAACTTCTCCAAGTACAAGTGAAAAATCATTTGAAAGTCATCATTTCCTAATGATAGACATAGGTTTCATAAATTCATAACATTTATACTATGTAAAGTACAATAATAAATTATTATGAGATATTTTCTCAAAATTTATAATCATACCAAGTTCCTTATGAAAATGTTCCACCTTTGTCTTAGCAAGTGGTTTGGTAAGAGTGTCAACAATTTGATTCTCTATACTGATATATCTCAACTCAATCACATTCTTCTCAACCATGTCTCAAATATAGTGATACAGTATCTCAATGTGTTTTGATATGTTATGGAACACTGGATTTAGGCAGATTTTGATGCAGTTCTAGTTATCACAATAGATAATAGTAGGTGGTAAAGGCTTCCCAAATAATCCAACTAGGAGCTTCCTTAACCATACGTATTGTTGTGGTCCCATAGATATAGCTATGTATTTGGCTTCTATGGAACTCTGAGCTACTGATGATTTTTTTTCTACTGAACCATGATATCATTGTTGATCCCAAGGTAAAACAACATCCTGATGTACTCTTTCAATCAATAGAATTCCCTGCCCAGTTAGAGTCTATGAATCCACTCAGATTCAATTCAATATTAGTGTATCTTAGATCATATTCAACTGTACCACAAAGATACCTAAGAATGTGTTTTGTTACTACTAAATGAACTTGTTTCGGTTCACACATGAATTGACTACGAGTATTTACTATATAAGAAATGTTGGACCTCGT
Source organism: Cupressus sempervirens (assembly GCA_028749045.1). Taxonomy (NCBI): domain Eukaryota; kingdom Viridiplantae; phylum Streptophyta; class Pinopsida; order Cupressales; family Cupressaceae; genus Cupressus; species Cupressus sempervirens. The sequence goes on from CM053783.1 coordinate 750,237,167, forward strand.
ATTTACCAAATACATTAGAGATCTAATGATTTGTTGATAGAGTGTAGGATCAACATTCTCAGGATATTCAATTGCCTCTTTTAGTTTGAGTATATTTGTTTCCATAGGGGTCTTCATTGGCATGCTATCCATCATGCCAAATCCTTTGAGTATGTCTAGTACATACTTCCCTTGATTTAAGAAGATCTCATTGTCATGTTGCCATACTTCTAGTCCCAAGAAGTAGTGTAGTAGTCCCAAATCCTTCATGTCAAATTTGGATGCAAGATCTTGTTTACATTTGTCAATCAGGTGATATTCTCTTGTAAGCAAAAGGTCATCAACATATAAAACCAATGTTTGATGGTAGAAATACTCTTATCACATGCCTTAAATTGATTTCACATGTCATCCTAGGTATAATACATCCCACTGGAGGATGTTGGAACCAATTAGCTACATTATCAACTAAAGTCTTTACGAACACTCTTACTGCTACATCTTCATGTTGAGGAAAAATAATGCTACATTTTGCAAAGAAAGTAGGGATGCTCTCATTAGTGAAGACTTTCCCACTACCATTAAATTTGGGGAAGTTCTTTTGAGAAGCCCTTGGTAAGTCATTGTTACCAATAAGCCATAGGGGACCGATAGCATTACCCCAAGGCACAACCATTGAAGTGGGAAGAATTACTAGTATTGGCTGGAAGGTGATGACATTTGGGGCTATTACTCCATGTAAGGTGAGAGAGTTACACAATGATGGGATTTGAGTGTGAAATATAGGAGGGGAAGAGGAATGTCTGCATCTCCAAGAAATGGGATGGAGTGGCAAAAAAGGGCTCCATGGATGCCTTGTAACACTAGATCCCATGAGTAGGTTCTCTCTCTTCTCAAAGGATCTTCTAATATTGGAAAATTAGATTTCTTTAGTTCTTCAAAAACTAGGTCAATTTTTCCTTTACCATGAACACTTCTAGTATACTTGGGATCTAAGGTGAACTAATTATATTCACAATGGGTGTGCTTGTCTTAATCTTTTTTGCTGCAACATACCCTCCCAATACTCAACATTGGCTTCTTCTCTTTCTATTGCAAAGTTGACTCTTTGATACGGTTCATCAAGGAGTTTTTGATTTCTCTAGGCAAGCATATTCAGTTGGTTTATTATATCTTCTTGTTCATCTTGTAGGTCAAGGTTGGGCTGAATTATTGGGATTTGACTGTCATGAGGGAATGCCATTTTTCCTCATGGACTAATAGGCATGACTTAATGAATTGAGTGCTAGCAAGGGTGCGATCCTAAATTATTCCAATAAAGCCACAAACACAATTACTGAAGAAACTTAGATAGTAAGGAACATGTACAAGATTTTACCTTTTGATATGGGGAATGATGTGAACCAGAGATTCTAAAAAAGTTCCCCATTAGAGTCACCAAAAACTATTGTTTAACAATTTTTCTTCCTTAGTTTCTTGGTTTGTACCTTGACTCTTAATGTGCCTAATAGTGATGGAGAATATAACATTTAACAAAAGAATGGGTCAATGTGGTAATCTATCAGAAACCCCTGAATTGAAAGGTACATCTCCCTTATGCTGAAAATATTTGCAATGAATTTTCTTTAAGTTTTGGTGTATTCTCTTAACCAAAGAGTAGAAGAGGTAGAACTAGATTGCTTAATACTTTAAACAATCTAGGCAATTTTCAAATCAAACACCTAATATGCAATCTATTCTATCTCGGATGCAAGATTGAAACAATGCAAGACTATTTACCACAAGATGAGGGGAAAAAGAGTGATTAGTTTGGTAATGCTCATATTGCTAAACTGATTGAGATTTGACAATACCCAGATTGTCTCCTTTTCAGCTACTTCATTAATCAAATCTCAAACTTCTCATACAATCAATGAAATGCACATGAACTAATATGCACAACATAGGGGAATAAAGTCATACTTGTAATGAATAAAGTAAAGCTTACAATCCACTTAAATGAAAGAAACAAAACCAAGTTTATTTGCAATCTTTTAGTTTTAATTTACATCACATTCATCCCAAGTACCATATAGAAACTAAATGGACAAAAAAATTAAAATGTAGAGTCAAAGTCACACACAATAGATTCAACAACAAGGGTTTTCACACAAAGTAATTTTTTGATCTTATTAATTTCTCAAAAAGTTACATATATAGGCCTCTTCAAAATGGTCAATTACATTCAATGATTATATTGCAGAGAATATCTAAATAGAGGATGCTAAAAATAGAACTTGACTTGGTCATTTTCTGTTATAGAGTCTAAGCATATGGAGAAAATGCCAAAAATGGCTACAATAGAGAATTTGAGAAAGAAGAGAAGGTGACACTTGTCTTAGAGAATGTCAGAGCATCAAACTTTATTTGGGGTCATAGCCTTAGCTCTATATGCTTTCATTGCATCAATTACATTGTTCAATTATTAACACCTAGAATCATGATGTTATTAGCTCAAATCATCCAGTAATTATGCATCTCTGTCAACTCTTCCCCTCTAGTGATCTTTAACCAAAGCTTCTCCGATGCATGCCTTAAGATGGAATCTTCCATTGAAAGCTCTTGTATCTTTGACACTTGCAAGTTGGCTAGATTAGTAGCTTCATCAACAAATTCTAGGAATTTGGCCTTCATTCACTTGATGTCCACCAATTGGTCATTACTGGTCACATATGATTCCATATGTAGCACCTTTAAATATTCAAAAATCTTTCTCATGACCTTCTACACTAGATTATACACATCCTTAAGCTCATTTTCAGATCTTACAGAGCTTTCCACTGTGAAATCCAATGATTTCTTCCAATGGAGAAATGGCTCTTGACCTATTTAGAGAATTTTGTGGGTCATGGCCATGTTAATCTTCATATCAATTACCTCTTGCAACAAGGCCAATTTTTCTATCAAGTTCTCCAATGCCTTGTGCATATGATGAATAGACACTACTTCCCTCAACTTATTAGTATCTAATAATAAGTTTCCAAGGTTCTCAATGAGAGGGGGACCTTGGGCCTTCATTTGATCAATCCATGAGTGGGCAATTTGATCGAATTGCCTCTCTTGTTGTAGCTTCAAAAGAAAGTTCTTGTTTTCTTTTGCACTTGGGTCAAATGTACTTGTAGAGGTGCTTCCTAGTGTAGCTTTGACATAGTCCATTTGTTCCTTATTTGAGGTCTTGAGTACCTCTCTCTTTGCCCTTAACTCTTCTAGTCTATCCTCTATCTTTTCATCGGTTGATTTCCATTTATTAACCATGGAATCATGCATGATAATACCAATGTTGACCATCCTAATCTTAAAATCATTGGTAGTGAGCTCATGAAACTTGCCTTTTTTATGAGGTTCTACTATCTCCATTAGCATATGACCAGTAGAAGGATCAATAGCCAATGGTACCATAGACTTCTACTTCTTCCTCTTCTTTGATTGTGGCTAAGAAGACATTACATGCGTGATGAGGTCTTTGGATGTGAAGGCTTCCTCATACCTTCACTTTTTTTGTTCAATGGTCTCTTCCAACCATGACTCACTTGAAAGGATATTGATCATTGACTAAATGTCTATGGGATCGAAGAGCTTCCCTACCATTGGGGTGTTTCCTTGCTATGAGTGGTAGTGGAGAAAGCAACCACTTTAGTAACTGAGAGGGCAAAGGTATCACCCTTTTGAGATGTATCTTGTTCTTGACCATCCATGGAATTGTTGTCACCATCAAGGTTGATGACTTGCATAGGGGAGGAAGGCTTGGATACTAACTTCTCCTTCTCCTTTTCTTTGTTCTTTTCCTTATCCCCAACCCTTCTTGTGTTTGGCAAAGATCCTCCTCCATAAGTTGGGGCAATCTAGAAATTCTTCCTTGGTGGTTGATCTCCACCTCCACTAATGGACTGAGGTAGATCCATTGATGTTGAGGTAGTAGTAGTGGTGGAGGTAGTTGTAGTTGACTGAGCAGCTCTGAAAGTTACTCCACTAGTAGAGCATGTACTTCCCATTCTTTTCTTTCTTGCTTTGGTCCATTCTACCCATTTATCTATCTTTTTGATGATCCCATACATTAAGACCTTCATTGTGTTGACAATAGGACCTTCAAGCAGAGTTGACACAATGGTAGTCTTCTTGATTTGCTCATAGGATGAGGGATGCATGTAGGATCCATCATTTTCAAGGTTAGAAACATTTGTTCAGAGTCATTATACATTTTAGTTTCACCAATATCTCTCCTTAGTATGGTATTCATCATGACATCTAGCCTACTAGTGTTCAATGTCTAGAATGTGTTTGTGAGCATATCCCAGTTTCAAATAATCTCCCAAAAAGTTTATTGGGTCATAATAAGACCTAAATACTTCATAATCAACCCATTTAATTTTTCTTTCAAAATTTTTAACTAGATTCTAGGCATTAGATCTAGAAGCATAGGAGTAAGCTCTGACCACTATTGGGAAGGAAATCTTGACTATTTTCTTTACATTGGAACACAATGTGTTCACTTCTAGTATTTTTTGACATAATTCAACAAGAACAACCTTGTCCTTGAGATACTTTGGGAGCCTTTTGGGAAACCCATCAAAAACATCAATCCACATGTAAGAGAAGGTTGGGAATTGGATGAAAGAGAACCCGAACTTGCCAATAGCCAAAATACCTCAGGTGAAATTTTTTTCTTGGGGAAGCCTTGTAATTCTTGACATAATCTCATTATGAAGGGATCATTGGCTTTCACATAATCTTTGAAGCTCTTTTGGAGATGAAGGTGGGGGTAGAACTCATACATCCTTGTATTCTCATCATAGCCTTCGATACTGGGAAGACCCGACTAGAGGTGATTTGTAGCTAGGGCATATATCAAATACAAAGACATATAGAATTGCCTCAATGCCTTAGCTAAATTTAAAAAGAAGGAAATATCATCACATATAATTTTAGCCCAATCGATCTACGGTCCTTCGACACATATTACGTGCACCAAGAAGAAGTGATGCTCAATGAAGTCTAGGATTTCTTCCTTTTCTTTCAATCTTAGCAATAGTGCCAAGATGTCAATGATTTCTCTTTTTAAATTGAATCCAAAAAGAGTCTTTGACATTTTACTCTTTTTGGAGTAAGGTGTTTTGAACCAGGTTCTCTACATATCCTCTCTTCTCAAAGTCTTCTTTTCATTGAACATAGATATAGAGGATGAGAAGTTAATGTAATAGTATTCTTCCTTCACTGGCATACCAAATGCATATTACATCAAGGCCTTAGTTATCAAGAGAAGAATAGACTAATAAGGCAACAAGATTTTCTTTATTTTTGGATTATATCTCTCGATACATTCTCTCACTTGTTTTGGTGCTTGCACAACCATGGGGAATTCAATGGTTTCTACCAATCCACTTTTCTTCAGCTTCTAGGTTGTTGGGTGAATGGGCTAAGAATTAAGCCTTCTATGATGATTGCCTAAGTCATAAAATTTGAATGAAGTATCCATGAGATCTTTCAATTCACTTTCCAAGCCAATTAGTTGATCATATCTTGCTTGTCTAATTGCCATTTACTTATAATCTCATTGAGGGGACAACTACTCGATAAATAACTGTTAAAACAATAAGGAAGGAAGTTTGAGATAAATTCGATCAAATAGATGCAAAAATCCAAATGTTGGCACCACATGAATGAAATTAAATGCAATCAATGGTTGTAATGGTAGGATTTGTAATAAATTTGATAGTTAATAGCTATTTAAAACATTCCACTTCTACCCATATAAGGATTCACAATTTTGAGAACTGTATTACTCATTTAAATTCATATAGTGGCAAGAATAGCCACTTACCAAACCAAGGGATTTTGATTTAGTGGGAAGTTCCTTATTTACTTTAGAATCTAGAGCAAGGATTTACACAATAATTCTTTATATGCAGAGGAGAAAGCATAGACCTATCTTTCTGTAAGCTTGCCTTCCCTTTGATTTAGAATTGTAATGTGGGCAATAATCCTTTGATACATTGGGAACTTCATTTAATTATTCTCTACATAGAGCACTTGAAAACTTGGTTTCCTTTATGTCAGTTGCACACCTTTATGACTGATTTCACCAGAATCATCTTTCTGGCATCTTTTTAGAATATTCTCATATTATACTTGCATAAATCTTTATTTTTCTAGTCTTCTAGAGAGGTAGCCTTTTACATTTTTGAAGGATGGAAAAACACTTTTGAGACCATCTCTTTCTAGAGGAAGAACCACTTTGAAACATTTTTCTTTGTTTTGGCTAGTTACCTTATGTATCCTCAAGATAAAATCTCGACCGTGGATTCACCATCTTAGTGATGCATATCAAAGGCTAGGATTTATTTCCTTTCAAAATTTTGCCTAGGTCCCACTTAATACATAAAATCTTTGAATGGAGCATGGGCCTTCTTAGCTTTAGAAACAAAATAGGAAGTGTTCATTTCCAGCGGATGAGAACTGAAAATATGTGACCCTATTTCTTTGTATAGAAATGGATTATGACCTCAAAACTTTGATTTGAGATTTTCTTAGCTCTGGCTTTCACTTTCCTTGATCTTTTCATAATAATTTGAGTGGGTGTACATCTACAAATGCTATCATAACTCTATTCTTCAAATTCTTGCTCGATGAAGTTTGTCAAAGGTGAATAACTAGTAGAATGATTTAGAATCTAAAGGAAACAAGTATTCTAGAGTAAGATAAGAATCACAAAAACAAGTAATACTCTCTTCTCATCAGGCAGATTCTCAAACAACATCCCAACAATACTTAGATCACCTAAGACCTTAATGCATTGGAATGAAAAGAATTCTGTATGGAGGTATAAGGGGAAGTCGAGCAAGGGAAACCTAGAAAAGACACAAAGTGATAGTCATGGAAGCTTGATGAGAAGAGAGCCACCTATGGGCTATCTAGACAAGCAACTAGACAAAATTGTAATGAATGCCATCAAACTAGAAACTCAAAAGGGATAAATTGAAAGTCTAGCAACACCATGTTAAATCCTAGTGTCAAATATGTGTGGATGTTATAGGTGGTGATTTACTATTAAAGTTTACATTCTACAAGTGTGTTATATTTAAGACAAGTGTACTACTAGTTGATGTTACTGAAAATATACTATAGAGACTAAGCTAATGAATGATGAGATTTGAATTTGTTTAAGTGTTTTTTTGTTCAATTAGTGCATCTGGACCTTGGATAATTGATTCACCCCCCTCTTAGTTATTCTAAATATTCTAACAATAAATGTACCATCTTAAAAAGGACACACTTTCCTTTTAAGACATTTTAGCACCCTTTCCATAATGCATTTTTCAGACCATGGATGAACCTGTGCTTGATGTCTTCTTTTCCCATCTTCTTCCATTTTCTCTCTTATTTTTTCTAGTAACTACATGCTCTTTCTATGGCTCTCTTAACCTAATCTTTGGGACTAGGTCAACTTAGGTTGACCAATTTTGGATAAGCTCAACCTAGTCTAGGACTAGGTTGACCAGGTTGACGTAGTCCCCAATAATTTTGAGTTTGGGGCTTGAATGACCTCGAGGGTTTAATTAGTTTAACTACACTCTCTAGCAATCTTGTATTATTTCTTAATCTCATATTGATTTTGACAATTGAGTGTCTATACACTTTAGTCATCTATAAGTTATTTACCTAGTTCATGCTGAACAAGTAATACTTGTCGAGCATAACATGTCAGACAATGTATGCTGAGTCACTCAAGTGCCAAGCAATAGTATGTGTTGAGTGAATCAAGTGCCAAGTAACTAGTAAGTGCCAAGTAACTCAAGTGTTGAGTAGATAGTATGTGTTGAGTTATATAGATGTCGAGTGATCAATGGATCCTGAATCGTTTAGAGGTTGAGTTACAACATTGAAGTGTTGACAATTACCTAATGAAGATATGAAATTGTTGTTATTTATGGAAACACATGATGTACAAGGTTGTAGAAAACCTCATAAATAAAGATACTTAGCTTTTGGTACCCAAAAAATTCTCTAAGTATGAAATTGGTTTACAACAGTGTATTGTTTTGTATGTAAAATGTTACTGACGTCATATTATGACTAGCAAAGTTAGATAGAGATAGTATACATGTTGATGATGATGTATACAACCTTAGACATCAATACAGATTGTACAAAAAATACATATTCACATTTTACCAATGAAACAAAACAACAAAATTAAAGGTAAAGGAATTATTTTGTTTACAAAATAATTACTTGACCAATTAGGGCTGACATCTTAGATGTTTACTCTAAGTTGGAAATGTATATTATGGTCTTAACTGACCTAGTAGCAATATGTGAAAAGGCATGACATTTATGCAAAGGAAATCTTGTGAATTCATGTGTGTATTTAGTGTGCAATTCTATTGTGATAAGCGAAATGCGAACTTCTTGTGAAGTAATATATGTGATGTTTTTGAGAACCTGATCTTTTGATTTGAGATTGAGCTGAGGTTAGAGATTAGTCAAGAAGTTACAACACCTATATACTTGAGGACTAATTACTTGTTTGGACAGTGAGCTTTTCTTGTAATTGGAAGTGCATGTTTGGGTAGTGGGTTCATCTTGCATCTATTGTACTACAACTCCTAATAGGGTTCGAATCTCCTAATAGGGATTCAAAGTCTTTTAACAGGGACTCTCTATATTGAATTTTCTCATTGACTCCTAACACGGTCCATCCTCTAACAAGGAACATATATATTAGTATATTATCTAATGGGTATCATCCCCACTGGCCAGGGTTTCCCTAGTTAACAAAATATGGTGTTATGAGTTCTCTTTATGCATGGTTATTATTTCTATTCAACATTACTTTTTTACTTTCTTATGCATGGTACAAAGTAATTAATAATATCTAGTTGGTGAAAAAAGTTTTTAGAATATTGATTCACCCCCCCTTCCCCCCAATATTCCCTATTTCTAACAATCAGTATTAGAGCATAGTTACTTAGAAGAGGCTTAACAACTTGAGTAAGATCCCTATGGATATGGAACAGTTGATGAAGAACCTTGAAGAGGCACTTGATCAAATTGATCTCCTTACTGAAGAAAGAGATAAGTTGAAGTATAGATAAGAAGAATCCAAAGTATATATTGGACAATTGAAGGACAAGATTGAACATCTCAAATCCAAGCCTAAATCTACTGAATCTAAAAACAATGATGATGATTATTCAAAACTAGAGATAGAGTACAAGATATTGAAGCATGAATTGAAGATTACCAATCTAAAGTTAACCTTGAAGAGTGATCCTAGAAAAAATTAATATGATTTGAAGACTGAAAATACAGATCTTAGAGTGAGTCTGGTGAAAAATACATATGAATTTGCAACATTGAAAGATCACAAAGAACTTCATAAGTACAACACTATTGTGAAAGGTGAATTAACTCAATGCAAGCGACAACTTGAAAATATTTATTCTAGCAGAGAAAATCTTGATGATTCTATGTCAATACAAAGACCTACCTATGATAAGATTGGTCTTGGTTATCTATTTAACATGATTGCAAAGAAACCTGAAAATAGATCAGATTTGAAAAGAAAAGAAAATCTAATGATAAGATCGAATCTAGTCAATCTTCTGATAAACCTAAAGAAGTTGTACAAGAAAAGGAAGCTAAGAAATTAGATGAACCAAAGCAAGTGGAATCTCCTAAAGAAACTAGGTATGAATTTAGAGGTAAGTGTTTTTCATGTAATGTAATAGGTCATATGAAAAGAGATTTTACAAATAAGTCATTTAATCATGTTACAAATTTTTATCGTCATAATTGTCATGGTATGGGTCATAAAGAAATTGATTGTAGGAAACCTAAATATGATAATGATAGAAGGAATAATAAAATGTCTGGAAATACTAATCCTATAGATAGAAGAAGATCTAATGAGAGAACATCGAGATAGGGAAGACCTTATGAAGAAAGAAGGCAGATCGTGTGTTATAAGTGTAATAACTTTGGACACATAGCCTAGAATTGTCATGCACTTGTTGATCAATAGAATCCTAGAAGAACCCTAGTACGTCAGTTATGCAACAACTTTAAACATACAACAAAGTATTGTAGAATGGACAAAAACTTCAGAGATAGAAGGAACAATGGAAGAAACTTTGGAAATAGAAGGAATGATGGAAGAAATATTGGAAATGATAGAAGGAATCATGAGAATAACTTTGGAACTAAGAAAGATAATGAGGACCAAAGAAATGTAGTCAGTGAACTTTGAGAAGAACTCAATGAGGCATTCATAAAAGGATTAGACACTTTAGAAGAGAAGTTAGAAGATGGTGAGATAGGAAGATCGAAGTCAGTGATCAAGCTTGATTCAACTAAGTTGAATTAAGCTTGTTCTTAGCACCAAAATTTGAAACTTCATTTAGAGATCGAACCATGGGTAGTGAAGTTGGGAAAAGGTGTATTGAGATAATTTTAGATTGTAGTTAAGCTCACTTGCAATTTGGATCTTATCAAAACTTGTTATGAAAGAATTAAGAATTATTGTTATAACAAATAAAGTTAATTATATAGTAGAAGATGGAAATTATGTTTTTATAGAGAATTTTGTGGAGTGAAGATTCTTGGAGCATTGCCATGATGGAAGGAAGCTATGATAAACCTTGGATAGAATTTGAAGATCGAACAAAGATTTCAAGCATGTATTTGATTTTAGAATGTGATAGATAACTTTTTCATGTTTGTAAAGTACACAATTAATGAAAGTTTGAATTGAATGAATAAAATGGATTATAGACTTGATTACAACTTCATTGCGATTACATCAAAAGCATAGAGCACTCAAAAGCGACTTGACAAGGCAAGTTTGAACTAAACCCTATTTTTAGAAAGAGGTATTTTGTCATTTCTCCATAGAATTTCTTTGATAAAGTTTATATTTGATAAAATCATGGATATGTCAGTAGTTCATAATGTTGAGAATGAGGAGAGACCAAAATTAAAGGTTATTTCCATGAAACTTGTAGAGTGGAACCCTAATTCAGCATTATCTATTACTCTAAAATACGTAGTGTATTTGGAAGACGTAGGAAGTTATCTTAATAACAAGTTTGAAACTATTAGCAGTGAGTATATGAACAAAGATATGGAAATTGTCTTTAACCATGATATGAAAATAAATTCCAAATTTTAACATTTGAAAGAACTAGACCTATTCAAATATCACTTCTACCGAGAATTGGATAGTTAAGAATGGACTTAGATCATACTAAGTAAAATTCATGATGGAAAATTGTGGATGGAAGACAATTTATTTGACATTTCAGTCGACCTTATTCATGAGGTAACTAGTCTTAGCAAACAAGGCGATGTACGTATAGGTGAGAAACTTGTTAAGAAGAAGGTTGAAAGCTACACTAAGATAATTTATAATGGGAAAGCCATGGTGATCAACACCATTAAACAAGATGATGTAAGATTCTTGAGCAAAATTATTACCTATTCTATTTTTGCAAGTTCTAAGATTGATGAATTATCAGTAGGATTCATCTATGTAGCTTATACGATTTGTTTTGAGAAAGAACAAGTTAACCTAAGTGAAATTTTGAGAATGCAACTTCTTGAAAACTTAGAGAAAATCAAGAGGACCAAGAATGGTGTGTTTAGATTTCAATCATTGATCAATCATATATTCTTTCATGTACTTAAGAGATTTCCATACTTATCAGTCATTGAGATTATGAGTAGTGAGAGATGTACCATGGAGAGGATTACAGATGCATGCAAAAGACATCTAGAAGACAAAATCTTGGATAATGGAAATTTGATCATGAAAACATTTCAGAATGGGATGAAACAAAGATTCATAATGTATTGTCCCCTTCCCTTCTAGAACATTTATTTGTTTAACTTTTTGTTCCTTAGTTTTATAATATTTCTCTTATATCCCTTTCATTATTTGGTATTCGATACATACATACATACATACGTACATATATATACATACATACATACACACACACACACACACACACACACACACACACACACACACACACACACACACATGTACATATATATATATATGTACATACATATATATACATACATACATACATACGTACGTACATACATACGTACGTATGTATGTATGTATGTATGTATGTAGATATATATGTATGTATGTATGTATGTATGTATTTTAAGGAGTCACGTCCTTTCATAGTAATAATTATATTATTTTAATAAAAATATAATTATATTAATAATAATATAAGATTACTTATAAAATATTATTATTTTAATATTATAATAAATATGTTTATAATATAATATAATATATAATTATATGATTATAATATAATATAATAGTACTTATAAATATAATATAAATATATTATATGATAATATAATATAGTATTACTTATAAATATTATTTTAATATAATATTACTTATAAATATTATTATTTTAATTATTAGTATTACTTTATATATAATACGTATTTAAATTATATGTCAAAATGGGGACATCACACATAATTATACGTATAATTGTAGAAAGATTCAAAAATGATATATGTGTTATGGTTGATACAAATTTAACTCATATTCAAGCGATAGAACCTTAGGAAACATTCCTTGATCCTTTAGGTTATGAATTAAGTGATGATGTGGCAATTGGATATATTGATCTATTGTTGGACTCCAAGAAGGACCAAGCTGAGTATAAATTTGGGACATATGAAGAGATTACGCAATCAACTCATCAAGCATCCTTAGAGAAATTATCTCACAAGAAGATTGAGACAATAATGAAGAAATCTCTAACTGAGGCCGGTATGACAAAAAGTAAGTCATAGGTAGTTAGATAGACAATGAAAAAAGGAATAATGTATGTGCAACCATTATCAATTGGGAAACCATCTAGTGTGTTTATTACAAAAACTTCTTTAGAACAAAGCATTCAATATGCTGCAGCATTAGCTGAACAACCATGTGAGTCAAAGAGAAAATCTAAAAGATTAGTAGAAGTTGTGCCTACCAACACTAAAAGAGTCAAGCAACAGGCTACTAGACCACAAAAAAGATAGAAGTCATTGTTGACAATTGTAGAATCCAACAAAGAAGAAGAACGAGAAGTAAAACAAGCAGAAAAAGTTATTGTTTCTAAATAGACAATAGGAAAAGCGAGGCAACCTTGGAAGTTGAAGATTGAGAAGATAAACTCAGCCATTGCAAATGAAAGGAACTTTGTTTAGATGAATTTTTTTAATGATTTATATAATGATATTGAGAAAGATCAGATTGATATCTCTACTGTGAGATATATGATTGCTAGCAATCTAAAACTTAAGGATATTGAAGGTACATTAAATCAAAAAGTCTATGAGAGAGGATATGGAACTTTAGAAGTCTATGTTAAGGACTATATGCAAAATAGATGATGTGGAAGAAGTTAAGAAATGTTGAATAGGATGGCACCCTACTTGAGGAATAAGGTGAGACCATTTCTATTTATGGTGGGTGAGAAAGATACAATAAGGAATGGAACAACTGCAACTATTAGTCAAATGATGACAGAGTCAAAGGTAATGCCTACACCAACACCTAAAACTTTGATAGTGTTTGAAAGTAGTGACACTATGTAGATTGACCATACCAATGTTACTATCAACATTGATGACACAAACCCTTTTGAAAGTTTTAATTAGCTTGAATCTCAAGCCGAAGACATTCAAGATCAATTGGAACAAATTGAAGAAGAAAAGAGGCTATTAGAGGTAAAAAAGAAAAAAATTGAATAAGCCAAGCATGGTATTTATGCAAAGGACATCTTGCGAATTCATGTGTGTATTTAGTGTGCAATTGTATTGTGATAAGTGATATGTGAACTTCTTGTGAAGCGATATATGCAAAGTTTTTGAGAGCTTGATCTTGTGATTTGAGATTGAGCTGAGGTCAAAGATCAGTCAAGAAAGAAGTTACAACACCTATATACCTGAGGACTAATTACTTTTTTGGCAGTGAACTCTTCTTGTAATTGGAAGTGCATGTTTGGGTAGTGGACTCATCTTGCATCTACTATACTACAACTAGGGTTGGAATATCCTAATAGGAATTCAAAGTCTCCTAATAGGGACTCTCTATACTAAATTCACTCATTGAATCCTAATAGGGTCCATCCTCTAACAAGGAACATATATATCAATATATTATCTAGCAGGTATCATCCCCACTAAGGTTTTCCCTTGTCTAGGGTTTTCCTTGTTAACAAAATATGGTGTTATGTGTTCTCTTTATGCATGATTATTATTTCTATTCAACATTACTTGTTTACTTTCATATGCATGGTACACAGTAATTAATAATATCTAGTTGGTGACAAAAGTTTGTAGAATACTAATTCACCTCCCTCTCAATATTCCCTATTTCTAACATGAAGTTATAGTTGATGTTGAGCATTAGGAACTTCAGATGCCGAGTTATACAATTTTGACATAGTTGTTTATAGTGACACAAACTTCTATGAAAACTATTTTGGAGCTAACTCAAAGATTGTTTTACAATCTTAGATGATAAGAATAAATCTTTATTGTGAATCCTTATGTAATAAATGCATCCAATCAAAAAAAGGAAAGGTTTAAGTGGCTAGATGGGTGAATTATAATTATTGAATCATACCTAACCCTAAGTCACCTAGGTCTTCTTAAGGAGGCTAAACCCTAAACATTTTATGTGTGTGGAAGGAGAAAATAGAGAATGTTTGAATGCACAAAAAAAGCTTTCATGGTGACTAAGGAGTTGTGAATTGAGATACATAGCATAATTAGTTAGGGGAGAATAAAGGAAAGGAATTAGAAGACAACAGAGATACATCTAATCAGAAAGGATCAAGTACACATTAGTAAAGAGGTGATTTTTCATCAAGCAACACCGTGCTAACTAAAGGATCATTGTTGAGACATTCTAGTAGGTGAATCAGTTAAATCTCTTAATAGAGTAGTCCTAACAGGCTGTTGTAAATCCTTTAACAAGGTGCTTAATTCATTGTAAGTTGAAGTCCTTTAATTAGGCATACTTCTAATTGGATGTAGAAATCCTTTAACAATGTAAGACTTAACAATCTTTGTAAGCGTTTAACAAGGTAGACCTTTCACAAGGTAGATCATGTCTCATGATAAAAAATATTGTAACCTTCATTAAATACAATTTATTAGTGTAGTAGTGAAGATTTCTAGGTGTCATCCCCACCCTAGTTTTACCTTCTCTGAGGAGGTTTTATGGGTAATTGAATATCTTGTGTCATACATGTGTTGAATGTTTTACTTTCATACTATGTATGTATATTCTTAATTTGTTGTTTCAGTTTATATCCATAGATTGTGAGATGGATGTGTGGTGAATGATTGTGATGTTGAAAGTTTTTAAGAGTTGATTCACACAGCCCCCCCTCTCTCTTAGGGTTTAATTTCCCTATTGTATTTCCAACATTATGTTCCTACCTAAAAAATTTTATATAAAGAGAATTGAAGGCTTCATTTTTATAAAAAGATATCTCATTCATAATTCATATCTCAATCTTCCACAAGAGTGAAATTTCTACCTTTTGCATTCAAGGAGTTCAAGTATTTTCAAATATTTAAGCAAGGATATTTCTATCTAGCATTGAAGGATCCTTTATTGGCATTTCCTCTTCAAGATCTAGCTTATTATTGCCCATCAAGGAGGAGATATATAGTGATGTATTCATCATTTTCTATATTGATGCATACTTACATCCATGGAACCATGATGGAATTATGGTAGATCCATTGCAAATTGTGGAGATATCCCCTATACCTAATTCAAGATCTATAATACACTATAAATGAAATCCTTATTGATAAGGGTTTTAAGAAAGGTGAATCCTAATATTTATGTTATTTTTAGTCATTTACATGTACATTTCTCATTTGGGGCCAATTCCTTAACATAGGGCTTAACCAAGGCAAGACCTCATCCAAACCAACAACAAAAATGCTTCATCTTCTGTGTGTGGGAGTAGGATAGTAGGATTTCACATTTAAATCTAGAAATAACTCCTCAAAATATTTCTAAAGAAGTTAGTTTGATTTTTTTATAGTCTTGTTGAACTACATCAACTTTGTAGAAAGGTGTCCTTCTTCAAGGTTGACCTAGTCATTTTTTTCCTTCTTACTGAATTATTTATAGGTTTTTTTTCCTTTTATCAATTCATTCAAGAATCCATAGTTGGATAATCATAAACTAGCTTAGATCTATGACTTTTAAAGTTAAAATACATCTTCCTCTATATATTTCAAGGGAAGTCTAATATTTTGTTTCCTTTCATATCTTTATCTTAGATTTGTATCTTAATTGGGCTGATTATATACATATAGTATCTAGATTTACTTTATTTAAGCATTTGGTTCAATTTTACATACACATTATCCTATAAAGGGCTAAAGAGTGTATTTCCTTGTATTGTATTCCCCTTTATAATTAAAATTTGTTATCAACACCCTTCTTCCTTTGGGCTATAGCTAATCTAATTTGGATTAAAAGTGGATTCATATTTGGAAATTTCCCTCTTTCTCTCACATACATATTTGAATGCCATAGTGGCTTGGAAGAGTGAAGACCTAAAATCCTATTAAAGTGTCTCCCCTTTCCCCCTAAACACTTCTTGTCAGTTAATTCTTCATATGTTTCTTTAATAATAATTTAGTAACTCATTTTACTTTGTGACTTTCACATTCTTTATTATTATTTATATTATATTAGGTACCTATTAGATTGGAAACTTGTTCATATATCATAATTTTGACATCTTCATACTCATCCTTTGTAATTTCATATTCATGCTTTCAAATTGATAATGGTTATGTTTAGAATCTTATCCTTTCTTGTGGAGCTAATTGACATCATTGAAAATTCTTCATCAATATCCCCCTTTGTCATTCATGGAAATATGTCTTCTTTTTTGGCTCACCTCCTTTCTTTATCTCTCCTCCTTTGACATCAACGAAAAAGTGATAACCATCAATCTTCTATTTGAAAACTAGTTATCAAATGCACCCCCTATGAAAGTTCTCTTGTACTCCCCCTAAGAAGAATTATTCAAGGCTACCACATTCTCTAATTCTTCCCTTAATGGCATTTTTCTTTGAAGCTTCCTCTTTGACATCAATTTAATCAACATTCTATCTTTTTAACATGATTTTAAAGATGTCAACTATCTCACTCTTTTCTCCAAGGGAATAATGAATCTCTCATAAGTATCTCCCCTTGAGCTCATTCTTCTCCTTACAATCAAGAAGGTTTATGAATTGCAAGTTGCACTTGTATTGGCTTCTTCATCATCTTGAGTTGTACTCTTTCTCTATACTTTTTTAGTTCTTCTATTATGATGATTTTGCCTCAAATTCCATAAGAATTCATTCTCATCTTTGTCTTTGCCAAGTTTCCTTTGCCATATAAAGATAGGTTCATTTTGTTTATAATTTCTCTTGTATCCTTTATGTGATTCCATGAACCCATATATATAGTGTTGCACTAAGTTCCCATTATGATTTCGTCTTCTCCATCCATGAAGGTTTTCATTTTTTGTTTTGGATTCGCTTGTTTTGTGAGAAAAATACTTGCATGAGTGACAATATCCATAGAAGTTAGGTTGAGGGACATATGTTTATATCCTTTCTTTATATGATCTTCTTTACATTTCATGGATGAATCTACCATACTTTTTCCTTCCTCTACAAAATCTTTAAATGTATAATTTTGGTTTTTTAACTCTCCTTCATGACCTAATCCTATCTTGCTTGTAGATGGTCTTTGACTATTAATGATATCTATTAGGATTTCATAAATCTTTTCAAATTTGAGATTTTTATGCTATTTGACATTTTTTTTCTCTAAATCACTTTTCAATATGATGTCATCTTCCTCTAATTTGGCATAATCCACTTTTTTTTTTTTACATTTAACTACCTCATTGTGTCATGCTGAAATAATTTTGAATCTTCTAATTGTTATTTAAATTTTTCAATTTCTTTATTTGATTCCTTTTGGGCTTCATATTATTATTGATTTTTTTAAATTTTAAATTTTTTTTTCTTTTTGTTTTGCATTCCTCTTCTTAAGCTTTCCATTTTGTGTGTGTGTGTGCATAATGAAGTTCTTCCATGATATCAAAATCCTCTTCCTCATTATAGGCCTCTTCTTCATCTTCTGTATATGTAGTAGATCCTTCTTTGAGTTTTTCATCATCTACTAGGATTTATTTTGTATCCAATTCATTATTTTCTTCTGTCATTTTTTTCCCTTCATTCACAATATCATTTTCTATTTCCATATGTATTCCAAGTGCCACCACCTCATTGCAAATTTTAGCTTTCATATTATCATTTGTATTTGATTCTATAATATCAATACAATAATCACTATATATAGAGTCATCTTATTTTTCAAATAATTCACCATCAATCACTTCATCTCTAGGAGTTGGTGCATTAAAATTTGTATTGTTCTTTGAGTTTCCTTTTCTCTTATTTTATTTC
Organism: Cupressus sempervirens; assembly: GCA_028749045.1. Taxonomy (NCBI): domain Eukaryota; kingdom Viridiplantae; phylum Streptophyta; class Pinopsida; order Cupressales; family Cupressaceae; genus Cupressus; species Cupressus sempervirens. The sequence continues at coordinate 750,255,719 of CM053783.1, forward strand.
CTTTTTCCCATGTGTGATAACTAGATATATCTTTAAGTGGTTAAGATTTATAGAAGGAATATGATTTGATACTAATTGAAGAGTGCACATTTATACTTGGGGAGGGTGGAGGGGGGGTGAATCAATAATAATAACAAATTTTATAAATTAAAACTTTAATCCAAGCAATGACTTCAAATAATGAAATAAACAATTATGCACATGAACACAATGACACAATGTTTATGTGGAGACCCAATATGGGAGATACCCGTGGAAAAATAATTTCTTTACATATACAATTTATCTTTTACAATGTTTTGTAGGCTCCAACCTACTAGAGGATCTAACACCTATGTTTATGAGCACCGACTTATCAGAAGCTCCAACTCTCACACTTCATAGGTGCCAATCTACTAGAAGCACCAACCCCCACTTCTTGCCTTCATGACCACCAACCCACTACACACAAATTATCTTTCTACCTAGATGATGTTACTATATTCAAATTATGATGGACAAAAAATTCATTTTCTTCACTCTAATATTTATAATACATTGATTTGTTTGACTTTATTTCATTCTTCTACATTGCTTAGATCTATTTCTCTACACTTCATACTACACTTTATAATTTCTCATACACTTCTTATTTTCTATTTGTATTCTTCTCAATGTCTGATTCTTACACTTCATTTTTCATACACTTGTCACCTTCTTATTTATTCATCTTCATATCTCTTTTACAAATAATATGTTTACATACTTATATCTTAAAACTAAGAGGAGTGTCCTTTCATTTATGAAAAAGGTACAAATTTTCTAAAATACTATTCATTTTAATCATCCTTTTATTTAATGGGTTTAATCATTAATATGTAAAACCTTATTGAATTTATTCAAATTAATCATCCATATTAGTTGGAAACTTACAATTGGAATAATTATTTTTTTATCATTGATGTCAAATCTACTGATAAGACATTTTGCTATCTAATCTAAATGTCATATCTATTTTGATTGATGAAGAGGATTTCAAAAGATAGTCATAACAATATCACTTAGAGGAAAGGTTGAGTTATGAAAAGAAAGTTGCAATGGACATTTGATTAGTTAAACTTTGATAAGACAAAGTGATTGTTCATATCATAGATATAAAGCTTAACTGAAAAATAGAGTAAAAGATTAAGGTATTGAAAGTGATGCCAGTGTCAACTAAGTTCTAGTGCAAGCTGAGAAAATTTAGTGTTGACTGAGCATCAATATAGACCAAGCAAGTTAGTTGATGACAAGAAAAGAGTCTTACATTGACTGAGTGATTAAGTGATGAACAAGCATAAGAACTTAGTGATTGTTGAGTAACAATATTTTGAATATATTTGAGGAATCATGATTTCCAACTAGATCAATTAATTTCATAGGATATGGAAACCATGTTGAAGATAATATTGATGAGTTAGATCATTTAATTCAAGGTAAGGATTAGGTATAATACCTATGATCAAATTAAAAGGATGAGAACTTTCTAGATAAGAAGGAAGATGAACAAATACAATCAACCTGATGAATAAGATCGTAAACCCTAAGATCTATAGCGATCATGGAAAATGGAAAAGCAAGAATTACCAATTTAAGGAGGTATAGAGTTAAAAGAAATATAGTGAGTGAGAAGTAAGAGAAAGGAATTACTTATGTAGATGTTATTGAAGTTGATAAGTGAATATGAGAAAAAGGCTTAAGTTTGAAAGGAGAAGATTTAATACTTGAAGAGTTGCCAAGAATATCAATAATATAGAGGACAATGGGGAACTTATTAGTGAATCAACACATGAACCAAACAACAATCTAAACTTGCAAAAGTGAGTTTTAATCATATAGATCAAACACTACTATTTTCTTTCTGATAATTTGGTGTAGGAGCACCCAAAATAAATCAATATAAAACCTCAGATCCAAGTATAAAACCTTAGAAAGATTATTCTAATAGGTATCTAGACCAAAACTATATGACCTAGTTCCAGGATTGGCACTGTTATAAGCCCTTGGTCAACTATGGTTAAAGATGGTCAAAAGGCCTAGAATCTTAGGATTTAGGATTATTTCATGTTTTATCATGTTTAGGACCTATTTGGATCATTTTAAATTTTTATAACTTTTTCTTATAAAGCACAAAAAGTGCAAAACATGCAAAAATGCTTAAAAAGTTGTTAAGCAACTTTTAAGCAAATTTTGTAACTCAAAACAAAAAACTTCCCCAAAGGCCATAAATTTTTTGAAATGTTGTTATGATCATTGGAAGGCCTATAATAATCCCTTTTAGGTTGGTGATAGGTAGAGAAGAAAGAGCGAAGAAAAGATAATGTAATTTCAATTTCAAATCAATAAAACACCTTGCTTTTACTATAAACAACATGTTGTTCTGCATTGTACAAATTTGTATGGATTCTTCCAAATTTTGAGACCTACATATTTTTTTAGGTGGATGAAGCAACTTTCCAATGCTTCTAGTTTGAAGTCTCCATCTATTCCCTAACTCAAGATACTTACATTTTTGTGTAAGTAGGTCCAGATTTCTTGCTAACTTGGGGTTTTGAAGCATTTTCAAGCATATAGGAGGATTTCACAATGGGAATTTAAAGGAATCTAGTAAAATCCTAGTATTGAATATGTAATTTAAGATTCAATTAGTTTTAATTTTGTACTTGCAGTAATCTTTGAGAAATGTGATGCCTTAAACATGCATTTCCCATGTGCATGCTAGGAAAGGGATGCAACATCTTCCACAACTCCAACCAGACTTCGCATCAAGGCTTGAAATCAAGTTTGTGACTTGTCTAGGATTTTCATCACATATTACCATCATTTTTTTGTAGGATGGAGTCCTAGAACATGTACTTCCTTTGTAAATGGAGGCCTAATTACCCTAGTTGACTAAGCAAGAAAGTGAACAAAAGCCCATTGTTTGTGTCAGCAAATCTTGGTGCCTTAGTATGTTTTAAGAGTCTGAAAAGGGTGTCCAAAACTGAATTTTTTTCCTTGGGTTGTGGAGATATTTCCTTTAAAATCTATTTTTTTTATTATCAAAAAGGACTACTAGCCTTTATGGATGGCTTAACAAAGCAACTATGTGGAAAAACTTACATAGTTTGGTTTTAACCATTTTTTTATGTTATTGGTCACCTAAATAGACCATTACCATGTTTTGGAGTCTTCCTTGGTCATTTGAAGAAGTTTAAGGTTGTTTTCCCAAAATTGGTCATTTTGTGCATTGTGAGCAACTTGTGATAAGTTGTCTTGTTCATAGAGTTCCCTAGTGATTAGGGTTTTCCTTGTTTGGGTGTAGGGTTGTGTTAACTTGGTATCATCCTTGAAGAAATTTTTATTGATACTTGCACATTTGATCATCTTTACCAAGTGATTTGGTTGAAAGACTTTAGTGAAGAGGGTTTTTGGACTAGTTGATCACTTTGTGATTGATCCCACTAGGCTCCATTGCATCAAGTAGTATTAGAGCCATGAATCTTACTAAAGAAGAAGAAGAAATACCTACCAGGGTAAAAAATGTTGAACTAGAAAAAATAGTAAGGGAGCAAAGAGAAACCAATGTTTCTCTTGCAAAGAGGTTGAAGGAAGTCGAAGGCAAGTTGGACAAACAAAGAGGCACACAGTTTAAAGAAGATCAAAATGTTAGATTGTGGTGACTGATTAGGAAAGTACTGTACATACTTCATAAATAGTGGGGTTCCCAAAAATTTTTTTTGGGCAGTAGCCGACATGGTAGTCGACATATTATGGCCGACATATGGCCGACATGTTATAACCCTAAAGTGGTTTAATACTTGTATAAAAGGGCTTAGGGTTGGTTATTTTTCATAATGTTGTGATACAAAATTTGTTCTTGCGGCGGTATTGAGCTGTAAGGGATTACAGATTGCAATCAGGTTGTAATCACTGGATTGTAATAAGATCGGACTTGCTGTTTGGTGGACGTAGCCCAGGGATTAGGTGAACCACGTTAAATCTTGGTGCCTTGTGTTCATTTCTGTGTGTTCTATTATTTTTTGTTATTGGTTATATTTGCATATAGTTTTTATTTCTGTCCGTGGTTTATCCTAACAAGTGGTATCAGAGCTAGTTGTCTTTCAGTTATCCTCTGCAGGAAAGTCTCACGGTTAAGTGGGAGTCTCACAGTTGAGTGGGAGCGATGGCAGATGAGGGTAAGTTGAGGGTTGACAGGTTTAATGGGCAGAACTTCAAGTTATGGAAGATGCAAATGGAAGACTATTTATATCAGAAGGATTTATGGAAGCCGTTGGAAGGAAAAGCCAAGAATCAGGGAACTATGTTAGAGGCTGAATGGGATCTTTTGGACATAAAGGCACTCGAAAGCATTCGGTTATGCTTGGCACCATCGGTGGCATTTAATATTAGAAAAGCAAAGATGACAGAAGATTTGATGAAAATCCTAGCGACATTGTATGAAAAGCCCTCCGCTTCAAATAAGGTATTTCTCATGAAGCGTTTATTTAATATGAAAATGGCAGAAGGTGGATCTGTTGCAGATCATTTAAATGAGTTTAATACTATTACTGGTCAATTATCTTCTGTGGGTATCAATTTTGATGAAGAAATTAGGGCTCTCTTGATTTTGTGTTCTTTGCCTAAAAGCTGGAATGGCTTGGTAATGGCGGTGAGTAATTCTGTTCCTGGATCTAGTACCCTAAAATATGATGATGTGATCGGTGTTATTTTAAGTGAGGAAACTCGTAGAAAATCCTTAGGTGGATCTACATCAGGAAGTGCTTTAAATGCACAAAGAAGGGGCAAAACGACTGAAAGAGGAAGTAACTCTGGAAATCATGGGAAATCAAGAGGAAAGTCAAAGGGGAGGAGGTCTCAATCGAGAGGACCAAATGATTGCTGGTACTGTGGGAAACTAGGGCACAAAAAGAAAGATTGCTAGAATCAAAAGAAAAATGAAGGAGATAAATCAGATGGAGACAAGGAGGCAAATGTGGTAAGTAACAAATCTGAAGAGGATGCTTTGCTTCTATCTTTAGAGAGTGTTGATGATTCATGGGTTTTAGATTCTGGTGCTTCATTTCATGCTACACCTCATAGAGGTTATTTCATTGATTATGTCCAAGGGGATTTTGGGCTTGTTTATTTGGGGGATAATGAACCCTTTCAGATTTTTGAAAAGGGAAAAATTAAGATTAAGTTGTAGAATGGGAATCATTGGCTACTACATGAGGTAAGACATGTTCCAAAACTAAGTAGAAATTTAATTTCAGCAGGGCAACTCGGTGATGAGGGTTGTGTAGTTACTTTTAATGGTAAAAATTGGAAGGTTTCAAGAGGTTCCCTTGTAGTAGAAAAAGGTGTGAAAGTAGGCACCTTATATCTTTGTACAGGTCATATTGTTCCTTCTACTTTGATTGTTTCAGAGAAAAATGAATATTCAGGAACAATTAATGTAGTTGAGCAGGGAGAACAAATAGCTGCTGTAGATTTTGATACAGCGCTGTGGCACAATAGACTTGGGCACATGAGTGAGAAAGGTATGAAAGTACTTCATTCAAGGACAGTTTTACCAGGTCTAAAATGTGTGAATATGGATTTCTGTGAAAGTTGTGTGTATGGAAAACAAAAGAGAGTGAGTTTTGTAAAGATAGGGAAGGAAAACAAAAAGGAGAAATTAGAGCTTGTGCATACAGATGTATGGGGACTAGCCTAGGTATCTTCCCTTGGTGGCTCTCATTATTATGTTACATTTATTGATGACGCAACTAGAAAAGTATGGGTTTATTTCCTTAGACAGAAATCTGATGTATTTCAAACTTTTAAGAAATGAAAATGCTTGGTTGAAAATGAGTCTGGTAAGAAATTAAAATGTCTCATATCTGATAATGGTGGTGAGTATTGCAGTCATGAATTTGAAGATTATTGCTCCACTAATGGTATTCGTAGACAAAAAACTGTTCCAAGGACTCCACAGGAAAATGGAGTGGCTGAACGCATGAACAGGACTATAATGGAGCGTGCAAGGAGCAAGAGGTTGCATGCTGGGTTGCCCTTACACATGTGGGTAGAGGCTATCAATACTATAGTATATTTGATTAATAGAGGTCCCTCTACTCCTTTGGGCTATGGTATTCCAGAGGAAGTATGTACTGGTAAGAAGGTGAGTTATTCTTTTCTCAGGACCTTCGGTTGTGAAGCCTTTGCTCATATAGACTCTAAAAATAGAACCAAGCTAGAAGCTAAATCAAAGAAATGTGTCTTTGTTGGATATGGCATTAATGAATTTGGTTATAGGCTTTGGGATTTTGAAAATCTTAAAATTATTAGAAGTTGGGATGTCATATTCAATGAGAAAGTGTTGTACAAAGATCTGTTGCAGCAACATGAGAAGAAAGAAGATGATTATGTAGTGTTGGATGATACTCCAAAAGCTGATGTTCCAGCCATTCCTCATGATGTGCAACAACTGCAACAACAAATACCACACACACCAGTGAATGTTAGATGCTCAACAAGGCAAATTAGACCTCCACAAAGGTTTTCTCCCTCTTTGTATTCTATTTTACTTACTGATGCTGGTGAACCTGAAAGTTATGATGAAGCTGTGCAGGTGGATACTAAGATTCAGTGGGAGTCTGCAATGAAAGATGAAATGGACTCTTTGCTAAAAAATAAGACATGGGATTTGTGCAAGTTGCTTGTAGGTAAAAAGGCTTTACAGAATAAATGGGTTTACAGGTTGAAAGAAGAGGAAGGAGGTTAGAAAATATTTAAGGCCAGGTTAGTTGTAAAAGGATTTGCACAGAAAAAGGGAATTGATTTTGATGAGATATTTTCTCCTGTTGTTAAAATGACTTCTATTCGTACTGTTTTAAGTCTTGTGGCTACTGAAGATTTTCATTTAGAGTAGATGGATGTTAAAACAGCCTTTCTTCATGGTGATTTGGATGAAGAAATATATATGGCTCAGCCACAGGGTTTTGAGGTCAAAGGTAAGGAGAACTTAGTGTGCAAATTGAAGAAAAGTTTATATGGCTTGAAGCAAGCACCTCAGAAATGGTATCTGAAATTTGACAGTTTTATGCATGAGCATGGATATAATAGGTGTCATTCAGATTACTATGTTTATTTTAAGAGGTTGGATGATGATAGCTACATTATTTTATGTTTATATGTTGATGATATGCTTGTAGCTGGGTCTAACATGGATCATATTAAGGGGCTGAAACGCCAATTAGCACATGCATTTGCTATGAAGGATTTGGGGGCAGCAAAACAAATCCTTGGTATGAAGATTTGCAGAGATAGGAAGAACAAAACATTGACGCTATCTCAAGCTAATTATGTTGAGAAGGTGTTGCAATGTTTCTCTATGGAGAATGCTAAAGCTGTCAGCACACCTTTACCTGGTCATTTGAAATTGACTAAGGAGATGTGTCCCAAGACATAGGAAGAGGAGGATAAGATGTCCAAGGTACCCTATGCTTCAGCTGTAGGAAGTTTGATGTATGCTATGGTATGCACTAGGCAAAATATTGCACATGCAGTGGGAGTCGATAGCAGGTATATGAGTCATCCAGGATTTGAGCATTGGAATGCTGTCAAGTGGATTCTCAGATATTTGAGAGGAACATCCAATAAGTGTTTACACTTTGGGGGCTCTACTACTGATTTACAGGGCTATGTTGACTCAGATTTGGCTGGGGATATTGATACCAGGAAGAGTACTACAGGTTATGTCTTTACTGTTGGTGGGGCAGCCGTGAGCTGGGTTTCTAGGTTACAGAAGATTAATGCTCTCTCCACTATAGAGGCAGAGTATGTTGCTGCTACAGAGGCAGCCAAAGAGATGATATGGCTTCAGTTCTTCTTGGAAGAATTGGGACATCCTCAGAAGGATAATTATTTGTTCACAGATAGTTAGAGTGCCATTCATCTTGCTAAGAATTTAGCTCTGCATTCTAAGACCAAACACATACAGTTGCGGTACCATTTCATTCGATCAGTTTTGGAGGATGGAAAATTAAAGCTAGAGAAGATACATACCAATGAAAATCCAGTAGATATGTTGAAAAAGGTTGTAACAAGGGAGAAGCTGAACTCCTCTTCAGCTTCGGTTGGTCTTTTAGACTAAACATGAATAAAAGAACAGTAGAGTCCAGGATGGTTTGATCCAGTGGGAGCCCAATGTGGTAGTGGTATTGCTACAGGATCAGTCTCCAAGTGGGAGATTGTTGTTTAGTGTGGAGCTTGATCAGTCCCCAAGTGGTGGGAGATTGTTAGATTGTGGTGACTGATCAGGAAAGTACTGTACATACTTCATAAATAGTGGGGTTCCCAAAATTTTTTTTTGGGCAGTAGCCGACATGGTAGCCGACATATGGCCGACATGTTAGAACCCTAAAGCAGTTTAATACTTGTATAAAAGGGCTTAGGGTTGGGTATTTTTCATAATGTTGTGATACAAAATTGGTTCTTGCGGCGGTATTGAGCTGTAAGGGATTATGGATTGTAATCAAGTTGTAATCACTAGATTGTAATAAGATCGAACTTGCTGTTTGGTGGACGTAGCCCAGGGATTGGGTGAACCACGTTAAATCTTGGTGCCTTGTGTTCATTTCTGTGTGTTCTATTATTTTCTGTTATTGGTTATATTTGCATATAGTTTTTATTTCTGTCCATGGTTTATCCTAACACAAAATACAGAGGTTGAAGATCTTGATGAAGATGATGAAGTTCCTACTAAGCAAAGGGCTCTCTTGAATGTTCTCAAATTTATGGAGAAAAGAACCATGAAGGGGAAGTTGGAATTCCCAACTTTCAACGGAAAATTGAATTTTGACATAACATTGGATTAGATAGAAGCCCTAACTAGTTTCTTTGAGTCTGAAGACATCCTAGAGAAGTAGGGGTTAAAGATGGAAAAGTCCAAGTTGAAGGGAGTAGCCCTAACTTGGTGGAACTTCATCTAGATAGAGAGGGTGAAGAAAGGAAGAAACATGATTTCTTCTGTGGATAGAATGGTGGTACTAGTGAGGGAAGCATAACCTACTATTATAAAGGGCTTGCAAACATGATTGTTTATAATCCTATAGGGGTGACCCCACCCCATTCGCTAATGATGTGCCTGAATAATATGGTGTACAACTCCATAGGAGGAAATAAAGTCTAAAACAAAAGAATCTAGATGTAATTCCTATACATAGGAGTTCTCAAAATCTTGTATGAAGACCAACACAATAGAGGATGAGGAAGAAAAAATGGCAAGGTAAATGAATGGCCTTAAGTTACCCATCCAAGAAGAACTCAACCTTCACACCCCTAGTTCTATGAAAGAGTGCTATCAGTTAGCACTCAAGGTGGAATAAAAATGGAAGAGGAGGCATGATCACAATAAAGGCAAGGAGAATAATAAAAACTTCAAACCCAAGAGTAATTCTTGAAACAAGGGGCATAATAGTAGAAACAAGGCTACTAATTAGAATAAAGATTAGGGAGGATAAAGCTCTAAGGGAAACTATAGAGGAGGAAAGTCTTTTAGAGTTAGAGGAAGAGGCAATGGCCCTCTTACATGCTACAATTGTAATCAAGTAGGAAACCATGCAGGAAAGTGCCCTGAAAGGAGAAACAATAATCAAGGGGAAAGAAATTTGATTATAGAGAACTTGAACCTAAGAAAGGAGCATGTCTAATGATGAGGCAAGCATTTTTGTAGATCCCTCACACCCAAGAAAGAATCTCTTCAAGACAAGGATCAAGTGCCAAGGTAAGGTATGCAATTTTTTGATTGATTTAGGTTCTATTGAAAATCTAGTTTCCTTTGAAATGGTAAAATATCTTAAACTACCTAAGAAACCTCAATCCTTTCCATATTATATCTCTTGGTTAACAAAGGGTTAACAAACCTTAGTGAAAAAACAAGCATGGATAGACTTTTCCCTAGCAAATTTCAAGGATAAGGTACTTTGTGATGTTGTAGAAATGGATGCATCTCATATACTTCTAGGAATAACTTGAAAATATTATGTTGATGCCATCCACCATTGCAAGAATAATACCTATTCTATAACTAAGAATGGTGTAACCTTCACCATGAAGCCCATGCTTTATCCTAAAGTAGAACCTACTGTTGTAACCATAGGGGAGAAAGAAATGATTAAAGCCTTGAAGGAACCTAATACCCAAGGTTTTATTTTGGTCTTGAAACCAAAGGAAAACATAAGTTCTAGGGACAAGGATACTATCCTTGAAGAAATACAAAATCTACTGCAAAAGTATAGTCAAGTTACTATTACTGATCTACCCAAAAGCCTACCTCCCATTAGAGATATCAATCACCAAATTGACTTGATACTTGGCTCTTCCCTACCTTACAAGGCACCCTATAAAATGACACCAACTCAACATGTTGAAATTGCCAAGTAGGTGAATGATTTGTTGGAAAAAGGTCTAATACAAATGAGTTTACGCCCTTGTCTTGTTCCATCTATCCTTGCTCCTAAAAAGGATGGAAAATGGAGGTTGTATACTAATAATATGGTTTTCAACAAGATTACCATAAGGTATAGATTCCCTATGCCTAGAAATGAGGATCTATTGGTTCAAATAGGAGGAGCTTGCTATTTCACCAAGATCGACTTGAAGTCTGGCTACCATCAAATCAAAATAAAACTAGGTGATGAATGGAATACAACATTCAAAACTATGGAAGGTTTGTTTGAATGGTTAGTAATGCCCTTTGGGTTAAGCAATGCCCCTAGCACTTTTATGAGGCTTATGAATGAGATATTCATAGATTTTATTTGCAAATTTGTTGTTATTTACCTCAATGCCATACTAATATTCAGTCATACCAATGAGGAGCATCTTGATCATGTGGAATAGGTACTAAGGAGGCTTCATCAACACAAGTTGGTGATCAACTTGGAAAAGTGCATATTTATGAGGAAGGAATTTGTGTTCCTAGGATTTGTGATCTCACAAGGTACCTAGTGCAAGAGAATCCTTTGATGACTCCCACCTTATCAAATTTTGGTGTGATGAACTTATTCTAAGAATTATGCAGATAGAATAAGAGTTTCTAACTCATTTGGTGTGTTTTTCTCTAGTTTAGGCTCTTGGTCTAGGTGATTGGCAATGTATTGTCATGTTGTGATTTTTTTTGCTTTCTAGGTGCATAGGGTGTTCCTAAAATATTGGAATGGTGTATTGGGGGAATTTTGAAGCCCATGAGTTCCTTGAGAAGACCCAACAATGGTCTTGATGATGGAATTGAAAAAAGAGAAAAAAAAGAAATAAAAATTGCTAAGTTGCTGGTCGCTTATGTAAAAGTGTTGAGCAACTTGTATTAGAAAGAAAGTTAACTTGTGTAAGTGGATAAAAATTCCCTAACTGAACCCATACATGATGGGATAGCCTATTTAAGGTTGGAAAAACCCGAACCAAGGGTTGGAAGTCATGTTTTTGTATTACATTGTGTTGCTACAACAAATTGTGACTGGTTTTTAATACATTTTTACTGGTTTTTGGTGTTGTTTGGAAGAAAATCACATTTTTACTATCATTTTTTTGCATGTTCTAGTTTTTATCTTGTATATTATCCATTATCCATGCATTATATTAGACCTGTAAACATGTTTTGGAAGGTTTTAGTAAATTTCTTTAAAAGTAAGAGTTTGCTGTCTAGTTTTGAGTTGTCAACAATGAACGGGTTGTAGCTCTTGTTTCCACCATGGGATTTCCATGGCCATTTGTATTCCAATACTATAGACCCTAATGTGTAACATATTTCAAGAAATGGCCCAAAAAATGTGTGCAAGCATTTTTTTGACAAAGCCCTAGGTGAGCTAGGCAATGCTCGGCTAGGAGCAAGCATCAAAGAATTTGTTCTCAAGAGCAAAGCATAAAGATTCAAGAATTTCACTTTGGAGGGATTTAATAGGGATATAAGAAGGTTATTTTTTGTAGAGGAGAAGTTTCTATGAGTTTAATAAGGTGTTTTAAAGTTGAGGACAACAGGCAACCCTCAAAACCCTTCAAAACCCTCATTTTTACCATTATTGTTGTGTGACTTTTAGGTGGCCTAAAACCTCAAAAATATTTGAGTAGGTAATGTATGATTTTTTTTTAATTAAGGCCAGGTCTGATGAATCCTTAAGGGTAATAAGTTATTAGCCCTATAAATCTGGGTGGAGGCCGAATTTGGGGCTCTTCTAGTAGCCTTTTTGTGAAGAAACCAAGAAATCGAGTATGAACCCATTGTTACCATCCATTCAAGCATGCTAAAATTATTCCAATAGCACCTTAAAACTCATCAAAACCTTGGTTGGACTGGGTATTACCGTGGAACCCTAGTAGACCTACATATGCATTTTGGAAGAATTGCATTCCTAGGAGGATAAGTGAGTCATGGAGCAAGATTTGATAATTTTCACCTGGTGGGAAGGTTAGGGAAGGTCAGGGGATGTTCTAAGTTGTAGGAAATCCTATAGACCACATAGGTGTAGAGAAAAAACCAAGATCCTATTGTTGGATGAGAAGCATAGACTAGCTAGTCTATCCTAGCCTACCCCAACAGTACACTCAAGATGGACCCTGAGAAGGTTGAAGAAATCATCAACTGGCCCCCACCAAAGAACTAAGGTGATGTAAGAAGCTTCCATGGTCTTGATACCTTCTATAGGAATCTTATCAAAAACTTTAATCATGTGTGTGCACCTATGCTTAACACCATCAAAGGAGGAAAGAAGACTAAACTTGCTTGGACAAAGGAAGCCAATGATGCATTTTGGTACTTGAAGAATAGAGTCTCTCAATACCCAATCTTGGTTCTACCCAATTTCAATAAGGTTTTCACTATGGAAACTAATCCAAGAAATTTGGTCATAGGTGCAGTCCTAATTGAGGAAGCTAAGGCAACAACTTTCTTTTCTAAGAAACTAAATGATGCTAAGAAAAAGTTTTCACCTTATGACTTGGAGCTTTATGCCATGGTATAAGCCCTAAAGAAATGGAGGCACTATCTAATTCCAAAGGATTTTTTAGTATACACTAACAATCATGCATTGAACTTCTTCAATTCTCAAGAAAAGATATTTTCCAGACATCTGAAATGGATGGAGTAGTTGTAGGCTTATTCTTTCAACATTAAACATAAGAAAGGTGTTGCAAACAAAGTTGCTAATGCCCTTAGCAAAATGGTTGGTCTAGTTGAATAAGTACAACTACAAAGTGTTGGAATTTATTCCTTCAGGCACTTATATGCTGACGATCCTAATTTTACAGAGATTTTTCAAGTTTTCATAGTGATGGTTAGAAGATACCATATAGATTTATCTAAATATTTGATTCAGAATGGACTCCCATTCAAAGGAGCTCAATTATGCATTCCCAAATGCTCAATAAGGACAAATATCATCAGGAAGAAACACTGTGGTGGTATAGGAGGACATTTTGGCATTGACAAGACAATAGATTATTGGCCAAAGATGAACAATGTGGTAAAGAAATTCATTGAGACTTGTACCATATATTAGCAAGCCAAAGGAGTTTCAATGAATCAGGGGTTATATAAACCCTTACCAATCCACACAAGACATTGGGAATCAATCTCAATGGATTTTGTCATGGGGCTACCTAGAACTAAGCAAAGTTTTGATAGTGTTTTTGTGGTAGTGGATAGATTCAGTAAAATGGTCCATTTTATACCATGTAAAAGCACAACTGATGCTTCTCATATTGCACATATTTTCTTTAAGGAAGTAGTTAGGATCCATGGTTTAGCACAAACTATTGTATCTGACAAGGATGTAAAATTTCAAGGACATTTTTGGAGAACATTTTAAAATAAACTTGGTACTAGCCTAACCTACAGTTCTTCCTACCATCCACAAGCTAATGGGTAGATTGAGGTGGTAAATAGATCTTTAGGAAATCTCCTAAGATGCCTCAACAAGTAGTATGCTTAGAGTTTGGATCTACTCTTTCCCCAATTAGATTTTTCATTCAATGACTCTATGAACATATCAACAAGAAAGACTCCCTTCCAAGTAGTGTATGACCTTCATCCCAAGGGACCATTGAACTCAGTAGAACTACCATCTAATTTCAAAATTAGCGCTCAAGGAGAAGAGTTAGTAGAACTCATTACAAAGGTGCAACATGAGGTCAAGGAAGAATTATAAAAATCAACACTAAAATACAAGGAATATGCTGATAAGAAAAGAATTGAAATACACTTCAAAGTTGGAGACAAGGTTTGGACATATTTGAGAAAAGAGAGACTACCTAAAGGTAGATTTTCTAAACTTCAGATGAAGAAAGTTAGACCATGCAATATACTCAACAAGATGGGCAAAAATGCATATGAGATGTCTCTTCCCCCTACCTTGAAAATTTCTCCAGTATTTAATGTTAAAAACCTCACCCCATATAAAGGCATAGAAGATTCAACAAGTGAACAAGGTGAGCAAGCAGACATCCATAGTGAAGACTATGTAATTGATCTCCCTTAAAGAAAAATAGTGGAGTTAAAAGAAATTTTGGACAACAAGTTCCTAAAATAGACCAAAACCAAGAAGTACATGTAGTACTTAGTCAAGGGGAAAGGGTTCCCCAATATTGATGCAACTTGGATGACAGAAGACCAGATCAAACAAGATGATACTTTTGTGGAGCAATTACCCTCAAGTAGGAACTTGAGTTTTCAAAAACAATGGGAGTATGGTGCAGAAGAACACACAATAAATCAATATAAAAGCTTAGATCCAAGTATAAAACCTTGGATCTCAATATAAAACCTCAGAAATATTAATCAAATAGGTATCTAGGCCAAAATTGTATGACCTAGTTCCACAATTGGCACTGTTATAAGCCCTTGGTAAACTATGGTCAAAGGGCCTAGAATCTTAGGATTTTGGATTATTTCATGTTTTATGATGTTTAGGACCTATTTGGGTCATTATATTTAAGTTTTCATAACTTTTTCTTATATAGTGCAAAAAGTGCAAAACATGCAAAATTGCTTGAAAAGTTGTTAAGCAACTTTTAAGCAACTTTTGTAAATTAAAGAAAAAAACTTCCCCAATGGCCATAAAAAGTTTGAAATGTTGTTATGAACATTGGAAGGCCTATAATAAGTCCTTTCATGTGGTGATAGGTAGAGAATAAAGAGTGAAGGAGATATAATGTAATTTCAATTTCAAATCAATAACATACCCTATTTTTACTGCAAACAATCTTTTCTCCTACATTGTACAAATTTTTACAGATTCTTCTAAAGTTTGAGACCTAAATTTTTAGTTAGATGGAAGAAGTAACTCTCCAATTATTTTAGTTTGAAGTCTCCATCTATTCCCTAACACAAGATACTCACATTTTTGTGTAAGTAGGTCCAGATTTCTTGCTAACCTAGGATTTTGAAACATTTTCAAGCATAGAGGAGGATTTCACCATGGAAATTTAACAACCTCTAGTAAAATCCTAGTATTGAATATTTACCTTAAGATGCAAGTATTTTAAAGTTTTTACTTGTAGGGATTTTTGAGAAATTTGATGCCCTAGACATTCATTTCCCATGTGCATGCTAGGAAAGGGATGCAACATCTTCCACAACTCCAACCAAACTTGGAATCAAGGCTTGAAATCAAGTTTGTAACTTGTCTAGGGTTTTCCTCATATATTCCCATAATTTTTGTAGGATAGAGTCCTAGAACATGTACTTCCTTTGTAAATGGAGGCCTAATTGCCCCAGTTGCCTAAGTGAGAAAGTGAACAAAATACCATTTGTTTCTATCATCAAACCTTGGTGCCTTAGTATGTTTTGTGAGTCCAAAAAGGGTGTCCAAAAATTATTTTTTCCCCATAGGTTGTGTGGAGATATTTCCTTTATAATTTGATTTTTATCAAAGAGGACTACTAGCCTTTATGGATGGCTTAACAAAGTAACTATGTGGAAAAACTTGCATAGTTTGGTTTTAACCATTGTTTCATGTTATTTATGACCTAAATAGACTATTCCCATGTGTTGGAGTCTTCCTTGGTCATTTGAAGAACTTTAAGGTTGTTTTCCCAAAATTGGTTAATTTGTGCATTGTGAGCAACTTGTGATAAGTTGTCTTGTTCATAGGGTTCCCTAGTGATTAGGGTTTTCCTTGTTTGGGTGTAGGATTATAATAACCTAGTATCATCCTTGTATCACTTGCGATCATCTTTACCAAGTTATTTGATTGAAGGATTTCATTGAAGAGGGTCTTTGGACTAGTTGATCACTTTTTGATCGATCCCACTAGGCTCCATTGCATCATAATTGTAAATAGTTTGTATTGAAATCCTTTTAATAGAGGTTGAACTAATAGTCATTTGAAGGACTTAAGAGTCTATGTAAATCATTTATCAAGGTGACATTCTAAATGGAATCATCAAAGTACTCTGACATGACCACTTCTAATAGAGTGATTAAATCCTCTAACTAGGTTACATTTAATAATGTGTATTGTAACCTTTAACATGGTTAGCTCCTAAAATATCTCACTTGAAAAGAGTGAAAAAGTGGTGACATGTTGCTGGTGGTTTTTCCCAAATTGGGTTTCCACGTAAAATCCTAGTGTTAAACTTGTGTTGAATGTTTCATGATGTTTTACATTTACATGTTTACATTCAACAAGTCTATAATAATAGGATAGGGAGCTTCTAGTAATTTTTTTTATCGGTATATAGTAGAGACCAAGTTACAACAAGATAAGAATAACATCGAATGTTATATGTTTGATTATTCAAATGGTACTTATGGACCTTGTGTAACTGATTCGCCCCCCTTCCTCTTAGTTATTCTAAACATTTCTAAAAATTGGTATAAGAGAACCAATGCTTATAGAGAGAAGTTTGAAGGTAATTAAAGCTAAAGATCACAACTCATAAAAGAGAGGTACCAAAGCTAAACAAGAAGAACTTTCCTACATGGAAAACTATGATGAGGCTACATATATCTAGTATTAGTGATTCTTCTATAAAATTTGTGGACAATGACTATGTGAAGATAACAACTACTCCTCAGATAGTTAAACAATTGAAGCAAAATAAAGAACACAATCAAGAAATGTTGGAGATTACCTCATCCCTAAGCTATGCCAAGTTTGATGATATAAAAGAATGTGATAGTGCAAAGAAATTGTGGGACAAAATGAAAACCATATATGGAGGTGATGACAATGTCTTGAGAGCCAAATCAAAGAGCCTACAATGGAAGGTGAAAACAAAGTATAGTACTATACAAGAGTCAAAGAAGTTGTCAATGCTATTTGTGGTGTAAATGGAAAAATCAAAGATGAAATAGTGATAAGAAAGGTATTTAGGACTCTACTTCCTATATATGTCATTAGAGTCTCTAAAATATAAGAACTGAGATGTACTCTAAGTAACACTTCAACTTTGGAAGCTGTAACTGGTAGACTTACTGCTTTTGAGATTTCTAACTTTGATAACTATACACCTGGTACTATTGAATTTACATTTAAGTCACAACTAGTTTTTAGCAAAAAGAAAGGAAGACATGTGAAGAGTGATAGTGATAGTTTTGATGATGAGCTTGATGAACTTGAAGCCCTTATTGAAAAAATATTTGGAAGAGGCAAAGGTAAATAAAAAGGTAAAGTACCTATTAATTGTTTTTCATGCAACTAGGTTGGTCATATTGTTGCAAGGTGTCTTGATAGAGAAGACAAGGATGGAAGAAAGGAACACAAGTACAAAGGAAGAAGAGATGGCCAAGACTGCAAGAAAAACAAGGATGACAAAGGTAAGAAATCTTGTTATATTGATGAAGAAGAAACTAACAATGAATATGAAAGTAATGATGACGTATTTGTCTATGATGCTATGAAAGAATATTTTGATCAAGATGAGGAAACTATATTAATCTCATATGTAAACAAAAGTGACAAATGGATAATTGATAGTGGAGGCTCCAATAATCTGACTAGTGATAGAGATAAATTTGACGATATTGGATCATACAAAGGTAGATGTGTTAAATTTGGTAATGATATTCCATGTGTTGTAAAAGGTAAAGTTTTAGTTCAATTGATTGACAAGATCAAATGTGACAATGTTTACTAGGTTAAAGGACTTAACTATAATTTATTGAGTGTTTCACAGCTAAACAAATTAGGTTATAGAGGTTAATTCCATCACCAAAAGGGCATAAAATATGATACTAATGGAAAGATAATTGGAAGTGGTGATCAAACATGAGGTAACTTGTTCTACCTAGATTTATCTAATGAGACATATTTGTTTGCACAACAAGAAGATGTTTGGTTATGACACAAGATGTTATGTCATGTGAGTTTTGACAATTTGGTGAACATTAGTAAAATGAAGAAAGTAAGAAGATTGCTGAAACTTAAAAACCCAAGAAATGCTATGCGTAAACAATGTCAATTGGGAAACATGACCAAGTCTAGTTTTAAGGGAAAAACATATACATCAAGTGATATTTTGGAATTGGTTCATACTAACCTATGTGGACCTATTGATATTCAAAGCTATTATGGAGATAAGTATTTCATTCTATTTGTTGATGACTATTCTAGAATGATGATTCTAATGTTTCTCAAAGATAAATCTAATAATTTAAAGTTATTTAAGTGGTCTTTAGCTAGAGTTAAAAAAAAAACAAGGAAGAGTCTAAAGTGTTTGAGATTTGACATAGGTGGTGAATTCATTTCCAACGAGTTCAATACATTCTTCAATGACAGAGGAATCAAAAGACATATGTCAACACCAAGGACCCCTCCTCAGAATGGGATAACTAAAAGGAGAAATAGATCAGTAATATATTATGTAGGAACATTGATAATGGAGAAGAATGTATCAAATAAATATTGGAAAGAAGCTATCAACACTATCATCTATACCCTGAATAGAGTACAAGTCAAGAAAGGCACAAATGCTACACCTTTTGAACTATGGTATGGATATTGTTCCTAATGTGAAATATTTAAAAATATTTGGAAGTAAATTCTATATATTAAAAGATAGTAGGAATGAAAAAATTGGTGCAAAAAGTGATTAAGGTATATTCCTAGAATATTTCGCTAATAGTAAAGCTTATAAGTGTTTGAACTCTAACACTAAAAAAGTTGTGGAAGGTGCAAATGTGAAAGTTGATGAATTTGTAGAAAGAAGTGACCTTAAATGTAATGAGGAACTTGAAGATTATAGTATATTCATCTATGTGGATTATGGTGCTCCCAAACTCCAAATGGAAAAGAAAACTAGGATGCAATTTTCGAGCTGACAGGAAATGACAAAGTGTAATGACAAATTGTCGAGTTGTAGATAGGTAAGCATGAATTTCATGGTACCTTGGGGATTGGGGACTATTGAGAATTCATTTTAAATGATGACAAAAACAAAAATCCTTATGAATTTCTCTCTTGAAAAGTTGATCAAGTTAACCAACTCCAAGGTTCCAGATGCCTATTTTTTCAACCCACTAGGTAGATAAATTGAAGATAAATGTGTATGTTCATAAGGGTTTTGTTGGTATTTGTAAATCTTGTAAAAAACATGATCACAAATTGATGTATTTTTGTATCTTTTAGATTTTATGATTAATGCAAGTTTCTAACAATGCGACTAAATGAATTCCTATTCTAATCATGTATTCAAAAGAAATTAGTGAGATATGGTAACAAAAAGTTAAATTTTTTTTTTTGAAAACAAAATTCCTAATGGACATAAGTCATATAAATAATGCATCTAAAAATTAAATATTCAAAAGGATCAAGTAGAAAAAAATTAAATTAGGAGCATCATGTCCTCAACTCCACTAATGCAATTGACAAAGGGAGCTAATGGAAACCAAATGATGTTTCAAAATTCATCAAATTTTGTAGCCATAGAAAGTGCACGCACACAAGGCAAATCTATGCAATAACTTGAAGGTGATCCTTTCTCCAATTTATCACAACAGATTAATTTGTTAACAAATATAAAAAACACCAAAAGCTAATTGATTCCATGAGCATTAACATACAACAAATCTATTGGCTCCATTTATATTCATGGACATAAAACTCCTAAAGGAAATGCTCATTCTAGTAAGAAATATTACACAGAGAATGAGAGCACCAATAGTATACTTTATTGCATCAAAATACTAGCCTTGAATACATATTACATCTTTGTAATTATAAGAAACCCAATCCTTAATGCAATTTTTGGATCTAAGGATTTTTCCTTGTAAAAGCATGCCAAAATCACTACTTTTAAGAAAATTGTATACAAATAGGCTCCTAACTAAGTGCTAAGTAGGCCAACACTCTTTATTTTATTAATTACATGGTTCATGGACCTCTACATGACTCCAAAAATAGAAAATAGTGAAGAGATAAGAAGAGAGAAGATTTTAGATGATCTGAGAGTCTCTAGGACTTCCAAAACTATGAACTCATCCTTCTCTTTATATTTCTACTAGTTAAACCATTGCCAAAATGCATTTTTGGTGCTTGAAATGCTAAAAAAGTGGATCTAGTAGTTAACTACCAATGCCACCACCAGTGATCAAAATAATTAGCGCACTTGTGCGCTTTGGAAAACTATGCATTTGCACACCTTAAGGTATCATAATGTAAAAACTAGTAGGACTTTCTAACTCTAAGAATTTCAATTTTCAACACCTAGGTCTTATTGATCCTCTACCAAAATGATGGTTGGATGTACCACCTTCAAATTTTTGATTGTGGTAGTAATCTCCTGAGGTTCCACTAAGTCAAGGACTTAATATTTTCATCTCACTTATCTATTTAAATATTGTACCTCTTTCCTTATTTCAATAAAATTAACTTACTTGGAATCTAATTCTTTCAGTGTCTCTTCGACTTTAAATATGAATTGTACATCATCCTTAGAGGAAAATGCTTCAAAAATTTCTAGAAATTGTTATACTAAAGCTTGTATTGAGCATAGACAAGTCCTAGAGTCATCATAAAACATCTCCATACTAGCTATGCTATAATATTTACCCACTTCCAAAATTTGGGCTTGAATTCTAGCTTGCCTGTCCTAGATGTCCTCATATAAGGACAACATAACATTATTCTATAATTGTATTTTCTCAATCCCATCATTGATATTATCTTGCTCTTCCCCTCTATATACATTGAATAACATTTAGTATCTTTGGCTCTTCATTATCTATAATGCCTCTAGGTCATTAGTCCAAGTGGACACTTTGTAAATTATCCCAAAATTGTAGTTGACCATTGCCACAAGCCTCTCTACATTTCTCTATATGTTATGTAACAAATGCATGTTAGCCTCTATAATTTCTACTTCCCATTCCTCAAAATTGTGGTGCCATATCTTATAGGCATCCAAAAATGAATCACTCAATTCTTAGGCTAGAGCTCATTTTTCAAGAGTACCTGCTAAAGAATCCTCTGGGTGATATGGATCAATGAGACCCAGCATCACGTTTGTAAATTTTTGCAAGACATCATTCTTTCTTCTCAAAATTTGGAGCTCTTCTTCTTCATTTTCTAAATACTAAAACACCTATTTGAGATGCAAGGTTATCAATGCTTTGGTAGTATCCTTTGTAGCTCTCCCCAATACAAATTCTTGGCTCTACTAGTTTGAGGTGTAATGGACTTTGGATCAACATGGAGTAGAGGAATGGCTATGTGGGAAACCATGTCATCTTACCTATTCTTCAAAGTAAAATCCATTCAATGCGGCTCTCCTAAGGTGGACATTATTGTCTGTACGACCTATGTCACAACAAATATCCCCTCCTCTAGAGTTTGTATGTTCCTTCTTTGTAGGGTCACTACTACCTATGTTAACCATGTCAAAGTCATTCCTATTGATGACATTTCCTAGCTAGATGATGGCACCTAATCCTATCTAACCCAAAATTGGATGATGGAGGATGAATGAAAAATGATCTAAGTTCTCTTTATAAGGGGATACAAGGCATGCAATAATAGTTGGCATATGCAAGAACCCAAGAAAGACAAGGAGTCTAGGGTGTTGTTTCATATGGTGGCCAAACTATAGAGTTTGAAATTGGAATGCAAATTAAAAGGACTTAAGAGGATGAATGCTTGAAGGGTGAACAAGCTATTAGAGATGAAGTGAATGAAGCTAATCATAATGGAGGATTGAACTAAGATCTATAATCTACAAAGTGAGTTGTACTTTGTTATCAGATCAAGCCTTACTATTACTCTCTAATAATTGTACCCGTTTAGGTAAAATCCTTTGGATTAAGGTTGATCTAATAGTCATTTGTAAATCATTTAACTGGGCAGCATTCTAATGGAATGGCCTAAAGTCCTCTAACAAGCCTCACTCCTAATAGGGTGATTAAAATCTTCTAACTAGGTCACATTTAATAGTGTGCATTGTAACCTTTAACAAGGTTGGCCTTTCACATGGCATCACTTTAAAAGAGTGAGAATTAGTAGCATGTTACTGGTGTTTTTTCCCAAATTGGGTTTCCATGTAAAATCATTGTGTCAAATGTGTTATTGAATATGTTATGCCTTATGCTTACATTTCTACAAAGTTGATTTGATAGTAACCTACAAGTTTAAGAGTTGTATGATCTAATATAGATGCATGCATGTTGAATATGTTTTATGGATATGGGCTCACTAAGTTGTGAAAAGTTTTATTTGTACATTAGGACCTTAGATAAATTATTCACCCCCCCTCTTAGTTATTCTAAAGAATTCCAACAATGGAGGTGGAGGAGGTGTTTCCAATCTTCCATGAGGTAGAGGAGGTATTTCAATCCAATTCTATATAAAAGGAGGTATAGTATTCTAGTCATCTCCTAATGGCTCTTGGCATGGTGTATATGTTATCTCTCCTTCCTCTAGGTGTGTCTTGACATGCATCCAATTTAAATTAGATAAATCAAACACATCTAACCCACTCCCCAATGTCGACTTAGTCCAACCCTCTTCTTGATCTATAATACCTTCAATCTAGATGGGTTGATCTTGAGTAATCAGGGGTGTGTGGGGGATTTAGTGCATTCTCTGCTAATGATAGACTCATCCTACAATAGTTCCTTATTTAAAGTTCATAGTCATCTATAAAGTTCAACCAATAATCTTTATAGATTGCATCTAGGGTGAATCCTTCCCTATGACTTGCTGAATCATCCCAATGTTATCAAAATTTGGGCGGGGCACTAGTTATTTCTCCAAAGGGTGTTCTTCCCATTCCACCTCATAGGCGACGATCTCCAATTTTTGCTTCACCTCATAGGGCCCTATGGTGATGGACAACACCCATGTTTTCTTGTACAATTTCTAAAAGAGGAAGCTAATTGTCGGGCAATCTCCAAAAGAACAAGTCTATCTGATGGATAGTGAGGTAGCTTCTTAGGGAATAGGAGAGTTCCAACTACCCAGATGTATGTTTTAATGTGTTGAATTAGATAAAATATCCTCCCACTTGTGTTATTCTGGTTGTAGCTTCCACAAAAAACCTCTTGGCATAATCTCATTTAATGAATTGGATAATAGAAAAAATGAAGGCATCATTCACTAATCTATATTCTAGGCTCTTTTTTGGTAGCTTCTTTTGTACCAACTATGGGTACATGAAGTAAGGCCATGCATTGGGTTCTTAGATGTTTCCCCCTCTCACTAAACCTAGATAGTTTATCGCCCTTCAAACTAGAAATTAGACCACATATGATGTCATATGAAATCATGGGTCTTCCTATACTGAAGTGAGATGCTTATCTAGGGAACAATTGATGATAGATCCCTATTCTATCTTGAGGTCCCTCTTTCTGGTGATATCTATGAAATAAACCATCCAAGTCTCCAAATGACTTTCCACAGGAAGTGTCATTACTTTTCTCAATGGAATGATGTTGTTGCCAATGTCATCAATCATGTACCCTCAGATTATGTCTACATTTCCCACTCTCCTTTTCCTCAAGGTCCTAGTGATCAAGTATCTTTCTTGAACTAGGTCTTTTGTTTCTTGTTCATTTACCCTATACCATCTATTTGTTGTGTCATAAGTGATCTTCTATTATTAATTGATGATAGGTAGGTGGAATACCTTCTCTATGTTATCTCACCATATATTCAATGCAATCTCTCCAATCACACTCTTGACTACCTTCTCCTTGAACACATAATGTTGAGCCAATTTCATGATCAATTCTAAGGACTGCATTGACATCGAGTGTGATACTGCATTCACTAATCTACACAAAATAAGTGAGGAAATTATCTTTGATCTCTCATGTGGTTTGTTGCATAGAACTAGGAATGTGTTCCATTCTTTGTGTCCAAGTTTAGTATCCCAGATCTTAGAGTG
The DNA here is from genome assembly GCA_028749045.1 of Cupressus sempervirens. Taxonomy (NCBI): domain Eukaryota; kingdom Viridiplantae; phylum Streptophyta; class Pinopsida; order Cupressales; family Cupressaceae; genus Cupressus; species Cupressus sempervirens. The sequence goes on from CM053783.1 coordinate 750,280,076, forward strand.
TCTGTATATGAACATGGACTTCAATACACCCTAGAACTTGAACATAATTGATTTTTGGGTAATTTTTTCTTCTACAGAAGATGAAGATGTCATTGTAACTTCCAAAAAAGACATCTAATGATATACTACATCTCAGAAGTCGAAGTGAAACTTGATGATCATAAAGACTAGCAGAAACTAACAAAATGGTCCAAATGTGATAAAAAAAAAGTGCATTAGTGCACCTAGTTCATCTACACAAGTGTGCTAGGTGTGCAGAGTGGCAGGAGCTTCATACTAATGCCACATAGTTATCATAGTTATGCATGTGCACAACTATGTACCTAGTATACATGCACCAAAGATTTTGGTCTAGGAGTTTTTATATGCACTTAGAATACCTTCATACCATCAAGGGTGCATAGGGTGTGATGACACTTGGTTAGTAGCTTTGTAGTTGTCAATGGAGGGTCATAGGTCTCAAATTTGTGGAGGGTGTGATAATGTGAGGGTATGATGACAAGAAGAGTATAGAGAATAATGAGATTTCTTTGAGGGGGAGTCCTCTATTTATAGGTATGGACCCCGAGAATGGTGCATCTTGTCAAGGTGCACACATGTGCTAGGTGTGCAAGTTCACACTTTGACTTTATGAAGGCAATGGTTATAGGTGTGCACCTTGCATAGGTGCACACTTTGACCTTAGTGCATGGAAATTGTCTTCTCATGATGCAAGAGCATCTTGGGTTTCTTGGTGGCTGGTTGGAGTTCATGGGAGGAGGCTTGGTAGTTTTTTTGGAGGGTGCCTAGACTGGTACTCAATTGAAGAAGAGACACTTGTAATACACCACATACTCAGTGATGCTTGGTTGTAGTATTGACTGAGTAGCTCAGTCAATAAGGGGACTTGATCACCAAAGGAATATAACTTAGCATACATTGGGGAGCTTGGCTTATACTACATGGTTCAGTTCCTATGTGATCGAGTAGCTTGCTCAATTGAGGGGCTCAATTATGCTAATTGGAGTTGTTGATACTTAGTGTGGTTTATTTGATGCTCAGTTTGGTCTTGGTTCTTTGTTAATTGAGCTATTTGTGGGCCAACTTGAGCATTTAATTTTGGTTGTATGTATTAAATATGTGTTGCATCCAACTTATGGCTTGTATGGGCATTTAATGTAAGGTTTTATTTATTTTGTAATCATACTAGACTAACTTGTGGCTTATTTGGGTATAAGTAAGGGGTTTTGGGGGATTCTTTATTCATTTATTCAAGGGAATGGATCATGGGTCATTATGCAGTGTGGGATCTAGCATGGATAAGATGGAGTAGTTGAGTGAGCAAAGTTCTCCTAAGTATGTAGACAGAGCACCGAATGTGAGGTAGTTTACACTTGGATCTTAGGTGAAATTTGAGAAGAGCTACTAGGTGAGGCTTGGGAAATAATAATATTTCTTGCTGGGCTTGCGAGAACAAGTTTAGATCTTCCTTGGAGGTTTCTACCAGAGTGTTGCTCTGGACTAGCTAGGGTTTGACTTGGATCTTACAGAACTATTTTGGAAATTGTTATTGTAATTGGCCATAACTCGAAAGGCCTTATAGTTGGGCACATTGCATGTAAACAATTATTTTTTGAATCAAGTCTTGTGAATTGGTATCAAATCTTGTATCGCTATGTTGTTTCTATTGTGTGGTTATTTGCTAGGGGCTAGGACATCTCGTTTGGGGATTCTCCTTCCTTGCACTATGTCATCTCAAAATGCCCAATTCTTGGTTTACATTCCATGTTAGTAGATTACTAGAAGCTAACCAAGGGGGCCCACTTGGGAGGTGGATCATATTAGAGTAGTGTAGATTTACTTCCAACATTTCTAGTATTTCAAGTAGAAGTTGTAAGTTTCCTCCCACAACATCATACTTTGTGAGTGTTCCTACAACATCTATGAGAATAGTTATAGTGGATGGTAAAAGTTCGAATATAGGTTAGCATTTAATTGCATTTCCAACATTCATTTCAATGAAGAGTTAAATGTGTTAGTTTCCTGTAGCAGTAGTGTAGCTTCTTTCCTTGCAATTTACTTTCCTGTAACATAAGCATAATGACTCTTTAAGAAACCTAGTGCACATACTATTGACAAAATGTCCAATCAAACAAATAAGGTAAGTAATATGGTTGTCATTTATGGAAACATATTTGTTTTGCAGATTAGTCATGTTTATTTGTGAAGGAAAATTGTCTAAGCATTAGGCAACATTACAACATGACATATTTGATAATAGTGGAATATTCCCTTGGAATATTCTCTTGTGTAGTTAACCAGAGATGCATGACATCATACTAATGACATATTCTAGTGCACATGTTCGTACGACTAATCGAATTCAAGTTATGAAGGAATTAGTGATGTAGTGATGTTACATCCTAGAATAGAGCATATCATTAGCATGTGCTAAATGACTTGATTAATTATTTTAATTATTATTTCTCTATGAGTTGATTCTAAGGATGTTATGTGAGCCAACTAAAGGAAGAATTTGCCAATATGTTTGGTATAAGTAAAGAACTTCATTTTGCAAAGTTAATGTGAAGGAACCTAAGTGTGAAGTTGATACAATCTTGTGAAATAAGAGTAACAAGTGAATGAGATGTTATGAGTTGTGATGCAAAGCAATACTATGTGAGATTTGATTCAAATTGATATATGCACAATCTTTCTTCTTATGAAAAATTGATAATTAGAAGATTTGTGAAGAACAAGAAAAAATCTAGTATTGTATGTATACCTATTCTCTTGAAGAACTTATTCTATAGTTGCATGTTAGGGCAATGGGAGGATCTTCTTGCACACATTTGTATATGATCCAACAACTCCTAATAGGGTTGAGGCTTCTAACAAGGCCTAAGTCTCCTAACAAGGACTCAAGACACTATACATGCTTCATAGACTCCTAACAAGGTCAACATCCTTAATAATATACTTTATATAGTGAATCATCTTGTGGATAACATCCCCACTAGGGTTTTTCCTTGGACAAGGTTTCCCTAGTTTAAAAATATGGTGTTATGAGTGCTCTTCTTATATGGTTGCTTATTTTGTTTAGCACTATTAGTATTCTTTCTCATGCATATGGAAAGGTAATTAATAAGATTCAGTTGTGGGTAAAAAGATTGAAAATATTGATTCACCCCCCCCCTTAGTATTATCTATTTCTAACAATTTCTATCAGAGCCTAGTTATTTAGAAGAGGCTTAACAACTTGAATAAGATCCCTATGGATATTGAACAATTGAAGAAGAATCTTGAAGAAACTCTTGAATAGATTGATCTACTTATAGATGAAAGAGGTGGTATTAAAGATAGATACAAAGATACAAAAGCCTACATTAGTGAATTAAAGGACAAGATAGATAACCTGAAGCAAAAAGGACCTAGTAAGAAAACCAGTGATGATGATATTGAAGATCTAAAGAAAGAAAATGAGATCCTAAAACATGAGTTAAAGATAGTTGAACTTAAGCCAAGTCTTAAGAAGAATGGAGGAAAGAATGACTTTGAAATTAAAGCTAAAAACACAGATCTAAGATCCTAGTTAAGCAAGGTAACATCTAAATTAGAATCTATCAAGTTAGAACATGCAAAATTAGAGAAATACAACATTATTGTGAAAGGTGAGTTGGTGCAAACCAAACAACAACTTGAAAAATTATATACTAGTAGTGAAAATATTGAAGAACAAATATGTACACAAAGACCCAGTTATGACAAGACTAGATTTGGATTCTTCCTTGGAAAATCCACCAAGAAACCTATTGAGAAAGAAGAACTTGATACTCCTAAAGTCAAGAAGGATATGAGCAAAATAGATGACACATCCAAAGAGAATGTTACTTACTCTAAAATCCCTAAAGAATCTGATCAAGATAAGGACAACAAAAGAAAGGAATCTCATGCCTGGTATGATGAACTTGAAGATGATTCCAAAGGTAAGTTTTTCAAACTTATCTCTAATTTTTATTGTTAGAATTGTCACAGATATGGTCATTATGCAGTAGATTGTAGGAAACCTAAATTTGATAGTAGTAATGTAAATAGTAGAATGTTTAGGAACACTAACCATGCAAGAAATAGAAGAAGATCTCATAGCAATGAAAGTGGAGAAAGAAGACAAGTTGTTTGTTACAGATGCAACAATCTTAGACACATTGCAAGAAATTGTAGAGAACCTAATGACCAACAAAGTGAACAAAAGAGAAATGTACCTGAATGCCAATTATGTAATAATTTTGGGCACACAACAAAATTTTGCAAAATGGACAAAAGAGATCTAAAAGGAATCATAATTATAGAAGGAGCAATAGAAGAAATGATAATAGTCTAAAGGAACAAATGAAGGAGTAGACTAAAGAACTCAAGGAAATATTTGTAAAGGCAAAGAACCTAAAAGCTTTCATATAGCTCTAGAAGATGTACCTAACAAGAAAATAAAGTCACTTATTATCTATGACTCATCCTACCAAAATTAAGCATTCCTAGTGAAAAAAAGTGTCAGTTATTGATAACTAATGTTAGGAAGAATATCAGAGGTTGCACAGTTAACAGTATGATCTATACATTGAAAGGAGTCTACAGTGAAGTGCACATCAATTAATATAATCAAGATAAGGATATATAAGGAGAATAACCTTGTTATACAGAGATAGTATACTAAGCCAGTGATAAACATGCATTTAATGCAAAGTACAAATTGCAAAAGATTTAAAGGACACAAATTGGTTTGCATAAATCATTTTTTTGTGCAAAGTTTGAGTGCAAGATCAAAGCAATATTTGAAGAATTAAAGAGTTTTGCAATTACACAAAGTCACTGGAAACTCTAATATGTGAAATTAAGGTATTTTTTGATTTTTTTTTAGCATAAAATTTTAGATATGGAAAGACAAGAGGTTTTTAATGTCAGCAATAGGCCTAAATACAATTTCAAGAAACACCCATTTGACTCTTTGCATTGGAGCATTTTCACAAGTTTCAAAAAATGTTCTTCATGTTGAGGATATAAGAGGTTATATCCACTACAAAATTGAAAGCATAGGTGACACAAAAATTCATAAGGAATTGGAGAAGATGTGCAAAAATGACTTGTTATTGAAACTTGAATATGGATATCTAGAGCAACTTAACCTAGTTAAGCATATGTTCTACACGAACTTCGACAATCATGAATGGACACAAATAATTTTAAGCAAAGTACATGATGATCTTTTATGGTTGGGAGACTCTATCATATGTATTGATAATGACCTAATTCATAAGGTCATAGGTCTCATTAATGAAGGAAGTGATCTAGTGAACATCAAGAATGTGCACAAAATAGTTGGGACAAATCTCAACACATGTTTTGATGGCAAGAACATGAAGGTCAAAAACATTCATGATGATGGAGTAAGATTGATTTGCAAAATTTTGGGATACAAATTCAATCATAGATCTAGGATAGATTTAGTCCCTGTATGATTTCTTCACCCAACCTACCTAGCAGTAAGAGGCGAAGATGTTAATTTATGTGGCATTATTTGAACATAGCTATTGGATAATATATCAAGAATTAAGAAGTCTAGGAGCGTAGTCTTTAGGTTTGAATCCCTACTCACACACATATTATTCTACACATCTAAGAAGTTTCCTAGTATCATGAATTTGGATGGAAGTGAATGCGCAATGCAAATAATCACTGACACATACAAATGAAGGCCTAAAGTAGTCAGAAACAATGACATTGACAAGATGATGAAATCTTTCCAAGCAGAAATGAAGCAAAGATATAGGATACCGCTTGTGCTAGTGGAAAAATACAAGGATGAATTATGCTTCATGGTAGAGATAGATTTCACTTATATGGAAGCTATAATTCCTTGATTCAAATTCATTGAACCTATGGGCTATGAAATGAGTGAGGAATTGATTGAAGGATATGCATAGATAATCATTCACTTAGAAGTTGATTCTAAATGTCTTAGATGGGGGACATATGCTGAGAAAATGAGAGAATTTAAAACTAGTCAAATAATAAAGGACTCCAAGAAGAAGGTGGAAAAGGTGATTGATTCTATTTTGAAAGAATCAGGAATGTAAGGAAAATAATTTGATGAGGTAAAAGGGATAGCCATGGAAATGAAGGCTAGTGGTTAGCCTAAGCTATTGAACCCTACACCCATTATAGTGGCAGGACCTATTGAAGAGGTAACATTTGCCCAGACTAGTGTGCAAGCACCTATTGTACCATATGCAGTAGTTGTGCAACAACAATCACCAAGGAATCCAGTAAAGGCAGAGGAAACACCTGCACCCAGGAGGTCTACAAGACATGAAAGGACTAGACCACCTCCTAAGAAGAGAGTCAAGAAAACAACAAGTGGTCCTAGTAAGAAGAGAAGAACTTTACAGATTAGCTCTTCTGAATCTGAAGAAGAAACTGGTTATAGACTAGTAGAGCCAGTTGACGAAGAAGCTAAGATCTTAGCCAGACGAAAAGCATGGAAACCCAAGGTAGAAAATATGTATAATAATAATATGTATAGAAGATAGCTAAAGAATTCTATAGTTAGAAATATGATTCTTAAAGATAAATGGTTTGATAGTATAAGAGGATAGATACCTAAAGACTTGTATAATAGATTGAGAAATAGAAAAAGTGGAGTAATAGAGGAATATAAGAAAATAAGAATCAATATGGTGAAAAAGATATGCATTGTAAATAATGAGGAAGAGATAGTAGAAGTTATGAAAGGTATAACACCTCTATTGAGAAACAAAAAGATATCCATTATCCTCATGGGAGGAAATTATGAAGAAGTGAACAAGGAAATTGAAAAGGCTATAGTTACATATATGTCTACTATGCCAAAGAAGAGTGTGCAAACATAAAAAGCAAGCACTATATCAGAAAAGAGTATAGAAAAGGCAAGCCCTATGCTTAAAGAGTCTAAGGTGTGTGCACAAACAGAGGGAGCTAGTCCTACAGTAGGAAGTCCACCTCATAGTTTTGAACAACCTGTAGTAACACCGATTTCCAGTGATTCATCACATATCAACATTGGTAGTGAATCCATGCAAGTAAATAATACCAATGCGATAGTTGATAAAATCGAGGAGCTATTCAAAGATTTTGGTACACACATTGTTGGCATTATTATCGACTATAGTAGCTCATTTAATGAAGAAAAGGGCCAGGAGCCTAAGAAAGAAGATGCACCTTCTATGAAGAAGATTGAGCCAAGCATTGAAGTAGCTACTTCAATTGTGCCCTCAAAAACAACAAAAACACCCTCTACACCACCTACTCATGGAACAATGGTCACAATAGCAATAGTTCAATTAGATGAAGAAGATGAAGCGCAAAACCTTATATCTTCTTTAAATAAATTTCTTGAGAAGAAGAAATCAGTCAAGTCCATTGGAAAGACCTTGATTTTAGTTTTGGATAGAATGGAAAAGATAGTAAGCCCTATTGAAACCCCTATAGATATTCAACAATGTGCAACCATTCTATGTAAATCTTTTGATGATGAGTTTTCAACACTCTCTAATGTAGCTACAATTCAAGCACAAATAGAGCATGATGGTAAGCTTCTTAATACCATGTGTACTAATATGAGGAATGATATAGAAACCTTGAATGTATGCATTAAGGCATTGAGATAGTCTATAGAAGAAGGAGAACAAGCTTATGCTAAGTGTAGTTTGGCATATATCCATATTCAATAATTTGATGATCAAATCAAGGAAAAGGTAACTGAGGTTCATATGCTCACTAACAACTTTCTAAAGTAGAATTAGAAGTTAAATACCATTGAGCATACAATACAAACACTTCATGATAGCATAAGGAAAATCCAAGCAGAGAAAGAGAAAGCTCTAAAGAGATTCACTCTTCTGAGAGAACACTTGTTCCCTCAAGTAACATTGCTAGAGAATTAGTTGGATGAATGCTTGTCAGAAAAATCTTCATATGACAAGTTTGGGTCTATAGACTTGAACACAAAAGAGTTAGCTGCATATGCTTTATGTGCACTAATTAGTGTATCTAATGCACTAAAAGAAAGTTGGAAGAAACACTTTGCATAGTTAAAAACCAACTTCAGTGATTGCTTTTCCAAGTTTTGATGCAGCTACCAAATTTTGATAGACTTTTTGTGGTACATTTTTCGTTGATGTCAAAGGGGGAGAAGTATGGAAAATTGTAATTGTAATTGTTGTATATGCAAAATTGGGGGCCTCTAATCTTCACATACACTTCAACATGGTCATTACCTACAAGATCATCTCAAAATAAAAATTGTATTATTTATTCAAAAAAGATCCAATAGAATGACATATTGCCTTCTAACTATAAGAATTTTTCCTATTTTCTCTCAGACTGAGAAGTAGGCAACTAGACCTTTTAGTACGAAGGATTTTATGCAACTGTATGATCACACAATTAATCTAAATGAGAAATGCAGTTTAATCTAAGAAATGAAGAAGCGTAGTATGCTAAATGGATGCATATTTAAAATCCAAATGTTATTATAATGAAAGAAATAAAGCTATGGAAATGTGAGCAAAGTGAGTAAGAATTTTAGCATAAATTTGACACAAATTCCAAAATTCATCCTCTATAATGAGGAATGGAGAGCTTCTTTTATAGAATCCAAGAGGTGATCGATGGTTGAGATTAATTAGAATGGACGGTCAAGATTGAAGAGGAGAGCCAATCATAAAGGAAACTTCCTCATGAAAAGGGAGTTAATTGATTGCCTTTGAGTGATAAAAGGAGTTAACTAGTTCCTTTTTGAGTGATAAAAGGAGTTAACCGGTTCCTTTTTGCGTGATAAAAGGAGTTAATTGGTTCCTTTTTGAGTGATAAAAAGAGTTAACTAGTTCCTTTTTGAGTGACAAAAGGAGTTAACTAGTTCCTTTTTGAGTGATAAAAGGAGTTAACTAATTCTTTTTTGAGTGATAAAAAGGAGTTAATTGGTTCCTTTTTGAGTGATAAAAGGAGTTAACTAGTTCTTTTTTGAGTAAATATTTAATTTAATAAAATAGAATATGAATCATAAATGGATAACTTTAACTAATTGAATAATTAAATTCAATAATTAAAAAGAGGAGATATCTTATTAAATTAAATGTATTTAATTCCTTTGTATATTAGCTAAATAGGTAATTTTAATTTAATTAAAGTAGAACACTTACAATTAAATTAAATTAAATCAATAGGTTTATGTAGCTAATTTGAGTCAATATTTAGGAATTAAATAAATAATATGATTAATGCAGATTAGGATTTTTTGCATTTGACACCTAGGTCAAGTAGCAATTATCAGAATTAGAATTGCCTAGTAAAATAGGACTTAGAAATAATTGAATAAACCAAAGTTGGTTAATATGGCAATGTGCCAATTTTGGGGTATTACAATTGTAAGGGGGAGAAATAAGGAAAAAAATAGTAGTAAGTTTTTGCTAACCTTGTAATCAGAGTCATAAGGGATGTAATCTTTTCAAAACATGAATACAATGTTCTACTATGTTATGGTTATCTTTTTTTGTTTTGTATGACAACATGTTTGGGACTTAGCCAATTTTCCCAAAATGTTTCCATCAATGCCAAAGGGGGAGATTGTTGGAAATATGTCTAATCAACCAAATAAGGTAAGTAATATAGTTTTCATTTATGAAAACATATTTTTTTTGTAGATTAGTCATGCTTATTTGTGAAGGAAAATTGTCCAAGTATTAGACAACATTACAACAACATGACATATTTGATGATAGCGAAATACTCCCTCAAAATATTCTCTTGTGTAGTTAACCAGAGATGCATGACATTATACCAATGACGTATAGTAGTGCACATGTCCATACAACCAACCAAGTTCGAGTTATGAAGGAATTAGTGATGCAATGATGTTACATTGCAGAACAGAGCATATCAATAGCATGTGTTAAATGACTTGATTAATTATTTTAATTATTATTTCTCTATAAGCTGACTCTAAGGATGCTATGTGAGTTGACTAAAGGAAGAATTTACCAATATGTTTGGTATAAGTAAATAACTTCATTTTGTGAAGTTAATGTGAAGGAATCTAATTGTGAAGTTGATACAATCTTGTGAAATAAGAGTAACAAGTGAGTGTGATGTTATGAGTTGTGATGCAAAGCAATACTATGTGAGATTTGAAGTGAATTGATATGTGCATAGTCATTCTTCTTATGAAAAATTGATAATAAAAAGATTTGTGAAGAACAAAAAATAATATAGTACTATATGTATACCTATTCTCTTGAAGAACTTATTGTATAGTTGCATGTTAGGGTAGTAGGCTCTTCTTGCACACATTTGTATATGATCCAACAAATCCTAATAGGGTTGAGGCTTCTAACAAGGCCTAAGTCTCCTAATAGGGACTGGAGACACTATACATGCTTCATAGACTCTTAACAGGGTCAACATCCTTAATCAGATACTTTATATAGGGAATCATCTTGTGGGTACCATCCCCACTGGGGTTTTCCCTTGGCTAGGGTTTCCTTAGTAAACAAATATGGTGTTATGATTTCTCTTCTTGTATGGTTTCTTATTTTGTTTAGCACTATTAGTATTCTTTCTCATGCATATGGAAAAGTAGTTAATAAGATTCAGCTGTGGGTAAAAAGATTGAACATACTAATTCACCCCCCCTAGTATTATCTATTTCTAAGACATACTGTACCAACCATTTCAAGTATATGTCCCTGGGTTGAAAAATTAAATACACCTCATGTTAGGGATTTAATACACTATTCCTAATTAAGGCCTTGGGTATGATTATCACACACTTATTGTGAGGTAGACCATTTTTGGCACCGTTGCCAGGGATGGTGTCAAACTAGAAACATTTTTAGGTTATGGTTTTTTTAGTTAAGTTTTTTTAGAGATTTGCAATCCTAAAAGTTTCTTTGCAAGTGTGAAGAATTCAATTGCATGCATCGAAGAGGAAGACAACAAGATGAATATGGAAGATTTCTTCCTCGAGAGTCTATTAATTTGAATGAAGAAATTGAAGAAGAAATTGAGTTTTCTTTTGAGGATGCAAGCCCTATTTTTCCTACATAATCTTCCTCTAGAGCATAACCCTTGGACACTAGTGGTCTTCAACCTTTTGCTAAAATTTTGGCTACTTTTCTTGGTAGTTTTGCTCCAAATCAACCTATTGTTAATAATCCAGTACCAAATGTTCCTTTTTAGTAACAACCCCATAATCAAATACCTCCAGTAATCGCATAACCTGCTTTTCCATTTCCTCTCCTAAGCCTCATAACCAATGCTAATCTCAAAAGTATACATGTAGTTGCTCTTCCAAAGTTCTATGGCCTTGCAACTAAAGATCTTAATACTTTTTTGTTTGAATTTGACATAATCTATCATAGCTTTGACTATAACACTGATGCCCATAAGCTCAAGTTGTTTCCAACAACACTGAAAGAATCAACTTCATGATGGTTCATGGGTTTAGAAGCCAATGTAGCAGGTACCTGGGATGAAATGAAAACTCTATTTCTAGATAAATACAAAGAGTATTGAAACAAAAATGATTCAAGAGGAGATGATATCTTTAGAATATTACAAAAGGAGGATGAAACATTAGAAGACTATGTTTTACATTTCTTGTATACACTATAGAAGAACCCTCAACATGTATCGGAAAATGATTCACAAAAGCTAGTCTTCTTGAGAGGGGTGAATGATAATTGTATAGAAGCACTAGACCTAATGGCTGGTGGTGATGTATATCAATTTTCTTGGGATGACCTTAAGAAAAAAAATCTTAACTACTCAAGGTCAACTATGAAGAAAGGAAGAGGACACTAGACAACAACCACTAAAGGATTTAGTTAGTGTATTTCAAACCTTGAGATATCTAATCTAATCTCAAATTTTAAGAAAGACATCAAAAATGGCATCACTACACATCTTGACACAATGACTACAAAGAAGAAGCATGCAAAAGCTCAGGTGCAACTAGCTAAGTACTATCCACACTACCAGAAGTAGAAGAAAGATTGCCAATGCAAATTGGTTGCTAGCATGGAGAACCAACATCTTCCAACTGAGTACATCAAGATAGATGGAGAGGATGAGCAAGTATTCTTTGTTGCTCAACACTAGCCATGGGCCCAACGTCAAAGTATACCTCAGGACCCTTTACGAAATTCAAATCTATATGGTAATTAATGGAAAAACCATAGTACCCAAGGTCCTCCACAATATAGTCAACATAATTGGAATAATGCTTGGCAAAATCATCTACAAAAATCTTAATGGCCTAAGAATTTCCAACCTTCCTGGTAAAACTAGCAAAAAAATCAATGGTTTAGCCAAAAAAAAATCAAAGGTTGACTTAGTAGAACCAATGGAAACCACCTCAAGGGAATTGGTAGTCTACAAACCAATGGAGAGAACCTCAACAATGGCCTAACCAAAATACTGGTAATCTACAATTACCACCTCTAGTCCAACAACTTGCACTAATGCCAACGCCTACAAGTTTTGGACCTCAAAAGTAGACTCAGTTGCTTGCACTACCTCAACTAAATCCAAATAACCAACAACCACAACAAACCATGTATTTTACTGATGCTCAATACCCTACTTATGCTCTAAATGTTGCAGATATACATTTAAGATCTGGTACAATTGAAATACCAAATACTCCTAGAACATCAAAACCCACAACTTCTTAGCCACAAATGGTTGACCCAACCAATATAACTAGCTCAAATCAAACCCAAATAGTAGTTGAACCTCATTTTCTAGAAAAGCTCATACCACACAAACTTATAGAAATAGAGGAATAATCCTTTGATATCATTGATTAGCTAAAGAACATACATGTCCAAATTCCTTTATTCTAAGCTATTAAAGATGTTCCTATTTATGGCAAAGCCATTAGAGAAGCTTGTTTAAAAAAGCTTGGGAGAAAGAAAAGGACCCAACCACAGTCCATGTTGTAGGACAATTGGCTAATATTATGTTAGGAAAATTGGTTATTCCTAAATATTCTGATCCAGGAATTCTAGTTGTGAATGTGATTATAAATGGTTAGTATGTAAAAAATGCTTTGATTGATCTTGGTGCTGCTATAAATATTATGACTAAAGATACTATTAAAAAGCTAAATATAGAAGGGTTAAGAGCTACCCCAACAATTTTGTAGGTTGTAGATAGTTCTACTATCACTCTTGATGGGATGATAGAAGACATAGTAGTAACCCTAGACTCTCTAGAGTACCCTACAAATTTCATGATTCTATCCCCAAAAGTCAATTTATCTGGTTACCTTGTCATCTTAGGATGACCATGGTTAGCTACAACTGATGTAAATATAAGTTTTAGGTTAAGGAGTATGACCATATTAGATGGATAGGCAACAAATAAATTTTATCTATATCCTCTAGCACAACCACAACCGGATTTAAGTACATCAGTATGGCTAGATTTAAGGGATGAAAAAGAAGAGTTAAACTCTATAGCATAGCTTATGATGTTACATCGATAGTCTTTTTTGAAGCTGTAGGAAGAGGATTCAGTAATTCATAGTATTCTTAATAATACTTGTGTGGTAGAAAAAGATGTATCTGATATTTTTGTGTTAAAATTAACTACATATGAGGAATTTAATGTGAGTTATTTTCTGCCCAAGGATCTAGACATTATACATCAGCTTTTACCATTGAACTAGATACAAGTCCAATCTCTGAAGCTACTATAGTTGATCTCACAACTACTATTGAGTTTTCAAAGGGTCATAATCTCCATATCAATCCCAAATTGCCTTCCACACAAATGAAACAGTTAACATAACTTCTTCAAAAATATGAAAAGGCTTTTTCATAGGAGTATGGGGATATGAAAGGGTTAAGTCCTACATTATGCACCCATAGAATATATATCAATGAAGGGTGCTTGCCACTCTGTCAACCCTAGAGAAGGATTAATCTAGCCCTAAGAGAAATAGTTAAAATTGAACTACAAAAGTTGCTTGATGTTGGTTTCATATACCCTATATCTGATAGTAGATGGGCCTCACCTCTGGTCATAGTGTCTAAAAAGGGAGGGAAATGGTAGATTTGTGTATATTATAGAGAATTGAATAAGGCAACCAAGAAGGATCACTTTTCTTTACCCTTTATTGATCAAGTTCTAGACACTCTGGCTGGTAAGAAATATTTTTCATTCCTAGATGGGTACAATGGTTATAATCAGATAAGTATAGCTCTTGAAGATCAAGATAAAACCATATCTACATGCCCATGGGGTACTTTTTCATATTCTATCTTGCCATTTGGCCTATGTAATACCCCCACAACATTTCAAAGAGCTATCATCAACATTTTTACTGATATATCACATGATTGCATGGAAATATACATGGATGATTTCACAATGTTTGGAGTCACCTTTGAAGAAGCCTTGATGAATCTTGAAAAGGTTCTTGTTTGATGTAAAGAACATAATTTATCACTCAATAGTGAGAAATGTTTCATGCTCATGCAAGGAGGAGTGGTGCTTGGTCATTTTATATCAGCTACAGGAATACAAGTGGATCCGATTAAGATAAAGATAATTCTAACATTATCAATACCTACAAAATCAAAGAATGTAAGATATTTTTTAGGTCATGCTAGCTATTATAGGCATTTCATAAAAGATTTTAGTAAAATAGCTAATCTTTTATATACACTTTTGACTAAGGAAGCTGAATTCATTTGGACACCCAAATGTAATGAAGCCTTCCTCCAGCTTAAGAAACTCCTCACTACAACACCAGTTTTAAAGGGACCTAATTGGTCAATTCCATTTTATATTCATACTAATGCATTAGACTATGTTGTAGGTGTTGTATTAGGAAAAAAGCTTGCTAATCTTGAAAATGCCATCTACTATATTAGTAAAAGCCTTCATGGCCCTGAATTGAATTACACAATAACTAAAAAAAACCTTTTAGTTATAGTCTACACATTGAAAAAATTTAGACATTATGTAACTTGATATCCTATTTTTGTTCATACTGACCACTTAGCTATAAGGTACTTAGTGAAAAAACTTGCTGTAATTGGTAGATTGGCAAGATGGCTCTTGTTGTTACAGGAGTTTGATATTACCTTTATTGATAAGCTAAGAAAGTCCAACATAGTTGTTAATTATTTGTCTAGAATGCACATTGCTGATGAAGATCCAACCCCCATTAAAGATACCTTTCCAGATGAGCACTTGTTCCACATAACAACTCATACACCATGGTATGTAGACATATCAAACTATTTGGTTACAAATAGAATGCTCCCACACTTCTCTCACAAGGATAAAAGGATGTTAGTAGAGAAAAGTTTTCATTATTCATGGATAGATAAAAATATCTTCTATAATGGATTAGATTAGATCATAAGGAGATGTATCAAAGAGGATGAAATATATGACATACTATATGCTTGTCACGATGAACCATGTGGAGGCCACTTTATAGGAAAGAGAAGAACACAAAAGGTACTTACTACTAGGTATTATTGGCCAACATTACATAATGATACAATAACTTATACAACCAACTGTGACAAATGCCAAAGGATGGGCCACCCAACCAAAACTAATGAGATGCGACTCAATCCATAGATTGTAGTAACACCTTTTGAAAAGTGGAGTATGGACTTCATAGGTCCAATTGACTCACCATCAAGTGAAAAATCCTACATCTTAGTATGTGCAGATTATGTCACAAAATGGGTGGAAGTTAGGGCAATGAAAAATGCAAGAGATGAGAAAGTAGCTAAATTATTATATGAAGAAATATTCACCCACTATGGAGTTTCTAGAGAACTTGTCACAGATCAATGAGCTCAATTTACATCAGACTTGATCACTGATGTTATGAAAGAATACAACATAAGGCACCACAAATCTAGTCCCTATCACCCTTAAGAAAATGGGCAAGCAGAGGTCACCAATAGAGAAATTGAAGCCATTCTAACTAAGACAATACACATACACAAGAAGGATTAGAACAATAGATTAATTGAAGCTATATGGGCATACCAAACTACATGGAAGACAACTACTAGCTTTACTCCATTTAAACTTGTGTATGGAAAAGCAACAATGTTCCCTATTGAATTTGAACATAAAACCCTATGCACTACTTTGGAATTGAACATTAGTATTCTTGCAACATAATAAGAAAGACTTATTCATTTGAACTCATTGGATGAAATGTGAAAGACAATATTAGAAATAATAGAGATTATTTATTAGTAATGAAAGAAGTGGCATGATGTGCATATCAGTAATAAACAATTCGAAGTGGGAAATTGGGCCCTTCTATATGATTCTCATTTCAAAGAGAATCAAAGGAAGTTGTAGACTCGATGGCTAGGGCCTTATGAAATTCAGTATGTCTTTGACAGTGAGCAGTCCTTCTAACAACTATTGATCCTATCCACTTCAAATTGCTTGTAAACAACCATAGGTTGCACCTCTATCGCAAACCATAGGCCAAAGAGGAGTTTCTCCAATAGTTCCAACTACATAATTTCCTAGCTAACACATTTCTTGCAACAAAAGGTGCTAACCTCCTACCTGTAACTCTTCAATAAAACTCCTTTGAGCATGCCTATAATAAACACTTTATGTCTAGATAAAGTTCAAATTATTCATTCACCTTCTAATTTATTCTTTTTCAACCCATCTCATTTCTTTCTTCTATACACTGATCTTCCACATCATCATTTTGCAATGCTTTCAATAACACAATGAGTTCGCTGACGTATGCTGTCATGACTAACCTTCAACTCTTACCACCTTTTGGCAATGCAATGATCAATTAGTAGGTACAAGCTTTTCAAAATTTTATTCATTTATAAAACATAGATTTCATTGGTTATATCTATTACTGTCTTACATATATTATTATAGCATTATGCCAGTTCCATACCCCATGCCAACTATGACAAGTGAGTACACTTGTCCATGTTTTGTAGTGGGTAGGGAAGGTTGCTAATTCCCAATAACATATTTATTTATTTATTAAAGATCTTCAAATCTGTACATTCTCTTTAAAACCCAGTAGCCATAGTACACAAGTGTCATGTGTCATACTCTTATTTCTAAATAATTCCTCACTGTTAGGCTATGAAATGACCCAAATTTAATTTTGATGTGACCGGAATTCAATTTTGGGAAGATTTTTGCATATCTATGATTTATTTTCATTAAACCCACATTATTATTAATCATGATGTATTGTTCATGATGAAAATTAGCAGAAAAGAATATGAAACATGAAAAGGTTTGTGATTTAAAAAAAAAAAAGATAGCCTAAATTTATAGAAGGTAAGAAGGTAATAGTGTAAGTAGAGAAGAGTCTAAAATTGACAAGCACAAATGGGAGGAAAATTATAATGATGAGAACTAATGGAGCATAGTGTTTTACTTTCAGATGTGGAGGCAGTGAGAAGATTTAATGCATGTGGCTGGTTAGGGTATTTTTTAAAACTAATAGAGTTTGATGATGAAGTAGCCACTAAATTTATATGTACATTTGAGGAAGGAGAAGCAATAGTATAGGTATTGATAGTTGTTGCCACAGAAGAGTGGATAGTAGAAGTAACTAGGTTACAAGTAGTGGGAGAACACTACCCTAATGTACATAATGCAAGGTTAGCTAGGGTCCAATTTTTCATACCAACTGATCATCCATTAGATATAACCAAGAAGGGTTGCAAAAAAACATCTCTTCTACCACCATACAATGAGTTGGGCATATACATTATCAATTATTTCACCTATGAAGGAAGGTTTTCATATTTGCATGCACATCATTTTAAGTTACTTAGTTATATAAGGCATAATTATCTAGTGAATGTTCCCAAATTCTTGTACAATATGTTATGTATTAGTGTTGAGGAAACCCAAAAAGGGAAGGACAAATTTTTTACTCACCATGCCCTAATCAAATTACTTATAGAAAGATCTCTAAGGGATGCCTCTCCCATGTCATGGGCCAAATTTGTCTAATGTAAAACCTTGCAACCCCAAACTACCCCTAATGAGTAGCCTAGTGAAGAAAATGTAGTCCCCATTGACACAACTACTGAGCAAATCGTCCAAGATGCCGAAACCAGAAATGTGCAAGGAAATGTGCCTTTACCCTCTCAAAAGAGAAATGTACCTACCTTCACTTGAGAAAAAAAGAAACAAAAAGTGCAAGAAGAAACCTTGGCTTCAGTAGTAGAAAAACAAAACCCCACAATCTCAAAGAAAAATAAAACAAAATTGGGTCCTGCAGTAGTCACTCATGTAGTAGAGACACCTAAAAGAGGTAGTAGGAAGAAGGCCATGGTACTTGAGGAGACCCTTGTGTGAAGAAGCCCTAGAATGAAAGGACAAACTTCTAAAGTATTAGTAGAAGCTCAGTCTACTTCATCCAAATCATCTAATGAAGAATCCCCAATACAAGTCATCCCAAATGATTCCTCCAATCAACCTAGAATTCTAGACATTCCTCAAAACCTTGAAGAGGAATGTAGGGTTAAGGTGAATGAAAGCCAAAATAATTCCCTAGTAGGCCAACAAGATACTCTAGGTTGTAAAGATGAAAAAGTCCCAATAATGCATCATTATCTTGTTTGAAAAATGGCCTAATTCCCTACAAGTGAACATGGTTTACAAATTTCTTATAACAATCATAGAGCGAATAGAGGAAAAATAGTTATGAGGAAGAAAGTGGCCCAATTACCCTGCAAATGCTTGTTTTTCGGTTTCATAATAAACATGTGATGATAACAACCCTATGGAAAGAGGAGAAAAAGGGGATGAAGAAGGTTAAAGCATATCAAGGTGAAGAAATTGAAAAATTAAGAGAGCAATTGGCAAAACAAAAAAAAAAGATGGATCATGCCCTCAAATTGGCTGATCAAATAATTACTTGTAGACCACCACCTAGGATCTATGCTATTTGTTTAAAAGAAAAATTTTCCTTTTATTCCAGCTTATGTTGACACTCAAAGACATAAATGTAGAATTCAAGATAGCCTAGGAATTCTATGGTTTATACCAAACTCTTCCATCCTGGTAGCAAAATTTACTCTGTGAATTGTTTGTGCACAATTTCATTGTCCCTACAGAAACTCAATGTAATCCTTTACCTTACATAGGAGATATACATCTAAGGGCCCTAATGTCTTGGATGAAAAATGAAGCTAATTATGATAAACAATTGAACAATTATAGAGATGAGGAAAGAACATAACTCCTACCATTAAGAGCCAAGAGTGATAAACTAGAAGAAATCCTTAGGGATTGGTTCAGATTGACCTATGGGGATAAGCACAAGGAGATAAGAAAATGAATCTTTGAGTCTAAAACAAAGGTATATGTGGAATATGATAATCTATCTTACTTTACCTTCCAGAGAGACATGGTTGGTGTTAAAAGTAGATGGGGAAGACTTCCTAAAGGACTCAAAAGATTAGAGCCATATAGTCCTATTAACTTAGAGGCCACCCTTCACTGAGCTCTGAAATATATACAATTGGGAAGGTAGGCTATACTAGAACTATGGTAGCCACTAACAATATAGCCACCAATTTCCATGTAGCCCCTATATGATATCAATTCTGAATAGCTTGATAGGTTGCAAGAGGACCATAGAAGGAAATTCTAGGAGAGAACATGAGGATTCTACTACACCTTCAAAAGTAGCAGGAGATGGAGGATTGAAGTTGGAGATTTTTGATCAATGGCTAGAAGGTGCAATGCTTGAGGACAAGCATCAAAATTATCAAGGGATAGATAATGAGGCTAATTATTACTTCTATTTTAATATTGCCAAGACATTTGTGAACTTATGTTTAGTTGAACCTATGATTAAGTCCAGATAGAACCATTAACCTATGGGTAGATGGTATGTCATATTTTGCCAATATTATACATATAATGCAATATTTCATATAATCATCAGAATTTGTGTTCTAATATTTGGATTTAATTTGATTATGCTTGTTTGCAAACATTTTTGCATCATAACTAACTTGATAGGGAAGAAGCTAGAGATGGTCGATAGTATTCAAGGAGGAACATTGAAGTCCAGTCATGATGGAAGAACCATAATAGTATCAAGAGACATGAATGCTACAAAGGAGGAGCCATTATTTGATGAGTGCAGAGATGAAAAGTTGCTATATTTCCTTTGTGTTTACTATTGTGTTGACTTGGTTATCCAAACTTTATTGTTTGTACCATGAACTATTATATTTCCTTCCTTTTCTTTAGTGAATTTGTAGTCAATTTATTTTCTTTCCTATTTTAGAATAAGTGTCAATCCTCTAATTATAGGGATTGGATCAATAGTTTTAGGAGGTTGGAAGAAATTTTATCAAAAGAAACTGTTGACTCTTGTAGTGAATTGTTTTATAATTTTATGTATTGGTCTCATGTAAGGAATTTCATAATATAATGAGATAATTCTTGGTTTACATTTTGTGTTAGTATATTAGTAGAAGCTAACCAAGGGGGCCCACTTGGGAGGTGGATTAGACTAGAGCAGTGTAGATTTACTTCCAACATTTCTAGTATTTCAAGTAGAAGTTGTAAGTTTCCTCCTACAACATCATACTTTGTGAGTGTTCCTACAACATTTGTGAGAACAATGATAGTGGATTGTTTGAGTTGGAATATAGGTTAGAATTTAATTGCATTTCTAGAATTTATTTCAGTGAAGAGTTAAATGTGTTAGCTTCCTGCAACACTAGTGTAGGTTCTTTCCTTGCATTTTATTTTCCTACAACATAAGCATAATGACTCTTTAAGAAACCTAGTACACATACTATTCCAAAAATTAAAAGTATATGTCCTTGGGTTGACAAATTAAATGTACCTCATGGTAGGGAGAATAATCCTTAGATTGAATATACTATTCCTAAGTAAAGCCTTGGGCATGATTATCTCACACCTATTGTGAGGCAGACCAGTGCCTTAGAAGATACCCTATTTGGGGAGTGGGTTCCTATGACACAAAAGGAAAAAAAAAGGGGATCCCCATTTTTGAGTCAAAAATGGGGCGTGTGTTATGAAGTCACAACATGGACCAACCAAGATGCACACTATTTTTGATTCGTTGTTCTCATATGTAGGTGTATGTAACTTCTCAACTAAGAATTATTACAATGAAGCATTCCATAAAATTTCCAAAAGCAAGGTGATAGTTTCCATGGCATCCCCAACCTTGTTTTGTAGTTGAGAAACTTGTGTGAATTAGATTTTTAGGATAGGTTTCTTTATTTTTCATCTAAAATTTCTTTATATGGAAGTATCTTGTCATCCTTTGTTTGATGTTTATAAGGACATGTTTGATTATCAACAGAGAGTTGCCAAAAACATATAACTCAATAATGTTCCAATATATTTCTATTTCAAGCTATGATGAGTGCCTCATACTTTGATATGTAATTTGTATTGAAAGCCCAACTTGAAGGACTTAGGGATGCACTCATCTTGAAGCATGATGAAGGGTATCCATACTCCTAATCTAAGAGATGTATACAAGTAATTAATATATAGGTTACACAAAGGTTGTTCCTTGACCACACATAGGTTCTTATCTAGAAACTTCATGACTAGGGAATAAGTGTCCACTGAGGGTGCCTCGATTAGTTGATCTACAATGACTTTCCCTTTGACTCCCTTTCTATCTATGTACTAAATTTTAGATTCCCTTAGTAGCATAGCCTATTTATCCATTTGTCTTGTGAGAGATATGTGTCAAAGAATGTACTTATATTAGTAATAAGGTATCTCAACCTTGGATAATTCCTATTCTTATTATTTGTTTTGTAAAATGTATTTCTTGGAAATAATGTTGATGTGTCAGCATCTTGAATTGTGTATAAGGAGATCATAGCTAAAATGATTATGACAGATCCCTATGACATGTAAGAGCTATGTTAGGAAGATTTAATGACAGGTGAAGACATGTGGCAACTGATAAATTCAAGTACTATTACCTTTGGGGGTAACCCTAAAGGGAAGCGCATGTTATAAGCATTTTTAGGGTTGCAAAGAGGTGTATGCAAGAAAGTGTATTGTTGGTACTGTGAGTTGCTACTAGAGTCTTCTATTGTTGCCGTTGAACTTGCATTACAAGTGTATTATAACCTTGTGTTGAAGATAATACATTGTGCAGGTTCTAGAGGGGTGGGGTTGTTTTATCGAAAGGTTTTTCCCCACTGGAAAATCTTTGTGTTATGTGTTTCTTTCTTTGTCTAGTTTCTTTATGCTCACTTGGCTGAAATATTGTTGTTTACATGATATTGAATCTGTAAGTGTAAAATATTTTAATAGGATTTGCACCATACTTCTCTGAAGAGATTAGTGTAGGAAGCTATTTTCGCACCTAAGTTTCCTTATAGAGATATGTGTCAAATAATGTACTTTAATAGGTTTGGATTGGAAAGGAGTTTGACTGTACAAAAATGTTAGAATATATAGTCCACCAATATAACTAGGGGGGGGGGGTGTGAATCAATTATCCAACTAATATCACAATTATCAACCTTATTAAACCTTGACCATGTGAGAAATATAATTAGAAACCACAACAAGATACTTGTACATAATAACACTAGAAATGTTAACTACGGAAACCCTTGATGAGAGGGAAAACCTCGGTGGGGATGGTACCCACAAGATGATGGACTATTATAAACATTCCTTGTTAGAGGATGGACCATGTTAGGAGTCTATAACAACATCCAATACATATTAGTCCCTACTAGGAGACTTTGAATCCCTATTAGGAGATTCTAACCCTCTTAGGAGTTGTGGAAGATAGATGGACCCACTACCTAAACAACATTAGGGCAAGACCAATGAACCCACTATCCAAATGAACACTATATTATACCTTGTAGAATAATAGAAATGGTTAGTATTGCTCCTTCCTCATTCTCTATCTTGTCAAGTAGACTTCTGCTCCTTCTAATCTTGTAACTAGATCACAAATCTTGCATCCAATAATCCCTTGGATCACTTGCTTGCCTTCACCAAACACTTTTCTTCTTTTTGCACTTCACACTCAATACAATGATCACAACTACTTCTTACAAATGAGGAAAATATCTTTCCTTTATATTGTATGTTCAAAATAATTCCTTGAGTCAGTCTTGAGGTTTTCCTAATTAATTATAATAAGATAATTAATTAATTCATAATTACAATGGTGCTATTGGCTCACATTCTATGCAATTTCTCACATATATGACATTAGGACTTGCACATTTACTAACATCATCATCAAACCATCTTATTTCACTAAGTAATCAATACAATGATCACAACTACTTCTTACAAATGAGGAAACATCTTTCCTTTATATTGTATGTTCAAAATAATTCCTTGATTTGGTCTTGAGGCTTTCCTAATTAATTATAATAAGATAATTAATTAATTCATAATTACAATAGCACTATCAACTCACATTCTATGAAACTTCTCATACATGTGACACTAGGGCTTGCACATTTACTAACATCATCATCAAATTGTCTTATTTCACTAGCTAACCACACATCTCTAGATTATATCTTTTTTAGATGATATAATAAAAGCATCATAAACTGGTTCTTAGGTAGTCTATCTCTGTACTACTCTCTCCAAATCAAACATATCTTCTATACATCGTTGACTCAGGTATTGTGCACTAAACCTTAACATAATGGCACTATATCAAACATGTCTATGAACATGCATCACCAAATTATCAAAACATTGTTTGTAGAACTAAGATATCTTTTTGCTACTCTATCAGTCTTCACAGACTTATTGCTATATTGACATCAATGACAAACACAGTCATGAATGCAACATGTCAATACTCTCTAATGCTTAGTATACTCCCCTAATGTAGAATCATTAGTATTCGTGCTAACAATATCCCCCTTTGGCATTGATGGCAACATAGATGAAAAACATCTAAGTTCCAAGAATACCAAAATAGAACTTTGTTGCTTTTGTTGTTGTTCTCATCTTTTCAAATCCTCTCATCAATCAAATATGAAAACCTTTGGAACACTACTCTATTCTACATCTTCTTAGGATAAAAAATAGTTGTTCACATTAGAAAGATTTCCATACATAAAAATTCTTAATGATGCATATCTCCCCCATAGAGATATTCCTCCTTTCTTACATGAATCTTTCTAAATCTCCCTAATAAAGTAGATATTTTCATGGACTCTTCTCTCCATACATACTTAGGAGATGTTATATTTTTCAAGCACTCTTCTCCCCCATTGACATCAATAAAAAAGGCCTCATTATGTCAATTTACTACTTTAAGTCTTCAACCAGCTCAAGTGTCCAAAGACACTATTCAAGATCAAATACCAAGAGTCCTTAATGCCATAGCTCATTATAGATACTTTTCCATACAAGAAGCATCATCATTCAGTCCATTCTAACAATAATGATCTATACTATTGGATGGATGTAATCTCTACATCATATACTTAGAAGTAGGTAGGGGCATAACCCCAAGCATACCTTGTAGGTACTCAAGTATATCTTTAGGTAAGGGATTTGTAAAGATATCTACAATCTAATATTTAGTACTCACATATTTACATATTCCAATCTAATATCTTTTTGTGTTTTCTTCTCTCTCAAGACATGATACTTAATATATATATATATATATATATGCTTAGTCTTATAACACAACAAAATATTCTTAGACATACTTACTATACTTGTGTTATCACAATTTATGATAACAGGTTCTATAAACTCAATCTTGATATCCTTCAACATCTATTTCATCCACATAACTTGATTACAATTTTTTTCTACTACAACATACTCTGCATTTGTCATACTTTATGAAATACAATCTTTTTTCTTACTTAGCCAAGAAACTAGTCTTCCTCCAAGAAAAAATGCGCCACCATTGGTGCTCTTTCTATCATTTATACTACTTTCCCAATTTGCATCAATATATGCACATAAAGTGAAATCACTCGATCTATCATACCATATTCCATAATAAAATGTTCTTTTCAAATATCTAAATATCCTCTTTACTACTACATAATTATACTCCATAGGATCAGCTTGAAATCTAGCTATAATCCCAATTACATTTGCTATATCTAGTCTAGTGTGATTTAGATATTGAAAATCTCCAATCATGGATATGTATATCTTCTACTCAACTGTAGGTGTCTCATCCTTTCTAGATAACTTCTAACAAGTTATCGTATGTGTACCAACATGCTTGTAACTTTCCAATCTAAACCTTGTAAAAAAATCTTTCAAGTACTTAGCTTGTGAAATAAAAATATCATCATTGTTCTACACAATCTACAACCCTAGGAAAAACTTCATTTCTCCTATCATGCTCATCTCAAACTCATTCTTCATTTCTTCAACAAACTTATGAATTGCTTCATTATTACCTACGAATATCATGTCATCAAAAAATATAACTATTATCAACAAACCATTCTCAATTTCTTTCCAAATACAAGTTACTATCTGCTGCACCTTTTGCAAATCCAAGTTTTGCTAAATAGTTGTCCAACCTTGCATACCAAGTTCTAGGTTCTTGCTTCAGTCCATATAGAGCTTTTTTTATTCTACATACCATATATTTGTTTTTTGTTAGAGGGAAACCATCAAGCTACTCAATGTAAACTTCTTCTTTAAGTTCTCCATTCAGGAAGGATAATTTAACATCCATTTGATATACTTTTAACTTTTTATTCACTACATAAGCAAGAACATTCTTACTACTTCCATTTTAGCTATAGGGGTATATGTCTCCTCATAATCTATTTCTTCTTACTATGGATATTCTTTGCACAAAAGTCTATCCTTATTTCTTACAACTTTTCCTTGCTTATTCATCTTTTTTTTTAATACCCATTTGGTTCCTATTATTGAACTTATGGTCAAATGATTTTTCAATTAGTGCCTAAACACTTAATCATTTGGTTGGTCATATTGTAGCTAAAATTCATAGTGTTAACCAAGCTATTGTAGTGTTAACTAAGCCCACAAGTGTAAACTAAGTTGTTACAGTATCAACCAAGTAGAAGGTAAGTGTTAACCTAGCATAACTAAAAGATAGTGTCTACCAAGCTAGGCCTATTTTCAAGTAGAAGGAAGGTAGTGTTGATTGAGCTGAAGTGTCAATAGAGTCCTACAGTGTTATTCAAGTTCTCTAGCATTCACCAAGTCATCAGTACTAACCAAGCTCATGCCTACTCCTAAGTGATCAATGTAGACTGAGTATCAGTGTCAATCAAGTGCTAGAGCTTTCCAAGTTGACTGTGTTGCTGAGTGTCAAAATAGCACCCGAGTGGTCTTCAAAACCCAAGTTACAACATTGAAACAACTTAGTAACGATTATTGAAATTGGTATTGTAGCCAACCTTAGAAATTAATTATTTGGATTGGTATTATGTAAGATATCTTTTCATATCCAAAAAAAGAAGAGTATGAGTGTGTAACAAGCATGAATGTGAATTGAAGAGTAAAGGCTACAAGAAGTGTAAGGAAAATTAGAGTCTTGTCTATCACAACAAGGTGATCATTTCTACATCAAAGAAATCCCAATTAACAAACCAAGTTGCAGATCATAGATCATCCACTGGTTCATCCTAATAGGTGCATTAGTCAAATCCTCTAACAAGGTGGACTTAGCAATCTTATGCTAAATCTCCTAACTAAGTGCATACTTCATTGTATTATATAAATCCTTTTACAAGGTGGACCTAACAATCGTTATTGATCCTAATAGGGAAGATCACCATAAGTGATCATTTGTAAGCCTTAACAAGCCAACTTTATGCTATAGTACTAAAGCTTGTGGGTATCATCCCCACCCCCATTTTACTTTCTATTTGGAAGTTTTCTAGGTTACCAAACATTGTGTCAACTTTTATGAATGTTTTATTGCTTTAATCTTTCATGCATGCAATTAGACCAATTTATCTTAAGAGGATTAATTGGTGAATTGAAGTTAAATTTTATTGATTCTTGATTCACACCCCTGCTCTTAGTCACCTAGCCCACCATACATTTTAAACAATTGGTATCAGAGAATTTGGTTCTCACATCAAAAGTTTAACAACTTGAGAAATAATCAGAGGCAATGAAAGTGTATAGACATGAGAAAGCTATTGAAAATGAAAAGTTGGATCTATAGATGGCCATGAAACAATTGAAGAAAATGAAGGAGCAACTCTCTTAATCCTTGAGTAGAAGAAAACACCTAGTAGCACAGATGAATTGCAATCTCTACACAAGAGGAAATAATTAAAGACATTTTCCAAGACATCAATTTAGATGAAGCTAATGCAACAACCAAAGACCTACTTGAGAAGAATCTCACTCTTCATGAAGAAGTTAGAAATTTGAAAAGAGAACAAGAATTTTAGTCAATTAGAATGTGTCAAGACATGGAAAAAATTGACATAGAAAATGAAGAAAAGGGATTGCTTACTGAACAAATAGAAGAAAAGGACAATGAAATTCAACACCTATCTCTTCAACAAGCAGATTTGATACATCAACTCAATTATGCAAATTAAGAGCTTTAAACTTGAGAATAGACAATGAAATATTGCAAAATGATCTCAGCATTGAAAGGAAAACCAATGAAAGGATGATGAAATCTGAAGAAAGCATGAATCAATTGAATGAGAAAACTCAATTCAGACTCAAAGGAAAAACATGATTAGGCTATATAGATGAAGGTGAATCATCTCAGTAAGGAGCTTATAAGAATAAAATACCTACGTGTGATCATTGTGGAAAGATAAGGCATACATCAAACAAATGTTGGAGCAATGGTAAATCAAAATTCAGTTGAAAATGCTATAGTTGTAACAAGCCAGGTCATAGAACAAGAGAATGCACATAGAAAACCAAGTTTAAAGGAAAATGTTTCAATTGCAACAAACAAGGGAACAAATCTTCAGAATGAAAGACCAAGAAATGGAATCTAATAGAATAGATTATGAAATCTATCTTTGGGTTGAACTATAACAGATGGTACATATGTCACTTATGTGGTGAGCATGGACATATTGGAGTGAATTGCATAAGAACTCAAATGAGGAAGAGAGTCCCTATAAAGAGATATTTTGTATGCATAGAACTTGGACACCTAGCTAGAAACTGTATGAACTGAGCCAAAGTTGAAGATTAAAAGAAAAAAATGGTTGGTAATATCAGAAGCCAAATGAGGTAGCAATGGATAAAGAAATCTCCAAAGAATGGAAGTCAAAGTCCTAAAAATGTTGACAGCTAAGTAAATGTGTTGGTTGATTCAACCATTTCAAACTGATTAGCCATAGAGATCACTAGAACTATGATTCAAAGGAGAAATCTCATATCAGTTCTAGTTAGCAAGTAAGAAGATTCAAATTAGCATTTTAGATGCATTGGGATCACTGAGTTAGATAACAGTTGAAGTAATTTCTTAAACCTTACCGGGCAAGGTTGGGTTGCAAGAGCTAACCAAACTTGGATATAGATAGCGAGTTAGGATTTTTGACCAAGTGTTGAAGACTTAGTTGAGTTGAATAGGCTATTGCTAAGCTATCCTACATAAAATGCATTAATGATGACTTAAGTATAGAATTTAGTTAAAAGGAAAGAATGGAAGGTTTTCTTTTTCACTACAAATTTCAAAGAAAATAGAGTAGAGCATTCCTGAGCCCCAAGAAATTTAGAGTAGATCTGTCAAAGAATTATCTTTGCATCACTGAGCATAATGACATCTTCATCTAGTAGAAAGGTTGAGAAGGGTTTTGATATGCTAATAAGAAATATTGCATATGTAGACCCAAATTTCAAACTTTGCATGATGATGGTAGAAGAAATGGATCCAGTTAGAGAACATTCACAAATTCCATAATATTAGGTCATTTTACCACTATTTGATTCAATAATTGGCTACTTTTGAGATGAATCAAGCATATGAGATGTTATGTGTGGATGGGAACTTGAAACCTAAGCATAATCATCTGGAAACAAAAGGTTTAACCCACATTCTATGTATATTGAGGGATTCTCAAGGAAAATGGATTACGTCTATTCTGAGTGGTGCTCATGACATGCAATTATGGCTTGACCAACCCATCTAGATAATGAAGAAGATGATTCATGGGGTTACTAGGTTTCCCATATTTGATAGACCAAAAACTACAAAAGCCCTAGGTTGAGTTGAGCCTGCAAAGAAGACTTTTGCCAAATGGGATGGTAGAGGAATGAAGCTTAATGGTGTTATAAACATGGAGATTAATTTTAGAATACATGTAATTGCTCACAAAATTTATAGTTCCAGCTGACTTAACAATGTTCCATGTGAAGATGTAGACTTAGCATATAAAGTGGTAAAAAACAATCTATCCTTTGACTTTGTTGAGTTGCAGCTGAGCCATCTAAGCAAGAAGATGGAGAGCATCCAAGCATCCAAGACTAATTCTTTTATGTTCATAAGTTTTTCCCTTCAAAAGGTGCTATAGTATGGAAGAAAGATAGACCTATTTTATATCAGATCAATGAGTTTATAGCTGAAATGGGAGATAATTTTGAGGGCATCATGGATGCATATCTTGAGACCTTTATGGAAAGGATGCAGAGTAGATTCAAGATACCCAAACAACTAGTTGATGATTATGAATAAGACATATGTTTCCTTGTGGACTATGGAAAGGTACATATTTAGGCAGTTAGGTCAAGAAAGGCACTAGTAAGACCTCTTGGTTATGAGGTAAACATTGATAACATAGAAGATATTATTGAGGCTCTTGTCAATGAGCTTGAGGATCCAAAGGCACCATATTTTGGCACTTATGAAGAGGCAATGACCAAGATTTTTTTGGAAATCAAGATTCCTCAAGCCTTGAAGAGAGGAAGAAAGAAAGTTGAAAATATCTAAATGGAAAAGAAATTTGGTTCCCCTCTCCTTCTCATAGAAGGAAAGGAAGATGACATTGAAGAAGAAGGAGTAGAGGAACATGAAGAAGAAGAAGAGGAAGAAATAGAAGAGGAACCTTTAAAGAAAAAGGGGAAAGTAACTATAACGAAGAGAGCTGCAAGGTCCTCTCCTACATTCTTCACCAAAAGGCCTACAAAGTCAAGGAAGAAGCAAACAATTAAAGATGAAGATGAAGAAGAGCAACAAGTAACTTTTCAAAAGTCTACTCCTACCTTTGAAGAAAGACTAAGAATAGTCATAGAAGGATGAGACACTGAATACTTCAAATCTCTTAAGTATGAGACTAGGAGTAAGGAAGAGAAAAATAGATTGAAGAAGCCTTAGTGGAAAAAATGGCTAAATGGAAATGCGCTACAAGTGAATTAAAAATCCAAGTTCCAAATGTTATACTCAAGGTAGTTGCACCTCAATGGGACAATATTGTAGTAGTTTCCAAGCATATCTAGGAATAAACCTTGAGGAAGGTTATGACAGATCTTTCAGATAGGGAGGTGAAGGAAGCATTGACCACGCATGAATAGAAGCGAACTTCTGAATTCAATGCATTCCTAATTTTTCCATTGATATTGAATCTGTTGTGTAATCAACTAAAAATGCATGGAAGAACATCTATGGATTGCATGTTGGAAAGCCCACTGAGGAGGTTGTACAAGTAGATGATGTTGATGATGAGGAAGATGATGATGAGAAAGATGATAAAGAGGATGAGGATGATCAATCAATAAGTGAGGATCATCTTGAGATTAAGGATATCCAAGATTTTGATCTTGAAAAGATAGAAGTAGAGGTAATGGCCTCCCTTCCTAATTCTGTAAGAAAAACATTACTTATAGCAAGTTCAGAAATGGTTGCTACTGAGTTGCAAATAGTTAAATTAAAAATGGTGTGCTAGAAGACATAAAAGGTATATTTGTTGATGCATTTAGTATTCAAATTGATGAAAAGAAACCTATATTGGACCAACTTATTGACATAGTTCACAAGTTTAATGAATAATTTAGTGGCCAAGAAAAAATACTGCAGAGGGCAGAAAGAAAGTTTGATGACAAAGTTTTGGAAAAGGTGGCACAGAAGATTGCCATTGATCAAGTGGAATTGTACACTATTCTTGTTAATTTTGAAAGTTTTGTAAATAATGTTGTTTCCTTATTTCTAAAGTTAAGTGATACTACACATTTCACCAAGGAAATAAAGGGCAAGTTATCTAAGATAGATACTAATTTGAAGGCAAGTGCACATCAGTTGTCACTTAACCCAAGCACTAGCTTTGCACATTTCATCAAAATCAGGTATCTAAAAGACTTGCAAGTTGAGAGAAGAAGCTAGAATCAGGGCTACACTAGTAGATATTCATATTTTGAGAATTCCCAACATGGATGTAATACAAAAGCATATTGTGTTAGCATGAATGCTGATGATACTACTTTGGGGGAGTATCCTAAGCATTGGAGAGTATTGACATGTTGCATTCATGATTATGTTTTTCACTGATGTCAACATAAGTAAGTTTGTGAAGACTGGTAGAGTAATAGAGAGATTATAGTTGTAAAAACAAGGTGTTTCTTGTTTGGTGATGCGTGGTCATGGATGTGTTCAGTACAATGTCCTGATGACATGGTTCAATGCACAACATATAAGTCAAAGACGCATGAAAGTTATACCTGATTTATAGAGAGCAATACAAAGAAAAGAATTAGGAAAGAAGTTCTTGATGTTTGTTTTCCATCTTACATCTAAGATGGAATGAGTAGATGCATGGCCAGCTAGTAATAGAGGACAATATGTTGGTGACATCAATAATTGCACAAGCCCTAGTATTGCACATGTGATGTTTTATATAGACTATGAGCTAACATTACTATTGTAATTGTAATTAATTAATTATCTTATTATAATTAATTGGCAAAGCCTCAAGGCTGACTTAAGAAATTATTTTGAAGATATGGTATAAAAGAAAGATGTTTTCCTTGTTTGTAATGATAGTATGTGTGTTGTTTTTGTTGTATGAAGTGCAAAGTGTGGAAAGGAGTAGAGTATTTACTGAATGCGAATAAGTGATCCAAGGGATTATTTGATGTGATATTTGTGATCTAGTTAGAAGATAAGAAGGAGTAAAGGTCTTGTTGATAGGAAAGAGGAAGGAAGTACTATTCATTTCTATTATTCTACAAGAAAAATACATAGACCATTTGGATAGTGGGTTCATTGGTCTTGCCCTTGGAGCCATTTAGGTAGTGGGTCCAACTATCTTCCACAACTCCTAATAGGGTTAGAATGTCCTAACAGGCATTGATATGTACTAAATGTTGTTATAGACTCCTAATAGGGTTCGTCCTCTAACAAGGAATATTTATATTAGTACATCATCTTGTGGGTACCATCCCCATTGGGGGTTTCCCTCTGATTAAGGGTTTCCCTAGTTAATACATCTAGTGTTATTATGTATGAGTATCTTGTTATGGTTTTTGATTATACTTCTCATATTGTTAAAGTTTAATAAGGGTGATAATTGTGATTTTAGTTGGATATCTGATTCACCCCCACCCCCCTCAGTTATATTGGTGGACTATATATTCTAACAATTGGTATCAACACATTAGGTCCTTGAAGGAAAAGCTTAACAACTTTGGGATATTAGTGGTGAATCATTTCAAAAAGGATAGTCCTAAGTTTGATGGAGGAAATTTTGACACCCAAAAGATGGAGCTTATTAGCGAGACATTAGAAATCTATAAAGAATTGAACATTGATTTTTTAGAATCCTTTTGTTGCATACAATAGAGTAGAGGCACAAGTAAAGATAGATTTAGATCTAAAGAAGACAAGAAGATCAAAGAAGGTATTGATCTGCTCATGAAAAAAAAGCTAGAAGTTAAGGAAATTTTTGTTTGTTGCACATGTAAATAGTTTGGTCATTTTTCATCTAGATGTCTTAAGAGAGTTAGAAAATATAGAAAGAGTTTTCTTTCTAATGAAGATGAATAATTTAAAGCAAGTATGGAAAGATTCTTGAATGACTGTGATGTTAAAGATAATGAGCTTGAATTGATTAAGGAAGAGGAAGTAGTAGAAAAAATAGCTTTGGTAACTATTGTTGATCCAAAGGATAACCATGAAAATGTGGAAGTTATTATTGAGAGTAACAATAATTTGCAGAATGAGATTTAGATTGAAAAACATAGATCTCAGCCCATAGCAGAAGAAAGAGTTGACTTGAAAACTCCTAGTAGAAGTATATCAAAGAAGATGAATGAGAAAGGTGAAGTTGTGAGAAACAAGACCAAACTTGTATGCAAAGATTACTCACAAAAAGAAGGAATAGACTATGAGGAGACATATGCCCCTATAGCCAAAATGGAAATAGCTTTCCTGAATGGAGAGCTTGAAGAAGAGGTCTATATTGAGAAGCTTGAAGGTTTTATTTTGATAGAAGACAAAGACATGGTATGCAGACTAATGAAAGCTCTACATGGTCTGAAGCAAGCACCTAGAACTTGGTGTGCAAGGTTGGACAACTATTTGGCAAAGCTAGGATTTTCTAAAGGTATGACAGATAGTAACTTGTATTTGAAAGAAATAGAGAATAATTTGCTGATAATAGTAATTTTTATTGATGACATAATATTTGGAGGAAATGATGAAGCAAGTGATAAGTTTGCTAAAGAAATGAAGAATGAATTTGAAGTGAGCATGATAGGAGAAATGAAGTTTTTCCTAGGATTGCAGATTGTGCATAATAGTGATGGAATTTTCATTTCACAAGCTAAGTACCTGAAGGTTTTCTTGAATGGATTTGGATTGGAAATTTGTAAGCCTATTGGTACACTTATGATAACTAGCCACAAGTTATCTAGCAAGGATGAGACACTTACAATTGAGGAGAAGTACAAATCATTGATTGAAGGTTTGCAATATCTGACTCACACCAGACCAAATATAGAAAATGTAGTTGGGATTGTAGCTAGATTTCAAGTTGATATGAAGGAATATCACTATGCAATAGTAAAGAGGATATTTAGATACTTGCAAGGAACATCTAACTATGGAATTTGGTATGATAGATCAAGTGATTTTACTCTATGTGTATATACTATGCGAATTGGGAAGACAATATAGATTATAGAAAGATAGCTAGTGGTGGAGAATTTTTTCTTCGAGGAAGATTGGTTTCTTGGCTAAGAAAGAAACAATATTGTATTTCTCAGAGTATAGTAGAGGTAGAGTATGTTGCAACAACAAATAAATGTAACTGAGTAATGTGGATGAAATAGATGTTGAAGGATATCAGAATTGAGTTCGTAGAACCTCTTATCATTTACTATGATAACAAAAGTATAATGAGTATTTCTAAGAATCCTTTATTTAATTCTAATACTAAGCATATATCTATTAAGTATCATGTATTCAGAGAAAAAATAGTAGAAAAGGAGATCAGATTAGAGTATGTGAGTACTAAAGATTAGATTGCAGATACCTTTATGAAACCCTTACCTAAAGATACATTTGAGTACTTGAGAGGTATGATTGGGACTATGCCCCTACTTACTTCTAAGTAGATGATGCAGCAAGTGCACTAGTCTAGTGGTACAAAGCACTATTTTTAGACTAGACTAAATGCTGATGCTTCTTGTATGGGGGAGTATCTTTGATGAGTTGACTCATTGAGGACTCTTGGTATTTGGTCTTAAATAGTGTCTTTGCACACTTGAGCTAGTTGAAGACTTAGAGTACTAAATTAACATAATGAGAACTTTGTCATTATTTTGAAGGTATGGTATAAAGGAAAGATGTTTTCCTTGTTCGTAATGAGAGTATGAGTGTTGTATTCATTGTATGAAGTGCGAAGTGCAAAAATGGAGTAGATTGTTTATTGAATGAAAGTAAGTGAACCAAGGGATTATTAGATGCAAGAGTTGTGATTTGGTTACAAGATCAGAAGGAGCAAAGGTCTAGTTGATAGGATAGAGGAAGGAAGTACTATTCATTTCTATTATTTTTCTATATATATCATTTCGATAGTGGGTTCATTGGTCTTGCCCATGAAGTTGTTTGGGTAGTGGGTCTAGCTATGTTCCACAACTCCCAATAGGGTTGGAATCTCCTAACAAGGATTCAAAGTTTTCTAACAGGGACAGATATGTATTGAATGTTGTTATAAACTCTGAACAGGGTCCATCCTCTAACAAGGAATATTTATATTAGTACATCATCTTTTGGGTGCCATACCCACTTGGGTTTTCCCTTTGATCAAGGGTTTTTGTATTCAACATATATGATGCTATGATGTATGAGTATCTTGTTATGGGTTTAGATTATATTATTAATATGGTTAAAATTTAATAAGATTGATAATTGTGATAGTAGTTGGATAACTAATTCACCCCCCCTCTTAGTTATATTGGTGGACTATATACTCTAACATATTGTTCATGCTAATGTTGGAATACTTTAGAATAACTAGGGGGGTGAATCAGTTATCCAAGGTCTAGATGTATAAATAAAAATTTTCATAGCTTAGTGAACCCATAAAACATTTATACTCATGCATGCATCCACAAGATTATGCATTCACTTAAAACTTGTAGGTTACTATCAAATCAACTTGCAAAAATGTAAAGCATGAAACATAACAGATTCATCAACACATTTGACACAATGATTCATGTGGAAACCCAATTTGGGAAAAACCACTAGTAACATGCTACTCTTTTCACTCTTCTAAAGTGATGTCGTATGAAAAGCCAACCCTGTTAAAGGTTATAATACACACTGTTAAATGTGACCCTATTAAATGATTTCAGTCACCCTGTTAGGAGTGAGCCTTGTTAGAGGATTTTAGACTATCCACTTGGAATGTCACCAAATTATAGATTACTATTTAGTCCTTAATTCTACTTGGCCTTCATATTTTGAAGCTCTGATATCTTGTTCACCTTTCAAGCATTCATCTCCTTAAGCCTTCTTGCTTAACATGCCATTGTAGACTCTTCTCTTAGGTCACTTGATGAAGCAAAACCCTTGATTCCTTGTCTCCCTTAGGTTCTTGCACATGACAACTTTGCTTCATTACTAGCCATTCCTAAAAATAGGAAATTAAAATATTTTTTCGCTCATTCTCCAAATTCCAATTGAGGGTTTGGATGGATTAGGTAGGATAAAATGTATCTACCCCATATCTCATATCTCTTCTAGAAAATTCTCCTAGAATCCACTTCAAATTTTCCTAAAAATGGTTTACCTTGAATTTTGTGCCACCAACTTATCAACCTTATCTTCCACCTGGTTCACATAATCCAAGAAAACAAACTTGTTGGCTTAGATTCATCAAATCCATGATCTTTTAAACAATGTTATATATTATCAAGCTTTTGATGCTCGACACATACTCCATTGCTTGACATCTAATGTGAAATTACTCGGCACGAACTAAAGTTTGCTAGTGCTCGACATCAACTAAAATTTACTTGGCATCCATTGTTCTGCTCAGAATACACTAGAATAAGTATTTACTCGACTCCAACTAATTTTTTCTTGGCTTGCTTTGTCTTTGCTCGACACCTACTATCCACTTGATTAAGCTTCGAAGAAAAACTATGTAACTTGTTCTTCTAAACTTTCTTAGTGTAACCAAACTTTGTAACCTTAAGTAGATTACCAATACATCATGTCATCACTATCTTAACTGATTCTTGTACTTCATTACATAATCATACCTCAACCTTTCCTCTAGGTGCTATTGTTACTTGTTTTGATCAAATCCTCTTCATCAATAAAATAAGTGATAGTACTTGAATCTTATAAGTAGTTGTCTTACCAGAAAATAACAGGTTTGACATTAATAACAAAACAATGATTGAAACACATAGTCTTCTTCAACTCTCTCTTTCAACAATCTCTCTCAAAAATGATCTTTTCAATCTATTTTCAATAGTTAAAATATTAATCCATGA
The DNA here is from genome assembly GCA_028749045.1 of Cupressus sempervirens. NCBI lineage: Eukaryota > Viridiplantae > Streptophyta > Pinopsida > Cupressales > Cupressaceae > Cupressus > Cupressus sempervirens. The sequence continues at coordinate 750,317,084 of CM053783.1, forward strand.
CAACAACTTTTATATTGCAGATCATATGATAGAATTATCAATTGTAGTACATATAGGTTTCCATCCTTCCAATGTTTTGCAAGATAATTGGGACAAAACAATGTCCACAATTTTGAAAGTACATAGTGATTTCCTTTCACATTTTGGTGTTACCTTGTAAATATGTATTTTTGACAATTGTGTCAAAAAAGGTGGAAATAGTTATATCACACACACACACACACACACACACACACACACACACACACACACACACACACACACACACACACACACACACACACACAGACACACACACACACACACACACACACACACACACACACACACACACACACACACACACACACACACACACACACACACACACACACACACACACACACACACACACACACACACGTACACGCACACACACATGCACATGCACACGTGCATGCACACGCGCACGCGTGCGCGTGCACACACACACACACACACACACACACACACACACACAAGGGAGAATAAAAAGAAGGAATATATCTAAAAAGAGGGAAATAATGTACAAAAAAGCTAAAAAAAAAAAATTTGAAAAAGAAAAAATAGTGTTAGTGTCACCTGAGTATCAACACATTAGTCAAAATTGAGTTATAGACCCAAGTACATTGATAGGGGTAGTTTTGAATTCTATTTTTTAGTATTCAGAATTTTAGTTCGATAAGTGTTTTTGTCACTAATGCCAAAGGGGGAGATTATTAACCTTATGGTCAAATCATTTGTTTGTTAGTGCCTAAATACTCAATAATTTGGTTGGTCATATTGTAACTGAGCTTCACAGTATTAACCGAGCTATTGTAGCGTTAACCAAGCTTCATAGTGTAAATTGAGCTATTGTAGTATCAACCAAGTAGAAAGCAAGTGTTAATTGATCAAAACTAAATGAAAATGTCTAATGAGCTAGCCATGTTAACCAAGAAGAAGGAAGGTAGTGTTGATCAAGTTGTAGTGCCAACCAAGCCCTACAGTGTAAACTGAGTTCTCCAGTGTTTGTTGAGTCATCAATGCTAACCAAGCTCATGCCTATTCCCAAGTGATCAATATGGACTGAGCAACAATTTCAACTGAGTGCTAGAGCTTTCCAAGTTGACCATGTTGCTGAGTATCAAAATATCACCCAAGTGGTCTTTAGAACTTGAGTTACAACATTTAGCTGACTTAGTGAAGATTTTTGAAATTGGTATTGTAGCCAGCCTCAAAAGGTAATTATTTGGATTGGTATATATGTACGATATCTTGTCATATCAAAAAAAAGAAGAGTATGAGTTTGTAACAAGCATGAATGCAAATTGAAGAGTAAAGGCTACAAGTGGTATAAGGAAAAGAAACATTTCATCTATCACAACAAGGTGATCATTTATACATCAAAGAAATCTCAATCAACAAAATGAGTTGTAGAGTAGAGATTAGCCATTGGTTCATCCTAATAGGTGTATTAGTGAAATCCTCTAACAAGGTGGACTTAACAATCTTATGCTAAATCTCCTAAACGAGTGCATACTTCATTGTATTGTATAAATCCTTTTACAAGGTGGACCTAATAATCCTTATTGCTCCTAATAGGGAAAACCACTAGAAGTGATCATTTGTAAACCTTAATGGACCAACTTTATTCTATAATACTAAAGCTCATGGGTATCATCCCCACCCCAGTTTTTCTTTCTATTTAAAAGGTTTTTGGGTTACCAAACATTGTGTCAATTGTTATGAATATTTTACTACTTTCAATCTTTCATTCATGCAATTAGATTAGTTTATCTTAAAGAGGATTAATTGGTGAATTGAAGTTAAAGTTTTATTGGTTCCTGATTCATCTCCCCCTCTTAATCACCTAGCCCACCATACATTTCTAACACCTATAACATTCTTGTCTTTAGGTCTAAGAACTAATTCCCATGTTTCATTCTTCACAATCTGATCTAGTTCTTCCTTCATTTCTTGAATCCAATAATCATCTTTACATGCTTCATCTACACTCTTAGGTTCAACTTGAGAAATCCAACATAATTCCTCGTTAAATCTATTTCTTTTCACCACACCTTTTTCTTTGCTTCCAATTATCTTCTCTAGAGGGTGATTCTTTGTCATGTTTCTATTAGAGGTAGGAGTTGCTAGCTCGACTCTTACCTCATCTCTTGGTTCAAATCTCTGTCCTCTTCCTTAACCAATGTAGGTAAACTCTTTCTAGATTTTCTTGCTCTCATAGGACATCTTGATGAAAAGTGACCAAGCTCTTTACATGTCCAAAAAATAAAAAGTTTCATACCTTCTAGCTCTTTTTTTATTAGTAGATAAATTCCTTCTTTGATGTTCATGTCATCTTTGGATAAGCATTTTCTTGTGCTTCTATTTTTTGTATGCAACAGAAGGATTCTGGATTTGGAAACTCAATGCACAATTCTTTACACATTTCTGATGTCTCACCAAGAAGATGTTAGCATGGATGCTGATGATACTACTTTGGGGGAGTATGCTAAGAATTGGAGAGTATTGACATGTTGCATTCATGACTATGTTTGTCATTGATGTCAATAGAGCATGGTTTCTATAAAGATTGGCTAAGAAATAGAAAAAGATCTTAATGGCATGGAGACTGGTTTGATTATCTGGTGATGTGAAGTTATGGACATGTCTGGAACACTATTTTGATGATGTGGTCGAGTGCAAAGAGTCTAAGTCAAACACATATGGAAGTTGTACCTAATTTATAAAGAGCAATTTAGAGACAGAGTATTGGGAAAGTAGTTCTTGATGTTTGTTCACTATCTTACATCTGAGATGTAATGAGAAGACATGTAGTTAGGTAGTAAAAGAGGACAATCTGTTGATGATGTTAGCAAGTGTACAAGCCCTAGTATTGTATGTGTAAAGTTTTGTATAGAAAATAGTGCTATTTTAATTGTAATTAATTAATTATCTTATTATAATTTATTGGGAAAGGCTCAAGGCTGACTCAAGGAATTATTATGATGATATGGTATTAAGGAAAGATGTTTTCCTTGTTTGTAAAAAGAGTATGAGTTTTTTGATCATTGTGTGAAGTGTGAAGTGTGAAAAGAAGTAGAGTGCTTACTAAATGCGAGTAAGTGATCCAAGGGATTATTGGATGTGAGTTTTGTGATTTGGTTACAAGATCACAAGGAGTAGAGGTTTGGTTGATAGGACAAGAGAAGAGGAAGGAAGTACAATTCATTTCTATTATTCTATAAGGAATAATACAAAAATAATTTTGATAGTGGGTTCAATGGTCTTGCCCTTGAAGCTATTTGGGCAATGGGTCTAGCTATCTTCCACAACTCTTAATAGGGTTGGCATAACTCCTAATAGGGTTGAAATCTCCTAACATGGATTCAAAGTCTTCTAACATGGACTCATATGTACTAAATGTATTCATAGACTCCTAACAGGGTCCATCCTCTAACAAGGAACATTTATATTAGTACATCATCTTGTGGGTACCATCCCCATCAAGGTTTGTCCTTTGATCAAGGGTTTCCCTAGTTAACATATCTAGTGTTATTGTGTATGAGTATCTTGTTGTGGTTTCAATTTATATTACTCATATGGTTAAGTTTTTTTAAAGGTTAATAATTGTGATAATAGTTGGATACTTGATTCACACCCCCGTCCCCTCTTAGTTATATCAGTGGACTATATATTCTAACAATTGGTATCAAAGCATCGGGTCCTTGAAAGATAACCTTAACAACTTTGGGAGATTGGTGGTGAATCATTTCAGAAAGGATAGTCCTAGATTTGATGGGGCCAACTATGATAGTTCGAAGGAGAAGGTGAAGACTCATCTATTGTGCATGGGTCTAGGTTATTCGATCTTTACAAAGAGTGAAAAGATGATTGTGGATGAAGAAAAACTTGAAGAATATAGTGAAGTAGAAATATTTTTGTTCATGTGTAACATGAGAGCGAAAGAAGCTCTACTTTAGATCTTCTAGAGAATGAATACAATCAAGTAAATTCACTTTAAACATCTCATAGAATTTGGAAATCCTTAGAACATACTTTTAAAGATGGTACACATGCAAAAAAAATCAAATTGCAGAACTGGATATGTGCATTTCAAGATGCTAAGATGATGGAAGATGAATTTGTAAGAAGCTATATAGGCAGAATATCAAAAATTGTTGCAGGAATTTGGTCTCTTGGTGGAACCAAGGAAGATGATGAAGTCATATGGAAGATCTTGAAAATCTTGATGCCACCATTCAAACAAGTAGCTCAGATGATTTAGATAGTAATACCCTGCACTAGAGATTTCATAAAGGAAACATTTCTTAGAAGATTAGAATCTTCAAAAGTAGATCTGAGATAGTCTAAAGATCTAGCTAGAGTCAAAACAACTTTCAGTGCCTTGAAAATTTGACCTAATCTAACAAGAAGTACAAGCACATGTAGAGATTTTGCTAGTAGAAGTAGATATGATGAAGACAAGAATATTGAGGAAGGAATAGCCCTTCATGTGAGAAGAGAATAAGATGGTAAGACAATCTTTAAATTTTGGACTTGTGATGAATTTGGTCATTATTCATCTAAATGTCCTAAAAGCGAGAGAAATTATAAGGGAAAGTTTAAGCCTAGAAGATATAGAGATAGAAATTGTTTGTATGCAAATGAAGATGAAGAATCTAATGATAAAGGTCAAAGAAAAAGTGGTGATGAACTAGGATCTGTGGCTATTAAGGAAGATGATCTTGATAGAGAAATTAGAGAAGAAAGAGATCTAATTTTCCAAGTGGAAAAGAAATATAATTAGATAATTGACAATAGTTGTTCAGATCACATGATTGGTGATATGAATAAGTTTTTTAAGTTAAAGAGTCACGATGGAGGTGTTGTTAGAGTTTTAACAATGCAACTTGTCATGTAATAGAAATTGGATCCATTACTCTTGATGGTAAAACTAACACTGATGATGTTTATTTTGGTATAATTTATTGAGTGTTGGATAGTTGGTAGACAAGGGTTATCAGTTGTACTTTACTGAGAAGACCTACATTATCAAAGATAGAGATGGTAAGCTGATTGGAACATGCACAAGATCCAGAGGTAATGTATTTTAGTTGAATCCTATTGAAATGACATATTTGGTAGCTAAAGTGGACAATAATTGGTTGTGGCATAGAAGATTATGTAACATAAACTTTGATAATATTGTGAAGGTTAGTAGCACATTTGCAGTCAGAGACATTCTTAAGATTAAAAAGCCTACTAATGTTGTACATAAAGAATGTATTTTGGCTAAACAAAAGAAAGTATCATCTTCTAGCAAGAAGTTCACTACCAAACAGAAGTTGGAGATCATTCACACATATCTGAGTGGTCCTTCTAGAACAAAAGGATTCTATGGTGAAGGACACTTTATTATTTTTGTTGATGATTTCACTAGAATGATGTGGGTAGCATTTATTAAAGAGAAATATAAAGGTTTTGAAAAGTTTAAGATACTTAAGAATAGAGTTGAGAATGAATTTGGTGTTAAGATAAAGTGTTTGAGATTAGATAGAGGAAGAGAATTCACCTCTAGAGAGTTTAACATATTTTGTGAAGAGAATGGAATCAAAAGACAACTATCTTTACCTAGAACACCTAAGAAGAATGGGATTGCTGAAAGAAGGAATAAGTTAGTAGCAAAAGAAACAAGAGTGATGTTGTTTGAAAATTATGTTTCTAAGACATTTTGGAGAGAAGCAGTCAATACAATAGTATACACTTTGAATAGAGTATAGATCTGAAAAGGTATGAGCACACCATCTTATGAACTATGGTTTGGTCATTCACCATCAGTTAAATATTTCATACTATTTGGGAGAAAATGTTATTTTAAGAGAGATGATGATATTGGTAAGTTTGATCCAAGAAGTCATGAAGGTGTGTTTCTTGGTTATTAATTGAAAAACAAGTCTTACAAATGTTTCAACTATAGAACTAAGAAAATAGTTGAATGCACAAATGTAAGGATTGATGAAAGTTTTGGAAATAAGGAAAAGATGGTAGATTATAATTTAGATGAATAAGAAGATCATTTTGGAATTGTTCGACAAAATGCTAAAGTTTTCTTTGAGACTAACAATGATTTACAGAATGTTGTGCTAACTATTGAGCAAAGAGGAGAGAAGAGATATAAACCAAAAGATGAGATAAGAGCTAAGATGTCAACTCCTACCTCTAATTGGAATATGATAATGACTCACCCTCATGAGTAGATAATTGGAAGCAAAGAAAAAGGTGTGATGACAAGGAACAAAGTAAATGAGGAGATATGCTTGATATCTCAAGTTGAGCCTAAAAGAAAAGATGAATCATGTAAAGATGATCATTAGATTCAAGCAATGAAGGAAGAATTAGATTGGATTGTGAAGAATGATACATGGGAGTTAGTTCCTAGCCCTAAAGATAAGAATTTGGTAGGAACCAAATGGGTATTCAAAAGCAAGATGAATGAGCAAGGTGAAGTTGTGAGGAACAAGGCTAGACTTGTATTCAAGGGATATTCATAGAAAAAAGGCATAGAATATGAGGAGAAATATGCACCTGTAGATAGAATAGAATTAGTAATGATTTTCTTGGCTTATGCATCAAATAAAAAGTTCAAGGTTTATTAGATGGATGTTAAATCAACCTTCTTGAATGAAGAATTTGAAGAAGAGGTATATATTGAGCAGCATGAAGGTTTTCATTTGTCAGAAGACAAAGACATGGTATGCAAACTAAAGAAAGCTCTATATGGCTTGAAGAAAGCACCTAGAACATGGTATGCAAGGTTGGACAATTATTTGACAAAGCTTGGATTAGTTAAAAGTACGTCATATAGTAACTTGTATTTGAAAGAAGTTGAGAATGGTTTGCTTATAATAGTAATATTTTTTGATGACATCATTTTTGGAGGTAATGATGAAGCAAGTGATAAGTTTTATAAAGAGATGAAGAATGAGTTTGAAATGAGCATGATAGGAGAAACAATTTTTTTCCTAGGATTGTAGATTGTACAAAACAATGATGGTATTCTCATTTCACAAACTAAGTACCTAAATGACTTGTTGAAAAGGTTTGGTTTAGAAAGTTGTAAACCTATTGGTACACCCACTACTACATCTGAGGCCATTTTTTGACCATTATTGGTCGAAATTTTGACCTACATTTTGACCAAACTTTGACCAACGTCGACCAACGCATTGGTCAGAATTTTTTCGGTCGAAAGTTTGACCAACATTCTGGTTGGTCAAAATTTTGACCAATACGTTGGTTGAAAAACCTCTATAACGACAGTGCAAGTTTTGCCTAGGATTGGTCAAAATTTTGACCATTGGAGATTTCCATTTCGACCAATATAAGTAGAAATTTTGACCAACAATGGTAGAAAGTATTGGACATGAAACCTGGAAAGTTCAACCAATGAAGGTAGAAATTTTGACCAATAAAGGTCGAAAAGTTTGACCAACAAAGGTGGAAATGTTGACCAAGAAAGGTAGAAATTTTGACCAATGATGGTCAAAAAGTTTGACCAATGAAGGTGGATAATGTTGACCAATAAAGGTAGAAATTTTTACCAATGATATTCAAAAAGTTTGACCATTGCAGGTAGGAAATATTGAACAAGAAGGTAGAACTTTCAACCAATGAAGGTCGACAATTTTGACCGCTGAAGGTATAAATTTTGACCAATGAAGGTAGAAATTTCTACCAACGCCTGGGTGTAAATTTTTTTTCAGGCATTTTATAAAATAGTTCACATGCTTTCCCTATGATATGATATTTTGCATGCATCCTGCAGTGTCTCATCCAGCTGATGATGGATTACAGAGAGTGATCTGAAATGATGATGCTAAAAAACATCACAATCAAATCCAAAATGAATTTGCATTACAAATGGATTGTGGAAATTTGATATTGTTGATTTTGCATGCATGTCTACCAGGACAATCATAACTTAAACAATATCAGATTTCCACAATCCATTTGTAATGCAAGTTCATTTTGGATTTGATTGTGATTTTTTTAGCATCATCGTTTCAGATCACTCTCTGTAATCCATCATCAGCCGGATGAGACACTGCAGGATGCATGCAAAATGTCATATCATACAGAAGGCATGTGAACTATTTTATAGAATGCCTGAAAAATATCGACAATAACTAATCACATTGTCGTAATCACCGACAGTAACTAATATGCTTCTTCATTAATATGCTCGATACAATAACCAAACTTGGCAACTATGCACATCAACTTATACGCTAAAAGGAAATTATTTAGGAGATACAAAATTTGAACAACCATATGTTAAGATTCTACAATAAAACATCACTTGCTTGAGTCTGACAATTGAGATTAAGTTCGTCATCCTCCCTACAGTATGTTCTGATGGCCTGCACATCCCCAAAAGTTCCAACATCTTGAATTTGTAGAATAAGAATTGTTTCATAGTGAATGGACATGATTGAAAATAAATCATCATATAAAAAGACTCCCGTGTGAAGCATGAATAGCAAAGGAAATGAATATGGGTGATAGGGAAGAGAATTCAATAATAGAGGCTTTTAGCTTTAGTTATATATAGTCATGATATGGGTAATGCACAACTGCCTCCTGGATTCATGTTCCATCCCATAGATGAAGAGCTCATAACACATTATCTCATTAGAAAAGTTTTAGACAGCAATTTCACAGGAAGGGCCGTTACTGAAGTGGACCTCAACAAGTGCGAGCATCAGGGAGGGTTCAATTCCCTCCTTTATTATTTACTGTGTGTATAATCCCACACACCCATTTGATCTCAAATGATATGTAATGAATGCTGAGTGTTTGCGCTGAGTGTTGAGTAAGGCTTATCTATTTGGCACAAAAGAAAACTTTAAGTCTTGTACCAAGGAAGCAACTGAGCCAATCTCTTTGTCAATAAGGGTGCAGTTTTGCTAGTGTATCCTTCACAATTGTTGTATCTACAAATTTTGAGGAATGATCCTTGATCTTCCTCTTACAATAAGACACAAATTTGAGATCTACCATAAGAGTGGGGACCCGTGTGAAAATCTGAGTCTAAGTTGATGATAATTTCCTATAAATGTTGTTCTATCCAATTTTTGTTACAGGATATCAAACAATCAGCCCTTATTCAAGAATGGATGTGTTTCTTGTTATAATGGAATTTCAAGGCCTTCACCTACTTTGATGCTTTTGATGTATGATTTTGAATAAATATATTAAATACAACATTAAAATATACCACCTTAAATGTATGTTTTCCATGGGTGTTTAAATAGTGAAATAATATTCACTTTATATGTTGTATGGGAGGAATTTTTGTTTTTTGTTATTTCAAAGGCTTTCATATGAAATGGTGGTTCCTTGATTGTTTTGCTTACTATCAAGATATTTTACAAATGGTAAAATTAAACTACCATCTTTGGAACTTATCAATGAACAATTCTTGGAAAGTAAAATGCATAGTAAATATCACTATAAATCCACAATTTACAAACATGTTGAAGCTTCCATTGTGTACCCACGAAGCAAGCTAAACAGACTTATAGTAATAGAGATCAAATACTGCATAACTGCCTTTTGTTGTTCAGTCATCTTGATGTAGCACTTCATTTCTGTGGATATTTAGTGCTAAGGCTTTTGGTACCTCTTCTGCATCTCCTGCTTGTAGTTGCTTCCAATCTTTTTGATCTTAATAATTTTAGTCGTCTAGCTTGTCTTTTTGGTAGTTTTCTGATGGCATGTTTTTCTTGGAAACTTTGGATTACAATTTCAATTAGCTTGAGCTTCTTTATTACTTATAATTTCTACAAACTACAATGTTGGATGTTACTATTTACCAGTTAAGTCTGCCTAGCAGTAATAACAGTATCATGAAAAAGTTGATTAAAAGGTACAGTATGATGATGTGTGGCACAATATGTTCATGTATGTTCATTTCTTGACATCTCTGTTTCTCAGGCTTCTCTAAGATTCTCATCTTACTCCAACAATCAATGTAGTGGGCCTTCTTAAAATGATGCTTTCCCTCATGAATAACCATAAAGTGACTGTGTGCTTTAGTTAAATCGAACAGTGGATAGATATCCGTTTCTGAAAATTACCCATGCATGGGTAAACTCCAAATCGAAAAAGAACGATACAACTTTGAGAAGCAACATTGATTAAAGCTCACACTAATGGTTCCTTAAATTACAATATGATGAGGTCCAGACAAAGAACTAAACAATGTTATGGATCTTTAGTAGACAATTGTGAAACATGAATGATGTTTTCTCTTCCTAAGTATTTCTATGGCAACACCTTAACCAAATCATAATGATTGTAGCTATCAGATCTCAATGACTGATCTATATCACCAATTCTGATGGATCTAATTGGTAGGAGTTACTTTGTGATGACCTAAAAAGAAGAGTTAAATCAAGGGAGAATCTTCTCATGATTTTCATAAAAATAAGCTGATTTATGTTGGATTGCAATTATAGAGGGAAGAAAAAGAGAAACTAGATAGATAGAAATAGAAGAGTTGACAATGCAATCCAATAGAGCAATAGAGAAGAAGAGCTCAATCAACTTCATACACGTTGCAAGTAAGAGAAGAAAAATAGTAGAGCCAGAAGCAAAAATTTAAAAGAGCCTATGTATAAGTTTGAAGAAAAAGACAACTATTGTAAAAGAAATTCTGAAATTTGGCCTCTTCTTCCTTTCTTTTCTTGACACCTATTGTATATCCAGTCTAATACATCTTGACACTTTCCTCAACAGAGTTTACACTATTTTTTGCTATACATATATTAGATTACAATAGTAACATCATAGAACAAACTGCGTATAATAAGACACCAGATACTTAAATAGTCCACACAAGAAGGCATCAAAAGAAATAAAAGACAATTTAGAGAGGTTCACAATGATGAGTTAACGTGCATGGTTTGCCTATACGCAATATTGCACTAATTGTTCATAGTAGACAAAATATATGTGCATTGTTAGGCAGTTTCTGCCTAACAAAGCCTATTCTTAAGTTCCCATAATCAAAAACTATATGGTATGCACTTATGAAAATATCTCCGAGAATCCTAAAAAAAAATCAGTGTTTACAAAAACTTACTCTAAATCTATGTTTGCAAATAGAAAAGGAAAAATTACATGGCACAACATACCATGTCGGACCCAATTGGTGGAGGAACATCCACGCCCACAAATCCGCTTAGGCACCTAGCAACAACACCTTCACCAACTTTCAGAATATATGCTTCCTGCAACACCCACATGGAATGGATTAAAATATTTCTTAAAATAGTGAAAATTAAATATGATACAATACATCCATTTAGAAAAATGAAACATATACTATGAAAATTAAATAGAGATCCTATTGTACTTTTTAGTTGTCTTAGCATTGAGACATCTATTGACAATGAGTATGTGACTGGGTCATATAATTTCAATCTTATTTCTAAGAGTAAAAATGCAAGGGAATGTTAACTTTCAATTTATGGATAGAAGGACAACCTATCAATAGAGTTCTAGGATATATTTGGAGAACAATATACAAATATGATTTATGGATAGTAAAAAGGATTTGTAAATGGAGTTTAAGGTTATATTTGGATCATAATACATAAGCATGAAGTATTAGCCATTGATCTATTGACACATAATCTTTATGATAATCATTGACTTGTACATAAGGATGTTATTCAAAGGTGTGCATCTATGTATTCATAACAATCTTGGGAGTTCTTGCATATGTGGCTGGCAGGATCTATGCTGCTAGTTTGTTAAGTGCAAACACAAAATATGACTGTGTTGGGTGGATGGAAAAAACTTGTGCTACTTGTCTCGATGGAGATCTCCACACAGTTGAAGAAATCCTAGTTGTCAAGCCTGCTTGAGATTATCAGATTTTTTGCACAATGTAAAAGTAGAGAAATTGTTTGGGAGATTTGGAGAATGGGATTTTATGATTGTACTTTATTTTTATCATGGGTCTAAAGGATTTTCTGTTCCAAATTGAGTACTTGGATTGAAGAATTTCTTTGCTATGTTCCCATGAAAACATGACACTGTGCTAAATAACTCCAAGTGCTGAATTTCTCTGTGGAAATGTTGGACTTGTCTCTTGGTAGCAGAAGATTTCCTCTCAAATTTTAAGAGGAGACTTTTATGTTGGAATTTGGAATTAAAAATCTACCTATTACAAGTTCATAGAATATAGAGAAGATCGAATGCTAAGCTTTTTAAAGAGATACAAAAAACACAAAAAACTATTATATGCTGCTATGTACAAGATTACTTTCTATAATTATATGTTTTTGTAGATCTATACTTTTATAAACTTAGTTTTATTATATAAAGCTTTAGTTATGCTTTCAAATCAAACATCTATCGGCGTCTCCTTGCACCTCCTTTTGGTGCAAGTGCTAGTTATATATGAATTGTAACGAGAACCTTTTGAAATCACACACTGATTATTCTTTCGTAATGATAGGTCACTCTATGCTATTAAAAACTTTCAATAATAATAGTAATAATTCATAAGCAGTTATATCCAAAAGCTATCACTGTGAAAAAATCTTACCCTCTTATCCTTACTGTCTCAATCTCAAGTCACCATAAATTATTTGTGGTGGAGAGTACACAAAAGTTTCCTAAATGCCCAATTGGGAAATATGGTCTGATGAAAAGTCATTATCAAGAATGAAGAATGAATATAATGTGGCAACAAAACAAGACTACGAGGTGACAGTTAATGGCTGGTTGTAATGCCAAGTGTTTCTTTCTCTTCTTTGAAATTGCTACTTGAGTAGATTTTGATTTATCCCCTATGATGAACTCATACATTTATTATTCATCAACTTCTTATTATGTGATTAGCGAGGTTTATCTATTGATCCATCTAATATTTCTTCTTCCTTTACCTCCTGCACATTGAATCTACCTTGAAGTTTCCAAAGCCCTTCTAAAAACTCCATTTTGTGCATATCCCATGGTTTATAGCTTTCAATAAGACCACATTTTAGTTAGCTCCCATTTTGCCACCAGCATAGAAATTGCTGGCAAAGGTACAGAATTTGGCTTTGCCTCTGCCATTGGTACTGGTATGAAAAGTTCTAAACCTATTTCAGTGAATCTATACATGTATCTATTAGACAAATCTACCCTTGTCTCTGATAAAATTTTTCCCATCTAAAAATTTTTCTACATGTCTAAAATAAATGAGAATGATGAAGGTGAAGAGGGAACAGAGGATCCCTGGTATTGGTATGTTAGCTATTTGGCTTCCTTTGCTATTGGATTTTTGGGATTGTTTTCCCTTGTTTGTGCAAGGAAAGCATGGTGAAGAAGATATGTCAACATGGTGGATGAAGCTGCTGTTAGCTTTTGTGATTTTTTTTCAAGGAGTTAAAAGGTTACCCAAAGCCAAATCATAGATTTCAGCTCAAGATAGTGCTTCTACTTCATGAACAATAAAACAGGAGATGCATTTCTAAATCTAGATTTTGTAGTAGTAGGAAGACCTTGCAAAACTAGTGGAAAATCACATTCAATATTGTAGAAGAAGAGTATTGTAGCAACATCATTTGCATCTTCAAACTATGTATGCAGAAACTATCTATATAGAAGATTAGAATTTTGAGAAAGAACATACATATTTTAATTACAGATATTTCTCACCACTTACTTCTAATTGTTAATTGTTAGTATAATGCATTACCTTGTTAATAAATTTATTATACTAATTAGACTAAACAATTAGAAAAGAAGTTGCCTAGTAAAGGGGAAAACGAATCTACCCTTGTCTCTAACAAAAGTTTTCCCATCTAACAAAAGTATCAACATGGTGCTCAAGAATGTACAATATAAATAGGAAAACATGGTGCTCAAGAATGTTAGATTTGTTAAAGTTGATAAAAATGCTTGGGTAGAGGAAAGCAAAGAGATGCCACTATTTATTATTGTGAATGATGAACTTGTCAATATCATCAAATTGATCGAATATGGACTTCATCATCAAAAGAGATAGAAGAATCAACAAGTGTGTGATCATGATAGAACATGATCATCAAAAGAGATAGAACATGAGCATGATCAGAACCATTGATGTAAAAAATTGTACAATTAATTTAGAAGTATTTGTACTATACCTATGGATTGTGGAAAGCTGATAGATCAAGTATTGGTATCTATTTTTTTAAAATCTTTAAGATACTAAAAATATATCATCCTCCTTACTAGTTGCAGTGAATCACACTTCTTTGATACTTCTTCCAAGTTTCTATACTTATATTGCTTGTGACACTATCTTGAAATGTTCTTTTTCAACTAAGTAATATACTATGTATGAGATAGATTAGATTTCCACTGTCTATTACAATTATTGTTTTGTGTCTGAATTTCACTATGAGTTTTTTGTTTGCATAAATGTTTTTGATCACTCTCATCTTGATGATGGTTCATGGAGTGTAATCTGAAATGTTCTTACAAACAAAATAATCCAATAAAATATAGAAGCAAAACAATAAAATATGTCATATTTTAAACAATAGTAGAAAGAATTGAGTTATATCATCCTTGTTTTCTCTTTTGTCATCCTGATGATAGATCATAGAACACGATCCCAACTATTAATAGAGAAAAACCCAAAAACTCAAATACAATATAAACAATTTTGACACTTTTCCCCTTTACTAGGCCATTCTCTTCTTTGGATCAGCAGACCCTGTTTTCTTGATTTTTCTCTTAAACTTTCCAAAACACCAAGAAAATAAACAGGCTTTTTAGATACCCTTTCAAGAGTTCTATAACATACTCAAAACTTAATATGGACTCCTTTGGAAAAATATGCCAAAAATCATGATTGTCACTATTTTTTAAGGGTAAAACATGAGGTTTTACAAAGAAACTATGCAATATACTTATCCCAACTCCACCAAATTCATAGATTCATCATATTTTGTGCCTAATTAGAAAAATCCATCATCAATTTCATCCTACGAGGACTTTTGATATGAAACCCCCAAATTCAAGCCTTAAAACCCTCAAAATCAAGGGACACTTCCAAGATCTAAAACTTAGGATTCACCATCCAATCATCATGTCTTCAAAGAATATCAAATAAAAAGTATACCTTGTTAAGCTAGATGTATGACTGCATAACACCTAGCACTCATTTGGGTACCCAAATTAGTCCTTCCAGCACTCAACTTTGCATTTCTTTCACAATAACTTGAAAATCTTAACTTTTCTTGCATATTAGAGGTTAGTTGGGCATGTTAGTGCTATGGGTTCCATCCCAAGAAGTAGTTAAGAGTACACATTGGATGGAACCCTCATTTCTTCATGTTAAACTAGGCAAAATTGTGACTTTCAGCGTGACAACAGCAATAAAGATTTAAACCTATTAATAAATGTATTAAATCTGATTC
This sequence comes from Cupressus sempervirens, assembly GCA_028749045.1. Classification (NCBI taxonomy): domain Eukaryota; kingdom Viridiplantae; phylum Streptophyta; class Pinopsida; order Cupressales; family Cupressaceae; genus Cupressus; species Cupressus sempervirens. The sequence goes on from CM053783.1 coordinate 750,332,554, forward strand.
AAAGTCTCTTAATAACACTTTCCCAACATGAATGAAAGATTACACCACCAAAATATGCTTCAAATGTGCAAGAAAACTCAGAAATTTTATTCAATTCTTGGTTGTCCCTACAATTTCTATACTATTCCGTACATACCAATATAGACACTAGTCATATTAAAAGTAATTTAGTTCGGGATTGAAGATGTTTGGTGATCAAATTTGTATGGGGGGATCAGTTATGAAGTGTTTATGCAATTATTTTGTTATGGTGATATGGTTAGAGGTCCTATTGAAACTTAGGGAGAATGTATAGATCCCAAAAGGGTATCTTAACCAGGTTTTAGTTTCTGTAGTTGTTTGGGAACTATTGGAGAGAAATCCAAATTAGTGACTGGTGAGGGCTACTAGCTTTAAGGCTAGATATGAATGTTGGGTAAGAGATTAGTTGTCCAAAATGAATGGATGGATGGAACATGGTGGAAAGGCCATGAGGAGATGATTCAGAAAGGAAGAATGAAGGTTGAAGCCTTGGAAGAAGTTATGGTGTTTGGGAAACTCTAAGTGCACTTGGGGTAGCCTGGAAGGTAAGTCCTTGAGGGGACATTGGAGTAAAGAGTTTTTGCTAAATGAATAGATTTGCTATCTCATATGAAGAAGATGTATACCACACACCACCTCTGCATCATAGACTAAGAGTGCATTGCGCTTGTTATGGCACTTGGGAATGTAGTTTCTTCATGTGATGCATTGGTCTTGGGGATCAATCTCGATTGGGTGTCAATGTTGGGATTTCTCAACAAGAAGTAACATAACTAGTTGGGATTCACTGGAGTGACCTTGGAAGATATAAGCATGAAATTTTCAGACATTTAAGTGTTATTCACCATTTGACTAGTCACTTTGTGTCCCTGTTTCATCTAGAGATTGATTGGGACAAGATTCTCAATAAGGATTGGAGCATTGATCAAATTGGTACAATTGAGATCGTTGCTTGGCAATCCTTGGTGAAGGAAGGCTCATTCCTTTAATTGTGAACTTATTGGTTGGTTGTAGACCAACCACACCACTCTATAGTTTGCCATAATAGTAGAGAGTTGGCAAGTTCTTCTTGGCCAAGGTGGGGAGAGTTCATAGTCTTAGACTTGTGTAGGCTTCTTCCAACCACTTATGAGGCAATCTGGACTGAGGCATTACTCAAAATTCATGCTAAGACTATAGGCCACTCCTATGCTTCAAATATGAGTGTTGAAATTGGTGATATCAAAATGTACTTCACAAATTCATGTTATGGGCAACAATAGTCGTGGATCATTTTAGACCTACCACATGCGAAGTGTCCATTTTATGTTAGTTTGAGCTTCACTTGGTTTCAAGAATACTATAATATTCTCTACTTAACAAGGCCAACTACGTGAAGGTGGAAGCTCGTCTAGCTTCACCCCCCTCCCCCTAATATCAATCTAAAGTACCCATTATCATCTTATTACATACTTCATTGATTCATTCATCCATTTATAAACCATAACATTCAATCAATACAATCACATAACATTCATTAATATGATATAAAATTCATTAATACACAATACTAATCAAGACTTCATTAAGACATAACAATATTCATTAACATAAGATAAAAATCAGTATTAATACACATCATTCATACATAATTACTTAAAACAAAGTTCTTTCATTATCCAACAAGGTTTATGAAAGAAGATTTTTAAAACATCATTTCTTCTTTTTGTTTTTATGAGCTCTCTTAAGAAAAGCACTCATAGGAGCATCCATATCTGCATCATTCTCCTCCTCTTCTAGCACATGTAATGTCAAATTATGATGGCTCCTTCTCTTTGTAGGAGCAGGAGGCTGCTGCACTAAAGGGGGCTCTATTGCAAGAACAAGTGAATGGGATAAATTAGCATACTCTTTTTCTTTTTTTAATTGTTACCAGTCTATAATTAAGTACTAGTACAACATAACATGCATTTTTCTTACATGACAATGCCACATCATGTACATTAACATTTTGATCCACCGCCACGTCAACATGTTGAACACTTGGAACATGTTCCACTCCTTCGACATGATGTTCAACATGCTATGAACTATTCAAAAAAATATTATCATTAGTGATGGATTCATTTTGAGCACTGCATATGAAATATGAGTCAATAAATTTGACTCAAATACTACACAGTTAAATCATGATAACAATATCACAATATTTACTCTATGAGATTTGTTAGAACAAATGATTTATCAAAGTATAGAGTTGGAAATCATTATCAACTATTGATGAAAAGCTTAAAGATCCCTATTTTAAAATAATGAATATGTTTCAGCAACCAGAGATAATCTTTAAAGTAGTGTTAGAGAAATAAGAACAAAACTATGTGAATGTTCCAAATCATATAATAAATTGCCTTGCCATTCTATAAACCTGGTTCTCATTGCTCAAGAATACCCTAAATACATAATACAAGAAATGCAAACTACTATGATTTAATAAACAACAAATAGCCAAGAGAAAAGTCTCAGCTCAAACAAACAAAATCTCATGTACACTACAATGGAATTGAACAGCAACACAATGACACCTTCTAGTGATGAAAACTATAGTTATGGATTTTCAAATCATACATTAAAATAGCCTCAATGATCTGAAGACCTGGTGGTAATGGATCACAAACTAATATCAATACCTTGTGTTTGATATGCAGTAATTTAATCTACAACCACAATCAATCAAAATATTTTTGGCCTTCTCTTGGCAGGGTATTGTCATATGATGTATAGGACCATAACTCTTGCAATCAAAAAAGTTACACTTAATGCACCTGTTCGTCATCAAAACCCAATTTTTCTAATTGAAAAATACTAACAGAAGCTCTTCATTTAGCTTAGATTGTAGAAGAATCTTCCTACCTAAAATAATTCAAACAATCTTCCTCTGTGAAGGTGCTCTCAGGGTAAATTCAACAAGGTCTTGCAACCAAACTAACTATGTCATTTTGTTCACATCTGTACAGTAAACTTGGGAGAATCCTTTGCTAAAATAACACATAATCCTGTGTATGATCATTGCTTCTTTCCAATATTACTTAACCCAAATCAGAAAAATAGTAGACAATAAGGAGAGATAATAGTTTTCCTGAAATCATGTTATATTTTCGTTACCATTTGCTTCATAGTGATTATAGTCTGTAATCCTCTTTCAACTATGACCAATATTTGAACTTAGATGGTGTATATTCAAAAAGACTCTCGACAACTATAAAGTATAAAGATACACACATCTTAAAGACTGGGAAGTCAAGTCTCTCATGTCATTTGAGATGCATATTCTTAAGGATGCTAATAAGTGGTCTTTTATTATATTTTTATTAGCATGGAACCCTCACTTGGAGAAAATTTTGAAGAGGTTGTAGTCTTTAAACAATACATTTTCTAAAAGATCTACACAATGAGCATAGAATATATGTTTGGATAAGACCATGCTTGGACAATAAATGGAAGGAGAACATTTCATATTTCTGATTGCATAATTAATTTCCAATAGAAAATTAATACCTCCACCACTATAATGCACATTATGGCCTTCGACACGAGCTGGTTCTATGGTAGGATATGAAGGCTGCAATAAAATGTTATGTACATTGTTATGTAGTCAATTTATGTTCAAAACTAATACCAAAAAAGAAAAGGATCAACTATTCAATTTCATTTACTTTTCATTTAACCAATTTACCTATGAGATATCATTTGGTGAACTAGATTCTTGAGCAAGGCTTATAGATTCTTCACGTAGGCGTGCAGCCACAAATTTATAGCCTTCCTTCAAGGCAAGTTTTCTATCTTCATCTGTGACCTCCACATTGAATTCTATGCCCTATATTTTTTGCTTAATATCATCAGTTTTGTATGTATGCTTTCACTAAACAAAATTTTTTGCAACATTATATTAAAAAAATTATTTCATATCATTGCTCCTACTTACAACTCGAGACTGGAGATTCATATAGCCACCAGAGCCAAGTTTGTGTTAGCCAAACTTTTCTAGTCTCGCTTTTGTAACCACGGATGTGTCCTACAATCTATGAACAATTTCAAACATCTTAGATTGTATATTTACAAATATGAATAATTAGTGCATGATTACAATGTACTTAATACTATCATGACATACCTCTTTTTGCCCTGTGCTGCTTCATTACCTCTATCTTCACATAGCCTTTTCTCCTTTGCATCTTCTACTATTTCATTCCACTCCATTGGTGGAATCATATCTGGACGGTCATACTTTGGGTTATCCTTAAGAGCCCTTCTATATTGATCCCTCACAGTCTTTAGATGCTTTGCTGCTCTTTTGAGAAGTAGGCCATTGTCAAACATGTCTTTTCCAAATTTCTCGTCAAAAGATGCAATGAGCTGATTTTTTAATTCCACGGTTTGTAAATTCCACCTTTAAAAAAAAAAAAGATTGTTAGATCAATAGCTTTAATATATTATAGTAAATGAAAAAAAGAAAAATTATGTAGAAATGATATGAAACTACGTACCTTTTACGTATGGTGGGTTTGAATAGTCTCAATGTCATATGAAAAAGATGTTCAAAGAAAACATATTACCTACAAAAACATAAAGGATTTATTAGTCCAAAATGAGTAATATAAAAATTAATTAAATTTACACTTTAAATAAAAACAATTTTAAAGCACCTGGAAGCTTTCATTCTTTTAACGGAAACATAGTTTTCTTATTCAACAATAATGTCCCTTCATATGAACCAGTACTAATCACACGAACTACTCCAGGAAATGGATCAACTTCAGTAGTACTACTCTTTGCTGGTCTATCAACTCAAACATCATGACAATTAAAGTAGACACCAAATGAATTAAAGCATACTTATGGATATAATGAAATTGAAGAAATTGACTAGCAAAAATGTTTTTTCCTCACATTCCATTAAGGATTTAATTCAGGATAATCAAATAGTGTATTAAAGATATCATATTTTTAGAATTCATGATATATTGTTGTTTATGTTTATGATAAGATAATGTGTGATTTTTAATCATCTATGTTTAGGATAGCTTTCAATGGTCCATGGTCTGTTATCACAGTGAGAGTTCAAGAATATAAAAGTATCTATGCACATACATCATAGAGAAACATAAAAGACAAAATTAAAATATATTTTTTAAATGATGTTTCAGTTTACTTTTGGATTCAAAGGTTAGAATGTTTTTTCCATGTGAATCTGAAACATTAATTAAAAAAGTAGCACAAAATCTTGCCTACGTAGTACAATATATGTATGTATGCATGTATGCGTGGTGTGTGTATGCATGTGTTTGTGTGTATGCAAGCTTTCGTAGACATCATTTAAGCACTAATATGCTACTTTTTTGTTCATCAACTTGTACAAATACATTACAAAATATAGCAAAACAAGGTTTTACCAGTTCTAGTGGGCATAGATGAGGATGTTTGCATGGCCCTTGTTGCCGACAATGCACTAGGAAATAGTGGATCGACAATCGAAGGAGGAGTTCGCACATCATCATGATCTGAGGAATACAATATTATTAGCAAATATATTTGAAATGGATAAAGATCAAATGGGATACTAGCTAGAAATGTCCACAAAAAAAAGTAAGTGTTATAATGTTGATGAAAACAAACAAAGTGCTACTTACACGAAGGTTGTGCACAATGACCATCACCATGTTCACCATGTGATGTCACAAATGGCACAAATGTCTATACAAGTACACATAAAATTAGAGATCAAGATCCATAAGATAGTATAAAATATTCATATCTATTGAACTTCTATTATTGCTTTAGTCAAATTATTGCTTACCTGCAAAGATTGGATTCTACGGCCCAATTCTGTTCTTAGTGCCTCTTTCTCCTCACTTTTGTCACCCTCGATGATAATGTTAACAAGTTCATCAGTGTATCTTTGCTTGATTTTCTGGGTGATGAACACAGAGTCAGTACTAAGGGCGATGTTATGTAGATATGAAGCCCATATTTTAGATCGCATTTGATCAGCGGTCATTGTAGCTTTTTCCTATCATTTGTGACATTAAATATCAATAAAATTTCATCAAAACAACTCCAAAGCCATAAAGAAAAGAACATAATAATATGACATTTGTTTCTATATTAACATTAAAATTTACAATATTTAATGTTTACCTCTACTGAAGCTGTCTGAGATGGTGCATCCATATCGCCCTATGAAAAAAATTAGTAAGTCTTAGAAATCAACAGTGAAATTAAAGTAATAGACTTATCAAAAAAAAATATTAATAATAAAGTAGATTGTATATGTAAATCATTTTTCTTAAGTTAAAAATTTAGTGTAACTAATATGTATATCTAAAAAAATTTGACATGTTCTACTTAATGTTTATATGTGCACATATGGTTTAGAAAGAAAAGTTTGGTCATACAAGACCCCATCATAGTTGACATTGATCCTAGCTCGACATTTCATTGATCATCATGATCTTCATCCATATCATCATCATCATCATCACCATCATCGTACTTGTCACTTTGATCATTGTCATCACCACCACCATCTTCTTCACCATCATCACCATCTTCATCGCCATCATCATCATCTTCATCACCACCATCATAATGACCATCATCGCCATGTTCATGATCGTCATCAACATCATCATCATCATTATCACCATTATCGTCAGCATGACCAAAATCATCACCATCTTCTTCATCTTCACCACTGGGTAACTGTTGTTCCTGATAATCATTTACTTCCTCTTCTGCTTCTTCAATTTCTTCTTCTTTGATCACATTATACTTTACCGGCCTTCCTCTTGGGTCATGTCTAACAACGAATGACCAACCTTGTTTCTGTGGAACACCAAAATAAAACACTTGCTCACACTGGCTTGGAAGAACATAGGGCTCATCTCCGACTAGCTCAAATGACCTTTTATTAATCATAGTAAATCCACTATCATGTTCAATAATAGTCCTCTATCAGGATCATTTCGATTCAGTCGTAACCTGAACCATTTGACAAAAAATAGAACTATTTTGAATGAATTAAAGTCGCACTCAAGTATATCATCCAAAATGCATAGTATTGATTTTTAGATCGTTCAGGTTGTATGTCAGTTCTAGATGAAATATTGGTGATCGCAAAGACAACACTTATCCCAGAATCACATGTTTTCTTCATTTCATCTGACTTGTTTGTGCAAAATTTATAGCCATGGTAGTACATAGCTTTGTGGTGTTTGACCTGCAATTATTCAAACATGTCAAGATTATTTGCATCAATCTGTGAGTTGATATTAAACTTATGTGTGATGATTAGTAATCTTATGCATACCTTTGTATCTCTTAAGCCATATATTAGATCAAGTACCATTTGTGTAACATTGGGATCTCCATTATGATGAGCTTCTTTAACCAACGATACAACACCATCCCATGTTAATGAGCGACCATTTTCTTGAGACTGCTCAATCCATACCGTCATCCAATCAAGATTGTTTGCAATATACAAGTGTAGTGCATCCCACTCATGACCAACTATAAAGAAGACAATTACACTAGTTAGAAACAACTTAAATATATTGATGATGAATAATAATTATTAAACTACAAAAAAAAAACTTATAATTACCTCTCACCCTCCTCAATCTACCTTTCCCCCTCAGGTACTCCCCTTCGAATTTGTCATTAGAGTTGGGATCCCAAATGCAATCTATATGGATATCTGCTGCAAACTTTGGAAGATATTCAATAATGTACACCATGGTCTGGTATATCATATATCCCTCTATCATAGAACCCTCAGGACGTGCTCTTTGTCAAACCAAGCCCTTCATAAATTTCAAATGCCTCTCAACCATCCACATTGATCTAGCTTGTACAGGTCCATACAATTCAATCTCCTCAACTTGATGTATGAGGTAGTGTTCTTGAGCATTGAAAAAGGTTGGAGGTAAACAATTTTTCATTTCACACATAAGCTGTGGAATTTTTCTCTTCCAATATTTTATATTTTTTTTGTCAATTTCTTTAGATGATAACCACCTAAAAGAGATTCAACACACAAAACCACATAAATGAGATTTCAAATAAAATTATACAATAGATTTAAGAGAAAGCTACAAATTTAAGAAAAAACACCTCTAACCTCGTGTATTTTCCAAGATCATATATAACTTGTTTAATACTGTTGTGGAAGGGATAGAGGTAGGATGAACTGCAATCATTAAAAATGATCATTTCAATATATTATTAAATAATGCAATAGGTAGTACATTCAATCTTACAAATATACTGTAAATGGAGAACATGACTTACCTTGACGAAGGTATGCCAATCATGTGTTTTCAACCTAGGCCTAAAATCACCTTTCTTTGATAGAAGAGTGCTTATATTTGTAGCAAATCCTGTTGGAAATTTTGTTTTTTTTTTATGACTTCTTTTAATGCATCACTCTGTTGCTCCGTTAATAACCAAGGAAGGCGCTTGTTTTTATGCAGTCTCCATTGCTATTTGATTCAATGGAAGCTTTTAGTGCATGATTGGATTCATGAATGTCAGTACAAATTTTGGCAATTTGTTCTCTATCACGCCTTCAATCCAACATTTTCCATAGTGTCTCTATTACATTCTTTCCAATATGCATAGCATCAAACAAATGCACAATTGGGAGATCCTTGTAGTATGGTAACCTACTAAATTGAGTAGGATAACTTTTCATTCCTTTAGGAAGTTGGTCATTGATGCCTTGATGACCTTCACAAGCATAAATTACAATGTTAGTAAATATAAGATAATATCAAAATACAAATTTTAAACTTCGGACGACAAATTGGATATTACCTCGACAATTTAGTCGATCATATTCTAACTTCCATAAATGAGGTGTCATTCTTCGTGGCCTTGATGATGTCTCTTCTTTCCCATTGAAAAGATGTTTTTCAACAATTTGATACCTATGATTATTGTGGAGAAAGTGTCTAAACTCATCAAACACCTACTTTCTTAAAGTTCTCGAATGACAAGATTTCATCTTCGGAACACAAACTGGACATGCAAAATTTCCCTTTGTCTGAAGACCTACAAGATCATGTAGAAGTGGATCATGTACAATTATCATGTGCAACTTAAACATTTGATAGTAATGTGTAAGCACTATAACAGACTAAAAATATGTGATATTAACAATATAACATACCATAAAAATGAGTTAACCCAGGGGCATCATGTATTGTCCATACAAGCATTGCATGGAATTGAAATTGTCGATGTCCTATTGGTCTAGAGATGTCATACATAGTGATGCCATTCCATAACTTCAACAACTCGTCAATCAGGGGCTCAATATACACGTTCATATCTTTCACTTGGTATTTACCTAGCAATTGAATGAACATAAACATTACATTATTATTATGACCATTTTCATGCACTATTTATAAATTAATTTAGATAACTATAAAATGATAAAAATACCTGGCACAATCATTGACAACATTATGTGCTCCCTCTTTATGGACATCCAAGGAGGAATGTTATTATTAATAACAAAAATAGGCCACACTGAGTAAACAGATCTCATACCTCCATATGGATTGACACTGTCCGCTGCCAATGAAAGCTTCAAATTACGAGGTTCTTCTTTAAAGTGTGACCATGTTTCTTCTATCTCTTTAAATGCAAAACCATTGGCAGGCATTCACATAATGTCATCCTGACTTCTATTGTGTGTATGGTAATCCATAAATTGTGCCAAGGTAGCGCACCTGAATAACCGTTGAAGACGTGGAATAATGGGAATGTACCGAAGAACCTTGTGAGGCACTTTTTTTGTTATTTGGTCTAACCGATATCTACTACTATGACAATCAGGGCATTCTACTGCAAATTCATATTGTTTATGATATAGAATGTGATCATTGGGACATGCATGTATTGTTTGATACTTCATTCCAATATGATCCATAATCTTAGATAATTCTCGGTATGAACGAGGCAAAATGTTTGATGGTGGTAAAAAAAACTCTCTAATTAACCTACAATAACAAATATGCATTGTTAATATAATGAATAGTAATTGTATGATAACATTGAAGATGAAAAAAATGACATACCTTAGCATACGTGACATTGCTACATTGGATATACCATTCATAACCTTTAAGTTCACCAACAACACTATAGCCGAGAGTAGAGTTGTTTGGGAGCCTTTGTATAAGGGCTTGTGTGCCTTCTCAAGTAAAAGTATATCAAGACTATCTTCATCATCATTATCAGATTCGCTAGTACCATCATTGTGAGCCTCTTCATCACCTACCCCAATACCATCTTCTTCAATCATGTCCTCTGGCACATTATCATCTTCTTCCATGAGAGTGTTATCCTCAGCTTGGATATTCACACCTCCATGTTCCTTCAGTAGGAAATCCACATTTAGCAATGGACGAAAATCATGGCCCCCTTCAACATGACCGTGTTGCCTACAATGACTCTGGGCTATTGTGATTAGAATTCTTCGAGTCTTTAAGCCTTTACACTTCTTGCAAGGACAATAACATTTATTAGGTTTTCTTCGGAACTGAGCCCACAATGCAGCCATTATCTCATTTTGTTCAGCATTCATATTGTCAGGCGTGGTCTTTCTTCATAGGAAAATATATCTGCAAATAAATTGGACATGTTGTGATTAATGTTTATATCTGCACATATGGTTTTTCTTGATTAATGTTTTCAAATGTAACTAAAATGATCCTATAATTTCTAGAAGGCGTAGATGTTTGTAAAATGTGTAGTACCACCCTTCTACCAAAAAAACACACCTAGTATAGAATAATGGATAAGATCAAGACAACAATAATATTGGTCCTTCTATTGATATGCCTTTTGAAGGTTGAATAAGGTCCTAATTTTGCTAACCCACTCTGTTTTATGTGCTATACTTTCTGCTTTTAGCACTCTAGGACATGTCAAGGTCCTATTGAATTTTTTTTGTGTTTGGCTCTTTGATGGGCCATGGTATCTAATAATAGATAAATGAAATTTCAAAGTGATATCTAGGTGCATCTTGGCATATTTTCTAAGTCAAAATTCAAAAGTTGTGGAAAAAGATGTAAAGTTGCATTCCCTAGGTAAAAAGTTGTCAATGGGTCCAATTGTCTCTAGGAGTATAGTATATGATCCAAGGCCTAGAATGGCTTGGAATAGAGTCTAGACTCATGTGAGATTGTGGAACCATTTGGTAAGGTTCTACACACCTAGGTTGAAAGGAACCAAACATTTCCAAAAGTTGTCAAGAAATTGAAAAGTTGTCAAGTTGCAAGTTTGACAACTTTATGTGAAACTTTTGTAACTTGGTTCAATATTTTACCAATTAGTCACCCACTCCTAGAATTCAATTTGGGGAAGGTTTAGGAAGGCTATTTAAACCCATCCAAACTAGTTTGTATGGTTGGATGTTGTGTTTTTCAACTAGAAGCAATTGAATGCTGACCAATTTTGACTGTACAGCTATGCAATGGTGAACATCCACAATCATATTGATTGAAATTTGAGTTATTTTACATTTAGTAGTTAGAGTATGTGGTCTTGATATTCTGTACATAATTGTGTGTATTCTTGATTAGTTTTGTTGGGTTAATACTTATTATTTTGTACTCTACTGGTCACTGGACAAACCCAAGCAATTTCAAAAGAATGGAGTCTAGATTCATTTCTTGTGGTTAAAAATGCATGGAATTATGGGAAATGAAAGCAGACTCTATATACATTATGTCATTTTTTATTGGAATGGAGGAGTTGCAGTTTGCTATTGTTGCCAGCCATCCCTAGGCGTGAGAATATATTTTGTATTTCCAAACACCAACTTTAGCTGTAGGCTCCATTCATTGCTTATCTTTTGGACAATTGAAGATAAAATAGGGCTACACCACAAGGACATTGATGTAGTACATATCATATGCCAGATTGTATAGAGCAGCAAAATTCTATCCTCCATTACAATGGCATGCCACAAATCCTATTTATCTTAAGTGTTTCTCTATGGACTATTGATCAAACCTTCAGTGTGCTCATCTATTGATAAACTATAGAAATAATTAACACATGCTCAAATATTTGATAATTGTGATTAATATGTTTATAAGCTATACAACTATCAAAAGACAAATTATAATTAAAATTCTTAAATTTGATCAAAACACTGAGTTAAACATGCTGCAATGATCTCGTGGGAATACATAGGCATTCTAGTGCTATAAGGATAGATTAACATAATTCTGAAGCATTCTCTACTAAATGTGGTTTAATATTGGTTCACTTCAATTATCAGGTTGTCTGATCACCTAAGAGACACTAGTGCCCCATATGCATGTAATGTTGAAACATATAAATATTCCTTCACAAGTATCCACCTTAATGGATTTAGAAGAGATGAAGAATTATTTTTTTAAACTCGCCTTTGTGCATTGTTCAACTTATGGTTCCAGAGGAAACAACAATGTTCTTTTTTTAGGAAAAAATTTACCAACAGCCTATTGTTTAAGAAGGGATACTTTCTTCTTGACCTTAACACTTTTTGACATTATTTAATTTGGTATATCTTTGTCGTAAATTTTTGTATAGAATAGTGCGCTAAAATAAGCATAAAATTGTGGAGCTGAAATTAGAACTTTCTTAAAGGAAGACAAGGTTTTGTCTGGACTCTGAAATTTAACTTTTGACCAATAGACTGAGAGGACTTACCCATAATTTTGGCAATATGCTTCATCATCTATTCAAGAGTATATCTGTGTCTTCAATCTGTGAGCAAAGAGCAAGTTTGATAATTTATTTTAACTGTTTCATGGGGCTCTAATGTTTTCTATTTTACAACTAATTTTTCTTTGCAAAAGAGACCACTTCTACAACTTACCATCAGCCTGTTACAAGTCAAATCATCCCAGTCGTCACTCTTTAAAACATGTTGATGCCCCTTATAATTTGTCTTGTATAGCCTTAGAATAAATATCAATTATGCTTATTACACTGTCCAGATTCTCATTAAGACTTACAAATGGCATTTGAGTGCCTTCTTGCCTCTTTGATCTATTACTCATTGACTACATTACACAATGCAAAAGATATCCTTCTCTAGTGACATTTTTTGGATAATTGGTAGACCATTTCCCACCAAAGTGAACATTGTCCAATATCTCATATGTAACAGCATTGTGAATAAAAAATATTTTCATAAGTTTACCCAGCCACATCATAGCCTGATTTAGCATTCCAAGGCTACAAAAATGATTAAGCAGTGTACTATAGGACACCATATCTGGGACAAAATCCATTTAAAAAAGTTTTTCTAACAAACTAACAACCAGACCAAGGGAATCCTTGCAGAGCCCATCCAAAATTGTATTGAAAGTGAATGTGTCTGGAGAAAATCCTGTGGAAACAACACTCTCAAGGAGATTAAAAGCTAGCTAAGTCATTTTTGCAATGCAAAGACCATTTATCAAAGTATTATAGGTAATAACATCAAGAGCACAACCACTACATGATATCATGTTCATGATCTCCAAAGCTCGCTTCATATCAGCTACCTTACAGTGAGCATTAATTAAAATATTGTAGGTAAAAATATCAGGGGACAAGCCATTGCTTGGCATGAGGATACAAAGCTGATTTGTTGTACTTATCATTTCTTGTTTACAAAATCCATTAATGAGAGTATTAAAAATAACGACATTAGGCGCAAGCGCAATTTTTAATCATTTCCTTTTCTAGCCCAATGTCCATCAATCAATGAGCTATAAGTGAAATTGTTAGGAAAAATGTGTCGATTTACCATTTCCATAAGGAATCTATGTGCCTGCTTTATGTAGCTTATCTTTCAAAGCCCGTTCATAAAAGGAGTTTAAGCAATAACATCAGGTGGAATTTCTTTCTTGTCCATTTGTGCCCACAGTTTAAAAGCTTGTTCTACATTACCATTCTTGAGATGTTCATCAATCAATACACTGTGTACAGTTTTCTCACGAATCAAACCTTCTCCAAACATTTCCCTCAAAAGCAAATGTGCCTCCTGTATATTACCTTCCTTGCATAACCCCATTGTAAGAGTAGTATAAGTAATCACATGAGGCAAAAGACCACTCTTTACCATATTATCAAATAGTTTGAATGCAACACTTGTGTAGGAAACCCTGCAGTGTTCAACAATAATGATATTATACGTAAAGTTTTTTGGAGCTAGACCATTTAGAATTAGTTGGTTTAAGAGTCTGACTACTTCTTCTAGCCTGCCAGATCTACAATGACCTGAAATGAGCTATAAGTGCACATATCAGGAGGTATGTTCCTTTCAAGTATGTAATGTAATATTTGATTGCCTCGCTTTTCTCTGCCAAACTTGAAATAATAAGCAATGAGTGTGTTGATCCCTAGAGCAACCTGGCTAATGTTGACAGAGAAATGTGCTTGGACATTGCAGGAGTGGATTGAACTTCAAGAAATTAATTTGGATTGTGTTAGGGGTTGAACTGCAGGAGTCCATTGATTAGATTTTGATAGTTTTGTGTTCTATTTTTTGACTCATCAAATTTGTTTGCCTTGCTTTTGGATTACTGGTATTTATGAATATCTTAGGAGGTTGTTATAAGCACTAGTTTGAAAACTCCAGTTAGGGAAAAAAGCAAATGAGAAATGTCTAGTCCAAAAAAAGGAAAACATTGTATAGGGTGCATATAAATATATTCAAAACAAGGCAAGAAAAGTCAATCTATAGAACAAAACTTCAACTTGCCTTTGAAACGCTGGGAAGGAGACTCTTCAACGTTTCCAGCTGTTATTTGATCCTTTCACACTGCCTTCTTTCTGAAATCTCTTTCAATGGATCAACTTGGAAGCATTCACGAGCTCTCCTTTGCTACAATCAACCACCAAAGAACCCAAGATGTCAAACCCTACTGGTGTCGACATTGTTAAACCCTTTTGCCACGTACTCCTAGCCACAAATCGTTGTGGTAGAAAATGGTTTAGTGCACGAGTCTTCTGGGTTGCGTACAATAAGATTAGGGCGGCAAACATAACTTTTTTCAATTTTTGGTTAAAGATGAGCCCGTGTTGGTCAAAATTTTGACCAACACGGGGTCATCTTTAACAAAACTCATCACAATTCGACCAAATTGACCCCAAATTATCAAATGGTCGAAAGTTTTGGTCAAAAATTCGAGTCAAATGTACTAGTGACCTATGATAATTGATCACAAGTTATCCAACGAAGATGAGACACCTCTAGTAGAGAAAAATAATTATAGATCCATGATTGGAGGTTTGTAGTATCTGACTCATACCAGACCAGATATAGCAAATGCAGTTGGAATTGTAGATAGATTTCAAGCCAATCCTAAGGAGTATCATTTTGAAGCTGTAAAGAGAATATTCAAATATTTGAAAGAAACATTTGACTATGGAATTTGGTATGATAGATCAAGTGATTTCACTTTATGTGCATATATTGATGCAGATTGGGTAGGTAGTATGGATGACAAAAAGAGCACCAGTGGCAGAGCATTCTTTCTTGGAGGAAGATTGGTTTCTTGGCTAAGAAAGAAGCAAGATTACATTTCTCAGAGTACAAATGAGGTAGAGTATGTTGCAACAAAAAATAAATATAATCAAGTTATGTGGATGAAGTAGATACTAAAAGATATCAGAATTGAGTTTGAAGAACCTGTTATCATTTACTGTGATAACACAAGCACAATGAGTATGTCTAAGAATCCTGTATTGCACTCTAAGACTAAACATATATATATGAAGTATCATGTACTGAGAGAGAAAGCAACAGAGAAGGAGGTCAGATTGGAGTATGTGAGTACTAAAGATCAAATTGTAGACATCTTTATGAAGCCTTTTCCTAAAGTTACATTTAATTAATTAAGAGGTATGCTTGGGGTTATGCCCTTGCCTACTTCTAAGTAGATGATGTAGAGAGTGCATCAGTCCAGTGGTACAGAGCATTATTGTTGGCCTTAACTGAATGTTAATGCTTCCCGTATGGAGGAGTATCTGTGATGAGTAGGGTTTTCGAGGACTCTTGGTATTTGGTCTTGAATGCTATCTTTGGATACTTGATTTGGTTGAAGACTTGGAGCAACACATTAGCAATTGGTATTTAACAATTGGTATGTTGTAAAATTGAGATTGAGGCCTTTGATATTGATGTCAATGGGGGAGAGAATATGCATGAAAACCACTCCTAGGTATGGGGGAGAGAATATGCATGAAAACCACTCCTAAGTATAGGGGAGAGAATATGAATGCATGAAAAACATCTCATAAGCAATGGGGGAGAAGAAATTTATGAATGAAGTAGAGATATCTCTTTACATAGATTTAGAAAGATTCATGTAAGAAAGTAGGAATATGCACCTGATGTATTGTGAATTATTTAGTGTGAAGTAAATAATTGTTGTTGAAGAAGTAGGAGTATGCACCTATTGTACACCTATTGTGTTGAGACTTTTTTAGCGTGCAGACAACTGATGTTGGTCAACAATAACATCATAACACTATTTGGTATTCTTGAAACTTAGATGGTTTTTCATCTATGTTGCCATCAATGCCAAAGGGGGAGATTGTTAGCATGAATGCTAATGATACTACTTTGGAGGTGTATCCTAAGCATTGGAGAGTATTGACATGTTACATTCATGGATGTTTTTGTCATTGATGTCAACATAGCATGGTTTCTATAAAGACTAGTTGAGTAGAAGACAAAGATCTTAATGGTATAGAAAATGATTTGATTATCTGGTGATGTGCAATTATGGACATGTTCAGCATAGTGTCCTGATGATGTGTTCAAGTGCATAGAGTCTAAGTTGAAGATGTACAAAAGTTGTACTTGATTTACAAAGAGTAGTTTAGAGATAGAGTATTGGAAAAGTAGTTACTAATGTTTGATCACTATCTTACATTTGAGATGTAATGAGAAGATGCATAGTCAAGGAGTGACAAAGGAAAGTCTATTGATGATGTCAATGAGCGCGCAAGCCCTAGTATCACATGTGTGAAGTATTGTATAGATTGTGACTTGATAGTTCTATTGTAATTGTAATTAATTAATTATCTTATTATAATTAATTAGAAAGCCTCAAGGATGACTCAAGGAATTCTTATGAAGATATGGTATCAAGGAAAGATGTTTTCCTTTTTTGTAAAAGGAGTATGAGTGTTGTGATCATTTTATGAAGTGCAATGTGCGAAAAGGAGCAAAGTTCTTTCTGAATGCAAGTAAGCGATCTAAGGGATTATTAGATGTGAGTTTTGTGGTCTGGTTACAAGATCAGAAGGAGCAGAGGTTCAGTTGACAAGACGTAAGAAGAAGAAGGAAGTACATTTTATTTCTATTATTATGCAAGGAATAATACATATATCATTTGGATAGTGGGTTCATTGGTGTTGCCCTTGAAGTTGTTTGGGTAGCGGGTCCAGTTGTCTTCCACAACTCCTAACAGGGTTGACACAAATCCTAACAAGGTTGGAATCTCTTAACAGGGATTCAAAGTCTTCTAATAGGGACTCATATGTACTGAATGTATTCATACACTCCTAAAAGGGTCCGTCCTCTAACAAGGAATATTTATATTAGTACATCATCTTGTGGGTACCATCCTCACTGAGGTTTTCCCTTTGATCAAGGGTTTCCCTAGTTAACATACCTAGTGTTATTGTGTATGAGTATCTTGTTTTGGTTTCAGTTTATATTGCTCATATGGTTAAGTTTGTTTAAGGCTGATAATTGTGATAATAGTTGGATAACTGATTCACCCGCCCACCCTCTTAGTTATATCGATGGACTATATATTCTAATAGAAGCTCCATCTTTTGGGTGTCAAAATTTCCTCCATTATACTTTTGACTGTCTCTTCTTTCCATGATCTCCCAAAGTTGTTAAGCTTTTCCTTGAAGGACCTAATGTTGTAATACCAATTGTTAGAATATATAGTCAACCAATATAACTGAGAGGTGGGGGGGGGGGGTGAATCAATTATCTAACTAATATCATAATTATCGACCTTATTAAACTTTAACCATGTTAGCAATATAATTAGAAACTACAATAAGATACACATACATAATAACACTAGATATCTTAACTAGGGAAACCCTTGATTAGATGGAAAACCCTGGTGGCGATGGTACCTACTAGATGATGTACTAATATAAATATTCCTTGTTAGAGGATGGACCCTATTAGGAGTCTATAAAAACATTTAATACGTATCAATCCCTTTTAGGAGACTTTGAATCCCTGTTAGGAGTTGTGGAAGACAAATGGACCCAATGTCCAAATAGCTTCAGGGCAAGACCAATGAACCTACTATCCAAATGATCTCTATATTATTCCTTGTAGAATAATAGAAGTGAATGGTACTGCTCCTTCCTCTTTCTCTTTCCTGTCCACTAGACTTTTGCTCCTTCTAATCTTGTAACCAAATCACAAGTCTCAGATCACTTACTCGCATTCACCAAACACTTTGCTTCTTTTTGTACGTCACTCAATACAATGATCACAACTACTTCTTACAAACAAGGAAACCATCTTTCCTTTATACCCTATCTTCAAAACAATTCCTTAAGTCGACCTTGAGGCTTTCCCAAATAATTATAATATGATAATTAATTAATTAATAATTACAATAGCACTATCTGCTCACAATCTATGCAACTTCTCACACACAACACACTAGGGCTTGCATATTCATTGACATGATTATCAGACTATCTTATATCACTGGCTAACTGCATATCTGCAGATTATATCTCTGTCAGATGATATAATAGAAGCATAAGAAATTGCTTCTCAGGTACTCCGTCTTTGTACTGCTCTCTGCAAATCAGGCATATCTTTTGTACATTTTTTACTCAGGTACTATGCATTGAACCTTAACATTAGGATACTTTATCAAACATGTCTATGAATGTACATCACCAGACAATCAAAACATTGTCTATACAACTAAGATCTATGTCTGCTACTCTGTTAGTTTTCATAGACTTACTACTATGTTGACATCAATGACAAACACAGTCATGAATGCAACATGTCAATGCTCTCTAATGCTTATGATACTCCCCCAATGTAGTATTACCAACATTCTTGTTAATAGGATAAGAATGTAGTGGAAAAGCTTTTGAGTTGTAAAAACCACTTCCAAACATGTTTTCTCTATGGGAGTGTAGTTGAATTCAAAGCTAACAACGATATAACTAATGTAAGGTTGTCAGTGTTAACTATTTGGTTGATCTTCTTCCATTTCCTACCCTCAATCGATAACAACATGGCTTAGTGATGAATTCTTCATCAATTTCAATAGAAATGCCCTTGACTAAAACCCTCATGTTGTCCCAAGAGCTAGAAAACTAGGCAGACACACCCTCATCAAATCCATTAATGTAAAGTCAACAATTGCCCCTTCCTTACATACAAACTATACTATGGGGTCATTCTTGAAATTGTCTAGTTTCCTCAACTCGACATTATTGTGGTCAATCCCCCATTATTGTAACAAAACAATAGGGCATTTATCTCTAAGATGAAAGCAACAACTCTTGATACAACAAGATAAACTTGTCGTTATCACAAGAAAATTTAGAAATAATAAAAACACTCATTTGTCTGATTGGGTGAAATGATTCAACCGTCCTGCCAAAGAATTAGACACATGTGAGTTACAGTTTCCCACAAACAAAAGTCTTTTCAATGCACCCTATAAAAGATACCCTTCATTACACAAGAGGTAATGAAAATATGGTATATTGTTGTGTTTATGTAAGAAATTAGATTTTGAATTCATAACCTAACTAATTGAATTAAAAATAATAATAATAATAAGAAAATACAAAATTGGCAACTTTCATGTCAAACTTATTCCCATAAGGTTTGGCTCAAAACACATAATCCTAAATTTAGGAGGTGACTTTGACCAATTTTTATTTTTTTCATTGAACAAGAACAAACGTGTGAGAGATGAATACAAGATGACACAATATAAAGGACTCCTAATGTAAATGGAACTTCAAAATGGAAGGGATAGTTGGCTATTAGTAAAGAGAAGGAAAAGTTCATTGGAATATAAATGTGAATGGAATGTTTTAAAAAATATGTCCATTAAAAAGAAGAGGAAAATTATAAATGTGAATGGAATATGGTAAAAGTAAAAGCACGAAAGTCCACATGTTAATTGAAAAACACACCGTAATTGCTCTAGAAAGTGAGGAATATAAGCATAAAAACAATATAAAATGATGTTGTGGCTCCCACCCAAATATAACGACACCATATATGTATGCATCTCACAAGTACTTTGAGGGAAAACAAATTAAAATTAAAAGTTTGATTATGGTTTAGTTAGATCTTTTTTTGCTAACTTGTTTTAATTTGTCTAATACATTTTTTATTTAAGTTTAAATATATTTATTAAATTAAAATTTGTTTGAAAAAGAATAAAAATATTTTTGATAAAATAATGTAATAAAACAAGAGTATTGTTATTTTAAAAATTAGTTTGGAGACTATCAAAATGGATAAAGATGTTCATATATTTATAATTAAATTGTTTTTATTTAAAAATAATTTAAACTTATTTTTTAAAGAATAATTTTAAAATATATTTATATTACTTAAAATCTAATGATTTTTCATGTATCTTTATGTATATTTTTCTATTAGTAATTGAAGGTTATAGGCAAGAGTTTGATCTTCTTATTTGGGAAGTCTTGGGTTCAAGTCCACTTGACTTAAAAAAATCAATTATAATAATTAATCAAAAAATACATAATAATTAATCTTAATATGGACTTTCATATTTAATTATTGCTTAAACATTTTGTAATAGAATTTGAATATAAAATTCTCTTTCACAAGATCAATTTTAAAACTATTTCTTTTTTAAAAATATAAATATGTTTGCATACAACACGAAACACAAAGTAATATTTTTAACATATATTATTCTATTTTGAGACACACACCTTTAAGAAATGTATTAAGTGTGGAATGGGTGATAAGAATACATAAATAAATTTTCATGCATTTTACCAAATGACTATATTACATAGAAGTGAATTTTTTTTGAGTATTATAATTTACCCACATAGATGATTATTTTTAGATACATTTAATATGAGCATAATTAACATAATTTGTAATAATTTTAGTATCTTTATTTTTATTGAGAAATATATCTTTATAGAAAACTTAGTTATTTTATGAAAATAATAGATACATTGTGTAAAAAAATAACATATGCGATACATTTATTAGAATTGTTAAAATACTTTTTCAAATCTATCTTTTATCATTATCAAGAACATTTGATATTTGTTAACATCATAATCCACCCATTTACAATTGTAATCTTATGAATAATAAAAATATTGGATATGAAAATGTTTGCCTAAAGATTAAAAAATAATCATTATGTACAAATCATTTGAAATTATGTCCATGAACAAAATACACATTAATATAATGCCTTACACAAATAAAAATTAATTTATATAATTGAAATGGAGATTTCAATGTAAGTATGAAGACCAATCGATCAATTCAATAACATATTATTATTATTGATTTATCATAAACAAGTATTGAATATCATTTTGAAGTAGTATTGAGTATTATTTTAAGTATTGAGTTAGATATAGGGATCATAAATGGTGCTTTTTTCTATTGTGAAATATCTTCCAAATGAAAATGGTGGAGATATTATCTAAGATGATATAATGACCGTCAGATCTACATCTCTACATCACCAACATCTTTTGTGGCCCTTTCGAGAATCAACTCTTATAATTTGTGACTTTAAAACACTAACTACAACTAATTCATTTTTTTGTAATATTAATATATTTATCTTTTGTATCCTAAAAGATCACTCAAATGACAATTTTGTTGATATTTTCAATAACTTTAGACATTTGACTTCAAAGATTATAATGAATATCAAATCTACCTTTTCCACATCACAAACATCTACTAATGCAATTTTCAATACTATAAATTGAAATTTTCATCTAATTAAATTTCATATTATTGGTCCTTGGTTTAAGGTGGGAGACTAATGTTTTCATGTTGTTTATTCCTATTAAGTTGTATTTAAATGGAAAAAATGATCATAGATTAAATTATCTTATGGTTGTTTGAATTTATTTTATTAAATATGTATTTTTCACTTTTATTTCCGTTTGTGGTTGATTGGTCCATTTTTTGTATTGGTTTTTTTCCTATTTTCTCATGATTTAAAAAAAAAAAAATATTGCAAACATGTGGTTGTATATAATGGTTGACATGTTACATAAACCATTGATGATAATGTCTTGTTTATCTCATCTTTTTGAGCACATATGCATTTTCTACATCTATGAAAGGTCAAGGATTTTTTTCACAAATCCAATCCTCAAGGTGGGTTCATTTTACAAAATAAAAAAATGATATGCATTTCTTGCTCTTGACTACAAAATCTGATTTATTTATGAAATGTTCATCTATTGAGGTATGTCATACTAAAAATTACCTCTAAACAAATTAGATGCAAATATTCGTTGTAGACATTTGTACATGTACCATCTTAAAATAGAAACAACCATCAAATTAGACCTTTTAGATCATGCCCTTTAATGACCTTTTGGACCATGTATAGATTCATGCTCAATCAAATATTTTCCCTATTATGTCCTTGCATTTTTTGTTTGTGCATTTTCTAAGGCCTCAGGGTTATCTCCTATTGGGTCAACCATGGAATATCTTGACCTAGGTTGACCTATTCTCTAGGAACTTTAGGTGTTCGGGCTAATTTAGTCTCAACATTGCAAATTTAGAAATTGGGTGACCTCATCATCTTCCTTTGTTTTTGTTAGAGAGATTTGGTTGGCACTTGGATGTACTATTTACATGTTGTATTGATTAGACCTTTTTCATTGATGACAACATATGTTATTTGATCATGATAGACAAATATTTTGTATATTGTAACGCCCTGCCAAGGAACCCAAAAGAAATTAACCTAAAGTTTTACTAAGTTTGTCAAACTTTTTTTTTAAAAGATAAAGATAATAAACAACAACACATAATACAAAAGAAGCAATAACAACAAGAGATAAAATACAGTGGAAGCATTAACTCACATACATATAACCATCATAAATAGATTATATCTCTTAAGGTTCTATGCTGTTAAATAACATTTAAGTTTAATTAATACTAAATCTAATACATAATAAATCCACATCAAAGAATAATCACAAGTACAAATCCATTTGACTACTATACAATTACATGATGCCACTTGGCAATAATAAAAATGCATAATCATCCACTATACAAGTCACAAGATATGAAAGGCTAAAAGAATATACATCATGAGTATAATACATCATCTCATAAGATCTCTAATAAAAAAAAATATTACAATAGGGTATAACCATCCAACATAAATACAAGATTAGATGGAAAGGAACAATCTGCACAAGTACAACCAACAATGACATCAATGGTTGGATCTCAATGGTATAAGAAAATGCACTACCACCTAACCTCGTAGAACCTAAATGTACCACTCCCACCGCACTGAGGAGATAAACTCAAAGTCCCATATGGATATCAAAACACAAATCATAACCAACATCTAGGTTCAATGAATCACTTGAAATCAAACTATCTTAAAGTGTACCAAGACACAAATATCATCTAATTCTAGAGGCAACACAAACATGTAGGAAATCTACTATGCAAGCGAGCAAGTATCATCACATGAGTCAACTTTAAGATGACCTTGGCAATAACTATGGATGCCAGCCCCCTAGTGTCTCTATGTGACATCAATATCCTTTCATATAGATAAGGCATACTAACAAGTCAACTCTAAGGTTACCTTGGCAGTCCCTTAGGACTAGATCAGCTAGTGACTTTATGTGGCATCTTATTTTATTAATTTATTTTAACCCATTTAATGAAATATTATCACTTATTAAAATAACCTACAATGGGTTACCCGACAGCCTCTTTAGGGCCTCAGCCTCCATTGCAAGCCACTTCCCAACATGACATACAAATAGCCTACCCTAAGATCAACAAAAGCAGAAGGTCACATATGACCATAAATCACACATTAGTTCTTAAACAATCAACTAGAAAAAACTGAAATATCACTGATCAAAATCACATATTTCACCAATACGATCATCCTAACAAGACTAATCCAAAATCAAGTACACATAAACCAAATCCACGTCATAACATGACATCACCAAGAATAAATCACATAATCACCTCAGTCCTATACAAGCAACTAGGAAGCAATCTATAGATAATTGATTGAAGACTCAAAGGTTATATTAGAAAAGTCACACCATTCACTTTAGTTCTACGCAATAGATACTAGAAAGCAATAACAACCATCTAAAAAAATTCCTTATAGAACACACATGACACATTACCATGGTTAGGTATAAAATATTGTAACCAAAATAAGCCATAACATTATCACAAAACAAAAATCCCAAGCCTCCAGTAATACAACTTGATTGGTCAAACACTAAGTCAACCCAAACCCAACATTAATAATCCACATGTTACATAATGTACATACAAAAGTAACCTTCATAATTCATTATGTTTTGAAAACACAATAGTTCAATTTTCACTAAAGGTTTCAAGTTTTCATTTTCATTTTTTTAGGTATTACAGATTCACTGAAGTTTTTGAGTCCACACGAGTCTCAACACTCAACAAATCACAACAAGTTGTTTAAACATCATTTCATAGTTCAATTCGTTATCAAAACATAAGAGTTCAATAAACATACACATTACAATTTTCATCCTTTCAAAGTATGATAACTACTAAGGTTCTCATATAATCCAAAGATGACTGATCAATTCCCAACATAATAGAAATTATTTTGTATAAAATAAAATTCATCAAGTCAAACCCAAGTTCCAAATTTCCCATTTCATAAAACAATAATCATTCAATTAAATCATCATTAGCTTTAAAATAAATAATTCAAAAATGATCCTATTGGTTTAAAACAGAAAACCATCCTCAAACTCATCATTTAAAACGAACATATAATCTAACTTCATAATAACAAAATTAATTAATTAATTATATTAAAGCTTAAGTCCAATAATACTTTAATTAATTAATAACAATTAAAACATTATTAATTAAATTAATTAATATAACAATTTAAAAATACATATTAAAACATATATTAATTTATAAAATTTTAATAAATTTAAAAATACATTTTTAAAAAAGAACTATTGACAAATATATATATATATATATATATAACAAACAAAATAATTTATAAAGGTTCATCAGCCTGCCTGCGAGCTATCGTCACAGTTATCATTGCCAATGTTTGTGAAAAGTAGGAGGGAGAAAGGGGGGTGGGGAGCGGTGGCCCTCGCCCACCATTAAATAATTAAAAAAAAAGTTTAATGAAACAAACAAACACATCCCCCCCTCATTTAATTAAATTTTCTATATTTTTTTAATATTATATTTTTATAATTATCACAGTAATTATAAATTACTATGGTAATTATATAAATATAAATATAAATAAATAAATAAATAAATAAATAAATAAATAAATGATAAATTACCAATACAATTCTGGTATAGAAACCTAGATCAAATAATCAAAATATATAAAACAAAATTGGTTTTCTTTTCAAAACCCACATCTCGATTTTAACAAATCCATTACGAATCACTCAATTTAAATCAAACAAGGGTTT
Organism: Cupressus sempervirens; assembly: GCA_028749045.1. NCBI lineage: Eukaryota > Viridiplantae > Streptophyta > Pinopsida > Cupressales > Cupressaceae > Cupressus > Cupressus sempervirens. Next base: position 750,358,387 of record CM053783.1, read on the forward strand.
TAGATACTAAATTCGTTCATAGATGTTTTCAAAAAACAAAGAGCAATAATTTCAACATGAGGGTTTCGAACCTCCAACTTACAAATAGATGATCTCAAAACGAAGGACAATAATATCATGAACAAGAGTATCATATTCAATTCATACATAGAGGCTTCTCAAATGAAGAATGATAAAATCACATACAAGGGTTTCAAATTCAATTCAAATCTGAAAATAGGTTCACAAACATGGAGAAGATAGAAAAATCAAGAAAAGATAAAAGTTATTGTTGATTGGTCTATCCTTGAGAATGTGGGAGAAGTTAGTGTTAGAAATGCTTTAAAATAATTGAGGGGGGGGGGGGGGGGGGGGGGGTGGGTTGTGGGGTGAATCAGTTATTCAATGTTCAAATGTCCTATTCAAACTTTTTCATTAAGTGTAGTGAGTCCATTCAACCATTCATTCATCCAAGCTTTAAATTTCCAATTCAACAAGTTATTGTAAATCAACATGCAAGCATAACACATAACATAGTGATTTATGTGAAAAACCAATTTGGAAAAAACCACCGATAACATGCTACTCAATTCTCACTCTTCTGAAGTGATGCCCTGTGAAAGGCCTGCCCTGTTAAAGGCTTACAACACATTGTTACATGTGACCTTGTTAGAGGATTTAACCACCCTGTTAGAAGTGGGCTTGGTTAGAGGACTTTAGAACATTCAGTTGGAATGCCACCCTGTTAAAGGATTTACAAATGGCTATTAAACCAACCTAAGTCCATAGGATTTCCATATCTAATACAATTGCTAGAGAGTATTAGAAAATCTTTGACCTGATTACAACATACAACTTAACTTGCAAATTTCAGATCACTTCTTTAGCTCTTCACATTTCCTGGCCTTCAATCTCTGCAACTCTGACAGCTTGCCCTCCTTTCAAGCTTAGTCTCCTTGAGTCGCCATGCTCACTATACCAGTGCAATCATCTCTTCTTGACCACTTGTAGAAGAAAAGTTTGTTTGCTCTGTTCTTCTCCTAGATGACTTCTCCTTGACACCCTTCTAACCACTTCACAATTTGGCACTCTAGTAGCAGCAACATCAGCAACAACATTTGTTTCCTAGTATATGAATCCTTAAATAGAAGTCTTGGAGTTCCTTTCCTGCTTGATTCTTCCATTCTTTAATTTCAATTCATATGGATTAGGTAGGATTCATTGTATCTAACCCATATTATGTTTCCTCTAGAAACTTCTTGAATAATCCTTTTAAAATTTCCCAACAATGGTTTACATAGAATTTTGTGCCACCAGCTCATCATCCTTATCCTCCAAATGATTCACAAAATTTTAGGTAACAACTATGTCAGCTCAGATTTGGCGAATCTTTGTTATTTAAAATAATGCAGCAGCTCGACACTATTGAAATCTTGATGCTTGGCACACACTGTGTTACTTGGCATCAACTATGTTTTTACTAATGCTCGACACCTAAAGTTCACTTGGCACCAACTAAGATTTTCTAATGCTCGACACCTGATACTTTGCTTGGTACTTGAACTTCACTTGGCACCTGAAGATCACTCGACATACACTAGATTTTCTTTTTTCTCAGCTCCAACTGAAAATTTTCTTGGCTTCAACTAGCTTGCTCAACATCCACTAATGAACTTAGTTTAAGCTTTGTAGTCAACCTTGTTACAACTTATTCCTCTAATGTTTCTAAGTGTGACCAACCTCTATGTCTTTGAGTATGTTATCAATACATCATTTAACCATTGTCTTAACTGATCCTTGCACTTCATTACAACATCATAACTCAACCTTTCCCTTAGGTTATCTTGTTACATCTTATTGATCAAATCCTCTTCATCAATCAACTAAGTGATAGTACTTGGATATTATAAGAAAATATCATTCCTATAAATAAACAGTTTGACATCAATGACAAAAAAATGATTGAAAACATTCTTTATCAACCAATCTCCCTCTTTAATCTTCAACAATGAGCTTTTCAATCAGATTTCCAACAATCTCCCTCTTTGGCATTGATGGAAAACCAAACTGATCAACCATCAGACTAAACTATTTAACCATATGCTAACTAGGTTAGAATAGTAATTCAAATGCCAAAAAGTAATTGTATTACCATCACCATCAATTTTCACATCTCCCTTTCTAGATCTACTATCCTAATTGCTTCATTTCAGCTTCTCCCTCTTAGTTGCTATATCCTTTCTTTATTTTCTCCCTCTGTATGCATTGCTCATCTTTCTCTATTCGCTATTTTGACCAACTTCTTCATCCTCTCTTTTTCTTCCTCTGGATTTGACAATCTCCCTCATACTTTTGACAAAATGCCATTGATTAGTTTTCTACTATAATCTCCCTCTTTCTTCATTCTTTATCTTCTCAACAGTTGTTGATTAGTTTTCTGCTATTTCTCCCTCTTTGACAACAATACAAAAGATATATTATTTCAACATCTTAATATGCAAGTGTAGGATTTGCAAGCTCTATCAATTTCTCCCTCTATCACCTTGCTTGTGATTGATTTGGAACTTCAGCAATTCAATTACTTTAGGCATGAATCCTAAAGTAGATATCCTCTACATCAATGTGTAATATCTCAACAATCAGCTCATTTGATGTAGGGTAGTCTTACTTTTGCTTCAAGTAACCTTGGTTAGGGGTATCAACCCTAACTTACCTCTAAGATACTCAAAAGCATCTTTAGGTAGTGCTTTTGTGAAGATGTCATCAATTTGTTCCTTTGAGCTTACATATTCCATCTTCACTTGTTTATCTTCCACCAACTCTCTTACATAGTGAAAATTAATTCCAATGTGCTTGGTTTTAGCATGCATTACAGGGTTCTTTTATATGTCGATAGCACTTGTATTATCACAATAAAGTGTCACAAGCTTATTCACCTCTTACTTCATACCTTGCAACAAATGTTTGATCCATACAATATTGGTGCAATTAATAGTAGCTACAACATATTCAACTTTTGCAGTGGGCTGTGATGTACGACTTTTTTTTTTGCTGGTCCATGTAATCAATCTTTTCCCTGAGAAAAGTGCTCCTCCACTGGTGCTTTTCTTGTCATCAATGTTACCTCCCCAATCTGCATTAGTTTAGGCTCTTAGTTCAAACTTTTCACTTCTTTTGTAATACAAACCAAAGTCATCAGTTCTTTTTAGGTACCTCAGTGTTCTCTTTACTGCCATCAGGTGATTTTCTCTTGGATTTGTAGAAAATCTTGCCACTATTCCAATAGATAATGCAATGCTTGGTCTACTATGTACAACATACTACAACTTTCCAATCATTGATCTATACAATGTCTGATTCACTTCAGTAGACTCATCATTTTTGGATAGCTTATGTCCAGTTGCCATTGGTGTGCTGACTGGTTTTGAGTCTTCTAATCCAAATGTTTTGAGTATCTCCTTGATGTATTTTGATTGGGTCACAAATATGCCATGCTTCAATTGATGTATTTGCAAACAAACAAAGAATTTGATTTCTCCAAACATTGACATCTCAAACTCATGTTTCATTTGATTAGTAAAATCTTTGCAAAGAACATCTTTTCCTCCAAATATTATATCATCAACAAAGATTTCTGATATCAAAATGTCTTTACCTTTTTTAGCCTTGATGTAAAAGATGTTGTTATCATATGTTCTCTCAAATCCTATCTTCACAAGATATTTGTGTAGTCTCTCATACCATGCTCTAGATGCTTGCTTCAAACCATAAAGTGCTCTATGTAGTTTGCAGACCATATCCTTGTTCATGTCATCAAAAAATCCCTCAGGTTTTTCTATGTAGACTTCCACTTCTAGTATACTATTTAGAAAAGAAGACTTCACATCCATTTGGTAGACTTTGAAACCTTTGTATGTAGAATATGCAAGCAATGTTCTTACTCCTTCCATTCTTGCAACAGGGGCAAATGTTTCTCCATAATCTAGTCCTTCTTCTTGTGCATAGCCTTTGCAAACTAGTATGGCTTTGTTTCTTGTTATCTCACCATTTTCATTAAGTTTATTCCTAAACACCCATTTGGTACCAATTACATTCTTATCAACTGGTCTAGGAACTAGGGTCCATATTTTGTTCTTCTCAATCTAATATATCTCCTCTTCCATATCTTTATACCAGTCATCATCTTGTATTGCATCCTTTATTGTTTTGGGCTCAACCTTACTTAGCAGACAATACTCATTCCTTAGTCTATTCCTTGTCATTGGTCTGACATCTTTGTTACCAATGATTTGATCTGCAGGGTGATGTCTTCTTACATACTTGGCTAACTTTGGTTCTATCCTTCTTTCCATGTTTGATCCCTCAGCTTTAGAGTCATTATTCTCTCTTTCATCTGGTATTTCATCATTTCTCTCATGTGCTCTAATTTTAGAGTCAGAATGTGCATTTTCTACATTCTGCAACTCGGCTTCTGAATGCAGCTTGACATTCACTAGGTGTGACTCGGTTGATATTGAGATTTGTAGCTGATTCCCAATTTGATTGGCATCATTGTCTTCAATAGTCATTCCTTCGTAGAAGTATATAGAAGATCTATAATCTTCTAGATGTTTGGACTCATCAACTTGGACTTTTTCATGCTCATCAAAATTTATATTTGCACTTTCCACAATCTTATTAGCATTAGTATTCAAACACTTATATGCCATACTTCTAGTGGAGTAGCCAAGGAATATGTCTTCATCACTCTTTGCATCAAACTAACCATTTCTAATGTCTTTAAGAATATAGAATTTGCAACCAAAGACTTTGAAATGTTTAACATTAGGTGAATGACCATACCACAATTCAAAATGTGTTACATTTGTACCTTTCTTGTCTTGGACTCTATTCAGGGTGTAAACAGTAGTGCTTACAGCTTCTCTCTAGTACTTTAGTGCAACATTTTTCTCCATCATCAATGTTTTAGCACAATCTATCACTGATCTATTTCTTCTTTTAGTAATACCATTCTGAGGTGGAGTTCTTGGTGCTGATGTTTGCCTTTTGATACTTTTATCATTGTAGAATATTTCAAATTCTTTTGATGTAAACTCACCTCCTCTGTCTAACCTTAGGCATTTCAAATTCTTTCCTATTTCCTTCTCAACTCTAGCCAAATACCACTTAAACATTTGAAATGCATCAGATTTTTTCTTCAAAAACATAGCAGTCATCATCTTGGAGTAATCATCTACAAATAGCATTATGTATTTGTCTCCTAGGTAGCTTTGCACTTCTATTGGACCACATAAGTTTGTATGGACTAACTCTAGTACTTCTTTGGAAGTGTATGTTTTACCTTTGAAACTAGACTTAGTCATCTTCCCCAGTTGACATTGTTTGCACATAGTGTTTTTAGGTTTTTTTAGTTTAGGCAAACCTCTGACTTTCTTCTTCTTGCTAATGCTAATCAGATTGTCAAAGTCGACATGACACAACATTTTATGCCACAATCATATATCATCAAGTCTAACAAAAAGACAAGTTACTCCTAGTTTGTTCACCTTTTCCTATCAGATTTCCATCAATGTCATGGATCTTGGTATTTTTGTTTCCAAATTCTACTTTGCAACCTACATTGCCTAACTGTGATACACTCAACAAGTTGTAGTTCAATCCTTCAACATAGTATGCATTATCACATGAAATTTTCTCTAAGAGTTTAATTGAACCTTTTCCTTTGATTTGACATGGAGCATCATTACCAAATCTAACACTATTTCCATCATATTGAGTAAAGGTAATGCACTTACTTTTATCTCCTGTCATGTGATTTGAGCATCCACTATCTATGATCCAGTTGTTATTCTTTTTTACATAGGTAACCAATGTTGTTGCTTCATCTTCATCTTTATCTAATTCATCCTTCATGGCCACATAGACTACTTCATCATCATTCTCATCAGTATCTTCTTCAACAATGTAGTATCTTTTGCCTTTTTCCTTGTAATCTCTGCTATCATCTTCTCTCTTGTTCTTGTGCTTATTTCCTTCTTTGTAGTTCTTCTTATGTGTACACCTTGTAGCAATATAACCTACTTCATTACAATTGAAACATATGATAGGGAGCTTATCTTTGAATTTTCCTTTGCCTCTATGGAATCTCCTAGCTAGTAGTGCTTCCAACAATTCCACATCTTCCTCATCTGTACTGCTGTCATTGGATGCATGTTTTCCTTTTCTTCTTTTCTTTCTTGATGTCTCCTCCTCATTGTCTTTTATTGTCATCTTGGCCTTGAAAGCAAATTCAAGGTTCTTAGGTCTGTAGTTGTCAAAGTTGGACAATTCAAATGCAGTAAGTCTTCCCACTATTCCTTCAAAGGTGAGTGTGTTTCCTTGTACACAACTTAGCTCTTGGATGGCTGAAACTCTAATAGAATAGATAGGGAGCATAATTCTTAAGTATTTTCTGTTAACAATTTCTTCTTCCAATTGACCACCTAGACTTCTTATTGCACTTACCACTTCTTTCATTCTAGCAGCATATTGAGCAGCATTCACCTTCCTCCATTTTCGTGTTATCAAACTTTCCTTCGAGGCTTTCTCTCTTTTCTCTTTGAACATTTTGATCTCCTCCATATATATCTATTAGGGCTTTCTACATCTTGAATATAGTGTCACAATTTTTGATATCATCATATTTTGCATAGCTGAGTGTAGAAGCAATCTCCAACATTGCTTGATTGTGCTCCTTTCTTTTGCTCAAATCATCTGCAGTAAGAGGTCCAGCTAGATTTACATGTTCTACTCCAATTGAGGTTTGTGCATAGTCACCTATTGATCCCAGGTGAATATTTTATTAGACTCTACCATATAGCAAAGTTATCTTTGTTGAGCTTGGGAATTTCTCTCTTGGACATCTTGATCTTCCTACTTCTAGTACCTTGAAACTAAATCAGCAGATGGCTCTGATACCAATTGTTAAAAATGATTTAGAATAATTGAGAGGGGGGGGGGGTGAATCAATTATTCAAGGTCCAAATGTCCTATTCAAACTTTTTCATTAAGTGTAGTGAGTCCATTCAACCATTCGTTTATCTAAGCTTTAACTTTTTAATTTAGCAAGTTACTATAAATCAACATGCAAGTGTAACACATAAAAGATCAACACATAACATAGTGATTTATGTGAAAACCCAATTTGGAAAAAACCACCAGTAACATGCTACTCAATTCTCACTCTTCTGAAGTGATGCCCTGTGAAAGGCCTGCCTTGTTAAAGGCTTACAAAACACTATTAAATGTGACCTTGTTAGAGGATTTAACCACTCTGTTAGAAGTGGGCCTGGTTAGAGGACTTTAGAACATTCACTTAGAATGCCACCCTATTAAAGCTTTTACAAGTGGCTATTAAACCAACCTAAGTCCATAGGATTTCCATATCTAATACAATTACTAGAGAGTATTAGAAAATATTTCACTTGATTAAAATATACAACTTAACTTGCAGATTTTAGATGACTTCTTCAACTCTTCACATTGCTTGGCCTTCAATCTCTACAACTCTAACACCTTTCCCTCCTTTCAAGCTTAGTCTCCTTGAGTCTCCATGTTCACTATACTAAAACAATAATCTCTTCTTGACCACTTGTAGAAGCAAAGTCTTTGTGCTCTATTCTTATCCTAGATGCTTTCTCCTTGACACCCTTCTAACCACTTCACAATTGCGCACTCCTGTAATAGTAGCATTTGTTTCCTAGTCTACGACTCCTTAAATAGAAGTCTTGGAATTCCTTTCCTGCTTGATTCTTCCATTCTTTAATTTCAATTTGTATGTATTAGGTAGGATTAATTATATCCAACCTATATTGTGTTTCCTCTAGAAACTTCTTGAATAATCCTTTTGAATTCGCCCAACAACGGTTTACATAGAATTCTGTCCCACTAGCTCATCATCCTTATCCTCCAAATGATTCGCAAAATTATAGGTAACAACTATGTTGGCTTAGATTTGGAAAATCTTCATCATTTAAAACAATGCACTAGCTCGGCACTATTGAAATCTTGATGCTCGACACACACTATGTTACTCAACATCAATTACATTTTTATTGATGCTCGGCACTTGAAGTTTACTCAGCACCAACTAAGATTTTCTAATGCTTGGTACCTAATACTTTGCTCAGCACTTAAACTTCACTTGACACACACTAGATTTTCCTTTTGCTCAGCTCCAATTAGCTTGCTCGGCACCCACTAATGAACTTAGTTTAAGCTTTGCAGTCAACCTTGTTACAACTTATGCATCCAATGTTTCTAAGTGTGACCAACCTCTGTGTCTTTGAGTATGTTATCAATACATCATTTAACCATTGTCTTAACTGATCCTTGCACTTCATTACTATATCATAACTCAACCTTTCCCTTAGGTGCTCTTGTTACATCTTGTTGATCAAATCCTCTTCATCAATCAACTAAGTGATAGTACTTGGATCTTATAAGCAAATGTCATTCCTGTAAATAGTAGGTTTGACATCAATGATAGAACAATGCTTGAAAACATTCTTTATCAACCAATCTCCCTCTTTGATCTTCAACAATAAGCTTTTCAATCAGATTTCAATTAGTTAGATCATTTCATGGATTACCAATTTTTTATAGGAAGTTCATTAGAGATTTTAGTTCTATTTGCAAGGCTACGAGTGAAACTATGAGAGGAGATAAAAAGTTTTTCAGGTGGACTCATGGAGCGCACAATAGTTTTGAGACTTTCAAACAAAATATTGCAAAATTATCTATCCTTTATTTTCCTGATTTTACTAAGGTTTTTCAAGTTGAATGTGATGCTAGTAGAAGCACTATTGGAACTATTTTGAGTCAAGAAGGAAGTGACATAGTGCAATGTAGGAGAATCGTCAAAGGATATTTCCCAAACCTTAGAAAATAACCACACAATAGAATATTCTTGATAACATAGACATTTAACTCCACATAATGCCAAAGCTCATAATAATATTTTCATCTAACATGCCCAACTATAAGGCCTTCTGGGTTACAACCAAATAAATCAACAATTACATTAAATGTTTAGCAAGATATAGCAAGATCCAAACCACTAGCTAGCCTAGATCTGCAACCTAGTAGAGAACTCCAAGAAGAATCTAAAATCATGCTTGTAAGACACCAAGAAGCCTTCTTATTTTCCAAGCCACACTTAGCTACTAGCTACTAGCTCTACTCAAGCTTCACTATGTCATTTACTTCTCCATGTTGAATGCCAATGATTTTGGACTCCAGAAGACCCTCTACTTATATTAAACCAAGCCACAATTTTTTCTAGCATAATAGACATTAAATAAACAATCAGATTAAATACACCCTCAAGCCACAAATCAGCTTGGCTACAAATATTAAATATATAACATAAATTAAATATTTAGGATAGGTCCCAAGTTTATAATACATAACTAACTCATAAGACTACATTAGAATACACACACTTAGTCATTGGTCCACATGTCATCCAAAAATCAAAATTGAAGAGTGCACATGCCAACTCCCATGGATCCAAGCTCGCGAATACAAATTCTAGAGCTCTACTAGTAGATAGGAACACATTATGAGAAACCACTAAAATGGCTCTAGCTCCAATAAAATGACTCTAAACATCATGCACACTTAAGGAAAGGTTCTATAATATGCCTGAAATAGATACCCAACCACATAAATCATAACTCCACAAACTTTTGCATGAAGCCCTTGCATATAGGATTCCTGACTTCCCTAGGATGCTCTTGCATCAATTACCCTGGTGAGAAGAAAAGATGTTCTTAATAGCTAGAAGAATATCTTTTAGGGTTCAACACATAAGCTCTAAATTGGTTCTAAACATAAATGTCCTCCACTACATCAACTTGTATACTCTTTCCTTTGATCTTCTTCTGCAACTTCTTTTTTACAACTATCATCTTCACATCTATCTTTAATGCACAATAGGTTTTATTTCCACATTGATCTTCGACCCTCTCAAATTCCTTCAACTCAACTCGACTACCAATACTTGGGTTCCACCTACCAAGTCCTTCATTTTACAAAGGAATTAGGGAATATTTCCTGCCACCCTTCTTGATAGTAAACACATTATTGACACAATCATACACATCTCTACAATCATACTGCCAAGGTCTACCAAGTAATATATGACAACTATTCATGTCCACAATATCACACAACACTTGATCCTTATACTTCCCAATCTAAAAATCAACAAGACATTGCTCCCTTAGTTCCAAAGCATGTTCATCTTGTAACTGACCAATCCTATAAGGATAAGGATGTCTTACCCTCTTTAAAGCATGTTTCCAAACCATCTCTTTAACAACTAGGTTATTGTTACCTATTTTTGCCTCCCACCATATATTTGAATTTGAATGCTGACCCACCCAACAGTCTTTAACCATCTTTAATATTATTTAAATGCCCTAGAAATATGAGAGACAAACAAATAGAGATTTTATGGTATTTCCTATTTTCCTAAATTTGTTTCCCTTGGCCTGCAACTTTTCGCACCGTTAGATCTTGCATAGATCTATGGTGGGCACTTTCCTGCTTTCTCAAAACAAGCAATCTTTACATAATGTGTGGAAACATCATCACGACATGTGGCAAGTGGGTCCATGATTCTTCTTGTCGGCTACAAGTTGGGAAGCTACTAGGTGAGTTGGCAATTTGATTGGCGGACGCTTTCCTACATTCTGTGTTTTGTTAGACTTCCTGATAATGCGGGCAAGTGCTAGATCACTACATGTCCTCATGGGCCCAAAGGAATAAAAGTTACAGTTAGGCATTGAAGCTACAACATGTTCTCAATTTGTACCTTCCACCATCCAATGCAAAAAGATCTATGGCGGGTGCTTCCCTGCATTATGAAGATGCAAGGATGTTAAGGAATGCGGGCAATCACCTTGCTGCCATGTGTCTTTGTGAGGTCAAGTTGATTTCATAAGCCACAGGGTGATGCCAGGTGGGGCCAAGTTGTGCTGAGGTGTATGCTGAGTAGTTCATGGGCCCAAAATTATTAAGGGTAGGCGTAGTATAATGAAGATCTTTCATGATCGTTGATCATATGGAGATCAACAATCAGTGCTCTCCTGCATTATGAAGATGTAAGGTATTTAAAAATGTGGGAAAGTTCTTGAAGGACACGTGTCCTTATGGGCCCAACTAAGACATTAATAGTTAATGCTGATGGTTATGTGACATCGCAGTTAAGTTGGGAAGGTGGCTCAGTTAATTGAGAAGATGTGGTCAACCGTGTGGAGACTTTATGAGGTGGCAAAATAAAATGAAATTATTGGCCCACATGGCCCATTTTGGTTGTAAGATTTAGTTGACCTACTAACTTTGCTGATTCATATGCCAGAAATGAAGGAAATTGAGTTTTCTTACACGATTTGGTCCTTATGATAAATTCCAATCACTCTCAAATGAATGCTGAATGCAATAAATAATAGGAGAACACTCCACCACCCTAGTTTATCCATCTACTTGGTCAGAATGGTTTAATGGTGTCATTTCTGTCAGGGCCTTGTTTCAACAAAATATCAGATTTCATTGTATTTGAATCTATGCCCATATTAGATTTTCTCCAGATCTCTAAGGAGAATTAATGGCAGTGGTTGTGGAGTAACTTTAGTTAGAGAACATCTCAGTTATGCCTAAGCTATAAAGACAATTTTTGTAGTTTTTTTTGGGGTTGACTTTTCTCCGTTTTCTCTAATATTGCTCTACAATTTCACTGTAAATCTCCTTTTGCCTCTGAATTGTATGACATTCTTATCTCCTTTAGCCATTGATGTGAAATGCAAGAACTATTTGTCTCTTATTGCTGTATTGTAGATATCTGCAATCTTGCACGACTATATCTCTTTTGGCCTATGAACGATATATAAGTGAATCCTCTCTTTCCTTGTGTCATTCATTCAGGCTTTTCTAATCTACATGTGATTGTTAGATTAAAGAAAGTCTGGATGTGTATATCTTTTGGTGTCATGATGGTTCAATAGTGCATGTATGGGTAGAGATTGGTTTGAACACTCTATTTTCAGTGTATCACCTCCCTTTGGTTAGAATAGGTAGATTTGCTTCTATGCATTCCTTCTCCCTTTTCCTCTCCAAGAGTAGTTAGGTGCACCCTGATAGTAAAGGAAGTTGGCCTTCTCCGGAGACTCAACCTCATAGTTCAAATCCCATAGCTTGGAGGGGGTTTCCATGTTTCACAAGGTTGCCCTTAGGTAAAAACTTTGGACAAGGGTGCAAACTTTTGTGACAATAGTTTTTGGCACGCTCGGTGGGACTAAAACAGAAAATTTCAAGTCTACTGGTGTCAAAAAGAAGATTTCAAGATTAATACCAAGGAGATAGTACTGGCTTTAGTGTTCAAGCCTTCAAGTGATTCATTCTTCAAGTACTTGGTGACTCTAAGCTTCAAATACATTTGGTTCCAAACCAAAGTTGCAATAATTAATGCCCAAAGCTGAAACAAGGGAATCTTCTAGAGGTAAGTTTCAGTACCAAGAGCTTTCATTTTCAAATCCTAGAAGAAGGAAGACTAGAGTATCTTTATCACCAGTTAGGAGTGCAATAGTAACAAATACACATGCAAGATCCATCTCTACTCCTCCTGCTATTAGATTTCAGCCTAGATTGCCATTAGCACATATCAATAGATCACTTGTCTATATGGCGCAGCCTAGAACTCATGCTTTTGCCACCTTTAATGGTGGAAGTCCTCTTTTATTGGCCCAACGACATGACATACCAATAGCTGCACTCAAAAGTATACTAGAATTTACTAGTGAAACTTCTATCTCTCCATTAGGACACATTCAAGAAGTTGCAAATATCTACAATATCCATGGTATTATAGAAGATGATGTCGCAGTTAGGCTTCTAGCCTCATCCTTGAAAGGAAAAGTACTACAATGGTATAGAGGTTTGGCTCATGGTTCTATAGCAGATTGGGATGGATTAGGAGTAGGACTGTGCAAACACTTTGAGGACAAAAGTGACCATTTGTCACTTTTAGAACAATTGACTACTATAAAAAGAGCCCCCCATGAATGTATGACTGATTTCAACTATAGATTTCAAAAGACATGGGATAGAATACCTACTTTAGTAAAGCCTACCCCTAGTAATGCCTTCTTGCATTACCTAAGAGCTTTTAACAGAGACATTGCCACTACAATCCAAACTATGGGAGGAGATACCTTGCCTAATGCTTATGACATAGAAATAAAGTTAGAAAACATCCTAATACAAGGAGGTAAGCTAGCTCCAAGGCCTCCTATGCCCTTCTTCCCTGATGTTCCAAATCACCAACCAGAAATGGCTCCTCTTCCAACAACTTCCACATCACAATACCTTGCTCTAGTCCCTCAAGCTTCCACATATTCAAATGGAATAGATGAAATCAAGGAGATGATGTAATCTATGATGCTGAACATAGATAAAAGATTGCAGGGCCAAGAGAAGAAGCTGGAGGATAGCTTCTCTGTGATGTAGAAAGTGAGCAACAAGGTGGTAACTTTAGAGAGACAAAAAGCTCAAGGTAGTAAGGCTCATCAATTGCAATATCAAACTCTAAATAGTGGTAGGCCTCCAAATCATAATCATGGGAACAATTCTTTTGATCAGAATAGGTAGAATAGCCATGCTTCAACCTCAAATGTAAAACAAAGTAGGGCCATAGTTCCTAAAAACAACATGGCCCAAGATCAAGATTTTTGTCCCTCCTATAACTACTCCTATGCCCATTGCATGTATCAAAAGGCTGAATCTTATTTGGCTTTGACCATCCAAGAGCCCGCAACAAGATAATCATACAAGGAGGACCAATTTAAAGATGCCTCATATATGCAAGGACAAGGTGATTGCTCCTTTATGAATCATCAAGTGGAAGAAGATTGTAATGTAAACCAAGATTCCATTGCTCACAACAATAGGAGCAAAAGAAGAGCTATTGAAGATGCTACCCCTCCTCCTCCCAACCATGCCTCAACTTCAAATGCAATACCTCATGAACAAGCAATAAATGATCAATCAAATACCTTTCAGTAGCAAAGGAAAAATAATGGCAGAAAGGATGTAAGTGATCCTCAGGTTGTTCCATCTCAACCTCCTACAAATGCATCTCCCAAGGCTTCTACCAAAGTACCTACTATGCCATTTAGTGTGGTAGAAAAAATGAAGAAGAAAAATGTGAATATTTCCATGTGGGATGCTGTTGGCACTATACCCATGCAAAAGAGGTTGCTGCAGCAAGAATTGGAAAGTATTGAAATAAAGGGTCAGCCACCTAGCATGGAAAGTACTACAAGCCTAGTACAACCATCAAAGGAGGTAGAAATAAGTAAAAAGGTTAGACCTCCTTGATTTTATGTTTCTATAATTATAGGGGGTAAACTAGCCCACAATTGCATGATTGATTCAGGGGCTAGTAGTTCAGTGATGCCTAGGTGTGTTGCCCATGTTTTATAAATGAAATATGAGCCCATTGTTGGAGATGTATTATAGTTGGATGGTAGTATTTTCAATACTATATGGATCCTTAGGAATGTGGAAATGGCCCTACATGCATGTCCTAGTTGTATTGTAACTCAAGATATATCCGTTGCAGAAGTCAAGCCACATTTTGCCATCTGTCTATCAAGAGACTTCACTGCCCAAATAGGTGGTTACATATCTTTTGATTGGTCATTTATGTATTTTAGAAAAAGATATGGGACCAAAGCTTTAATCAAAGTAGAGCCTCTAGCCCTCCATCATACTAAACCCTACACCCCTAATCTCATGAACATGAATTACACTATCTTAGAAATGGATGAGAATGACATAATGAATGAGCCTACTACTTCCCTAGCAGAGATACTTGATTTTCTTTTAGATGAATGGGCTAATGCATATCAATTTGATCCAATGTCAAAAACCCTTGAGATAGGCCTCAGTACATATTGCATATTAGAGAAGGATACTCTAGTTCCCAATCTTGTGGAGACTAAAGAAGATATGAGTGAGATATGGAGTATGTACTTTGATGGATCAAGGAATAAGAATGGATCAAGGGCTGGTGTGATGTTGATTTCTCTTGCACAAGTAAGGTACTACTTCTCCTTTAGGCTTCAGTTCAGTTGCACTAATAATGTGGCTAAGTATGAATCCTTGATTCAAGGTCTCCTACTTGCTCAGAAAAGAGGAATTCAAGCCTTAAGTGTATATGGAGGTAGTGAGTTGGTGGTTAATCAAGTGAGAAATTAAAATAACACCAAGAACAATTTTCTCAATTCTTATAAACATAGGGTATGGGATTTTCTTGAGGGTTTCAATGCATTTAATATTCAAAGCATCCCTAGAAAAGAAAATAGACATGCTGATAGAGTTGCAACAATAGGTGCATCTTATGATGTGCTAGGGAGTCTTGAGGAGAAGAAGAAGAAACAAACCAAAATGGTAGTAAGGCCTACAATCCCTAACAACAACATCCGTTGGCAAGTGTTTGAATTTGATGAACAAATTGTAAGCTTCTTGTAGAATGAAGCAGAATTTTCAGATAAAAACCAGTCGAGACCGTAGGATTAGTATGGTGATCAAATCATTAATCTCAGTTCCAAGAAATTGCCTAAGGGTCTCATTACCTTAGAGAGTATTTTCAATCCTGATGACCAAGCAAGAGGAAGAGTCATGAACCTAGCTACTGATGAAGACGATCACACCCCATTCACGGTTGCTAATGGAAAATCCTTAAACATGGGGAAGGTATGTTCTGAGATTGAGCAAGAAAGTTTTATTCATCTATGTCAAGAATTTAATGATGTATTTGCCTGGACATATGATGATTTAGAGGGTTTTGAACCAAGGTTGTTTCAGCATACCACAAATTTAATTGATAATGTCAAACCAATAAGACAAAAATAGAGGCTAGTGAATCCCAAAATTGAACCCTTAATGAGAAAAGAGCTATCCAAATTGATTGAGGCCAATATAAATTTCCCCATCAAGCACTCATCATGGGTAGCAAACCTTGTCCCTGTTAGGAAGAAGAATGGAGAAATTCGATTGTGTGTGGACTTTAGGGACCTTAAATAAGCTTCCCTTAAAGATCACCATCCTCTCCCTTCCATGGAGCAGATTTTGTCCAAGGTCAGTGGTTCAAAGAGGTTTTCATTTCTTGATGGATTTTCTGGCTACAATCAAGTGCTGGTCAAAGAGTCTGATAGGTACAAGACTACATTTACTACCAAATGGGGTACCTATGCTCATTGTAAGATGCCATTTAGACTAACCAATGCACGTGCTACATTTCAGAACATAATGGAGATGGCCTTCAAAGGCATGATGGAAAAGTTTGTATTAGTTCACCTTAATGATATCATAGTGTATTCAAAGAATGTAGAAGATCATTTTGATCATTTGAGACATGTGTTCTTAAGGTGTAGAGAGTTTGGGTTATCCCTTAACCCAAGAAAGTGTGTATTTGCTACCAATCAAAGAAAATTACTAGGACACATTGTATCTAAGGATGGTTTAACCATTGATCCAGAAAGAACAAAAGAAATACTTGCTCTCCCTCTTCCTAAACATAAGAAAGGGTTGCAAAGTTTCCTTGGTAGGATAAATTTTGTGAGAAGATTTATCCCTAATCTTGCTACCATGGTAAAATCCCTTATGGCTATGCTCAAGAAAAGTATGGTCTTGGCATGGACCAAGGAAGGGAAGGAAAGTTTTGAAGAGATCAAAGTAGCCATAGCCTCAGCCCCTACTCTCATTAATCCAAATTTTGAAAAGGATTTCATCCTTTATGGCCTAGGTGGTGAATCAAGCATTTCCGCTGTCTTGACTCAAACAAATGATAAAGATGAAGAACACCTCATAGCCTTCTTTAGTGAAGGGCTTAAAGAGTATGAAAAAAAATATAGCTATATAGAGAAGCAAGCCCTTGCAATCGTCAGATCTTTAAAGAAATTTAGACACCTCTTGTCTCATAGTAAAATTCATTTGTTAGTACCCCATGTGAGTGTGAAGGATTTCCTTTTGAGAAAAGATATTAGTGAGAAGAGAGCTGTTTGGATTACTAAAGTAATGGAATATGATGTTGACATCTAGATCACCAAGCTGGTAAGAGGGAGGGGGTTGTGCAAATAGATGATATCATATCAGGAATTAGATGAGGAAGTTGCTATGATACTAACAGAACAACAAGAGACAAGAAATGATGACCCAAGGAGTTGGATGGATGATATGAGGAATTTCTTATTAGGGAACGGATATCCTCAAGGATTAGATAAAACTAAAAGGAGATAGTATAGATTATAGTCAATTTCATATGTCATAGTTGATGGTATCCCTTTTAGGAAAGATTTTAATGGAGCCCTATTAAGATGGTATCATGAGGGCTGGTTACTACTAGCCATCCATGTTCTATGATTTTCATAGGTATGTGAGGAAGTGTGAAAAATGTGCCTTCTTCTCTAGCAAAAAAAGACTTGCAGCTCTTCCCCTTCATCCTATCTAGGTGGATTAGCCTTTTGCTCAATGGGGATTGGATTTCATAGGCCCTATCAATCCTTCTTTCAGTTCTGGTCACAAGTGGATTCTAGCTACTATAGATTATTTCACCAGATGGATAGAAGCAGTTGCATTGAAGGATGCCATTGAATCTTCAATTTTTGAGTTCCTTGATGGAATTGTGACCAGGTTTAGTGCCCCTTCAACCATTATTTTAGATAATGCAAAATCTTTTGTAGGAGCTCAGATTTGTGCATGGGCAGTTGACCATAATATCTACTTGAGCACATCCTCAAACTACTATCCTTAAGGCAATGGTTTGTATGATTCATCCAACAAAAACCTGATTAGGATTATGAAAAGAACTATAGAGGATAACTAGAGGTGTTGGCATCAAAAGTTGAGGACTGATGATAGAATAACACCTAAGAGGTCAATAGGAAATTCACCATTTATGTTGGTATATGGTAGAGAAGCAAGGCTTTCAATTTCATTAGAATTCCCATCCCTAGAACTAGCTCATCAGCTAGAGCTAATTGAAGATGATGCCATGATAGTGAGAATGGCAGAGCTGATGGATTTAGAAGAGAAAAGAAGTCAAGCCATGCAGACCCTAGAAACACATCAATAGCAGGTGAAAGGAAGCTTTGACAAGAAGGCTAGGGTTAGAATCTTCAGAGAAGGTGATTTGGTTTTGAAATGGGATGCAAACAGGGCAAAGCTAGGGTGACACTCAAAATTTGATGCACTATGGAGTGGTCCCTATGTAATTGTCAATTGCAAGCAGGCTAATGCTTTTCAATTAAGCAAGCTTGGTGGTGAAATTTTGCCTATCCTAGTCAATGAGATCTATCTCAAACCATGTTTTTGATAGGGGTTGAGGTTTCATGTACATAGGTAGTTTAGTTTTCTTCCTATTGGTTTTTGACTTTCCAAGAAGTGCACAAGCACATGTGTTTTGCTGAGTTTGCAGAGGAGCAGAGACAGAGATTTCAGTGTTTTACTACCATAGAGGTAGGGTTAAGGTTTCATAATGCATGAGATCCACCTTTTTTTTATGACTCTATGGCCCAATGGATGCATAAGGTCGTTGGTCATATGTATAGCTAGCTTGTGTCCCTTTTGAGTAGCCAAAAATATTACCTATTTTTGCCTCCCACCAAAAATTTGAATTTGAATGCCAGCCCACCCAATGGTCTTTAACCATCTTTAATATTATTTAAATGTCCTAGAAATATGAGAGATAAACAAATAAAGATTTTATGTTATTTCCTATTTTCGTAAATTTGTTTCCCCTAGCCCACAATTTTCTGCGCCATTATATCTTGCATAGATCTATGGTGGGTGCTTTCCTACTTTCTCAAAACAAGCGATCTTTACATAATGTGGGGAAGCATCATTGTGATGCGTGGCAAGTGGGTCCATGATTCTTCTTGTGGGCTACAAGTTGGAAAGCTACTAGGTGAGTTGGCAATTTGATTGGCAGGTGCTTTCCCATATTCTGGCTTTTGTCAATTTTCCTAACAATGCGAGCAAGTGCTAGATCGCCATGTATCCTCGTGGGCCCAAAGGAATAAAATTTACTGTTAGGCATCGAAGCTACCACATGTTCTCAGTTTGTACCTTCCACCATCCAATGCAAACAAATCTATGGTGGGTGCTTCCTCACATTATGAAGATGCAAGGATGTTAAGGAATATGGGCAAGCGCCTCACTGCCGCATGTCTTTGTGAGGTCAAGTTGATTTCATAAGCCACAGGGTAATGCCAGGTCGTTTTAGCTTAAAGAATAAATTTGACAACTGAGTGTCAATACACTTAACCAAGATCAAGAACAAGTGTCGAGTGATAACAAGTTTCGAGTGACAACAGGTGCCGAGTGATAACAAGTGTCGAGTGACAACAGGTGCCGAGCGATAATAAGTGCCGAGCGCAACATGTGCCGAGTGATACAGTTTTTGTTCAAGTGCCAAGCTATCTAGAAAACAGTATGTGCTGAGTATCAAAAATACTTCAGGAGCCAAGTAACTCAGTAGAACAACATAAAAGGTTGGAATTGCACAAATTATGATGCAAACGGTTTTTGCAGCCGACAGAAGGTAAATCTCGAAGGATTGAATGATAAGATCGAATCTTTTAATTTTCCTATGCAATTTGCATGTGAACAATAAGAAAAATGCAAAAGGCATGCAACCAATCAGCAAAAGATAAGTATTGAGCGAGAAATTGAGATTCAATATGAATCGTAGATCCAAGATAAACCCTAAGTCTTTGAAGTCTTTATAAGGAAGACAAAATTTTACTGTAAAAGAGAGATATGTAATATATTGGAGGACATACAAGGGTGCACAAGAAAAATCTATTTTCAGAAGCAAGAGTTATCAGATCAGAAAGGATCAAGATTAGGAAAAGGCAGAAAAGGAGCCTGTATTTAGCAATCAAGGATTGTAATCTATTAGGTTTATTGCATCTAATACTCTCTAACAATTGTATTAGAATGAAAATCCTATGGTGATAGGTTAGCTTTATAGCTATTTTGTAAGAACCTTTTGATTAGGTGATTAAAATCCTTTAACCAGGTGACACTTCATGTTAAGTGTTTACAATTCCTCTAACTAGGTCACTATTAACACAGTGTAAAGCCTTTAACAGGGCAAACCATTAGAAGTGGTTGAACAATATTGCTGTAGTAAATTTTTGTGGGTATCATCCCCACCCCAGTTTTACCTTCTTATTCCTGGAAGGGTTTCTGGGTTATCAAAATTCCTGTGTTATGAGTTATTGATGCATGTGTTTTGTTATATGTTTATTTGATGTATTTACATGCATGCAATTTACTTTTAGTTAAAATTTTATTGGCTAAAGTTTGATACTTATGATTCCCCCCCCCCTCTCATAAGTACTCTTTCCATATTTGAATATTCCAACAGGTCGTGCTGAGGTGTATGCTAAGTAGTTCATCGACCCACAAGTATTAAGGGTAGGTGCAATATAATGAATATCTTTCATGATCATTGATCATATGGAGATCAATGATCAGTGCTCTCTCGCATTATGAAGACGCAAGGTAATTAAACAATGCAGGAAAGTGCCTGAAGGACATGTATCCTTATGGGCTTGGCTAAGGCATTAATAGTTAAGGTTGACGGTTATGTGACATCATGGTTAAGTTGGGAAGGTGGCTTAGTTAATTGAGAAGATGTGGTCAACCACATGGAGACTTTATGAGGTGGCAAAATGAAATGAAATTATTGGCCCACATGGCCCATTTTGGTTGTAAGAATTAGTTGACTTGCTGACTTTGCTGATTCATAAGCCAAAAATGAAGGAAATTGAGTTTTCTTGCATGATTTGGTCCTTATGATCAATTTCAACCACTCTTGAATGAATTTTGAACCTAGTAAATAATAGGAGAACACTCCACCACCCCAGTTTATCCATCTACTTGGTCAGAATGGCTTAATGGCATCATTTTTGTCAGGGCCCTGTTTCAACAAAATATCAGATTTCATTGTATCTGAATCTGTGCCCAGATCAGATTTTCTCTAGATCTCTAAGGAGACTTAATGGCAGTGGTTGTGGAGTAACTTCAATTAGAGAACATCTTAGTTATGCCTAAGCTATAAAGACAATTTTTAAAGATTTTGTTGGGGTCGACTTTTTTGTGTTTTCTTTGATATTGCTCTGTAATTTCATTGTAAATCCCCTTTTGCCTCTGAATTGTATGGCATTCTTATCTCCTTCAACCATTGATGTGAAATGCAAGAACTATTTGTCTAATCTTGCATGACTATCTCTTTTGGCCTATGAATGGTATATAAGTGAATCCTCTCTTTCCTTGTATCATTCATTCAGGTTTTTCTGATTTGCATGTGATTGTTAGACTAAAGCAAGTCTGGATGTGTATATCTTTTGGTGTCATGATGGTTCAATAGTGCATGTATGGGCAAAGATTGGTTTGAACACTCTATTTTTGGTGCATCACCCCCCTTAGGTTAGAATAGGTAGATTTGCTTCTATGCATTCCTTCTCCCTTTTCCTCTCCAAGAGTAGTTAGGTGCACCCTGATGGTAAAGGAAGTTGGCCTTCTCCAGAGACTCAACTTCATAGTTCAAGTCCCATAGCTTGGAGGTTGTTTCCATGTTTCACAAGGTTGTCCTTAGGTAAAAACTTTAGACAAGGATGCAAACTTTTGTGACAACAGTTATTAGTACCACCGCCATACAAATGACATTACAAATCTTACCACTAGACTTACAATGAGTCCTAAACAAGTTCCTCCTTTGACAAGGTTCCAATGTCCCCTCACCAAAAAAAACTCTTTGAATCAACAAATTCTCCCCATCCCACTCAGGTTAATTCACCCATTCTTCAACCTCTTGCACCAAAATAGTTCTTTTGTCACCAAACTTAGGACATTCATAAGCTCCTTCTTCACCAAATGTTTAACAACTACCCTTAAATGCTCCTTTGTCTTTTCTCTTTCTCTTTTCAACAAGTTTTGGTTTGTCTTCAATTTTTTTTTTGTTTTTCACTAAGTGATTCCACTTCTTCTTCCCTCAATAATTACCTTGATGTCTCCTCTTCAACTTCTCTTCTTCTCTTAAAGAATATTGATAACCATCCTCAATCGAAGCAATATTCAACATATCAATATCATCCTAAATATTGAATCTCAAACCATTAATATATCTAGTCACCTTCTCCTTAGATAGTTCACTATGTCCAGAATGAATAGTCAACTTGTAAAACTACTATGTAAAATATTTCATAGTCATATCTTTTTACTTTAGATTCTATAACTTCTTAAACAACTCAAGTTCATAATCAGTGGGAATGAACTTAACCTTCAATTTAGTCACCATCAATCTCTATCTAGTGATCTTTATTTCACTTTCCTCTTCTCAATCTTGCTGCAATATCTTCCACCATAAAGAAGAATGTCATTTCAACTTAGTTTGTGCCAACCTCACTTTGAGTGGATCTTGAATATCCTCTAACTCAAAGTAGTCTTCCAATTCACTAATCCAATAAATTAGGTCTTTAGGATGCAAAGTACATAAAAAATTAGAAACCTCCATCTTATGCTTCAACTTCAATTGGGATCTAGATCTATCAAACTAACTAGTCCTATTTTCCATAGGTCTCTCAACTTGATTAACTTCACTACTTGATCCAAAAACCTCAAATTACTCAACAAATTCCTCATAACCATCTTCATGTTAGAATTACAATAAGAAAGGTAAACTTATGGGGGGGGCGGGGGGGGGGGCGGCGGGGGAGGGTGAATCAATGCTTCAAACTTTTACCCATAAAATATTCACTACACATCCATCTCACATATTCAATAAGTAAACTAAAATACCATGTAAAGCATGTAAACAAGTAAGCATTCACACATATGATACAAGATATTATTACCCATAAACCCTCCAATGAGAAGGTAAAAATGGGGTGGGGATGACACCCACAAATCTACATGATTGTAGTAATAAAGTGTGTCTAATGAAGGTTACAATGTTTGATCATGAACCATGATCTACTTGTTAAAGGAATGCCATGTTAAAGGCTTACAAAGACTATTAGGCCTTACCCTATTAAAGGATTTCAACACCTTGTTAAAAGTGTGCCTTGTTAAAGGACTCAACTCACAATTAAGTAAGCACCTTGTTAGAGGATTTCAATACAGCTTGTTAGGACTACTTTGTTAAGAGATTTAACTGATCAACTTGTTACAATGTCTCAACATTGATCCTGCAATTAGCACTCTTATGCTTGATGATATATCACCTCTATCCTACTATGTACTTGATCCTTCTTGATTAGATGTCTCTCTACTATTCACTATTTCCTTCCTCTATTCTCCTTTAATTGATTCTGCAATGCAATTCAAATCATAATACCTTGGTCACATGAATGTCCTGGTTTGCACATGCAAAAATCTCCTTGATCATTCATACATTCCCATTTCATACTCTATTAAAATTTAGGGTTTGTCTTCCTTAAGAAGACCTATGTGAGTTAGGGTTAGGTATGATTCAGCGGTTGTGATTCACCCATATTGCCACTTAAATCTTCCTTTTACCTAATTGGATGCATGTAATGCATAGAGATTCCAACTTAAGCTTTATCCTTATCACCAAAATATTGTAATTCAATCTATAAGTCGGCTGAAAAATAGTTTACATAGTCATTTTTGCCAATACAAACAATTATGAAAAAACTATGTTACTTTGTATCTGAAGTCCTTGATTCTTGGCACATATTGATTTCAATACTATCGCTCAACATTTGAATGACTTGGCATGCACTATTTTCTTAGCTCCTGAATCACTTGGCATATACTATCTGTTTGGTACTTGAGTGACTTGGCACTCACTATTGACTCGGCATGCTCTAACTTATACATGTTGTGCTCAACATATGCTACTTTTTTGGCATGAACTAAGTAAATGACTTAAGTGTATAGACACTCACTTATCAAAACCAATTTGAGATCAACAATCTCCCCCTTTGACATGAGTGTCAAAAACACTTGGTCATGTATTAATACTTTTATTCTTACGAGCATAACATAACATAACATAACTACTCAGCTTCTGTACAAAATTTAAAAATATCAAAATTTTGTAACAACTTATACCTCAAAAATCTTATAAGTCCCCTTGATTTTTTTGATATATTGTATTCTATAACAAAAACTCTCATGTTGAGTAGATTCTCCTCAATTGCTGATACTCTTTCTCTCATTCTTGCTCCTTCATCACTCTTACTCCCCCTTTTTGATACTGATGTCAATGGGTTATACACTAATAGTTTATTTATCATCCCAATTGTCACAAGCTACCTCCAAAGACTTGATTTTGATGGCCAACTTGACAACAAGGTGTACTAGGCCATCTAATGTAGAAAAATTAGGGTCTTTCTTCACAAGTGTTTCTACATAGCCTAAATCCTTATGTAGAATCTCCATGTGAGGAGTCAATGTAGTCTGGATGCTTATCAGTTTAGCCCTTATGTTGGCTTCATCTGTAGATAGTGCTACTAACTAACTCTAGGTTTGCAATAGGGTCCTGAAGTGTTTCTCACTTTGAGCTGGAGTCATGGGAAATTTAGCTCTGGATGACCACATTTGACTTTCCAAGCTCAAGATGCGATTCCTTATTTCTTGGGTGAAGAGTGTAGGATTACATAGTTTGGTGTATAGAGAGAAAATATTCTGTAGTACCTTCTTCACACTTTCTATCTTAGTTGCCAATGCAACTTGTGTAAGTTCTATATCACTAGATATCTTCTCATTCACTTTATGTTGAAACTTCTTCTTAGACCATTTTAATAATTTTGCATTAGTATCAAGGTTTGTATCTACTTACTTTTTCCACTATGTTAGTAAATTATTCAATACGTGGCTTTGTTTCATCTAGAGTAGGCATACTGAATACATCCAAGAAGATGTCTTTGATATCAAGCAAATCTTTCTTCTACCTATGCTCCCTTCTAAGTAGTTCTTGATTTTTCTTTCTTGCTAGGGCTTCTTGAAGTATACCCATCTTCTCAATTGTTATTATTGCAAGATCAAACTTGGGAAATACAATTTCTTCATCTAGGCTAACATCTTCATAGGTTACGAGCTCTTCTACCTTGGATGAAATTGGACTCAACATTAAGAATTTCAAAAGTGTTGCATCTATGCTTGACCTCTAAAGAGTTTGATTGGAAGGAGTCCTAGATTCTGATAAAGTTAACAATACTTGAATTGCTACTAGCTCCTTTGGCTTGGGTGTCAAAGTAGTCTCTTTAGGCTTGTCCTTTTCTACCTTATTAATTTGAATTGCACTTTGTTGTTGTGCTAGAGGTGCAGGTGAATCTACTTGACCTGTTTGACTTTGTGTCTCATTAGTGACTTGAGTTTCCACTTTATCCTCTCCAATTGTCTCAACCTTTTATGTAGAAACTTCTAGTACATTTTCTAAGACTGGAGTGCCAACTATGTGTGTACTGATAGTGTATTCTTCTATCTCCTTCCTCTAATATTCAACCAAGGGTTGTGAAGGTTGTACACTAGTAACTTAAGGAAATATTGTAGGCAGTTCTTATGTTTTCACCTCCTCCCTTGTAGTTATAGTCATTGATTTCCAATTTCATCTACACTCTCCAATATAGGATTGTCACATAATTTGGCCTATGGTGTAGATTGGTCAAGTATCTTTCTCAAGTCTTCCTCTATTAGCGGATTGATGTTCTAAGCAATAGAATTAGAAACATTCCTTTACTATAATAGTTTCATTATTTACACTTATTACCTATGGAGGGATGACACTCGACATCTATGTAGCTTGTACACTCTATTCTTGTTGCTACTCTTCCTCAGCTATTCCCTAATCATTTATATTCATGTCAGTGCCTCCCTCAACTATGCCTTCTTTATTTTCATCATCTTCATCATCTTTGACCTCAATAGGTTCTTGTTCACCTTCTTTTACTATGGCTAGTCCATATGTGATCTTCCACATTTGTTTGGACTTGTGAACAACATCCTTAATGTTGTTCTGTAGTATGCTAAATGCCTTATATTTAGGAACAAATCTAACAACATATTTATTTATGGCTTTGGATATTTGTGCCTTATCAAGTTCTAGCATAACTTGGGTGAGGGATGTCTCTCTAATTTTCCTTTCTAAGTTCAAACAATAATGCCATTTTTTTCTCAAGTCTTTCATATAAATTTTTAGGTATGGAGTTGGAAATTTCTAGAGGAGCCTTCTTAAAAGTAACCATCATGGTAGTTATTGCCTCCTCCACTTGATTCTTCTCAACTTTTCCAAGATTTCCAAATCAATGTGAGTGAAACTTGAGAAGCCAACATTGTTTCTAACATTCTCACATAAGTTATCCAGAACTGAAGATATATTATGACTCACCACTTGGAATTGGTTGATGTCATCAGACTTAGTCCTTTCCTCATCAGATTCAATCTGAGCAACATGTTTTCTTCTAGGTCTTTTCTATGCTCCACCTTCCTACTCTATAGGCTTGGCTTTCTCTTTAGCCTCTTGTGCAATGACACATGTACCGAGCCTTGTGGTAGGTGTTGTAGGTTTGGGTTGGCTTGGTTTAGCAACCTTCATAGGTATTTTCTCTATTTATGCCTTGGCCTTTCTCTCCTTCTAATCAGTAGGAATAGGTGCCTCCTAGGATTTTTCTTCCTTAACACCTTCTGTAGTCTTTGTTTCTTCCTCTTGCTGATTCTCACCCTATCCTTGTGTTAATGCAAGTGGTTCTTGAATCTGAGTTTCTTCTTCCTCTTCATCCTCTTCCTCTTCTTCTTCCTCCTTGAAACCTTTTTCTTTACTAGTTTATCCTTCTTTCTAATGACAGAGGAAGTCTTCAAATCCATAATAATCTTTGATTTGGCCAACTCATAGTTACCAAAAGCTTGGGCATTTTTGTCCACTTCTTCTACAAGTAATGTTGTGATTGATGTAGAGGCCTCATCAACATTAATCTCATAACCTAATGGCCTTAGCCATCTCACTCTAGGAATTTCTTCTTGAAAAAATGAGTGATCAACATCAACTAGGAAACAAACATCATCATAATGTTTTTCCCCTAATGACACTAGAATCCTTAATCTCTTCTTTATGGATTGTTTGAAATCCTCAAAATAATTAGTCATTACTAACTCAAAATTTTCACCTAACTATTCAATAAACTCTCCTATACTAAAATAGACCTATTTGTCTTCCATACAACAATACCAAATGTAGGACATGAGTTCTATACATAAAAGAAGATACATACCAAAATAGATCTGAATTTACACCGAGCGCTCTTTGTTTTCCTTATTGCTCCTAGGTTTTAAATTAATTGTTATAGTTGTTGTATGCAAGAAAACCTATCCTGTTGAGAACAAGAGTAAACAAGCACACATTAGTTGCAATAGATATATTAAGTATTCAAAATAAAACAAACACAACTAATGCTATGGTTGAGTTTTGTAACTCAAAGCAACCAAAAAGAAAAGTCCTCATGCAACCTCAAATAGCTCAACAAAGGCACCCATGAGAGGCCCTGTTGGTGTGTTTTAGATTGGAGGAATGCTGTGTGCTCTCCCAAAACACAACTATATGAATCTCTTGGAATAAAATGGAATATGATGAATGAATATTATCCTAAATGGGTGGAGAATACTTCAAACAATGGCTATTGAAGCAACCATGCTTGAGAGCATTCAAATGGATATGGAGGTGGGTGCAAGAAAACAAACTAATCTAACAATGCAAGATGAAATGAAATCTATCAACTACCAAGGGTTAGTAACAATGCAACTATGAAAATCATAAGAAAGCTCTAATACCAAACTAGCATGATAACACTGCATATGAGGGAGATGTATAATGCTTGAGACAAGGGCTCTATTTATAGAATTGAGAGAGGCCTTGGTGATATGGCGTCTATGTGGCATCCACATAGGTGCCACAAGGGAGACATGTAGACAAGTCATGCAAGTGGTCAACATTCAAAGTTTGCTCACACATGTGTGAGCAAACTTGAAGAAAGGAGTGGGGGACAATGGTGTAAGAGGTGTGAGAAGTGTGAGGGGTGTGGGAAGTGTAAGTATTTCTCACACATGTGTGAGCACATACTTAGGAATTAAAAAGAGGTTTAGCAAGGTGATTTGGATAATTAAGTGGGATTAAATAGTGGGTAGACTTAGAAGGATGAAAGTGATGGTTGTAGAATAGGTTTTAGGCTAGGTTTAAGATTAAATTAAATAGGATTTAATTTAATCATAGTTTAGAGAATTTAATGGAATGGAGGGAATGAAATAAATAAGATTTATTTAAAAGGAGATTTATGGAGCACTATGAATTAAATTTTTTTAATACATTAGGGATGGAAGTATTTAAATTAAATTTAAATACATTAGGAAAGTGAACCTATTTAATTAAATAAATTTAATTAAATAAGTAGAAGAATATGATGAATATAATTAATTAGTAAATAATTAACTATAATGTCAAAGGAAATATTAAATGAATTAATATAGTGTTTAAGACAATTTTAAGTGTCTACAACTATAGCTTGGCAAGATCATATGTATGATGCTTCTTCACAATCTTGTTGCCCATATCGACTACAATGCGAGGTACACTATTCAATCTACTTGATTGATAAAACTTATGTGCAATTACCCTTATTCCAAAAGCTATCAGAGGATATGTGATTGTGTCTATTGTCATTCCTTTCTTGTTCCAAACAACCCTTGTGTTCTTTTCAATAAATTCTTTAGACTCACTTGTCATAGTCTTTGGCCAATCTAGGATTGGATACCCTGCTACCCTATGAATTATCCTTTTTGTGATTTTGATTGGTCCATTATCTAACCACACTGAGCTATCATGAATTCTACTCAAAAAAATCACGATTCACTCAATTTTGAAAATGTTAGGGAAATCTAGGGCACAAGTTAACCCTTTCTTTTCTACAATCTTGAATTCTTTCCTTAGCACACCATTTTCACATAGCTTTCCATATGCTTCTTTGATTTCCATGTCACCAACACTACCAATCTTACAGTTATAATACTTTTTGACATCTTGAATCATTAAAACTTGCGGTGGTATCATAGATAATGCACCACAGGGATCTTGTTTGTATGCTATGTCTAGAATGGCCTTGAAAATAGGTTTTTTTCTCTTGTTACTAACCAAATAAACATTTAAAACCTATTTTCCCTCTACACCTTTTACTTTCAAAGAACTAGATTCCATTATACAAATCTAGGGTTTACAAAATTCAAAATAGTGTAGCTTGACACACGATAAATACCTTGTAAATATTGATGAAATGATGTTGAACAACTACTCAAATCTCATGCAAATTATTTAGATGAAATTTTTAGATTGCCTTTATCTCTTCTTTCTCTCTTGAATTTGAATGATGTTAAATGAAAATAAATTGATCAAATACTCCTTTAAAACACTACAATTAATGCTAAGTGCTTACATAGCTGTAAGCTCGATATTAACTAATTTCTGTCTCACTCGGTATCCACTTGTCTTTCCATTCGTTCAACAACCATTATGAGCTTGGAATCAACAAACCAATTTTCTAGCTTGCTATCCACTAGAATTTCATTTTACAACCATAGGAAACTTTTCATGCTCGGTAGTAACATGAAAGACTGACAAAAATTAAAGATTTTTTTTGATTCCTAATAACACCTTGCATCTTTATTCATGTTTATATAATATTTTTAGAACTAAATCCTTTGGAACTAATGTATGATATAACTTTTAAATATCAGTCCCACATACTTCTTGATTGCTTAGTTTGATGAGATGTGATCACCTGACCCATTAGGTAAAGTGATCCCTTCTCAGCTTGATGTGCTATAACCCTCCTTTATCTTCCATGTCTTTTTCATTTCATTTCAAAAATTTTCAATATATGCCTTGCCTTTGCCTTTATTGAACTCAGAACTTGGTGCCTTTGGCCTTGTTGGACAATATCGACTGATGTGACTTGTCTTCAAACAACTAAAACATGTGGTTTGACTTAACCACCTTTTGTAGTCACTCCTAAAGTATGTTCTAATATAGTTCTTAAGAATATGTCCATAATCTTGACAGTCCCAATTATAAAAGTTTCCATTGTTCTTTACCTTTTCTTTCTTTCTTGATGATCATATTGGGTTGGATCTACACTCAAAAGCTCTATGTACATACTTTTGATAGTTGTAACAATATCCTTCAAATCTTTGAATGTGCATGGTCATGGTTCTACATTCTTGTGCTTGATGACCTTGTTTATAGCACTTATGGTAGTGACCCATGCTCTTCTGCTTATCATTTTGATTTATAGTCTTGCTCCTTTATACATTGATAGTATGTCCTTTCTTACCACAATTATGACAAGTAGGTTTGGAATTCTTACCTTTTTTACTCCTTTCTTCAACACTTTTGAATGATTGTCCTTCTTCAGTACTTGTGTATCCCAGTCAAGATGTATCATTATTAGATCTAGGGGATCTCATCAATTGTTCAAAGTACTTGATGGCTTCACTAGCTTTATTGAAACTTTTAGCAAACTCCTTTTCTCTTTTTAGGTCATTGCTCAACTATTCATTCTGCAACTTTAGTGTTGTTATCTCAATGTCTTTGGTATTTAGTTCATGGTTGGCATTCATTAGTTGACCCAAAGTTTCTAAGTTCATGTTAGCAATCCTAGTTACCTCTGATGATCCCTCTTTGAATTTTCTAGTCAAAACTCTTTTGTCATCTTCAATCATGGCTTTGTCAAGTCCACTACTTTCTTTTTCTATTTGGTCACCTCAAATAGTAATATGGCTTGTGATTCTTGTTCTATCTTGAGATTTTTGATTTCTTCAACTTGGGTTATGTTGTTTTTCATTAGATCTACAATTGTTGTATCAAATTTATTGGAGTCTCCATTTGTAAATAGCTTAGTAATGTCTATTGGTGTTTGAAAATAAACAACAAAATGCTCAATACCAATATGGTAATACTCAGACAACTTAAGGAATAGCCAATTCCTATTAGCAATTATACGTGTAAATCATTTGGGCCCAACTTCAACAAAACTAAGGATGGTTTTCTACTCTTTATGTTCTACTAAACCAAGGTGGGTATACGTAAGGGATAATTTACTAAGATACTGCTATATGAAAATTTACTTTCATTCTGATTGTCATCCTCTACCCTATCACATATGCAATTTATTCATTATTTGATACTCTCTGATTCATATGTATCCCTTTTAAGAAGATTTTGGTCACAATTCTCCTTGAGTTTATACAAATCCCTAGTAATGGTAGCTACCTATGACTCAGAAACAATGTATGAACGAGTGTTGAGCAGTAATACAACCTTGAATGAAAATGATTTTGAATTTAAAATTGATTTGATATGTAGAAGCAAGATTTATTCTCATATTTCATTGATTTATATGACCAGTGCCTTATCCATTGGGAAAAAACTTACTATTGGTGGGAGATCTAATTCAAATAGCTTGTGAATGAATTTATCAACAAAAATCACCCATTCCCATTCTTATAAAATATCCTTTCCATAAACTCATGAATTCTATTGATCTACTAAAGCATTTACATAATTCATTGAATCAAAGCAACAATAGAATCAATACACAACCAATCCAAACTACATTTATCCACATGAGCCTCATTCAAATGACCTCAAAATAAACAAGCTCATAAAATGGAGACAAGAAGTGATGATTCAGAACAATGGTGTAAATACCCCTTTGTATTATCCTTTTGAAATGAGTAATACAGTAACCAATAGAATTTCAATAGAGGCCCAAAAAATTCAACTGGTTATGTCATATTTTCTGAGAAAAAGTACACTTGAGAGCATCTAAAACTACTACATGAAATAAGACTGACTATACTATTTCTTGATAATTCCAAAAAATACATTAGAATTCAGACCATCACATTACCTTGAAAACTCATTTATATAGGCATGGGTTGCTACAAGCAAAGGGCAAATGTGACTGATAGGTGTCCTTTACAAAAAGATACTTACATACACCTATCATAAAAAGACAAAACTACGAATAAAAAAAAGATTAATACATCAAACAATCTTTTGTGGGTCCCTTTCTATTACACCAGTTGGAAAGAAAAGGGTACTATGATCTGATTCTTTGATTATTTTGATTCCTCAAAGTAAGTGGCCATCAAGCTTGAAAGCGATGAATCATCTCTAGTTACCTGCAAACTCACTTTAACCCAGGGGTTCTCCTTGTCTTTATCATTAACTGTAAGGGTGACTTTTACTTTTGCACCTTCTTCTTCCTCATAATCTTTTTCCTCATCACCTTCTACCATCTACTCTATAGACATAAATTTATCTTTCTACTCATTATAGGCAGTGTCATCCGGCCAATCAAAACTCAAGACCTCTCTTTGTACAGTTATTAAAGAATTTACAACTACCTCTATATCCACAAGATCCTTTTCGATGGTATTATAGAACAATTTTACTTTTATCAGCTCTTCATTTTTCATTGCCCATAATAGATGGCCTGTTTCATTTATAACTTTATTCATTCTTTCACAAAAAATCTCATCCAGCTCCCTTTTCCATTCTTCTTTTTCTTTCACTTTATCAATTGTCTTTAAAGTAGAAGGGAATAAATCAAAATTTTCTACA
This sequence comes from Cupressus sempervirens, assembly GCA_028749045.1. Lineage (NCBI taxonomy): Eukaryota > Viridiplantae > Streptophyta > Pinopsida > Cupressales > Cupressaceae > Cupressus > Cupressus sempervirens. The sequence goes on from CM053783.1 coordinate 750,391,112, forward strand.
AAATAATTGGAAAAAAAAATATTTAATCTTCTTTGAAAAGAATCTTGTTCATCTTCAAAACCTTGCAATTTATTTAACAAATCAAAGATCTTTTCTATTTGATGACAACGCATCAAGATGATAGATATACACATAGTAGTGATATCTTCATTTCTTTCTTTCCACTTCTACACAAGGGATCTAAATATAGCTTCATCTCTTTTCAATTCATCCTTGATAGCTGCAATCCTTGCCAATTGATCAAAAAATGTTGGCCATTCTATCCTATCCACTAGATACATTACACCTTGCCTCAATTTCTCTTCAAATTGATTATTTAGTTCTACATGTAGTGCATACAACTTATTCTTCTCTTCTTCAAAATCCTCTATAGTGTAGAATTGTGGCCTTTCTAGGGTGTTTGGTATCTCAATAATTGGAGTTGATTTGAAGGGTTCAATAGGTTGCCATGGGGGGTATACAATCCTTGGTCTACTGGATTCTCCTACTTTTCTTTTCCCAAGTAGTTTCTCCATTTGAGATACTTTGTTTTCTAATGACTGTATTTGCATACCCCTCTCCTCAGATGCTTTTAGAACTTCTTCAAACCTAGCATTGAGTTGAGAAAATCTATCTTCTTCCTAGCTAGACACCACACTGCCAAATTTTAGCATTTCTAAAGCCATTCTAATTATTTGCTTACAACCAACCTCACTAGCCCTAAACACTATTAGTGCACCAGTATACTCTGTAGTAGAAATTTCTTGCATCTTGGTCTTATTCCTTTTTTCAATAGACCAAATAACAAGAGCATGGTAGTCATCACTAAACTTGACTCCTCTATGAGCCTGTAATACCTCTTCTTCAGTCTTGAATTGGACATCCTTTTGTTTCCTTATTGAATCGAAGACCATGACATTCACTATATCCCATTCTAGCAAAATGAGGACTCCTGATTGTCTAACTATTTTCCTTCTGGCCTTAGGTGTAAATCGAGCAAAATCATTCAAAAATTTAGATCTCACCTCTTCTTTTATAACAGAGTCCAGTTTTTCAGGTTACTTTGCCTTTATCTTTTTAGATGTCTTTTCAAAATTGCCTATGTTCAACCTCCACAAAAATTGTGCAAATGCTCTAGACTTCACAAAAATTTCATCATTAATAAACCTCTTAGAGGCTTGGGCAACTATAGGATCTATTTCCTTACCCTTGTAATCAACAACAGTTAGATCAAGGGAAGGTGTAGTAGATTCTTGTGGTTCTCCAATCTCCAAATTAGTGGAAGTAACAATTACATCCCTTTCCTCACATATTTGTCTAAGTTGTTCCCTTAAAGATACTTCATCATCTATCTAAATTGGGGATTGGCTTGAGTAATACTATTCTATTTGAGAAGAAGAAGACCCTTGCTATAAATTTTGCCTTTTTGGAGCATTGGCTACAGATGGACTTTTTGGCCTTGGTCTTTGCTCCAGGGGAGCCTATTGCACACTTTGAACCATTACATAACCTGCCTTTTTCTGTAAGGTGTACTAACTAGGAGCCACTATATTTCTACTATTTATCCTCCTTTGCACCTCTGTAGCCCTATCTGGATAAGTCTTAGCATATATGGCCTTCTTCTCATTCATGGTTTGGATTATCACAACAAAATTATACATTTATGCTTGCATCTTGGCTCCCCAATATTTTTTATCTTTCAATGGGTCATAACTAGAGTCAAAAGCATTAATGAATTCTAGAATCTTACTGAATACTATCGATTTCTCCTTTCTCAATTCTTGCTCTTGTAAAGAAAAAACATTCCTAATAATATCCATAGAATAGTATACATGGTGCACCATGTGGGTAGCCTTTGTCCTCTGTCTTAAGAAGTCATAGAATCCTTCAGGTTTAATAAATCTAGCATGATATTCTACCATGTTGTATCTATCTAGGAACAAGTTGAGATGTTTCCACCCTTTCCTTATAAAAATGAAATCATGCACTACAGTAACAACTTGAAAGAAGGTACCCTTCTTAGGAAAATCCCTCTCATCAATAGTGCCTATCTACCATAACAACTCTGCTATCCCTATCTTCAAAGGCACATGAAATGGTAACAAATGAGGCTTGCCCAGGAAGCCACACACTCTTATTACTATTGAGAAATTATAAGGGATTATATCCCCCCAATAATGACTAACCAATAGCCCTTGTGCATGGTCCTTAGGTCTGACCAACTCTAACAATGCTTGTGGAATTCTAGGGCTATCCCCTCTCAAAAGAAATCTAAGCTTTGAAGCAAAGTATCGATCAAACCTAATAAAACTGGCATCTCTAGCCTTTGATGTCATATCCACACTCCATAATTAAATTGGATACCTCTCTCCATCCTTAGTTGTTTCCAACTCCATACCCTTAGAAAAGAAAGTATATCCCTTATACAAGCATATACACATAAGCAATGAATACCGAGAAAAAGGTTTGATCACCTTCCCCCGGGCTATCCCCACTAAACCATTGTGAATTTATTGTGCTAAGAAAGTACCAAAGTCAAGAATAGTGCTAATCCCAAACTGAAGAGTTTGAGCCATAATGAAAACAATAGAGCTTGGGATATGCTCTACTTCATCCATTCCAAAGATCTTGCACAAATAAAAATATAATGCTTGAGCCCTTAGATTAAAATGTCTTCTCATTAATGGCTCAGGTGTGCTGGCAGTGATTACATACAATGTACCCACCTTGGTAGCATGTTCTTCTAATGGCCCTATTTTCAAGTATATACTTTGGGCATCATACCTTGCTTGGAGGTCACCCATGTCAATTTTTTCATGGACAACATGGTTAGGGTTTAAATTGAAAACTTCTCTAATTAACTTAGGGAAAACTCTAAAAAGATTCACCTCAACATGGTTCTTAACCCAATTTGTAATAGGGTCATACTTTTTAGCTAATTCGTCCAACAAATCACTATCAAAGAAAACTATAGGGACTATTAATTTTCCAATGTTGAATTCCCAGACATTGCTCATGGGGGTATCTAAATTCCTTTCTAAGAACCATTTTTTGAACAATTCTAGGCCTCCCATAGATACTTGGGCATCTCTTACCAAATTTTCCTTGTCATAGAAACCCTCTGCTACAATTTCCCTAGAATCTTTTGGAATGATCTCCCTCCCCTTAGTTATTTCATGTACAGATAGAGGGAATTGTTCAAGAAAATCATCATATACAGAACGTTTCAAATAATCCGTCTATCCTATGAATTATTTTTGGGGAGGCATTTTGAATAAACCCTAGAAATTATATAACAATAAACACTTGATTTCAAGGAGTCATAGAGTACTTACCTGTTAAAATTTGCACTTTTGCTCTGTATGAGTTTTGCTGCAACTCACTGGATCACTGGATAAAATTTCTATGCCCTAGCTCTTAAAATTTTCTATGCTCCAATATTATTTCTATGCTTTGGTGGTTCATTAATGGTGAAATCAGGAGTCTTATTCATGCATTGAAACTACACGAATGAGTTCTGCACCATATTTACTCTCAGTAACCGTTACCTCCAAATTGCACCCAGATTTAAATCTTATCTGTAGATTTCACCAGATTAGATGGCTTTAATTCAAAAAAAGAGAGAGCTTTATGGCTTTAAAAACATGGCCACATGTCACATTACCACTTATCCACATTCCTTAAATTTCTTGCATCTTAAAATTGCAAGTAAACTCTATTCATTGATCAATACAAGATCAACGATCACACAAGTTTACAATTGAACAAGGCCCAATCAGCTGCACTGACCAATAGGAAGTCTTTATGTGAGGCTGTGCCTTCTGACAACATCCATGCAAGTAGGTCCCATATCATCTTCTATGTGAATGAGTACTTGACATCATTCTTTCCATGTGTCAAGCTGGCACATTCCCACTTTCCTTATTGAATGAGCATTTTTAGATTGTGGGCTTGCGCCCTTCGTTGATCTTAACAAGATCAATGGTGACACATCTTAAACCATTTAACACTTTGAAATAGGAGTACTAACATTGCCATAAACATGTGTCTGCATGGCTCATACCTTCTTTCTTTAAACTTCATTTAGGTTCTTAATGCAGGCTTGTGCCCTTCGTTGATCTTGATCAAGATCAACAGTATGAAAAAGCTTTGCACTTTATGGTCGCAACATGCATTTAATAATAAATTTTTTAAGCGTCATGCTCAAAAAAATTTGATTATTGCATTAACCTTTGGAATTTCTATACCCATAGCATAAGTACTTCTAGTTAGGCACATTTGGCGTATAACAAGGCATGACTCAGCATTCTCCCCTAATCTTGGCCCCACTGTGACATGCGACTCAAAGGTGCATACCCACATTTCTTATTTCTTGAGCAAATTCTTAATGTGGGCTTGCACCAGCCCTAGATCTTTGAAAAATCTAGGGTTGATAAAACTTCAATCTTATCTAGAAAACACACCTCTCCATTGGCACAATTGGTAGTACATATTAGCAATCACTTTATAGCTTGGCACACCATAGCACACACTAGAGATTCTTGACCCCCCCCTACTATGTGTCCAATTTTCACTTCCCTGCATTATTTAATTCTTGTTCATCTTCTTAATGCAGGAAAGTGCTAGCCCTTGATCTAAACAAGATCAATGGTCAATGAATCTTGATCATAAAGTGATACCCCTATTAATATATCAACCAATCACATCGTAGGAATTCTAGAACATGCATGAAAGGTACTGAAAAGTCTTCAAAAAGGTTCTGGCAATTTATGACACATCACAATCTTTGTGGTGCATTTAGACTTTAAAAAAGGCAAGGGCTATGTGTCATCAAAGTGCATGCCTGCATTATTTAAAAATCTTGCATCTCAACATTGCAGGAATGTGATATTCATTGATTTGAACAAGATCAATGGTCACAAAAAATCTGTATCACATAGGATATTTCCCAATAAAATAATTGAGAAAATTGTAAACAAAGCACAACCAATAAAGGTTTAAACAAGATTTTAATGAGTTCATGCTTGCGTAAGCCCAACCTTAGGGTAAAAGTGATATGCCTTAGAGTTATTTTTGTAATATTATTTTTGAAAGTTTTTCAAAACTAGGGTAAAATAAAACAAGGCATTAGGGTTTTCACACTTAGGGTTTTTCAACTAATTGCTCTGATGACAAACCTTGAGAATTTGATAGAATTCCAACAACACAACATAGAGACCAGGACATGAACGAGGACAACCTAAGCATTTGAAAATACAAGGAACAAAAACCCTAATCTTCATGAAACAATGCCCTAAATGATTTTCCATTAAATTTTCAAAAAAAAATTGTATTTTGAAAAATCAGACCAACAGTGTCCATCTCTCTTTATTGTGTATCATTCTCCTGAATGGAAATATACTTCTTTCTCTTTAGTGATTTCTTTAGATAATCTCTTGATTCATTCAACTAATGTAGAATGAATTTTTTTTCAATTCCTTGATTCTCAATGATCTTTCCCAACTTGTAGACTTCCATTTCAAAGATCTTTCCTAAAACTTGCAAAGCTTCTGTTTTAGAGAACCAATGCTCTAATAGAAATTCTTGGAATTACAATAGGAAATTTAAATTTCTAAGAGAGGAGGCGGGTTGTGAACTAGTGCTTTAAACTTTGACCCATAAAATATTCACCACACATCCATCTCACATAATCAATAAGTAAATTGAAATACCATGTAAAGCATGTACATCTAAAGCATGCAAACAAGTAAGCATTAACATATATGACACAAGATATGATTATCCAGAAACCCTCCATTGAGAAGGGAAAATTGGGGTGGGGTTGACACCCACAAATGTTCACTACTATAGTAATAAATTGTATCAAATGAAGGTTATAATGTTTGATCATGAACCATGATCTACCTTGTGAAAGGTATTCCCTATTAAAGACATACAAAGACTTTTACGCCTTACCCTGTTAAAGGATTTCAACACCCTATTTAAAGTGTGCCTTGTTAAAGGACTTCAACTTATAATTAAGCACCTATTAGGACTACTGTACTAAGAGATTCAATTAATTCATCTATTAGAATATCTTAGAATTGATCCTATGATTAGCACTCTTATGCTTGATGACAAATCACCTCTATCTTGTTGTGTACTTGATCCTTCTTGATCATATATCTCTCTTGTTCACTATTTCCTTCCTTTGTTCTCCTTTAATTGAGTCTTCAATGCAATTCAAATCATAATACCTTGACCACCATGAATGTCCTAGTTTGTGCATGCAAAAATCTCCTTGATCATTCATACATTCCCATTTCATACTCTATTAAAATTTAGAGTATGTCTTCCTTAAGAAGACCTATGTGACTTAGGGTTATGTATGAATCAACAGCTGTGATTCACTCATATTTCCACTTAAACCTTCCTTTTACCTAATTGGACATATGTAATGCATAGGGATTCTAACTTAGGATTTTTCCTTATCACCAAAATATTGTAATTCAATCTGTAAGTCAGCTCAAAAATGGTTTACATAGTAGTTTGTGCCAATACAAATAACTATGAAAAACTATGTTACTCAAAATCTAAAGTCCCTAATGCTTGACAAATACTAATTTCAACAGTGTTAGTTGACATTTGAATGACTCAGCATGCACTGTTTGCTCAGCTTCTGAATCAATGGGCATATACTATCTGCTCGATACTTGAGTGACTTGACACATGAGTGACTTGACACATGAGTGACTCAAAACTCACTGTTGACTTGGCATGCTCAAACTTATACATGTTGTGCTTGGCATATGCTACTCATTCAACATGAACTAAAATGACTTAAGTCTATAGACACTTGTCAACACCAATCTGAGATCAACACTTTGGTACCCATATGGTGAAGTACACCACCTATAGCACTTATGATCTTAGTGATCATGTCACTCTTCATCAGGACCATCTTAGATCTAAATTATACTTTAATCTTCTCTGAGATCCTCACTTCGACAACATCATAGGGATCTTCAGTTGCCTTAGGGTCTAATTATTTAGGAGGCATCTTCCAAGATCTTCACAAACCTTTTGCAATAAATAAACTAGATCCAACCTTTGCTCTAATACCACTTGACATAGTGTAAGACAGGAGAATCCCCAATGGAGATGTCCTAACCCCCAAAATATAGCCACACAACATAATATACATGATAACAAAAATATTTAACTCTAGACAATGCTAATTCTTATAGTAAGATTTCCATCCAACATGCCCATTTGTAAGGCCTTTTGGGTTACGACCAAATACATCAATAATTTCAATAAAATTTTAGCAAGATATCACAAGATCCAAACCACTACATAGCCCAAATCTACAACCTAGTAGAGAAATCCAAGAAGAATCTAAACTCATGTTCGCAAGACACTAAGAAATCTTCTTGTTTCCCAATCCACACTTAGCTACTAGCTATGCTCAAACTTCACTATATCAACTACTCCTTCTCCATGTTGAATGAAAATAACTATAGACTTCACAAGACCCTCTACTTATACTAAACCAAGCCAAAATCTTTCCTAGCATAATAGACATTAAATAAACACTCACATTAAACACACCCTCAAGACACAAGTTGGCTTGGCTACAAACATTAAATACATAACATAAATTAAATACTTAGGATAGACCCCAAGTTTACAATGCATAACTAACACATATGACTACATAAAAATACAAACACTTAGACATAAGTCCATGTGGAATCCAACTATCCAAATCCAAGAGCACACACAACAATTGCCTTGGATTTAAGCTCACAAATACAACCTCCAAAACTCTACCAATAAATAGGAACACATTATGAGAAACCAATAAAATGGATCTAAATCCAAGATGATGGATCCAAACATCATGTACACTTATGATCTAGGAGCATCCTGGGTTTCCTTGTAATCCTACACCTTTGTTCTTTCTACCAGTTGCTACCAATTTTCAATTTCCAGTTGCTACCGAGTTCTAGTAGCTTTAGTCACTACCGAGTTCTAGTTTCTAGTTGCTACCGAGTTCCAATTACTATCGAGTTCATAGTTGCTGCTGTGTAATCCCTTTGGATGCCGAGCTCATATGGATGCTGAGTGTCAATTTTGGAAAGCTTTCTTTTGCCAAGTAATCTATGTTTGGTTCAGGTTTGGGCCGACTTTGCTCGCATTTAATTTTGGTATAGGTAGTTATATTTGCTGAGAGCTAACTTGTGGCTTCTCTATGTTTTAAAATGTTCTATAAGTTGTTTTGGCAAGTATAAATAGGATGTTTAGGCTTAGAGTTAGAGCAGATTTTGGAGAGTTTAGAAAGAACAAGATGAGTCTGGAAATGCAAATTTGAAGCTAGATCATGGATTTGGAAGTTTTATTCTATATCTAGCCGTAACCCAAAAGGCCTTACAGCCAAGCATGTATGAAGATATTTTGATGAATCAATAAAATTATTTATTTCTTCTCCTCCTTTGGTTATTGTCCCTTGTGTTTGCTTCCATTGTGTTAACTCTTGCAAGGTGGTTTGGATAGCTGGGTGAGCCTTTGGCCCTAGTTATTCACCCCTTTGCCTGCATCAGTTGGTATCAAAGCTTGATGTTCATCCTTGTGGAAATTTGGTCATGTAGAAGCCTATTTTGGATTTGTTTGTAGGGTGGCAGATCTGTGAATTTGACCTATAACTTGCAAAGGGTTACAATCTTGCAGGAACCTGATTTGTAAAGATGGTTTGTGGTAGAGGAAATAATGTTGATAATGCTATATTGGATTAGTTGAGATAAATTATAGCCAGATTAGTTGCTGTGGAGACATCCCAAAGGAGAGGAGCACATCTTGATGATGTAAGTGATGATGAAGTAGTAGCACCAAACCCTAATCAAGAACTTGAAGAAGACCAAGATGAAGCAAGATTGTTGAGAGTATTGTCTAGAGCGAATTCAAAGCCTATTGTAGAAGTTGTTCCTTATGATAGAAAATTGGACACCAATGCTGTGTTGGATTAGATCTCTGATATGGAGAAGTTCTTTAAGTATGAAAACAATCCTGATAATAGAAAGGTGAAGATTGTAGTCACTAGGCTGAAAGGTCATGCATCACTATGGTGGGAGCACTTGCAAATTGATAGACAAAGGAGAGGAAACGAGAAGATCAGAACTTGGCCAAAGATGATGAACAAGGTAAAGAAAAAATTCCTTCCTGTTGATTACCAAGTTAGCTTGTTGAGAAAGATGCAAAATTTGAAATAAAAGGACATGACTATGAAAGAGTATACTGAGGAATTCTATAGACTAGACATCAGATGTAGACATGTGGATGATGATGTTGAGAAAATTACAAGGTACATTAATGGATTGAGATCTAGAATACAAGATGAGATAAGTTTTGTGAAGTTGGAAAGTGTGGAAGAAGCATACCAATATGACTTGAAGGCTAATGAGATCTTGATAAAGAAGCATGAACAAAGATAAAGAGGTAGAGGTGGCAGATTCCAGAGAGGTAGAGGTAAAGCTTATGGTGAAGGTGGCCGATCTGAAAGTTCTGTGTAGGATAAAGGCAAATCTAAATAGAAGAATGATGAAAAAGGCAAGATCGAATGAAAAAGGGGTAATTCTTATTGAGGAGGCACTAGTTCTTATCAAGGAAGAGGTAATTCCTATTCTAGAGGTGGACTTTATGGTAATTGTTTTAGATGTGGTAAAGAGGGACATAGATCTTTTGAATGTAGATCCTCTGAAAGTAGGCAAGGTAACAAAAATGCTATGATTCAAGAAGATGATGAGGGTTCACCAAGTGGACCTGAGGCTGGAGAAAATTTGATGGTGAGAAGAACCTTATGTAATAAGGGAGGTGATGAGGAGCCTATTTTAAGGAGAAGTCTTTTCAAGACAAGATGTAAGATGGCTGGAAAATACTATAAAGTGATTATTGACAGTGGAAGTTCTACAAATTTGGCATCAGAAGAGCTGGTTACAAAGTTACAATTGCAGAGGCTGAAACATCCCAAACCTCATCATGTTTCATGGATCAAAGAGGAGCATAAGATATTGGTAAGTGAGCAATGCCTTGTGAAGTTCAAAATTGGACGTTACTTGATGAAGTTTTGTGTGATATTATGCCCATGGATTGTTGTCATATTTTGTTGAGTAGACCTTGGAAATATGATAGATATGTTGTACATGATGGAAGATTGAATCAATAAACTCTTTGGGTAAATGGGAAGAAACAAACATTGTTGCCTTTGATCGAAAGTCCAGATGAGGTTAATTGTACTATTGTAAAAATTTACATGGTTAATGGGAAACAATTTGAAAAGGAAATGAAAAAGAATCATGTTTGTTTTGCTATAATTCCAAGAAAATTGAGTTTTGTCAATGGAGATCAAGTGCAAAAAAATAGTGTTAATCAAGTGCTAGTCAGTGGTGACTAAATGATAGATTGTGCCAGAAGAAATTGTAGAGTTGTTGAATGAGCATAAAGAAATTATTGCTGATGATATTCCTGATAGTTTATCTCTAGTAAGAAGTATAAGTCATTGTATGGATCTAATCCCTGGAGCTAGTTTTCCAAACAAAGCACCATATAGATTGATACCTGCAGAGAATGAAGAACTTAACAGACAAGTGCATGAGTTGTTGTAGAAAGGTTTGATCAGAGAAATCTTGAGTCTATGTGTTGTACCTGCTATATTAGCACCTAAAAAGAATGGAGAATGGAGAATGTGTACTGATTCCAGAGCCATTAACAAGATAATAGTGAAATATAGGTGTCCTATGCCAAGGATGGATGACATAATGGATTGTTTGAGTGGAGCAAAGTATTTTACCAAGATTGATTTGAAGAGTGGCTATCATCAGATCAGAATCAAAGAAGGTGATGAATGAAAGACTGCTTTCAAGACAAAAGATGGTTTGTATGAATGGTTGGTTATGCCTTTTGGTTTGACTAATGCACCTAGTACTTTCATGAGGTTGATGAATGAAGTTCTAAAAAGATTCTTGGGTAAGTTTGTGATTGTTTATTTGGATGATATTCTAATATTCAGCAAGACTAAGGAAGAACATCTTGAGCATATTAGACAAGTATTGCAGAGGTTGAAAGAGGAAAAGTTGCTGATTAATCTAAAAAAGTGTTCTTTTATGCAAGAGGAGATTGTGCATTTGGGATTTGTGATTTCAGCTGATGGATTGAGGATGGATCCTGAGAAGGTTAAAGCAATTTTGGAATGGCCTACACCTGAGAATGTAAGTGAGGTAAGATCATTTCATGGTTTGGCTAGTTTTTACAAAAAGTTTATAAAGAATTTCAGTGCTATTTGTAATGCTATGACTGAAACAATGAGGGGAGATATAAAGGAATTCAAGTGGATGCATGGAGCTGATAAGAGTTTTGAGACTTTGAAACAAAAGGTTGCTGAATTACCTGTATTGGCTTTACTTGATTTCAACAAAGTATTTCAAGTTGAATGTGATACAAGTGGTAATGCAATAGGAGCTATATTAAGTCAAGAAGGTAAGCCCGTTGCTTTCTTTAGTGAAAAGTTGAATGATGCTAAAAGGAAGTATTCTGTGTATGATCAAGAATTTTATGCCATTGTTCAAGCATTGAAGAAGTGGAGACATTATTTGATTCCTAAGGAGTTTGTGTTGAATACTGATCATAAAGCTTTACAATACTTGGGAAGTCAACATAAATTGAATCAAAGACATATGAAGTGGGTTGAGTACTTGCAGAGTTTTACATTCGTGATCAAGCATAAGAGTGGAGTTACTAATAGAGTTGCTGATGCATTGACTAGATGATGTTCTTTGTTGACTTAAATGAAGGTTGAAGTTCTTGGTTTTGATGAAATGAAAGAATTGTATGATGCTAATCCTAATTTTTTTGAGGCATGGAGAGAGTGCAGAGCACCAAATTTGATAGACCACATAAGTAAGTATGATGAATATTTCATTCAAGAAGGTATGTTGTTCAAAGGTATTCAGTTGTGTATTCCTAGAAGTCCTATGAGGTTGAATTTGATTAAGGAAAAGCATAGTGGTGGATTAGCTGGATATTTTGGAATTGATAAGACATTGAGTTTGCTGAAAGAGAAGTACTATTGGCCACAAATATATGAGGATGTTCAAAAATTTGTAAAGAGTTGTGGAGTTTGTCAAGTTGCAAAGGGAGTGAGTCAAAATATTGGTTTGTATACACCTATTACTATTCCTGAGAAACCTTGGACTGACATTAATATGGATTTTGTTCTTAGATTGCCTAAAAGAGTGAAGAGGTATGATTCTATATTTGTTGTAGTGGAAATTTTTTCTAAGATGGCTCATTTCATATGATGTAAGAAGACATCAGATGCTGAGCATGTTGCTGAACTTTTATTTAAAGAGATTGTGAGATTGCATGGATTACCAAGAAGTATTATTTTAGACAGAGATAGTAAGTTTGTTGTTTATTTTTGGAAGACTTTGTGGAAGAAGATGGGTACTGAGCTGAAGTTCAATTCTACATTCCATCCACAGACAGATGGATAGATAGAGGTTGTGAATAGAAGCTTGGAAAATTTGCTGAGATGTTTAGTTGGGAATAAGCCAAGTAATTGGGAGATGGTATTGGCACAAGCTGAATTTGCATAAAATAATTTTGTGAATAGGAGTACACGGAAGACACCTTTTGAGATTGTTACCAAAATGCATCCTAGAGGTATATCAGATTTGAGAGATGTTGCTAGTGAAGAAAAGAAAAGCATTGTAGGAGAAGAATTTGCTAATTTTATGGAGTCTTTGCATAAGGAAGTGAAGTTGAGGTTGGGACAAAGTAATCAGAAGTATAAGGAGAATGTTGATAAGTGTCGAAGACACCATGATTTTTAAGTTGGTGATGAGGTGATGGTTCATCTAAAGAAAGGAAGATTCCCAGTTGGAACATATAGTAAGCTGAAGATGAAGAAATTTGGACCTTGTAAGTTCTTAAAGAAGTTTGATAGTGGAAATGCTTATGAAGTTGACTTACCTAATGACATGGATATATCTCGTATATTCAATATTGTTGATTTGTATAAGTATCATGAGTCAGATGATGAATTTTTTATACATGATGATTATCCTAAGAAGAAAATTGAAGAGGTTGAATAGATATTGGATCAGAGAGTTGGTAAAAGTACAAGAGGAAAAGACTACTATGAATATTTGGTGAAGTGGAAGAATAGACCACTTGAAGATGCTACATGGATTTCTCAATCTAAGTTGGATACAGTTCAGGTTGTGACACTTGCATGATTTAGGAGAATCTTTTTCTCCAACGCTGGTTGTTTGATGCAGGAGCATCCTAGGTTTCCTTGTAATCCTGCACCTTTGTTCTTTCTACTAGTTACTATCGAGTTCCAGTTTCTATCGAGTTCCAATTTCTAGTTGCTATTGAGTTCCAATTGCTAGTTTCTATCGAGTTCTAGTTGCTACCATGTTCGTAGTTGAGTTCCAGTTGCTACTGATTTCATAGTTGCTGCCATGTAATCCCTTTGGATGCCGAGTGCCAATTTTGGAAGGCTTTCTTTTGCTAAGTAATCTATGTTTGGTTCCTATTTGGGCCAACTTTTCTCGCATTTAATTTTGGTATAGGTAGTTATATTTGCTAAGAGCTAACTTGTGGCTTCTCTATGTTCTAGAATGTTCTGTAAGCTATTTTGGAAAGTATAAATAGGATGTTTGGGCATAGAGTTAGAGTAGATTTTGGAGAGTTTAGAAAGAATAGGATATGAGTTTGGAAATGCGAATTTGAAGCTAGATCATGGATCTGGAAGTTGTATTCTATATTTGGTCATAACCCATAAGGCCTTACAATTGGGCATGTATGAAGATATTTTGATGAATCAATAAAAGTATTTCTTTCTTCTCCTCCTTTAGTTGTTGTCCCTTGTGTTTGCTTCCATTGTGTTAACTCTTGTAGGGTGGTTTGGATAGCTAGGTGAGCCTCTAGCCCTAGTTATTCACCCTTTTTCTTGTGTCAACTTAAGGAAAGGTTCCCCAATATGCTTTGAACAAATCCCCAACTGCACGAATCATAACCCCACAAACTTGAGCATGAAGCACTTGCATACATGATTGTTAAATTCCCTAGGATGATCCTATATCAGGAAGACCTATAGATTTCTTTATTGAGAAGGATGCTAAGAGGAAACATTAAGTTTATGATCAAGATTTCTATACTATTGTTCAAGCCTTGAAGAAATGGAGACATTAATTGATTCCTATAGACTTTGTGTTGTACACTTACCATAAATCTTTGTGGTATTTGGTAAGTCCAAATAATTTGAATCAGAGACACATGAAGTTGGTTAAGTAATTTATAGAGTTTTTCTTTTTCATTGAATCATAATAGTTGAAAATCAAATAATTTTTTTGACACTTTGAGGAGAAGAAGGATTTTATTAATTGAAACAAAATTTGAGGTACTTGGTTTTGATTAATTGAAGCATCTATATGAAATTGATCCTAATTTTGAAGAACCTTGGAAATCTTGTAAAGATTGTATGGTAAGAGATAAGGATTTTTTATTTCATTCAAGAAGACATGTTGTTTAAAGGAATTTAGTTATGTATACCTAGAGGGTCTATGAGGGATAACATCAAAGTGTTAACCAAGAAAGAGAAGAAGACAATGTCAACCAAGCCAACAATGTTAACCAAGAAAAGGGAATAGTAGTGGTGATGGAGCTTCAATTCTAACCAACTTGTTACAGTGTCAATCAAGCTCTACTATGGTTTATGAGTCATCAATGTTAACCAAGTTCACACCTACTCCTGAGTGATCAATGTGGACCATGCACTAGTGTCAATAGAGTGCCAACATTTTCCAAGTTCACAATGTTACCAAGTATCAGAATATCACCCAAGTGGACTTCTGAACTCAAGTGTCAGCACTAAGCCAACTTAGTCAAGATTGTTTAATATTGTATTGTAGGTAACTTTAGAAGGAAATTATTTGGATTGGTATATATATCTTGTCATATCCAAATGAAAATAGAATATGAATATGTATGGTAAATGAAGAACATGTGAGTTTGAAGGCTACAAGTAGTATAAGAAAAAGAAGAGCCTCATCCATCACATTAAGGTGATCATTCTACATCAAAGGAATCTCATTCACCAAAATGAGTTTCATAGCATAGATCATCTACTAGTTCATCCTAACAGGTGCATTAGTTAAGTCCTCTAACAAGGTGGACTTAACAATATTATACAAAATCTCTTAACTAAGTACATAATTCATTTTATTGTATAAATCCTTTCACGAGGTACACTTAACAATCCTTATTGCTCCTAATAGGGTAGATCATTAGAAGCGATCATTTGTAAGCCTTAACAGGCCTACTTTATACTGCAATATTAAAGCTTGTGGGTATCATCCCCACCCAAATTTTACTTTCTTTTTGGAAGGTGTATAGGTTACCAAATATTGTGTCAAGTGTTATGTATGTTTTATTACTTTTAGTCTTTCATGCATGCAATTAGATCAAATTAGTTTATGAAAGATTAATTGGTGAATTGAAGTTAAAGTTTTATTGGTTCCTGATTCACCCCCCATCTCAGTCACCTAGCCTTCTCTACATTTCCAACAATTGGTATTAGAGCACTTGGTTCTCATATTAGAAGTTTACCAGCTTGAGAAAAGATTAGAGGCAATGGAAATGTTCATACTAGAGAAAGCCATTAAAAATGAAAAGTTGGATCTATAGATGGAAATGAATCAATTCAAGAAACTAAAGGAGCAACTCTCTAAATCCTTGCAAAGAAGGACAAAACTAGCAACATAGATGAATGCCAATCTCTAGATAGAAGAAAGAATTGATGACATTTTCCAAGATAGAAATTTAGATGAAGTTGATGCTGTATATGAGAAAATGTTAGTATGCTAATAGAAACCAAATTTAAATAAAGCTTCTAAAAACTAAACAAAATTCATAAAATTCAAGATAGACTAAGATGAGCTCTTAATTGAGAATATGAACCATTAATGGGCTCTCTCAATAAGAAGCTCTCTTGTTGAGTAGCTTTGTCTAAATAGATAGGATGTATGCTCAAGCATTATGCTTCAAAAAGGGCTTCAATGGATGATTGTAGATTTCTGGTGTGGATAGATGGCTTTAGTAGGGATTTGGCTCTCAAAATAGCATTATAAATTTACTTCATGGATTGTGTTATTTTGTAAAGGGGAAGGATCCAATTTATAGGCAAGAGGCTTGAGGGATTGAGGGCTAAGATGCAAGGATGGGAAAAAGCTTATGGAAGGCTCAAATTGCATGAGAGGAGAGCACATGTATTGTGCTTCCTTATAGCCAATCAAGGAGTGACACATGTCACATGGTGAGAGGATGGAGGAAAGGGCAAGGATGAGTCAAAAAAGGAGGCTCAAGAGATAAAATCTTCATAAAGACCCTCATAATGACTTGTAAGAGCAATAAAAGGGCTTGTAAGAGTCATTTATGACCTAGTGGACTTCATAAAGTTTTATGGTTGAGATATTTTGAGGGTGATGAGAGCAAATTCAACTTGGACTTGATTAGGAAGGTTTTAAGCTTTCTTAGGCTTGTGCAAATGATTAGAGGATGGATTAGGATGGTTTAGGATTAGCTTAGGGATAGGCAAGTGGATGGCATTTAATGAGGGTGGGTGAAGGAGGAGATATTTGTTAGCTTTGGCTTGGGTTAGTAAGTCTTAACCCATGTTTAGGGAATGTGACAAGGTTAGGAGGGGATTAGGATTAGGTTTAAAGACATCTTCTAGAAGAGTCTAGATTTTGGAGGAGGATAAAGACTTTCTAGAATAGTCTAGAATTTCCTAGGACGAGGATGGAGACTTTCTAGAAGAGTCTAGAACTTCTTAGGATGAGGATAAATTAGATTTTTAGGAAATAAATAAAGTTTTATTTATTTCAAGGGTTTGGGTTGAGGAGATATTTATTAAAACTTTTTTAATAAACATGAGGATTAATATTTAATTTTAATTAAATATTTTGAGTTGGGATTAGGGGTAGGAAATGATGGGATTAGCCTTTAATCAAAATTAAAGAAGGATTAGAAGATTTTGGAAGAGGTTATTGGTCATAAGGAAATTGGCCAACTTTTGGGAAAAAAATAAATTTTTTATTTATTTTAGGATTTTTGGTCAATTTATTAATTAAATAATTAATAAATAAGGAAATAATGTTTAAATAAGATTTAAACATTTTTGGGAGGGATTCCTTAATTAAATATTTTTAATTAAGATAAAAGGATTTAATGGCATAAAAATTAATTAATTAATTAAATAATTAATTAATAAATAAATGATGATGTCATCAGGAATTTTTCAGAAAATAAAAATACTTTATTTTCTAAAGGATTTTTAGGTGTCTACATTTTGCCCCTCTTTGATGTGATGCCGCAAGTGGCATGACATCAAAGATAAGAAAATAAGATGCCCAAGGCTAGAGCAGAAGAGGAGAGAATGGACTATGAGATGCCCCCTCAAGAAGGCAGCGGGGAGAGAAAGCGAGGCTTGGTGGCTTCTTGAAAAATACAAGAATCTGGGATGAGCAAGGAGACTCAAATTGGATTAAGAGAAGAGGTTTAGTTAGCTCAAACTCTTACTATGGGAGAATGATAAAGGGAGAATCAGAGGCACAAGAGGAAGCAAGCTTAAGATCTCAGGGATTGTAGAGGATGAAGGAGCGGAGCGCTATAAAAAAGAATCCAGGATAGGGAGATGGATGAGGGGATTATAAGGATGATGCAACAGGATTTCAAAGAGTTAGATTGGCGGAAGATGGGTTTCGGAGATCCCTAGGACTAGGATTGTGGATCTCGAAAGATGAGGCTTGGTGGGTTGATTTGGATTGGTGGATCCCTAAGACTAGGATTGTGGATCCCTAAAGCTAAGAGTGATGATTGATTCAAAGAGATACTGATGCATCAGCTGGGGTAGGAGAGACGGATGCTGGATATGGATGGGGGATAATGGAGATGAAGGAAAACCATTGAAGCTTTTTGAGCGGGGGGATACTTCAAAGAGAAGTACCACCATGTAGTTGAGCACTAGATTTGCTATAGGACTATTGGTTAATTGCCAAGGTTACCAAGAACATCAAGGCCTTTTCACCAACCGTCCAAAGGACTGACAAACTAACTCAAAAAAAACACACAAGGATTGCCCCAGCATCACACATGAATCCTAGAGGAAGCAGCGTGGAAACGACACTGGAGAACCCACAAGCAGAAAAGAAAAACAAACGAAAGACCTGATCAAGACCTTACGCTCTAATTGCCCCATTCGCAGCATACCATGATATGGAAGATCGTGGCAACCTTGAGGAGGGAACAAGGAGATTGCTTGGAAAAGATACTTCAAGACCCAAAAGGGAAGATCCCAAATCAAAAGAAAGTGAAAATCCAAAAGAGAGCCGTTTGCCAACGAGATGGGTAGGACAAGGCACTAACGGACCAAGATCAGACATGAGGAAAGCTATATCCTGCAAGGACCTATTGGAGAGCACCGAATCTGGTGGATTTGGATGAGTGATGCATCTGGCAAGCTGAACTAAGAAAGATAACACTTTGGTGACAGGAAATCTAGCTAAAGGATGCGTTGGAATAGATAACCAAGATGTGTGATGGGTGCAAGATGCTGATCAAGGACGAACTGACATGAACGCTGGATAGATACAATGGTACTAAGTTAAAGAGGATGTACGAGCTGATGGACCAAGATATGTTACAAATGTACAAGTTTGTTCATGTTTTGGTTTTTGTGAGATGGAAATGTTTGTGAAGGATGGGATGTCTATAATAGGTGATAGGTGGATAGGTAGATGGTTTGTGAAAAGCTTAAGGAAAATGGAATTCTTTGGGTGCATGTGATAGGATACAAGCTAGGATACAAGATTATCTACAATTTGGAGTATGGTACAAGCTTTGGACAAGATTTGGATATACAAGGTATGGTACAAGATTTACAAGGTATAATACAAGCTTTGGTACAAGATTTACAAGCTGTACAGGAGGTATTTACAAGCTTCATCAGATTTTGGATATTTGGTTGGAACACCAAGGGAACAAGCAAGTGTGTCTTATGGGATGGTGGGTAAATGGATGAGGGATAGGATAGTGATAGATAATGGATTAGTCTTTAGTACACAAGGCGCCTGAATTACCAGGTTTTCACCAAGGTACCTATCCAAGGTGCTTGAATTGCCAAGTTTTCACCATTGGACGCTTATTTCTCTTTACTATTTTTTTTCTTTTGTATTTTTCAAAAGCCTGGTATACCAAGGATCTTCAAGCATAGAACTTCTTGAGATGAATGATGTTAGTAGGATCATTCAAGAGTTCTCCTTCTGGTGTAGATAGCTGATAAGCTCCAGAGCCAAAGGAAGCAGTGACAACATAAGGACCAAGCCATGTAGGTTCAAACTTGCCTTTCTTTTCTCGATCTACTTGGACTTTCATGTTTTCTTTAAGGACCATGTCACCTGGCTGAAAGTGTCATGGAAACACCTTCTTGTTGAAATTCCTTTTGAGACGAGTTTGATAGACTGTGAGATGATCATAGGCTTGTTGTCGCTTCTCGTCTAAGAGATCTAGCTGGGTGAGCCGAGCTACTCTATATTCTTCATCTGATATTTGACCTTGCAAAGATATGCGCAAGGAGGGAAGTTCAACCTCTATAGGTAGTACTGCTTCAGCACCATAGACTAGGGAGTATGGAGTTGTGCCTGTGGATGTATGGAAGGAAGTTCGATAGGCCCATAGGGCTGGATTTATTTGTAGGTGCCAATCACGGCCAGAATCATTGACAACTTTCTTTAGAATTTTGAGGAGGGTTTTGTTAGTTGCCTCTGCCTGGCCGTTACCTTGTGGGAAATATGGGCTAGAAAAGCGGTGATGGATGCGGAGGGAAGTGCATAATTCTTCCATGTTGAGATTTTCAAAGTTACCTCCGTGGTCAGTGAAGATGGTGGATGGGATGCCGAAGCGGCAAACAATGTGGTACAAGATGAACTTGGAGACCTGAACTCCTATAGCTGAGACTAGGGGGACTGCTTCCACCCATTTAGTGAAATAGTCTGTAGCTGTTATTATCCATTTATGTCCATCAGATGAGAGGGGTGTGATAATTCCAACTAGATCAAGGCCCCAACAAGCGAAAGGCCAAGGTGGTGCAATAGGCTGTAGATCCTATGCTGGAGCGTGCACAAGATTTGCATGCTGCTGACATGGGAGACACTTTCTGACAAAGTCACAGGAGTCTTCTTCAATGGTAGGCCAATAGTAGCCTGCTCTAAGGATTTTTCGTGCTAGGACAATACCACTCGTGTGGGCACCGCAAAGTCCAGAGTGTACTTCCTTTAACACCATCGCGGCCTCATTTTGGTCTAAACATCGAGAGAGAGTATCGTGATAACCTCGACGATATAGGGTATTGGCTATGATAACATAGCGGGATGATTTTCGGATGAGGTTCTGGCGTTGGGTACGTGTGAGGTGAGGGGATATGATACCATCGTTAAGGTAAGCATGAATCTCATGGTACCAAGGGGATTGGGAACCAACCAAGATACAAACACGGTTTGAATCCTCATTCGCATAGGTGGGTGTGAGGAGCTGCTCCACTAAAAACTCATACTGTGTAGCTGCTTGGGGAATTTCCAAGAGCGAGCCTATAGTAGCCATAGCATCTGCTGCTTTGTTCTGTATTCGAGGCACTTGTGTAAACTGAAGCTTTGTAAAATGTTGGGTTAGCTGATCAACTAGCTCTTTGTAGGGTAATAGCTTTTCATCTTTGGTTTGATATTCATTTAGGGCTTGCTTGATGATGAGCTGAGAATCGCCAAAGATTTGTAGCTCAACAATGTTCCATTCTACAGCTATCTTTAATCCTGCTATGAGGGCCTCATATTCAGCTATATTGTTGGTGCTAGGGAATTGTAGCTTGAAGGCTTTTGGAATGTAATCTCCTTGAGGTGTGACCAAAAATATTCCTGCCCCTGATCCATGAGATGTGTATGAGCCATCAAAATAAAGTTTCCATGGGGGTTGTTCTTCAATTAGATAGATATGCTCATCTGGAAATTCTATGATCAACGGATAAGCATCTATTAGAGGTGCATCAGCTAGGTGATCTGCTATAGCTTGCCCTTTTATTGCCTTTCTATCCACATATTGGATGTCAAATTCACTAAGGAGCATAACCCATTTGGCCAAACGGCCTGTAAGTGCTGTTCTAGAGAGCATATACTTGAGAGGGTCAATCTTGGAGACTAGTTGGATGGTATGACTTAGCATGTAATGGCGAAGCTTTTGAGTTGAGAAAACAACTGCCAAACAAGCTTTTTCCATAGGAGTGTAATTGAGTTCATAACCAACTAGGGTTCTACTGATGTAATAGATGGCTCTTTCTCTGTTGTAGTCATCAAGCTGTGCTAGAAGTGCCCCTAGAGCAGTAGGTGTTGCTGATATGTACAAAATTAGGGGACGACCAGGAATTGGTGGAACCAAGATAGGGGGATTGATTAGATACTTCTTGAGATGGTCGAAGCTGCGCTGACATAAAGGATCCCACTTGAAGTTCTCATCCTTCTTCAGTAAATGTGAAAATGGTGTACACTTATCTGCAAGCTGGGAGATGAAGCGCCGAATAGATTGGAGCTTTCCTTGAAGAGAGCGAAGCTGTCGCAGTGTCTGGGGAGGAGGCATGTCTAAGATAGCCTTGACCTTCTTGGGGTCAATCTCTATACCTCGTTTAGAGACTATGAAGCCTAGAAGCTTGCCAGATGTGACCCCAAAGACACATTTCTTGGGATTCAGCATGAGATGATATTTGGCTAACCTATCAAAGACTTTCTCCAAGTCAGCAAGATGATCCATGAAGGTATGAGACTTGACCAAGATATCATCCACATAATCCTCCAAAATGCTATGGATGAGATCATGAAAAATGGCTGTCATAGCTCTTTGATAGGTAGCCCCAGCATTCTTTAGGCCAAAAGGCATCATGTTGTAGCAAAAGGTTCCCTAAGGGGTAGTGAATGCTATCTTATGCTGATCCTCTTCTGCAATCTTGATTTGATTATACCCAGAAAATCCATCCATGAGGGACAAAATTTCATGTCCAGCTGTAAGATCTACAATCATATCTATGTTGGGCAAGGGAAAATCATCTTTTGGACAAGCTTTGTTAAGATCTCTAAAATCAGTGCAGATTCTGATGTCACCGGAAGGTTTAGTGACAGGGACCATGTTGGAGATCCACTCTGAGTAGTCGATAGGTCGGATAACCTTAGCAGCTAACATTCTTTCTAATTCAGCTTTGACCAATAATGCCACCTTGGGGTGCATTTTTCTAAGCTTTTGTCTGACGGGCTTGATCTTTGGATCAACTGCAAGATGATGAACTACAAGCTTTGGATCAAGTCCTGGCATGTCCTGATATGACCATGCAAATCGGCCAATATTCTCTCTTAAGACCTCAAAGAGGAGGTCAGCTTGGTCTTGTGATAGGGATGCAGCAATGTGAACAAGTCTGGGGATCTCTGAAGAACCAATGTTGACTTCTCGAGTATCCTCAATTAGAATAGAAGACACCTCTGGTCGATTATCTTAAGGAGGCAATGCTAAATCCTCATGTTCTTCTTGTGGCTCTAGATTTTCTTGCTGAGGGGTTCTCTTTGTTGCCTTAGCTAGTCTCAGATTCACCCTAGTTCCAGTTTTGGGTGTATCGGAACTAGGTTGGGGATTTTCTCCAAAATACCCCTTGGGATCTAGCTTGTAGATATAGGCAGAATCTGGCTTTGTTTTCTTGTGAGGAGTTTCAGCTCCCATGAATCTTAGAAGTGCCTCCTCTGATGTGAACTCATCGATGTGTATGACACTTGGTTGGTCCCAATCTATGAGTTGTGGATGGGCGAGTGGTAGGTCAATGAGGTGGATGGATAGTTCTTGGAGAACAGAGTCTCCGAGGGAGATTTGGTCTAGGATATCGTCGTAGGCTCTCTTTTCAACTTCCTCAGGAATGTCTTCAATTTCAACAAGGTCGCGGTGAATGTTTGAAAAAGCGTGACCGTTCTCATTGGTGCCCCCAGTTGTGGGTATGCCAAAGCCAAGACCTGACTTCGATTCTCACTTGTGTGCATCGATGGGGCACTGCATGCCTCTTTCTTCTGGTCCTAGACCACCACCTTGATAGTTCCATTTGTCAGTGATGAGCTTATGTTCTTGGGGATACTTTTGGCTGAAGTGATCAAGGCGTGCTTGATTTCTTTGAGGTGCATCCTTATGTAACCATTTGTTGATATCTGGAGTGAGCTCCTCATGAAGAGGGATTTTCGAGGATACAAAGGTTGTTGGGCAAAACTGTTTGTATCGAGGAGGTGGAATTTCCTTAGCTTTCTGATATGTCGGTCGTCCATGGGCATGTGGATCAAGTGGGAGTGCCCCGACAGCAAATGCATCTGACAGACTATACTCTCCACAACCTTTGTTATTGATCTTCACGGTAGACAGGGTAGAGGCAAGGATGGTTTCTGGGTCATTATAAGTGTGGGATGAGCTGGCGATGGATGTGCCGATATCAATTCCAGGGCAATGGTTTGTATATGAAGCTTCAACTGCATTGCAATAAGCAAAGGGTTCTGGATCGGCATGGATGGTTACCTCAGTGCCTTGATGTGGAAATTTGATGCACTGATGGTAGGTGGATGGAACGGCTTTCATGGCATGAATCCAGGGGTGACCGAGGAGGATGTTAAATGGTAGGTTTAGATCAATAACATGGCAGAGTGTCTCTTGGATGACTGGCCCAACCTTGATTGGCAGCAAAATAGTTCCTTCTGTGGTTCTTTCCAAGTTGTCATAAGCTTTGATGGTGATAACCTCACTGATGATATCTACCTCAGTATACCCAGCTTGTTTTATAAATTTTAGTTTGCAAATATTCAAGGCTGATCCATTATCTATCATTACTCTTTTTACAACAAAGTTGGATACCATGATGGCTATGCGAAGCGGAAGGGTGTGATCTAGGTCGACCACGGGTATGTCGGTGGATTTGAACGATAGGGCACATGAGGATGAGAGGTGTCCAACAAGATTACGAAAATCAGTAGCATTGATATCAGAAGGGACACGAGATTCTATGAGAGCACTATCAAGGATGTTCTTGTACACAGGACTAGTGCGAAGAAGGTCTAAAATGGAGATTTGGGCTGGCATGTTCCCAAGGTGTTCCAAGATATTGTACTGGCTTTTTGATGGAGCTGATGGTGTTGGTGTAATAGGTGGGCCTGCGATGTTAAATCGCGCTCTTCGAGTGGTGACTGCACACTCATTGTTTGGTCCTTGGATATTGATAACATTGACGGAAGGCCCTTTCTCGGATATACAACCTATAAGGCTACCATAGTCTATATAGGATGAAGTGTGGTCATTGTTCTTCCCATGCTGTTGGTTTGGCTGACGGTTGTTGGTGTTGTTGTTGTTGGTTTGGATAGGTGCTTTTCCAAGATTTTGGTTGTGGTGTGGAGGAAAAGCATTTTGATAGATCTGTAAGCCTGCATTGGGAGAGGTTTGGGCACCAACAATGATTTCCTTCCGATCAATGAGGTCCTGCACATAGTCTTTCAGTTTCATGCATCTGAGGGTAGTGTGACCTTTTACCCTATGAAATTTGCAGTACTCATTATCTTTGTACCATGCAGCTTTGGATTGGCTTGGGTCAATTTTTTGGGTAGGAGGAAATTTGATGAGGTTTTCCTTGACTAATTTCTCAAAAATGACATCCAATGGCTCACCAAGGGGTGTATAGTTTCTAGGTGTAGGTTGGAATCTGGGCTTTTGTCCTGCAGCTACATTGATGGCATTAGCTTGATTGCTAGACCCTTGGAAGTTGGGTCTTGGATTGTGGTTTTGATAGCTTTGGTTATTCTGTTGTTGGTAGTTGATAGCTTGTTGATTTTTTGGTTGATATGGTGGGTTGGACTGGTTGTGAGAAGGACCAACAATATTCACATGTCTGGTGTCAGTGACGCCATCTGTTGCAACATGCTTGTTTTTGTTCCAATACCTAGACTTGTCATTGGAATGTGATTGATTTTTGTTGGCTTCCTTGTAAAGCTTGACCACACCATCTTTAATGAGTCCTTGCTCAAGGATCATTCCTTTCTCTTTGATATCTTTGTAGGTTTGCAAACAGTTCATGGTCATGTGGTGAGCCAAGCTAGGATGGGCATTATCAATAAACATTTTCACCACATGGCGTTCTGGCAAGGTGCAGGATATGCGGGTGGTAAGGGTTTGCCATCTTTGCAGGTATTTGGCAAGGCTTTCTCCACCTTTTTGCTTGGTGTGGACAAGATCAACTATTGATAGCTCTGTTTCAACCAGATGGGCATATTGGGCTACAAATGCCTCAGATAATTCAGCAAAGTTTTTAATTGTGCCATAGGGGATTCTATAAAACCATTCAAGAGCTGGTCCAGCCAAGCTTTTGGGAAAAAGGCACAAGAGGAGGACATCGTTGTATGCTACATCCTGGCAGTGCATGTAAAATTCTTTGATATGTGTGACAGGGTCTCCTTTTCCTCTGAATTTGTCAAATTTGGGTACCTCAAAGTGTTTGGGAAATGGTGTCATGGTAATGGCTCTATCGAATGGGTAAGGACACACATTCTCAAACTTGAATGTCTTTGGATCATTCCCTTCTTGGATGGCTTTCAGAGCTATCTTCATTTGCTCCCATTCTGAATTGATAGGTGATGGTTGGGGTGCCCCCAATGTAGGAGTGCCTTGAGGTAGGTATGTGCTGGATGGGGCCACTGAATATGGATGGCTATGAGGGATTTGCTGATAGGGATTGTACATTGTTTGGGCAGCTGCATGGTGGATGACAGGTTGCTGAGGGGGAGGTGGCGCATATTGCTGCATGTGTTGCGAGGCTTGCTGTTGATATGGGATTTGAGGTTGGGATTGAGGAACATAAGCTGGCTGTGGGATAAATGGATTTCTTTATGGA
The DNA here is from genome assembly GCA_028749045.1 of Cupressus sempervirens. NCBI lineage: Eukaryota > Viridiplantae > Streptophyta > Pinopsida > Cupressales > Cupressaceae > Cupressus > Cupressus sempervirens. The sequence continues at coordinate 750,417,123 of CM053783.1, forward strand.
GGTAAGGTATAAGATGGTTGAGAGGCTTGGGGAAAGGATCGAGGGGCTTGTGGGGTTTGACCAATATATGTGGGTTGTGCCCCCATTTGGGATGGTATCTGCAAATAATTGGTGGTTGGCTGGGGTGGTGGATTACCTCCTAGAAGTGGCATTGAAAAGTAGTTGGTAATTGGAGGTAATGGATTAGTTGGTGGTGGAGGTGGTGGGAATTGAAAGCTTGGGAATGGAACTGATGGGGTTTGATAGCTTTGTGGTTGAATTTGGAAGCTTGGTAGAGTGGTGGCAGGGGCTGGGGTCACTTGGGAGTTTGGTAGAAAATTGGTAGTAGCTTGTGGGATTTGATAGCTTTGTTGAGTGAGGGTAGTAGCTTGTAGATTTGTGGCTAATGGTATTGAGCTCCCAAGACCTAATGGAAATGATGGGATTGTGCTTTGGGCTGTGGTGAACAAGCTGGGGGTGATGAAAGGTTGATTACTTGGCCCCATGGGTGGCATCCCTGTTGTATATTGCTGAGGTTGGCCAAAGATGCTAGCGCTGATTTGCGAGATGGGTGGATTTGGAAGGCTGGGTTGGGGAGTAGCAGCAGCAATAGTGAAGGGGGTGAACGGTGAGCTATTTTGGGTAAAGGGGGTTTGGAGCGGAGAGGTATGAACCAAGGATGGAGTGGTGGTGGATGGGTTGGCTTGCGGCATGGAGATTTCAACTTGGGTGGATGATGGTATGTTTGGGTCTGTTGGATCATATGGATTGGCTGGAGGTTCTTCTTTTGGCATATATTGAGGATAATTTGGATCATAAGAGCCTATGGGTGGTGGTAGCTGCCCAAACAATGGGTGAGATGGATCTGATAATGGAGGGGGTCTTCCAAAGTCAAAGGTTCCTACATTTTCCCTTCGAAAATTAGCCATGATTGTCTCTTTGTTCTTGTCTATAATGGCATTTACCAATACTGCATTTCCTGGTTGGTTCATGAAAGCTTCAATGTCAGTACATTTTGGCATAGCTTTCTCTGGGCTAAAGGATGGCTGAGTGCTCAAGGGGGGTGAGGTTGTTCGATCCAAATGATAGGGCTCCATTGTTTCTTTCTTCTTGGCTAAGTGAGTGACGAGTGGCATGAAAAATGCTCCTAGGGATGAGATGCAATAATGCTGATGGATGCAAAAGGGGGAAGGCTTCTCTATGCAAATGATTTCCTAGGTTAAGGCAAAGCTATATGACAAAACCTAAGGAGGATTGGGTTGGAGATTCTAACTTCAAAGATATGTTGCCAAAGCACGAAAGGTCTACTTTCCTATGTGCAAGCTTGGTGGTGATTGTGTCAACTTAAGGATAGACTGATGATCCTCTAGGAAGAACACGAGATTGACCACTTGTGGATCCCAACCTTTAGCTCAAGGTGATGAGGGATAACAAGTGACAAAGCTGGATTACCCTAGACAAAGCTCTGTCAAAGGGATAACCTTGGTGAGATTGATGGATTTGGAAGATTTTAGGAGTGGCAAACTTTTGGCAAAAGTGACAACAATTTTGAAGGCTTGGATGTGTGGTGTTGATTGCTGGCTAGATGGTTTGATTCTAAATCAGATGGATGAGCTAATAATGCTTAAGGGGATAACCTAAGATGGCTGGCTTTTCTACAAAGATGACTCTAAAGTGAAGCTAATCCAAGAAGATGGGGAGAAACAAGGGTGTCTAATCATAGAAATCATGCCTAGTTGGTAAGGCATAAGCAGGATTAACTCCTGGATGTTGGCTAAATTTGATGGTGCGCTCTAACCAGGCCTCTTGAAGTGCTTCGTCGGTAGCTTTATCCTCTGCTTTGTGGAGTTTGGCAATTCGTGGGCTTGGTGTTATTTCTTTTCTCTTGGCTGAAAGTTCTTGGTATGCTAGAGATGGTTTGAGTTTAACTTTGTGGAACTTCTATTTGGGTTTGGGTTGCTCTGACATCAATTTCTAAATCTGCTTGGCTTTGAGAGATCTTGGTTGTTTTGCTTCAACTCATTCAACTTCTGGAATAGGCAGTGACTACGCTAAGTATGCCCTAAGCTAGGATTGACCAAGTTTGGCAAACATTCATTCAACAAATAAAAGATCAAGCAATAGATAGAAACAACCAGATAGAAGTTTTTGATTCTCAGAAAGTGATACTTGCGCCAAGGAGTGTGTATGTTCTACAAATGTTTTGATCAGTCACCTCAAACACATTAACATCCTAGATGGTTGTCTACAAGGTTGACAGTTGGTTTAGCTAAGGAGTCCTCGATATACCCAAGGTACGTGAGGCCCAAATCCGTAGATGAGACCAAAAAGATGTCACACAGCCGAGAGGAGCGGTAACCCACTTCTCCTCTTTCACTTCTCAAGGGTATAAAGTTCCTTGAGGCTTAGCCCGAGTGACAAAATCTTGATCCCAAGAGAGGTGTCTTTCGATTCACCTCCCAATTCTTATACTCCGCCAGAACGCTGGAGTTGAGGTCATCCAAGGGGTGATGAAATCCCCAAGCAGGCCTCCTAAAAAGAAACAAGGTTTTGGATCCTAATCTTATGCACCCAAGATGGCCTCGAAAGATGACAAGGGGAGAGAAGACTTGGATGACCTTGGGCTAAAAAACATGCTTGTTCTTTTACCAACTGACTCTTATGTGTGCTAATCTAGACTTTGCAAGCACTCATGTTTAAGAGACAATGTTCAATTCCAACTTGAAGTGCCATCAAAAGTAAATTGATCGAAGAATGCAAACAATAAGAAGAGTTAGGGTCAACAAAAGCAAACTCGTGTGCCCAGAGGCCCTCCACGTCAAGTATCGATTCATTTTCTTTAAGGCATTCAAGATTGAGTGTGAGTTTGTTTTAAGCCCAAAACAAAAGTGTGTGAGATTCGATTTCAAGCGCGCGCCCGGAGGCTCTCCCCATCAGTTGTTGTTCAATTTTAGTGCCCAAACTTGAAGTGTGATCGATTTAATCTAGAGTTTTGATCATTTAAGAATTTTGATAAAGTTAAAGCAAACATTCAAAGACCAAGTGAGTGAGTTAGATTGTGGAACATTTAACACCTTTTTCAAGTAGACCCATCCCCATAAATGGCGCTGAGATTGCAACCAATGGTTAATATTTGATGGGTGATTAGAAAAGAGGTGAGTCGAAGGAACTACTCAAATTGATTTTTGCAAATTTGTATTTTAACTTAACAAGGTTTCTTAAATGTCCAAAAATCAAACTTTACCTAGATTGCATGTGGAAAAGAGATTTGTTTTGTTCAATTTTTAGAAGCTCCAAATGAAGTGTTTGATATTGAAATGGTTAATTGATCCTTAGAATTCAAGATTGGATTTGTTGTTTTAATCATGCATTCAAGGAAAATTTGATTTTAATCCATGGCATTCAAGAGTGATTTTAGCAACATGCATTCAAAGAAAAGTGGTTAAACATTCAAGTGTTTTCTTTTGAGCATTCAAGATTGAGATTTTGTGTGTTGTTTTAAGAACTTTGAAGTGCTTTGTTTTAACCTTAGATCATTCAAGATTGTTTTGGACTCAAAAGTGAAAATGACTCTTTGGACTTTGGTTTTCATTCAAGATTTTGTGTTCTGATTTTCATATTTTAAGCCCAAAAATGATATTCCTAGATTGTTTTGATGCATGAAGATCCTAAGAAACATTCAAGATTTTGCAATAAGACATTTGTTTGGAACAAATAACAAAGCTTTTAGGACAATTTTTGGAAACCATTTAGGACTCTTAGTTTTCATGAGATTTTTTTTTTAAAAGAACTTTAGTGTGCACTTAGTGTTGATTTTGAACCTTTTGAAATGGAAACTTGAAGTTCTTTTTAAATTCCCAAAAATGAAGTGTTCCTAATTTTGCATGAATGCATCTAAAACCTTGATGTTGCAAGGATGCAAATGATTAGATTGGTTTAGTTTCACTTGTTAAAAGATTTTTTCTTTCTTGCAAATTTTTAATTTTTCAATGGATTTAAGTATGATTTGGGGGTTCAATTTAAGCACTAAAAAGAAGTGTGTATGATTTTGCTTCCTTAAAAAAAAATGGCCAAGATCTCCCACAAGAAGAAGAAGAAGAAGTAGATGGAATAAGAAGAATATAGACAAGAAGAGGAAGAAGAATTTCAAGTTCTTTGTCCACCTATAAGCTTGAAAAATCTGCAAACACTATGAGATAGATTATGAGTTCCTTTGTCTTCTTCATGCTCATGTGGACCTACAAAACCAATTTATACAATCCTACCAATCACAAAAACAAGCAAAATTAGCCAAAATCAGCAAATGACATACAAAACTTGACTAAAAAACCAATGAAGATGACCCATGCGGGGTCCCACCGGGCGTGCCAAAATGTATATGAGAAAATGTTAGTATGCTAATAGAAACCAAATTTAAATAAAGCTTCTACAAACTAAACAAAATTCATAAAATTCAAGATAGACTAAGATGAGATCTTAATTGAGAATATGAACCATTAATGGGCTCTCTCAATAAGAAGCTCTCTTGTTGAGTAGCTTTGTCTAAATAGATAGGATGTATGCTCAAGCATTATGCTTCAAAAAGGGCTTCAATGGATGATTGTAGATTTTTGGTGTGGATAGATGGCTTTAGTAGGGATTTGGCTCTCAAAATAGCATTATAACTTTACTTCATGGATTGTGTTATTTTTTAAAGGGGAAGGATCCAATTTATAGGCAAGAGGCTTGAGGGATTGAGGGCTAAGATGCAAGGATGGGAAAAAGCTTATGGAAGGCTCAGATTGCATGAGAGGAGAGCACATGGATTGTGCTTCCTTATAGCCAATCAAGGAGTGACACATGTCACATGGTGAGAGGATGGAGGAAAGGGCAAGGATGAGTCAACAAAGGAGGCTCAAGAGATAAAATCTTCATAAAGACCCTCATAATGACTTGTAAGAGCAATAAAAGGGCTTGTAAGAGTCATTTATGACCTAGTGGACTTCATAAAGTTTTATGGTTGAGATATTTTGAGGGTGATGAGAGAAAATTCGACTTGGACTTGATTAGGAAGGTTTTAAGCTTGCTTAGGCTTGTGCAAATGATTAGAGGATGGATTAGGATGGTTTAGGATTAGCTTAGGGATAGGCAAGTGGATGGCATTTAATGAGGGTGGGTGAAGGAGGAGATATTTGTTAGCTTTGGCTTGGGTTAGTAAGTCTTAACCCATGTTTAGGGAATGTGACAAGGTTAGGAGGGGATTAGGATTAGGTTTAAAGACATCTTCTAGAAGAGTCTAGATTTTGGAGGAGGATAAAGACTTTCTAGAATAGTCTAGAATTTCCTAGGATGAGGATGGAGACTTTCTAGAAGAGTCTAGAACTTCTTAGGATGAGGATAAATTAGATTTTTAGGAAATAAATAAAGTTTTATTTATTTCAAGGGTTTGGGTTGAGGAGATATTTATTAAAACTTTTTTAATAAACATGAGGATTAATATTTAATTTTAATTAAATATTTTGAGTTGGGATTAGGGGTAGGAAATGATGGGATTAGCCTTTAATCAAAATTAAAGAAGGATTAGAAGATTTTGGAAGAGGTTATTGGTCATAAGGAAATTGGCCAACTTTTGGGAAAAAAATAATTTTTTTATTTATTTTAGGATTTTTGGTCAATTTATTAATTAAATAATTAATAAATAAGGAAATAATGTTTAAATAAGATTTAAACATTTTTGGGAGGGATTCCTTAATTAAATATTTTTAATTAAGATAAAAGGATTTAATGGCATAAAAATTAATTAATTAATTAAATAATTAATTAATAAATAAATGATGATGTCATCAGGAATTTTTCAGAAAATAAAAATACTTTATTTTCTAAAGGATTTTTAGGTGTCTACAGATGCAATAATTAAAGATCTACTTGAAAAGAATCTTACTCTACATGAAGAAGTCAAAAAGCTAAAAAGAGAACAAGAAATTTAGTCAGTCAGAATATGTAATGATATGGAAAAAAAGGACATAGAAAAAGAAGAGAAATAGAAAAAGAAGAGAAATGATTGCTAATGGAAATGATTGAAGAAAAGGATAATGAAATTCAACACCTATCCCTTCAACAAGAAGATTTGATAAATCAACTCAATTGGCAAATCATGAGCTTATCAACTTGAGGACAGATAATGCAAGACTGCTAAATGCTCTTAGCATAGAAATGCAAACTAATAAAAGGATAATGAAATTTCAAGAAAGCATGAATCAATTGGACAAGAAAACTCAATTCAGACACAAAGGCAAAGCTAGATTACACTATATAGATGAAGGTGAATCATTACAACAAGGAGTTTAGAAGAACAAAAGACCTACATGTAATCATTGTGGAAAGATAGAGCATACATCAAACAAGTTTTGGAGCAATGGTAAATCAAAATTTATTAGAAAATGTTATAGTTGCAAAAGAAATGTCATAGAGCAAGTGAATTCATAGAGCAAATCAAGTTTGAATGAAAATGTTTCAAATGTAACAAATAAAGGCACAAATCTTCAAAATGCATAACCAAGAAATGGAACCCAACAGGAATTTTTTTTGAAATGTATCTTTGGTTGGTATTATAAAAGATGGTATAGATGTCACTTGTGTGGTGAACATGGTCATATTGGAGCAAATTGCATGAAAATCATACGAGGAAAATAGACCCTACAAAGAGATGTTTTAATATAAAGTACTTGGCCATCTAGCCAAGAACAATATGAACTGAGCTAAATATGAAGATGAAAAAGAAAAGGCTAACAATAATAGAATTAAAATGCGACATTAATGGGTAAAGAAATATCCAAAGAATTCAAGTCAAAGTCATGAGAGAATTAACACTCAAGTCAATGAATTGGGTGATTCAACCATTTCAAGATAATCATCCATGGAGATCACTAGAACTATGATTTATAGAAACATCTTATATTAGTTCCATTCAATAAGCAAGAAGATCCAAACCAAAATTTTAGATGCATTAGGATCAGTAAGTTTGGTGTCAATATCTTAGACCTTACCTAGTAAAGTCAAGAAAATTTAGTCCTAACCGAGCTTCTTAAAGTTTAGAGACCTAACCAAGCATGGATGTAGATGGAGTCTACCAAGTTGAAGGTTTCAATTAAAGACAAAGGTAATAAATGAGCTTCTCATGCATGCTGAGTTAACAGGCTATCACTGAGTTGTCTATAGTATAATGCATTTATGTTGAATTATAGATAAATTTTGATCAATAGGGAGGAATCAAACATTTTATTTTTCACCATGATTTCCAGAGTGAATAAAGTAGATTGATCTTGAGCCTAGATTGATTCAGAGAATTTTAGAGAAATTTAGAGAGAATTTGTGAAAGATTATTTATTCATCACTAAGCAGAATGGCATCCTCATCAAGCACCAAAGTCAAGAAGGGGCTTGAGATGTTAGTAAGGAATGTTGTGCCTACAAACCCAAAGTTCAAGATCAGTTGTGTGATTGTAGAGTAATTGGACCTAGTTACTACACACTCATAGATTCCACCAAAGGTATTGTTAACACATGATATTAGATCCTTCTATCATTTTTTAATTCAGGAATTGGGAACTTTAGAGATGAATCAAGCATATGAAACATTGTGTGTGGACAGAAACCTAAAACCTGAGCACAAACACCTGGAGGTGAAGGGTTTGACCCATATATTGTACATGTCAAGGAATTTTCAAATTGAGTGTATTAGGTTTATATTGATTCATTTTCATGATATGCAATTTTGGCTCGATCAACCCATCAAGATCACAGAGAAAATGATTCACAAGATTACTAGATTTCTCATGCTTGATAAATCTAAGACAACCAAAACCCTTGTTTAGGTTGAGCTAGAAATGATGACTCTCATTGAGTGGGATGGTAGATGAATGAAGTTTAATGGTGTCACTAACATAGAAATTAAGTTTGGTATTCATGTGATTGCACATAAGATATACAATTCTAGCTGACCAAATAGTGTTGCATGTGAAGTTGTGGACTTGGCTTTCAAGGTAGTGAAGAACAATCTTTCTTTTGATCTTACCGAGTTACAGCTAAACTAGTTAAGACAAAACATGGAAATAATACATACATCAAAGAAAAATACATGTAAGTTTGGTTCACTTTTAGTCTACTTATTTTTTTATGTTTAGAATTTATTTTCTTCAAAGGGAAATGTAGTATGGAAGAAGGACAAACCTACTGTATATCAAACAAATGAATTCATAATGGAAATGGAAGAAAATTTTGAGGGCATCATGGATGTATATTTTGAAACCTTCAAGGAAAGAATGCAGAGTAGATTTAGAATTCCTAAGAAACTAGTGGATGACTATGAAAAAGACATATGTTTCCTTGTGGATTGTGATAAGGTATACATTTAGGCAATTAGACCTAGAGTTTCATGGGTAAGAACTCTTGGATATAAGGTGAACATTGATGATACTAAGGACATCATAGAGGCTATTGTTAATGAACCATTGGACCCTAAAACACCTTATTTTGGAACCTTTGAAGAAGCAAAAACAAGGATCTCACTTGAGATCAAGATTCCTCAAATTATCAAGAGAGGAAGGAAGAAGGTAGAAAAGATTAAGAAGGAGAATAAAAAATATGGTTCCCCTCTTTTGCTCACAGAAGATAAGGGTGATGCCATTTTATAGGAAGAAGAAGAGGAGGATTATGAGGAGGAGGAAGAAGAATCAGAAGAAGAACCACCCAAGAAAAATTGAAAATTGATATCAAGGAGAGCTACAAGATCAACTCTTGCCTTTACCACCAGCATACCCACCAATTCAAGGAAGAAGCTTAGACTTCAAGATGAAGAAGATGAACAATGTATATCATTCAAAAGGCCTACTCCAACCATTAAATAAAGATTGAAGTGACTCAAATAAGGAGGAGGTATGATAGATTTCAAGTTTCTTAAATATTAGACTAGAAATAAAGAGGAGCATAAGAAAATAGAAGAAGCCTTTGTGGAAAAGATGGCAAAGTGGAAATACTCTCCTAGTGAACTAAGCAGTCAAGTTCCTAATATTCTACTTAAGGTAGTATCACATCATTGGGACAATACAGTAATGGTTGTCAAGGATATTCGTGATCAAAGCTTGAGAAAGGTAATGCAAAACCTATGACACAAAGAAGTGAAGGAGCCATTGAAACAATATGAAAAAACATTAACCCCTTAGTTCAAAACATTCCTAATTTTGTCAAATGATATTGAATATGTTGTGCACTTGAATACAAATGCATGGAAGACCATTTATGGATTTAATGTTCCAAAACCCATTGAAGAATTTGTTTAGATAGATGATGCAAATGATGATGAGGAGGAAAAGAAAGATCAAGTAGTCAGTGAGGATCTACTTGAAATTTAGAATATTGAAGATTCAAATCCAGAAATGATTGTAGCAGAGGTTATGGCCTCCTTCCCTAACTCTCCAAGAAAAGTATTAATAACATCAAGCTTAGAGGAGATAGGCTCCGAGTCATAGGCCATTGGGTTTAAAATTGTTCAAAAAAGCACTCAATTGGCTATTGGATGTACCTTACCAAGTTTAGAGATGAGTACTTCTATCACTACTTCATCTACTGAGCTAAAGGCTCCACTCATCATAGAATCAAGCCAGGCCATGTTGGAATAAAGTACTGTAACTACTACTACAATTATTTTTGTTTCTGCAATTAGTCATATTACTACTATTTCAAGTGATTCTATAACAAGTACAATGATAGTTGAAGTCAAGCCTCAACCAAGCACTGAGGATATAAGTAAAGGTAAGGAAACCATTCTTTCACCTATTCCAAAAATGAAAGGGAAAGAAACATAATCTTCCATTGAGGAAGTTGATCTAGAGGAAGACATCGTAATTCTAGATTGGGATCTCTCCAATCTTACCCTTGATCAAATGTACACTTTGTTGGCTCCTAATTTAATAGATTTAAAAATAACCAAGAAACTAGACCAATAGATCTAAGGATAGAAAATTCCTATAATGAATGCACTTGACTCTTAATCTTGGGCCAACTATAAGGTTATTTAACTCTCCTTATTCTTCAAGCTCTACAAGACCTAGGTGGGTGGACCTCAGATTCTTTATATGGTACCAATGTAATAGCATACAATTGAATCCAGATAATAGATGCAACCCCTTGATCTTCTATGTTTATGCAAGCATTAATAGTCATGAAATAGCTAATAAAAAAGAACATGAACCTGATGAACCAAGTGAGGGAAAACTCTTTCAATTCTTTAAACATAAAGGGAAAATATATTTGATTAATAATTGAATCATTAGCATAACCTAGGTATGCATCAACAAAAACATATAACCTCTAAGTTGACCAATCCTTTATCCATTGGGCATCAATTAAACCTTTACATGCATATAGACACCTGAAGTACTCATATATCTAGACATATGATCTATCTATCTAGCTTGCAAATAGACATCTATCTTCATAGAAACTCTCATACTTATTGTACTATCCTCCTAGTTAAACCTGCAACCTAGTTAAGGTAAACGAGCATTTACTTGGTCGTTTGTTCCAATAAAATTTTTATCCAGACATACAATCTTAAGGAATTGTAATCGAGTTTAAGCTGTCTATTCTTAAACACAAAAAATGTAGATAATAGAGGAAGGAGATGAGAATCATAATGAAACTAAGAAAAATGAACCTCTTGTATTAATTTCATTGAAACTAAGACATCATCTGTATATCAAAACTTAGAAAATAACACTAAGGAATGGCTATGTAGTATAAAATGCTTCAAAAGAAATACACTATTATTGTTCATAATAGAGGAATATTGAGAATGGTATCATAGTAGTCATGAAATTCTCCAACTCTAGAACCCCTTACAATGAGCAGAGAAGAAAGATATATAGAAGAGAAGATATTTCAGGATTTGGAATCTAAAATTGACATGTGTCCCACTAAAATTATCTTCATTCTCATGTTGTTGAAATTGAACTTCTTCATCTGCTAGCAATAAAATCTCATCAATTATTGTAGAAATATCTGATATATCTCCTTAGAGTAATCAACAAAATATCCTATGGAGAAATATAAAAAATACATCATAAACTGTGTTGGAGCTTCAAATCTGATCTTGGCTTGTCACTTTTGGTTTTGCCGTGAAATTCAACTATGTTGCTAGCAAAAACATCATTTGCAACAAGTACCTTTAAAACAATCAAACCATCCCTCATTACTATGAATGAAATCAAATTTTATGCAAATTCGATCATATCTAGTTTCGGTTCCCTTTGAAAACATCAAATTTGCACTTTATCATTGAGGAGCCCCTGGAATCACAAATCCTCATGTAGCTGCTTCTGGAGAATACTTGTGCAAAAATTGATTATAGAAATGGAAAATTCATCTCTTCCTAGTTTTGTCTGTATATTACACTGCACATTTTGAACAAGAATCATGCTCCTATGATCAATTCAAAATTCTAGCCCCTGAGCCATGAATAGTCATTAAAATGAAAATTTTAAAAAAATTACATAGTCAAAACTATATAAAATCTTAAATCAATTAAATTTTTCACTTTTTGAAATTCTAATGTGTTCAATATGGAGCCTTTGATTTTAATATTTCATATAAATTTTCCTCCAATTTCCAAGTGTCATATTTTCATTCATTGAACTGCTTCTCAAGTGGGCCTCACACATCCATTTGAAACATTTTAAACTTCATATCATCTTACCCTTAAATGTTCTTTTCTCATAGCATCAGACATCCATCAAACATCCTCGATCAAATGGTGACCCCATTTTTGCAATATCGCAAAGCCTCACTATGGTTCCTCATGATTTCTCGACAAAGGCAATTGTCATGATATCTCAAAACTCTAGTTGAGGCCTCCCAATCTCACAAAGATTGGCTTCTCTTATGACAAGATCATGCCATCATAGGCTTCAAATCATCCTCTTACAATTCCCTAATTACTTTGTAGCATTGTAAACTTCAAAATTTCTCCTTATGATCATGTGATAGACATCAACAATGCGCTATGTGGTGCCTTTACGGGTCAAAATTTGTTTGATTTTGGCCACAACGGGCCCCTCCATGGAAGCAATGACTTGTCTTGAAGAGACATGTCTTTGAAGAAAAATTGACATTGCACCCCCAACATTTTAAAAAACTAAAAAGGACATCCCACAGACAACATGGGACAAAAAACTTAAGGCGATCTCCAATGCCTACCTGGGAAGATGGATAAAACTTCTCCCTCTGGCTTCTTTCTACTCCTTTGAGGAATGTCTACCTCCACCCATGCCTACTATTTCACCAATGGGATACATGGTGCCAAGAAATTTTTAAAAACTGTAAATATGCCTGTTCAAATTATCATTCAAAGGCTTCCCACATTTTCTTCCTTTCATGCTTGTGGACTATTGCTATGATGGCATTTCCATTGTGGTCTATGACCTCAATATGAAATGTAGCCCACCTTGCTTTCCGTAGATGACACTACCATGAACGTTGTTCGAGATCCTCTTCTTTCATGGGGGCTTTGCACTCATCTTGAAATAGAGACCAATTGTAGATATTGTTTATGTGAGTTTTAAATGGGGATCCATGTCTTTCTCCATTAGTCTTTGCATCTTCCTATTCACTCTTAACATGGGTGGATATTTGCAAATTTACCTTTTTTCTTGGACACTCTTTCATGTTGTGGCTTCCTCTTGTGCTATGCATTCTCTCATGGTTTGGTGTTGGAAAACTCCTTTCACCTCACACTCTTGGTCTCTACTCCTGCTATCTTGAAGACTCCTACATATATAAGGTTGTCTTGGTGTCTGCTAGAGGAGATAAACTTGTAGAGCAAGCATCTAATGGCACTATTCATTGTATATAGAGCTCTATTCCAATTGTGGACTGCTACCTCTACACTTGAGACCATGGTTTCTCTATTTTTTTAATTCTATTTCAACATCGACTACATTCTCCCTTCCTTATGATAATAAAAAATGGTTCCTTCAAGGACCTCATGGTCACATATCATCCAAGCTCCTCTAGTATTATGATGTAAAATCTACTCCATTCTAGTAGCATCCTTTTCATCCCCAACATTGCCTTGTTCCTCATATCCAAAACCATCATCTCATTATTATGTTTGATGTAGATAGAAAGGAAGTGAGAAAACCTATTTGAGATTGAGGGGTAGATGAAAATGCTTCAACTAAAACTTACTTGCTAGGCATAAAACCTCTAGCCAATGACTCATTAATTCAGAGGATTCTTTATAAAATTTTCCCAATCTTATTGTTATTACTCATAATGTTTGAGGATAGTCAAAACCATTTAATTGTATTCCAAGTTCACCTTTTACAAATAAAATAAATATTTTAAACTTATAGACACCTTTAAAATTCCATGAAACTCATACTCATCTAATGGAATTAGTTAGGCCCAAAAGTTGGTTCTGAATATGAGAAATATGTTAGCAAGTAATACTAATCTATTCAAAAACAAAAGCATTAACTAGCATATAAACCATAACATAAATGAGAGACTAAAGAGGAAACCCCAATTGGAAATGTGAGCCAAATGAATGGACTCTCCCAATGGGATTTAGCTCCTTGCTTGGTAGATGGGTCTAAAGATTGGGATGTATGCTCAAGGTTCCCAAAAACTAGCTTCAATGGAGATGAAAAATGGCAAATTGGTAGCTTTGTGAGCTCTCAATTTGGCATCATAAGGGTATGGTTGATGGCTTTTGGCTCTCAAAAGGGCATTATAACTTTAGCTCCAAGATTGTGATGAAATGGCTTGGGAGGGGATTTAATTTATAGGCTAAGGGCTTGAGGGATGGAGGGCTAAGATGGAAGGAAAGATAAAAGCTTAAGGAGAGCTAGGATGCACTCAAAAAGGAGCACATGGATTGTGCTTGTTTAGCACCAATCAGGGAGTGACACATGTCACAAGGTGAGGGGAAGGATAAGTCAACAAAGGAGGCTCAAAGGATAATATCTTCATAAAGACCCTTCATTATGGCTTTTAAGAGCTTGTAAGAGTCTTTATGGCTTTTGTAAGTGCATTCATTGTTGGGTGGTTGGGATATTTTGAGGGGAGTTGAGATTGTTGACTTTCTTTGGCTTAAAAAAGTCTTAAGCTTTTTTAGGGAATGTGACAACATTAGGGGGTGGATTAGGCTTGAGTTTAGGATTAGATTAGGGATGTTAGAGATTTTCAAGTGGATGGCATTCATGAGGGTGGGTGAGTTAGTGGCTAAGCTTGGTTAGTATGGGTGGATGGGGTGGATTAGGCTAAAAAGAGGGTTTAAGAATAAGTTAGGGGCTTTTAGATTTGAGAGTTTTATTTATCAAATAGATTTATTTAATAAATGGGGATTTTGGATTTAGATAGAAGAATAGGATTTAATTGATAAATAATAGGTTATTTGATTTATCAATTAGGACTATAGATGATTAATTAAATTAATCAGCTAGGTGATGGCAAAGGTTAATTAAATATGAATTTAATTAATGATGCCTTTAGAGATAACTAAATAGGATTACCAAAGCAATGTAATCAAATTTAGGTGTCTACATTTTTCCCCTCTTTGACATAGTGTTGAGACAACACTATTTCAAAGAAGTTTGAATGAAGATGACACGAGGAAGATGTTTTAGCAACACGGTTGCCCCAGTCTCAGATAAGAAGAGGAGAGACTAGACTTAGATGATGCCCCATCAAGAAGGTGGCAAAGAGAGAAATGAGGCTCGAAAGCTTCTTGAAAAGTACAAGAATTAGAGATGAGCAAGGAGACTCAGATTGGCCTAAGAGAAGGGGCTGAATTAGCTCAAACTCTCACTACGAGAGAATGATAAAGGGCTATCAGATGCACAAGAGGAAACAAGCTTAAGACTCTTGGGATTGGGGGGAGGATGAAGGAGTAGAGTGCTATAAAAGGAATCTAGGATGGAGAGATGGATGAGGGGATTAAAAAGCTAATGCAACAGGATTTCAAAGAGTCAGATTGGCAGAAGATGGGTTTTCAAAGATCCCTAGGACTAGGATTGTGGATCTCGAAAGATGAGGCTTGGTGGATTGATTTGATTGGTGGATCCCTAAGACTAGGATTGTGGACCCATAAAGCTAAGCATGAGGAGCAATTCAAAGAGATACTGATGCATAAGCTGGGGTAGGAGAGATGGATGGTTGATATGGATGGGGGATAATGGAGATGAAGGAAAACCATTGAAGCTTTTTGAGAAGGGGGATACTTCAAAGAGAAGTACCACCATGTAGTTGAGCACTAGATTTGCTATAGGACTATTGGTTAATTGCCAAGGTTACCAGGAATATCAATGCCTTTTCACCAACTTTCCAAAGGACTGACGAACTAACTCAAAACAAACACGCAAGGATTGCCCCAGTATCACACATGAATCCCAGAGGAAGCAGTGTGAAAACGACACTGGGTAACCCACAAGAAGAAAAGAAAACAAGAAAAAGACATGATCAAGACCTTACGCTCTGATTGCCCCATTCATAGTATACCATGATATGGAAGATTGTGGCAACCTTGAGGAGGGAACAAGGAGATTGCTTGGAGAAGATATTTCAAGACCCAACAGGGAAGAGTCCAAATCAAAAGAAAGCGAAAATCCAAAAGAGAAACGTTTGCCAACGAGATGGGTAGGATGAGGTAATAACGGACCAAGATCAGACATGAGGAAAGCTATATCCTACAAGGACCTATCGAAGAGCACCTAAGCTAGTGGATTTGGATGAGTGATGTGTCTGGCAAGCTAAACTAAGAAAGATAACACTTTGGTGACAGGAAATCTAGCTAAAGGATGCATTGGAATAGCTAACCAAGATTGGCGATGGGTGCAAGATGCTGATCAAGGACAAACTGACATGAACGCTAGATAGATACAATGGTACTAAGCTAAAGAGGACATATAAGCTGATGGACCAAGATATGTTACAAATGTACAAGTTTGTTCATGTTTTGGTTTTTTGTGAGATGGAAATTTTTGTGAAGGATGGGATGTCTATAATAGTTGATAGGTGGATAGGTAGATGGTTCGCGAAAAGCTTAAGGAAAATGGGATTCTTTGTGTGCATGTGATAGGATATAAGCTAGGATACAAGATTATCTACAAGCTGGAGTATGGTACAAGCTTTGGACAAGATTTGGATATACAAGGTATGGTACAAGATTTACAAGGTATAATACAAGCTTTGGTACAAGATTTTACAAGCTGAGGTACAAGATTTTACAAGTTGTACAGGAGGTATTTACAAGCTCCATTAGATTTTGGATATTTGGTTGGAACACCAAGGGAACAAGTGGGTGTTTTATGGGATGGTGGGTAAATGGATGAGGGATAGGATAGTGATAGATAATGGATTAGTCTTAGTACACAAGGTGCCTGAATTACTAGGTTTTCACCAAGGTACCTATCCAAGGCTCTTGAATTGCCAAGTTTTCACCATTGGACGCTTATTTCTCTTTACTATTTTTATTTTCTATTTTTCAAAAGCTAGGTATACCAAGGATCTTCAAGCATAGAACTTCTTGAGATGGATGATGTTAGTAGGATCATTCAAGAGTTCTCCTTCCAGTGTAGATAGCTGATAGGCTCTAGAACCAAAGGAAGCAGTGACAACATAAGGACCGAGCCATGTAGGTTCAAACTTGCCTTTCTTTTCTCGATCTGCTTGGACTTTCATGTTTTCTTTGAGGACCATGTCACCTGGCTGAAAGTGTCGTGGAAGCACCTTCTTGTTGAAATTCCTTTTGAGATGAGTTTGATAGACTGTGAGATGATCATAGGCTTGTTGTCACTTCTCGTCTAAGAGATCTAGCTGGGTGAGCCAAGCTACTCTGTATTCTTCATCTAATATTTGTCCTTGTAGAGATATGCACAAGGAGGGAAGTTCAACCTCTATAGGTAGTACCGCTTTGGCACCATAGACTAGGGAGTATGGAGTTGTGCCTATGGATGTACGAAAGGAAGTTTGATAGGCCCATAGGGCTAGATTTATTTGTAGGTGCCAATCATAGCTGGAATCATTGACAACTTTCTTTAGGATTTTGAGGAGGGTTTTGTTAGTTGCCTCTGCCTAGCCATTACCTTGTGGGAAATATGGGCTAGAAAAGTGGTGATGGATGTGGAGGGAAGTGCATAATTCTTCCATGTTGAGATTTTCAAACTTACCTCCGTGATCGGTGAGGATGGTGGATGGGATGCCGAAACGGAAAAAAATGTGGTATAAGATGAACTTGGAGACCTGAACTGCTGTAGCTGAGACGAGGGGGACTGCTTCCACCCATTTAGTGGAATTGTCTGTAGCTATTATTATCCATTTATGTCCATTAGATTAGAGGGGTGTGATAGTTCGAACTAGATCAAGGCCTCAACAAGCGAAAGGCAAAGGTGGTGCAATAGGCTGTAGATCCTGTCTTGGAGTGTGCACAAGATTTGCATGCTGCTGACATGGGAGACACTTTCTGACAAAGTCACAGGAGTCTTCTTCAATGGTAGGCCAATAGTAGCCTACTCTAAGGATTTTTCATGCTAGGACAATACCACTCGTGTGGGCACCGCAAAGTCTAGAGTGTACTTCCTTTAACACCATCGCAGCCTCGTTTTGGTCTAAACATCGAGAGAGAGTATCGTGATAACCCCGATGATATAGGGTATTGGCTATGATAACATAGCCGGATGATTTTTGAATGAGGTTCTGGCGTTGGGTACGTGTGAGGTGAGGGGATATGATACCATCGTTAAGGTAAGCGTGAATCTCATGGTACCAAGGGGATTAGGGACCAACCAAGATACAAACACGGTTTGAATCCTCATTCGCATAGGCGGGTGTGAGGAGCTGCTCCACTAAAAACTCATACTATGTAGCTGCTTGGGGAATTTCCAAGAGTGAGCCTATAGTAGCCATAGCATCTGCTGCTTTGTTCTGTATTCGAGGTACTTGTGTAAACTGAAGCCTTGTAAAATGTCGGGTTAGCTGATCAACTAGCTCTTTGTAGGGTAATAGCTTTTCATCTTTGGTTTGATATTCATTTAGGGCTTTCTTGATGATGAGCTGAGAATCACCAAAGATTTGTAGCTCAGCAATGTTCCATTCTGTAGCTATCTTTAATCCTGCTATGAGGGCCTCATATTCAGCTATATTGTTGGTGCTAGGGAATTGTAGCTTGAAGGTTTTTGGAATGTAATCTCCTTGAGGTGTGACCAACAATATTTCGGCCCCTGATCCATGAGATGTGTATGAGCCACCAAAATAAAGTTTCCATGGGGGTTGTTCTTCAATTAGACAGATATGCTCATCTGGAAATTATGTGATTAACAGATAAGCATCTATTAGAGGTGCATCAGCTAGGTGATCTACTATAGCTTTCCCTTTGATTGCCTTTTTGTCCACATACTAGATGTCAAATTCGCTAAGGAGCATAACCCATTTGGACAAATGACCTGTAAGTGCTATTCTGGAGAGCATATACTTGAGAGGGTCAATCTTGGAGACTAGTTGGATGGTATGACTTAGCATGTAGTGGCAAAGCTTTTGAGTTGAGAAAACAACTACCAAAAAAGCTTTTTCCATAGGAGTTTAATTGAGTTCATAACCAACTAGGGTTCTACTGATGTAGTAGATGGCTCTTTCTTTGTTGTAGTCATCAAGCTATGCTAGAAGTGCCCCTAGAGTAGTAGGTGTTGCTGATATGTAAAAAATCAAAGGACGACCAAGAACTGGTGGAACCAAGATAGGGGGATTGGTGAGATATGGCTTGAGCTGGTCGAAGCTACACTGACATAAAGGATCCCACTTGAAGTTCTCATCCTTCTTCAGTAAATGTGAAAATGGTGTACACTTTTCTGCAAGCTGGGAGATGAAGCACCGAATAGATTGAAGCTTTCCCTAAAGAGAACGAAGCTGTCACAGTGTCTGGGGAGGAGGCATATCTAAGATAGCTTTGACCTTCTTAGGGTTGATCTCTGTACCTCATTTAGAAACTATAAAGCCTAGAAGCTTTCCAGATGTGACCCCAAAGACACATTTCTTAGGATTCAGCATGAGATGATATTTGGCTAACCTATCAAAGACTTTCTCCAGGTCAGCAAGATGATCCATGAAGGTATGAGATTTGACCAAGATATCATCCACATAATCCTCCAAAATGCTATGGATGAGATCATGAAAAATGGTTGTCATAGCTCTTTGATAGGTAGCCCCAGCATTCTTTAGGCCAAAAGGCATCATGTTGTAGCAAAAGGTTCCCCAAGGGGTAGTGAATGCTATCTTATGTCGATCCTCTTTTGCAATCTTGATCTGATTATACCCAAAAAATCCATCCATGAGGGACAAAATTTCATGTCCAGCTATAAGATCTACAATCATATCTATGTTGGGCAAGGGAAAATCATCTTTTAGACAAGCTTTGTTAAGATCTCTGAAATCAGTGCAGATTCTGATGTCACCGAAAGGTTTAGTGATGAGGACCATGTTGGAGATCAATTCTGAGTAGTTGATAGGGTGGATAACCTTAGCAGCTAGCATTGTTTCTAATTTAGCTCTGACCAATAATGCCACATTGGGGTGCATTTTTCTAAGCTTTTGTCTAATGGGCTTGATCTTTGGATCGACTGCAAGATGATGAACTACAAGCTTTGGATCAAGCCCTGGCATGCCTTGATATGACCATGTAAATCGACCAATGTTCCCTCTTAAGACCTCAAAGAGGAGGTCAGCTTGGTCCTATGATAGGGATGCAGCAATGTGGACAAGCTTAGGGATCTCTGAAGAACTGATGTTGACTTCCCTAGTATCCTCAATTAGAATAGAAGATATCTCTAGTCGATTATCTTGAGGAGGCAATGCTAAATCCTCATGTTCTACTTGTGGCTCTAGATTTCCTTGCTAAGGAGTTCTCTTCGCTGCCTTAGCTAGTCTCAGATTCACCTTAGTTCCAGTTTTGGGTGTATCGAAACTAGGTTGGGGATTTTCTCCAAAATACCCCTTGGGATCTAGCTTGTAGATATAGGTAGAATCTGCCTTTGTTTTCTTGTGAGGAGTTTTAGCTCCCATGAATCTTAGAAGTGCCTCCTCTGATGTGAACTCATCGATGTGTATGACGCTTGGTTGGTCCCAATCTATGAGTTGTGGATGGGCGAGTGGTAGGTCAATGAGGTGGATGGATAGTTCTTGGAGAACAGAGTCTCTAGGGGAGATTTGGTCTAGGATATCATCGTAGGCTCTCTTCTCAACTTCCTCAGGAATGTTTTTGATTTTGACAAGGTCACGGTGAATGTTCGAAAAAGCGTGACCATTCTCATTGGTGCCCCCAGTTGTGGGTATGCCAAAGCCAAGACCTGACTTTGATTCCCACTTGTGTGTGTCGATGGGGCACTGCATGCCTCTTTCTTCTGGTCCTAGACCACCACCTTGATAGTTCCATTTGTCAATGATGAGCTTATGTTCTTGGGGATACTTTTGGCTAAAGTGATCAAGGCGTGCTTGTTTTCTTTGAGGTGCATCCTTATGTAACCATTTGTTGATATCTGGGGTGAGCTCCTCATGAAGAGGGATTTTCGAGGACACAAAGGTTGTTGGGCCAAACTATTTGTATCAAGGAGGTGGAATCTCCTTAGCTTTGTGATATATTGGTCATCCATGGGTATGTGGATCAAGTGGGAGTGCCCTGATAGCAAATGCATACAACAGACTATACTCTCCACAACCTTTGTTATTGATCTTCATGGTAGAAATGGTAGAGGCGAGGATGGTTTCTGGGTCATTATAAGTTTGGGATGAGTTGGCGATGGATGTGCCGATATCAATTCTAGGGCAATGGTTTGTATATCAAGCTTCAACCGCATTGCAGTAAGCAAAGGGTTCTGGATCGGCATGGATGGTTACCTTAGTTCCTTGATGCAGAAATTTGACACACTGATGGTAAGTGGATGGAACAGCTTTCATGGCATGAATTCATGGGCGACCGAGGAGGATGTTAAATGGTAGGTTTAGATCAATAACATGGCAGAGTGTTTCTTGGATGACTGGCCCAACCTTGATTGGTAGTAAAATAGTTCCTTCTGTGGTTCTTTCCAAGTTGTCATAAGCTTTGATGGTGATAACCTCACAAATGATATTTGCCTCAGTATACCCAGATTGTTTTATAAATTTTAGGGTGCAAATATTCAAGGCTGATCCATTATCTATCATTACTCTTTTCACGGAAAAGTTGGATACCATGATGGCTATGCGAAGCGGAAGGGTGTGATCTGGCTTGACCACGGGTATGTCAGTGGGTTTGAATGATAGGGAGCATGAGGAGGAAAGGTGTCCAATGAGATTACAAAAATTATTAGCGTTGATATCTAAAGGGACACGAGATTCTATGAGAGCACTATCAAGGATGTTTTTGTACACAGGACTAGTTCAAAGAAGGTCTAAAATGGAGATTTGGGCTGGCATGTTCCCAAGGTGTTCCAAGATATTGTACTGGCTTTTTGATGGAGCAAATGGTGCTTGTAAAATGAGTGGGCCTGCGATGTTAAATCGGGCTCTTCGAGTGGTGACTGCACACTCATTGTTTGGTCCTTGTATATTGATAACATTGAAAGAAGGCTCTTTCTCGGATATACAACCTATAAGGCTACCATAGTCTATATAGGATGAAGTATGGTCATTTTTCTTCCCATGTTGTTGGTTTGGTTGACGGTTGTTGGTGTTGTTGTTGTTGGTTTGGATAGGTGCTTTTCCAAGATTTTGATTGTTGTGAGGAGGAAAAGCATTTTGATAGATCTGTAAGCCTGCATTGGGAGAGGTTTGGGCACCAACAGTGATTTCCTTCTGATCAATGAGGTCCTGCACATAGTCTTTCAGTTTCATGCATCTGAGGGTAGTGTGACCTTTTACCCTATGAAATTTGTAGTACTCATTATCTTGGTACCATGCAGCTTTAGATTGGCTTGGGTCAATTTTCTGGGTAGGAGGAAATTTGATGAGATTTTCCTTGACTAATTTCTCAAAAATGACATCCAAAGGTTCACCAAGGGGTGTATAATTTCTAGGTGCAGGTTGGAATCTGGGCTTTTGTCCTGTAGCTACATTGATGGCATTAGCTTGATTGCTAGACCCTTGGAAGTTGGGTCTTGGATTGTGGTTTTGATAGCTTTGATTATTCTATTGTTTGTAGTTGATAGCTTGTTGATTGTTTGGTTGATATGGTGGGTTGGACTGATTGTGAGAAGGACCAACAATATTCACATGTCTGGTGTCAGTGACGCCATTTGTTGCAACATGCTTGTTTTTGTTCCAATACCTAGACTTGTCATTGGAATGTGATTGATTTTGGTTGGCCTCTTTATAAATCTTGACCACACCATCTTTAATGAGTCCTTGCTCAAGGATCATTCCTTTCTCTTTGATATCTTTATAGGTCTGCAAATAGTTCATGGTCATGTGGTGAGCCAAGCTGGGATGGGCATTATCAATAAAAATTTTCACCACATGGCGCTCTAGCAAGGTGCAGGATATGCGAGTGGTAAGGGTTTTCCATCTTTGCAGGTATTCAGCAAGGCTTTCTCCACCTTTTTTCTTAGTGTGGACAAGGTCAACTATTGATAGCTCTATTTCAACAAGATGGGCATATTGGGCTACGAATGCCTCAGATAATTCAACAAAGCTTTTAATTGTGCCATAGGGGATTTTGTAAAACCATTCAAGAGCTGGTCTAGCCAAGCTTTTGGAAAAAAGGTGCAAGAGGAAGACATCATTGTATGCCACGTCCTGGCAGTGCATGTAAAATTCTTTGATATGTGTGATAGGGTCTCCTTTTGCTCTGAATTTGTCAAATTTGGGTACCTCAAAGTGTTTGGGAAATGGTGTCATGGTAATGGCTCTGTCAAATGGGTAAGGACACACATTCTCAAACTTGAATGTCTTCAGATCATTCCCTTCTTGGATGGCTTTCAGAGCTGTCTTCATTTGCTCCCATTCTGAATTGATAGGTGATGGCTGGGGTGCCCCCAATGTAGGAGTGCCTTGAGGTAGGTATACGCTAGATGGGGCCACTAAATATGGATGGCTATGAGTGATTTTCTGATAGGGATTGCACATTGTTTGGGTAGCTGCATGGTGGATGACAAGTTGCTGAGGGGGAGGTGGCGCATATTGCTGCATGTACTGCGAGGCTTGCTGTTGATATGGGATTCGAGGTTGGGATTGAGGAACATAAGCTGGTTGTGGGATACATGGATTTCTTTGTGGGGGTAAGGTATAAGATGGTTGTGAGGTTTGGGGAAAGGATTAGGGGGCTTGTGGGGTTTGACCAATATATGTGGGTTGTGCCCCCATTTGGGATGGTATCTGCAAATAATTGGTGGTTGGATGGGGTGGTGGATTACCTCCTAGAAGTGGCATTGAAAAGTAGTTGGTAATTGGAGGTAATGGATTAGTTGGTGGTGGAGGTGGTGGGAATTGAAAGCTTGGGAATGAAACTGATGGGGTTTGATAGCTTTGTGGCTGGATTTGGAAGCTTGGTAGAGTGGTGGCAGGAGCTAGGGTCACTTGGGAGCTTGGTAGAAAATTGGTAGTAGCTTGTGGGGTTTGATAGCTTTGTGGAGTGAGAGTAGTAGCTTGTGGATTTGTGGCTGATGGTATTGAGCTCCCAAGACCTAATGGAAATGATGGGATTGTGCTATGGGCTGTGGTGAACAAGCTGGGGGTGATGAAAGGTTGATTACTTGGCCCCATGGGCGGAATCCCTGTTGTATATTGCTGAGGCTGGCAAAAGATGCTAGCACTGATTTGGGAGATGGGTGGATTTGGAAGGCTGGGTTGGGAAGCAGCAACACAATTAGTGAAGGGGGTGAATGATGAGGTGTTTTGGGTAAAGGGGGTTTGGAGTGGAGAGGTATGAACCAAGGATGGAGTGGTGGTGGCTGGGTTGGCTCGTAGCATGGAGATTTCAACTTGGGTGGATGATGGTATGTTTGGGTCTGTTGGATCATATGGATTGGCTGGAGGTTCTTCTTTTGGCATATATTGAGGATAATTTGGATCATAAGGGCCTATGGGTGGTGGCAGCTACCCAAACAATGGGTGAGATGGATCTGATAATGGAGGGGGTCTTCCAAAGTCAAAGGTTCCTACATTGTCCCTTCAAAAATTAGCCATGATTGTCTCTTTGTTCTTGTCTATAATGGCGTTTACCAATACTGCATTTCCTGGTTGGTTCATGAAAGCTTCAATGTCAGTAGGTGATGTCATAGCTTTCTCTGGGCTAAAGGATGGCTGATTTCTCAAGGGGGGTGAGGCTACTCGATCCAAATGATAGGGCTCCATTGTTTCTTTCTTCTTGGCTAAGCGAGTGACGGGTGGCATGAAAAATACTCCTAGGGATGGGATGCAACAAAGACTGGTGGATGCAAAAAAGGGGGGAAGGTTTTTCTATGCAAATGATTTCCTAGGTTGAGGCAAAGCTATATGACAAAACTTAAGGAGGATTGGGTTTGGGATTCTAACTTCAAATATATGTTGCCAAAGCACAAAAGGTTTGCCTTCCTATGTGCAAGCTTGGTGGTGATTGTGTCAACTTAAGGATAGATTGATGATCCTTTAGGAAGAACACGAGATTGACCACTTGTGGATCCCAACCTTTAGCTCAAGGTGATGAGGGATGACAAGTGACAAAGCTAGAATACCCTAGACAAAGCTCTGTCAAAGGGATAACCTTGGTGAGGTTGGTGGATTTGAAATTTTTTAGGAATGGAAAACTTTTGGCAAGGTGACAACAAATTTTGAAGGCTTGGATGTGAAGATTTTGGATTGCTGGCTAGATGGTTTGGTCCTAAATGAGATGAATGAGCTAATAATGCTTAAGGGGATAACCTAAAATGGCTGGATTTTCTACAAAGATGACTCTAAAGTGAAGCTTATCCAAGAAGATGTGGAGAAATAAGGGGGTCTAATCATAGAAATCATGCCTAGTTGGTAAGGCACAAGCATTGTTAACTCTTGGATTTTGGCTAAATTTGATGGTGCGCTCTAACCAGGCCTCTTGAACTGCTTCATCGACAACTTTGTCCTCTGCTTTGTGGATTTTGACAATTCGAGGACTTGGTGTTAGTTCCTTTCTCTTGGCTGAAAGTTCTTGGTATGCCTAAGATGGCTTGAGTTTGACTTTGTAGAACTTCTGTTTGGGTTTGGGTTGCTCTGACATGAATTCTTGAATCTGCTTGGCTTTGAGAGACTTCGGTTATTTTGCTTCAACTTGTTCAACTTATGGGATAGGCAGTGACTACGCTAAGTGTGCCCTAAGCTAGGATTGACCAAGTTTGGAAAACATGCATTCAATAAGTAAAAGACCAAACAATAGATAGAAACAACCATATAGCAGTTTTGATTCCCAGAATGTGATACTTGCACCAAGGAGTGTGTGTGTTCTACAAATGTTTCGATCAGTCACTTCAAACACATTAACATCCTAGATGGTTGTCTGCAAGGCTGACAATTGGTTTAGCTAGGGAGTCCTCAATATTCCCAAGGTACGTGAGGCCCAAATCCATAGATGAAACCAAAAAGATGTCACACAGCCGAGAGGAGCAGTAACCCACTTCTCCTCTTTCACTTCTCAAGGGTATAAAGTTCCTTGAGGCTTAGCCCAAGTGACAAAATCTTTATCCCAAGAGAGGTGTCTTTTGATTCACCTCCCAGTTCTTATACTCCATCGGAACGCTGGAGTTGAGGTCATCCCAAGGGGTGATGAAATCCCCAAGCAGGCCTCCTAAAAAGAAACAAAGTTTTGGATCCTAATCTTATGCACCCAAGATGGCCTCGAAAGACAACAAGGGGAGAGAAGACTTGGATGACCTTGGGATAAAAAACATGCTTGTTCTTTTACCAACTGACTCTTATGTGTGCTAATCTAGACTTTGCAAGCACTCATGTTTAAGAGACAATGTTCAATTCCAACTTGAAGTGCCAACAAAAGTAAATCGATCGAATAATGCAAACAAGAAGAAGAGTTAGGGTCAACAAAAGAAAACTCGCACGCCCGGAGGCCCTCCACATCAAGTATCGATTATTTTTTTTTAAGACATTCAAGATTGAGTGTGAGTTTGTTTTAAAGCCCAAAGCAAAGATGTGTGAGACTCGATTTGTCAAGCGCGCGCCCGGAGGCCCTCCACGTCAATAGTTGTTCAATTTTAGTGCCCAAACTTGAAGTGTGATTGATTTAATCTAGAGTTTTGATCATTTAAGAATTTTGATAAAGTTAAAGCAAATGTTCAAAGACCAAGTGAGTGAGTTAGATTGTGGAAAATTTAACACCTTTTTCAAGTAGACCCATCCCCATAAATGGCGTTGAGATTGCAACCAATGGTTGAATTGATGGGTGATTAGAAAAGAGGTGAGTCCAAGGAACTACTCAAATTGATTTTTGCAACTTTGTATTTTAACTTAACAAAGTTTTTTAAATGTCCAAAAATCAAACTTTACCTAGATTGCATGTGGAAAAGAGATTTGTTTTGTTCAATTTTAGAAGCTCCAAATGAAGTGTTTGATATTGCAATGGTTAATTGATCCTTGGCATTCAAGATTGGATTTGTTGTTTTAATCATGCATTCAAGGAAAATTTGATTTTAACCCATGGCATTCAAGAGTGTGTTTTTTTTTAGCAACATTCATTCAATAGAAAATATGTTTAATCATTCAGGTTCATTCCATGAAAAACCTAAAAAACATGATTAGTCACCCAAAAAGTTGCTCCAACCTGCAATAAGACATAAAAAAAATTAATTAGTAACCAAAATCTTCAAAAAAAAGGAAAGCTTAACTATGGGAAATTTTTTTAAACTTTTTTTGTTATTTTTCCTATGCGTAAAAATGCTTAAAATGGTCTAAATCCTACGAAAATAAAGATTTTAAAGCAAAAGTGCAATAGTGACAGGCGAAGGCAACAGTTCAGCAGGCGAAGACGCTGATTTGCGAAGACGCTAATCTGAGGAGACGACAGAGGAAGAGGCATAGATGAAAGATTAAGTTGGCGACAGCGGAGATGACAGTTTGTTTGCTGGCGGCGGCGGAGACGACAGTTTGACTGAAGGCAGCAGCGGAGATGACAGAGTGGATTTTGAATGAGAAAATCGCCAGGTGGAAATGATGGTTAGAGGCAGAGATGATGATTAAATCTAGGCAGAGATGCTGAAACTTGAAGATGCTTATTTGCACAGACGACAGAATTCCCTTCGGAGACGACAATTTCAGATTCGGAGACGACAGTCGACCAGTCAGAGACGTCGATCTATAGAGACGACACTGCACAGAATTTGGTTTAAAACACGCATATTTTCTTCAGAAAAAATTTGAAATTTGATTTTTGAAGCTTCATTTTTTCTCCCTAATGCTTCCTTTAACCTGCAAGAACAAGATTAAACCCTACAACTCACTCAAATGACAAGAAACATTAGATTATTAGCAAAAAATAATATATAGATAGAAATAGAGGATTAAATGACCCATAGTGGGGTCCCACCGGGTATGCCAAAATGTATATGAGAAATATGTTAGCGAGTAATACTAATCTATTCAAAAATAAAAGCATTAACTAGCATATAAACCATAACATAAATGAGAGACTAAAGAGGAAACTCCAATTGGAAATGTGAGCCAAATGAATGGACTCTCCCAATGGGATTTAGCTCCTTGCTTGGTAGATGGGTCTAAAGATTGGGATGTATGCTCAAGGTTCCCAAAAACTAGCTTCAATGGAGATGAAAAATGGCAAATTGGTAGCTTTGTGAGCTCTCAATTTGGCATCATAAGGGTATGGTTGATGGCTTTTGGCTCTCAAAAGGGCATTATAACTTTAGCTCCAAGATTGTAATGAAATGGCTTGGGAGGGGATTCAATTTATAGGCTAAGGGCTTAAGGGATGGAGGGCTAAGATGGAAGGAAAGATAAAAGCTTAAGGAGGGCTAGGATGCACTCAAAAAGGAGCACATGGATTGTGCTTGTTTAGCACCAATCAGGGAGTGACACATGTCACAAGGTGAGGGGAATGATGAGTCAACAAAGGAGGCTCAAAGGATAATATCTTCATAAAGACCCTTCATTATGGCTTGTAAGAGCTTGTAAGAGTCTTTATGGCTTTTGTAAGAGCATTCATTGTTGGGTGGTTGGGATATTTTGAGGGAAGTTGAGATTGTTGACTTTCTTTGGCTTAAGAAAGTCTTAAGCTTGTTTAGGGAATGTGACAACATTAGGGGGTGGATTAGGCTTGGGTTTAGGATTAGATTAGGGATGTTAGAGATTTGCAAGTGGATGGCATTCATGAGGGTGGGTGAGTTAGTGGCTAAGCTTGGTTAGTATGGGTGGATGGGGTGGATTAGGCTAAAAAGAGGGTTTAAGAATAAGTTAGGGGCTTTTAGATTTGAGGGTTTTATTTATCAAATAGATTTATTTAATAAATGGGAATTTTGGATTTAGATAGAAGAATAGGATTTAATTGATAAATAATAGGTTATTTGATTTATCAATTAGGACTATAGATGATTAATTAAATTAATCAGCTAGGGGATGGAAAAGGATTAATTAAATAGGAATTTAATTAATGATGCCTTTAGAGATAACTAAATAGGATTACTAAAGCAATGTAATCAAATTTAGGTGTCTACAGGTCGAACTAGTTTTTTTTCATTTTCAAACAACTGGTTCCTAGAATTGATCCACTGAGATCTTCTCAGACTAAATGAAATCAAAATTGAGCACTGAATCATCATTTAAAACCCATTTCATCATTTATCTACAAATTGTGATTCATTGATAGGAAGGCTTGCAAACTAGCTTTAAAAACTAACCCAGATAGATAACTGGGCTCTAAAAATTGAAATGTTGGTTCTTTGTTCTGCATTCTTCCATCTTTTCAGATCTTATCACATGAAGATCACCCAACAAAAAGATATTGACATTCAAAGTTGCCTAGTCGAAATTGCCTGTAGATAAACTTGTTAGAAAACCATAAAATGCATTTGGTTTGAGCTTCCCAAACTAGGCAAACAAATGCTTGAAGGTTTGAAAATAGGGGAAATAGTTCATTTCCATGAGAAGAAAGTAATTCTTTGATTTGGGGTCATGCCAAATCACAGGACGCATTTAGCAAGCATGCAAAATTAGGTACTCAGAATTGCAGGACTGGAAATAATAGTAGAAAAGTGTTTTTTTGCAAATGGAATGGCCCTAGGAAAGTGTGTAGATGGATTCATCAAGGTTTATAGACTGTCACACTTAAGTATTTTTAGAGTAGATTGAAATGGTACAAGCCATTTGGTTTCATCTATTGTGGAATCAGGATTACGACAACCCAAACAGGGGTACCAGCCAATTTGCATTTTATGACACCAATAAAAGTTATAAATTGCATTCGGAATCACATTTGAAAATTGATTAAACAGATTCATCATAAGCTCAAATATGAAGTGTGACAAGTGTGTTACCTCTAGAATGCAATGCAAAAGAAAATTTCTTAGTATGGTCAACTGGGTCAAAATTATAATTGGTCAAATAGATCCTCCCAAATTTTTGGGCAATTTGCATCAGCATGATAAAGATAAGTAACCAACTTTGAGGGATTCAAAAGCTAGTCAAAACATATCAAAATGACTCAAAAATTGAAACATAGGTTCACTAATATGCATATTGAATAATCCCAAGGCAGAAAATCATGAAACATTATCAGGTACAAGATATTAAAATGCAAACTGGGACTTTTGTCGTTGTTTGACACTTAGGCAAAAAATGCAGAGCTGAACATCACTCAAAATGGAACTTTGCAGAATGATTCAAAATGTCAGTTTATCATCATAGAACACATGGATATGATGAATGAAAGGTGGTAGACACATAAAACACCTTTTAGGCCTTAATATGACAACTGAATATACAAGCATAAAAATGCATATATAGGGCTCAAAATGATTCAAAATTTTAGAAAGGTACTCAAAACAAGAATGCATTTTTGAGTCCCATCACATTCTTGGAGAACTTTGGAAGAAAAGGGCTAGATAAAAGAAGCTAAGAGTAGAGAAGAAGAAAATAAATAAAGTTCTTGAAGATGTCAAAGGTATATTTATTGATGCATTAAGTATTGAAGTTGATGAGAATAAATCTACCTTAGATCAACTTGTTGACATAATTCACAAATTTAATGAAGATTTGAATGGTCAAGAGAAAATACTACAGAGGGTAGAGAGAAATTTTGAGGACAAATTTTTGGACGATGTGTCACAAAATATTTCCATAGACCAAGTGGAACTGTCCACTATTCTTAATTCTTTTCATAACATTGTAAATAATGTTGTTTCCTTGTTTGTAAAGTTAAGTGATACCATAAATTTTACCAAGGAAATTAGAGACAGGTTGTCAAAGATTACTATTGATATGAAGGCAAGTGCAAACCAATTATCAATTGACCCTAGTACTAGCTCAACACATTGCTAGAAATAGGGATTACTGGGGTGGGGGGGGTGAATCAGTAATCTACAAACTTTAGTCACCAACTAGATATTATTACTTACATTAAACCATGCCTAACAAAGAAATAAGGTATTATTGAATAGTAAAAGTAACAATGCACAAAGACAACTCATAACACCATATTTTGTTAACTAGGGAAACCTTGGCTAAGGGAAAACCCCAGTGGGGATGACAACCACTAGATAATAAACTGATATATAAGTTCCTTGTTAGAGGATGGACCTTGTTAGGATTCAATAAAAAAATTCATTATAAGGAGTCCCTGTTAGGAGACCTTGAATCCCTATTAGGAGATTCCAACCCTATTAGGAGTTGTGATATAATGTATGCAAGAAAAGCCCACTACCCAAACATGCAATTTTAACTACAAGAAGAGCTCATTTCTCAAACAAGTAATTTACTATTATCTTTCTTCCTTGATTGATATCCAATCTTTAGCTCAATCTTGGATCACCAAATAGCTCATATAAAACTTTTCATATATCACATTCATAGTAAGTTTCTACATCACAACTCGTAATTCACAATTATACAATCTATCACAATAGCTCACTCCTTATCAAAAAATTTCCTTTGCATAAATACCATGAATTTACACAAATTTCTACTAGGTTGGATAAGACCACAATCCACTTTTTCAACATAAAGTAAACATCTAGGATGTTGGCCCTAATTGGACAATAATTATTTTGTAAACAAAACAATTCTTTCTTTCAATTCCATTGTCCTGTTTCACTTCAAACATTATTATCTTTGTTCCATAGTTCTTATTGACTTCTAAGGTTATACATGTCATCACCAACATGTATACTATCTCCATGTAATTTTTTTAATATGACATCAACAAGTAGTTATAAAGAAAATAATACACTGCTGTAATCCAAATTCTATACTTAGATGATTTTGTGATTACCAAACACTAAGTATATTTATTTTTGAGGTTTCCTATGAACATGTACATCATGTGTTGTCATAAATGAAAATAATTACATATCACTATTAGCCAATTGTCAAAAATCTCCCCCTTTGGCATTGATGGCAACAAAATAGGAAAAATTGGCTAAGTGACAAAAACTTAACAAAAACAACATATAAACATTTCATCTATTACAACTTGTTCAACTTTACATATGCTCCCCATTACAATATACTTTACACTTTTATCTCTCCCTTTTACTATTCCAAATTTTTTGCTTTCCAATTTTCTACAACTACTACTCCCTTGACATCAATGACAAAGATCAAAATATCAAGATCTATCCAAAAACTACTGTCCAAAAATGTTTTCCTTCCTTATACTAATATGATCTTCATGCAATCATCAAAATTATCCTTTAGACTATCCATACCCTTAGTCCATGTTTCCTTGGTAGATTTAGCTGATGTGAGAATTGTACGTAAAGCATATGATGCAATCTAAATTGCATTAAGATCTGAATACAAAAAGTTGGATTATGTGTCCTTGGACTCGACACATTCCTCTAACTGTTTCTCAACAAAAGATAATTTTAGAGCAATAGATTCTCTGAAATTAGATATCCTTTTCAAAATCTATTCCTTCCAAAGTTCTAGTTTCTTGATGTCACTATGAATATTGGCCAATTGTCCTTCAAAATCATCTACTTTGCAAGATGGATGTTGGATCTGGCTAGATAAATCCTCTAGCTCATTCATCTTTATCTCTATCTGACTATCAATGTCTTTAGTCAGTTTGTATGATAAGGTACACTTACATACAAAGTTTTCCCATCTTGTTGGCATTTCTGAATTTGTTTTACACAAGTATCAAGATTAACTAAGTCATTCCTGATATTCTAATAGATGGTGCTAAACAAGTTAGCATTATTTTGCAACATTGAACAAATTGGTAAACTCTTCATAAAATGATTTCAACACTTCTTGTGCTCTCTATTTAGGATCTGGTTCTATGTACTATACTGCCAAGGTACTATGTAGTCTGTCAGTAACTTACATTAAAGTTATCTGTAGACTCTTCACTTTCCTATTCTTCTCAATTAGATTGGTTAGGGATGAGATCAAATCTATTTGATCATCATCATCAGTAGATAATCTAGCAAGAGAGAGTAGAGTAGATGAACTAGATGGTTTAATATCATCCTCCCTTTGTTTCTTCACTTATTCTTTTGTTCTTCTCTCTTCTTCTTCTTTCTTTTCTCTTTCCTTTCTTTCTCTCTTATCTTCCAATCTCTTCTTCTCATCTTCCTTAGTTTTCTTTCTCATTTCTTCTTATGTAATTCTTCTCTTTTCTTCTTGTTCCTTTCTATTCTTTTCTTCCTCAAGAAAATTTTTCTTGGCTTCTTCTATTTTCTTCTTCTCTACTTTAAGTAGCCACTTCTCCTCTTGAATTTTTCTCAACTTGTCCTCAATGTCTAGTTCATTAGGTTTAGAGCCACCAAATGGATTGACACTTCTAGGGTTCTAAGTGCTAGAGGAGATGTTGCCTTTGATTCTAACAACATTTGACTAATTGCTGCTGTAGTATAATTCCTTAGTTTATCCTTTTCACCAACCATAAATACAAATGGTCTCAATTTATTTCTTAAGTATGGTGAAAGGTTATTCAACAATATTTTAATTTATTCTTCATCATCAGTCTTGCAAATAATTCTAAGCATAGACTTCTAAAGTTCTAGGTCTTCTTCCCTTTTAGGAGCCTTCTTCTGAACAAGTCTCTCATAGAATTTTTGGTTAATAATGCTCTCAAGATCCTTCAATTTTAGATTATTTGATAAATATATCTCATAGTAGATATATCAATTTGGCCTTTCTCAAAACTATTATACAAATCATAAAACTTGTTCATCTAAACAAAGTTACCTTCATTAGCAATTGTTGTGTTGATCTTCTGTATCTTTGGCTTCTGAGGTTGTTGAGCTTTGCTTGCTAATTGCTTTTATCGAGTCACTTTCTCTACTTTCTTGGTCTCTTATTCCTCTACTACTTCATTAGTGGAATCAATTGTCAACAATGTTTTCTATCTTTTTCCTAGTTTGGTGGCTTGTTGTTTTACCCTCTTGGTCTTAGTAGTTACTACTTCCACCAATACTTTAGATTTTCTTTTCGGTTCTCTAGGCTAAACATTTGATACTACTGCATATGGAATGCTCTATTATGAAGATGCCTCTACAACTGATACTAACAAAGGTTGAATTTTCGTTACACCCTACTTCATTATTTATTTTACAATCTTAGATTCACTTTTTGCCATTCTGGCCTCTGATAGTGCTTTCTTCATTATAGAAACAACTTTCTTGTGTGATGCCTTCTCTAAGGTTGCTTGATGAGTTGACCCTATGATCTCATCATATGTATCAAATCTATACTCTATCTCTATCTAAATTTAGCAATAAATAAATATAACTAATTGCTGTATCATCATTTAATTCATAGCTCAAGGGATCAAGAAATGTTTCCCAAGGTTCCACTGCTTGAATATAAATATGATTTATATCAACCAAAAAAAAATGTCTTCCTTAAATCTATCCACAATTGCATGTGCAATTCTAATTCTCTGTTTCATTTTATTCTGAAATGTCCTCATTATCAGGTTGCTATAGTATAATTTCTTGTTTGTAGGGTGCCTTTTCCATACCTTTGTAATCTTCTCCATTGTGCATCTATCACTACTCATGATGTTTGTGACTGATAAGTAAGGAAATCTTTTAAGTACATGAAAGAATATGTGACTGATCAATGACTGGAATCTAAACACACCATTCTTTTTCCTCTTGACCTTTTCAAGGTTCTGTAAGAGTTGCATTCTTAGGATTTCACTAAGATTCACTTTCTCTTTCTCTACGCATATCTTATATGCTACATAAATGAATCCTGCTGAGAGTTCATCAATTTTAGAACTTGTACAAACAAAATAGGTAATAATTCTACTTAAAAATCTTACATCATCTTGCTTGATGATGCTAATCACCATATCCTTTCCATTATATATTGCTTTAGTATAACTTTCAACTTTCTTCTTGACCATTTTTTCACCTATAGGTACACTCCCTTGTTTGCTAAGACTAATTATCTCATGAATAAGGTCGGCAGAAATATCAACTACATTGTCTTGCATCCATAATTTACCATCATGTATCCTACTCAATATAATCTCTTTCCATTCATCTATGCCTAACTCATGGTAGAAGTGATAATTAAACAAGTCTAATTCCTTTAGATGTTTAAATCCAGGCTTCATAGTCATGTCATGGTTGAAAATCAATTCCATTTCTTTGTTCATGAATTCACTACCAATTGACTCAAACTTACTATTCAAATAACTTCCTACAGCTTCAAGATATACTACATTGTTTAGAAGGATAGATAATGCTAAGTTAGGGTTTCCTTCAATAGGTTTTATGGAAAAAATCTTTAAGTTAGGTCTATCTTTGTTCTCAACACTGTGCACTATAGACATACCCATGATCTTATCAATTATGAACTTTTACTGAATAAATTTGTGAAAAAATGATAAAATACCTCTTTTTGAAAATAGGGTTTTACTTCAAAATTGCTCTGACAAGTCACTTCTGAATGCTCTTTGCTTTAGATGTGTTCACAATGAAGTGAAAATCAATTCTTTACTCCATTTAACCCATCAAATTGAACTTTCATTAATTGCATACTTTGCAAATATGAAAAAGTCGTCAATTACATTCTATAATTAAATAACTACTCAAGATCATCCATCTGATCTTTAGCTATCACCTGAGGTTTACTATAGCCTCCTTTCATCATGAAAAATCTCCTCAAGACTTTACATCACAAAATTATCTACAAAAACATACTTTTCATTTTCTACTACAAAATTAACCTTTACTGTAATACCAGTAACTTTGAATTCCTTCATAACTTATTTAGATAAGCTCAGAAGTAAAAGAAAGCTTAGGTACCATCTAAACATAACTAGATACACCTTTTCCCAAGATCGCTACTTGTAATTCAACTTCTAACTAAAGTTCTCAAATTTTGATGCTATGAACAAGCTTGATTCAACTTAATTGAATCAAACTCAACAACTAACTTTGATCTTCCCGTCTAATCATCATCTAACTTTCCTTTTGAGATATATACTCCTTTCACAAATTCTTTGTTAAGTTCTTCTCAAAGTGCACTAACAATGTTTCTATGTTCTTCACTTTTTCTATTAGTTTCAGAGTTCCTTTCATGGTTTTTTCTATCATTTTTGATGTTCTTTTCATCATTTCTTCAGTTCAAAAAGTTTCTTCTATTGTTCCTTCTCTCTCCAAAATTTCTATCCATTCTATAGTACTTTACTTTATGTCTTAAGTTGTTGCATAACTAACATACTAGTGCTCTTCTTCTAAAATTCCACTGATCATCAGGTGCATGACAATTCCAAGAAATGTGTCCTAAGTTGTTACACTTATAACACATGGTCTATCTTCTATCTTTAGAAAATCTTCCTTCTCTTGATGTCCATTCACTTGATCTTCTTCTATCTATAGGGTCAGTATTTCTAGACATTCTATTATTTCTTCTATCATTATCATACTTAGGATTCCTACAATCAATTGCATTATGACCCATACCATGACAATTATGGCAATAAAACTCCTTAACATGTTTAAATGACTTATTAGTACAATCTCTTTTCATATGACCTATTTCATTACATAAGAAACACTTACCTCTAAATTCATACCTAGTTGCCTTAGGATATTTTACTTGCTTTGGTTCATCCAAGATTTCAACTTCCTTGTTTTGCTCAACTTTTTTAGGTTTCTCAAAAGATTGACTAGATTCAATCTTATCATCGAATTTGTCTTTTTCTTTTAGATCTGATCTAAACTCAGGTTTCTTTGTAGACATATTAATTAGATAACCAAGAAAAATCTTATCATAAGTAGGTCTCTATATTGACATTGAATCATTAAGCTTTTCTCTACTAGAATAAGGCTTCTCAATGTGCTATTTGCACTATGTTAATTCACCTTTCACAATAGTATTGTACTTATGGAGTTCTTCATGATCTTCTTTCAATGTTTTCTTTGCAAGACTTTCTTTTAGATCTATATTTTTGTCTTCAAATCAGATTCAACTTT
Source organism: Cupressus sempervirens (assembly GCA_028749045.1). NCBI lineage: Eukaryota > Viridiplantae > Streptophyta > Pinopsida > Cupressales > Cupressaceae > Cupressus > Cupressus sempervirens. The sequence continues at coordinate 750,453,724 of CM053783.1, forward strand.
ATGTTCAAGCTTATGGGTGAGATTGAGTGAGATTTTTATTAGCATCAACATTTCTAATCATACTCAATGATCCATCATGATGGATCATTAAGTATGATCTAAAACATTGATGCTAATAATAATTTTACAAATCTCACCCAGAAGCTTGAACATAATATCATGGATTATGGAAATTTATTGCAGATTCAACTTTACTAGGATCATTTCTTAAATTCAACTTTAGATTTGTAATCTTTAATTCATGCTTCAAGATCTTGTATTCTATCTTCAACTTTGAATAATCATCATTACTAGTTCCAGATTCAGTAGATTCAGGCTTAGATTTGAGATGTTCAATCTTTTCCTTCAATTAACTAATGTATACCTTAGAGTATTCATATATGTCCTTTAGCTTATCTCTTTCTTTAATAAGGAGATCAATTTGTTCAAGAGCTTCTTCAAGGTTCTTCATCAACCATTCCATATCTAGAGGGATCTTACTTAAGCTATTAAGACTCTTCAAAGTAACTGATCTCTAATACCAATTGTTAGAAAAAGGGATTAGTAAGAGGCAGGGGGGGCGTGAATCAGTAATCTTCAAACTTTAGTTGCCAACTAGATATAATTACTTACTTTAAACCATGCATAACAAAGAAATAAAAGTAATGCTGAATAGTAATAGTAAAAATGTATAAAGATAATTCATAACACCATATTTTGTTAACTAAGAAAGCCCTGGACAAGGGAAAACCCTAGTGGGGATGATGCCCACTAGATAATACACTGATATATAAATTCCATGTTAGAGGATGGAGCTTGTTAGGAGTTAATGAGAAAATTTCGTATAAGGAGTCCTTGTTAGGAGACTTTGAATCCAGTTAGGAGATGCCAACCCTTTTAGGAGTTGTAGTATAATGTATGCAAGAAGAGCCCACTGCCCAAACATGGAATTTCAACTACAAGAAGAGCTCATTGCTCAAACAAGTAATTTACTATTATCTTTCTTCCTTTCTTGATCTTTGATCTTCAACTCAATCTCGGATCACCAAATAGCTCATATAAAAATTTCACATATATTGCTTTCACAGTAAGTTCACACATCACAATTCGCAATTCATAGTTACACAATCTATCACAATAGCTCACTTCTTATCACAAAATTTTCTCTACATAAATACTAGGCCTTTACACAAATTTCTATTGGGTTGGATAAGACCACAATCCACTTTTCCAACATAGAGTAAACATCTAGGATGTAGGCCCTAATTGGAGAATTAATTATTTTGTAAGCAAAATAATTCTTTCCTTTAATTTCCTTGTCTTATTCACTTCAAACATGATTATCCCTATTCTGTATAATTCATACTAACTTATGAGGTTATACATGTCATCACCATCATCTATACCATCTCCATGTAAATTTTCTAATCATAATATGATGTTAGAAACAAGTTATAAACAAAACAATACAATACTGTAAAACAAATTCTATACTTAGACAATTTTTTGATTACGAAACACTAAGTATCTTTATTTTTGAGGTTTCTAATGAACATGTACATCATGTGTTTCCATAAATGACAACAATTACATATCATTATTAGCTAATTTTCAACACACATTTTGTCAAGATCATGTATTTAACCAACTTGAAGGAAGAGTTATTGCGAGAAGAAAGCATTAGGGCTACACTATTAGAAATTTAGAGTTTGACAATTCCAAACATGGATATAATGTAGGAACACATTGTTCATGCAAAGACATTAATCCATGATAAAATATTTTCTATTGTTGATCAAATGATGATAATATCAGCTGAAGTTCAAATAGCTTTGCATACTTCCAAATTTTTGCAAGAAAATTGGGACAAAACAATGTCTCTAATTTTGAAGGTACTTATTGATTTCCTCTCACATTTAGATATTACCTTGTAGATATGCATTTTTGTGGGAATTTGTGTCAAAAACAAGGGAGAAATATAGAATATATCATATACATATGTTTATAAGGGAGAATATAGATTGTAAAGAATTTTAAAAAAGGGGAAATATGTTTATTCAACAGGAATCTATGTATACAGTAAAGCTACAAAAACAATTTTAAAAAAGTACAAAATAGAGTCAATGTTAGCCAAATATCAACATAGTAGTCAAAACTAAGCTACAAACCCAAGTATATTGATAGGGAGAGTTTTGACTCAGCATTTTGAGTATTCATAATTTTTGGTATGATAAGTGTTTTTGTCACTAATGCCAAAGGGGGAGATTATTGACTTTATGGCCAAACTATTTTTCAATTAGTGGCAAAACACTTCATTATTTGGTTGGTTGCATTGTTACTAAGCATGACGGATTTAACCATGTAGACAGTGCCAATTGAGTTAGCATTAAGTCTTACCTAAGAAAGAGAAGAAGACACTTTCAAACAAGCTAGCCATGTTAACCAGGCAAAGGGAATAATAGTGTTGACCGAGCTTCAATTCTAACCAAGTTGTTGTAGTGTCAATCGATCTCTACAATGTTTTTTGAGTCATCAATGTCAACTAAGTTCATACCTAATCCTGAGTGATCAATGTAGGCCATGCACCAGTGTCAACCAATTGCCAGAGTTTTCCAAGTTCACTATGTTTCAGAGTATTGGAATATCACCCAAGTGGACTTCTAAACCTATGTGTTAGCACTAAGCTGACTTAATGAAGATTGTTTAATATAGTATTATAGCCAAATTCAAAAGGTAATTATTTGGATTGGTATATATATCTTATCATATCCAAATGAAGATAGAATATAAATATGTATGGTATATGAAGAACATGCGAGTTTGAAGGCTACAAGAAGTATAAGGAAAATAAGAGTGTCATCTATCACATTAAGGTGATCATTCTACATCAAAGGAATCACATTCAACAAACTGAGTTACATAGGAAATATCATCTATTGGTTCATCCTAATATGTGCATTAGTCAAATACTCTAACATAGTGGTCTTAATAGTCTTATGCAAAATCTCCTAACCAAGTATATACTTCATTGTATTGTATAAATCCTTTCACAAGGTGGACCTAATAGTCCTTATTCCTCCTAATAGGGAAGATCATCAGAAGTGATCATTTAAAAGCCTTATTAGGCCAACTTTATAATGTAGTACTAAATCTTGTGGGTATCATCCCCACCCCAATTTTACTTTCCTTTTGGAAGGTTTATGGGTTACCAAATATTGTGTAAAGTGTTACGTATGTTTTATTGCTTTCAGTCTTTCATGCATGTAATTATATCAGAATAGTTTATGAAGGATTATTTTTTGAATTGATGTTAAAGTTTTATTGCTTCCTGATTTACTCAATCACCTAGCCTTCTCTACATTTCCAACACTTTGTCTTTGGTTTTCCTAAAACTCAAAGAGCTAATGATTCTATTCTAGTAGTAGTGGATATATATTCAAAGAAAACTCATTTTTTACCTTGTAAGAAGATATATGATGTAGTACACATGGCTAAATTATTCTTTATGAAAGTGGTAAGATTGCATGGTTTACCTAAGATTATTGTTTCAGATAGAGATACTAAGTTCATTGGTTTTTTCTATAGGACACTTTGGAAAGAGTTGGATACAAAGTTGAAGTTTAGTTCTACATTTCATCCATAGATAGATGGAAAAACTAAGGTTGTGAACAAAATTTTAGGTAACTTATTAAGATGTTTAGTTGGGGATAAGTGTGCTACATGAAAGAAGGAGAAATAACCCCAAAATGGAAGAAGTATCTAACAAGGGAGATATAAGAGAGATACATTGAAGGATATTGACAAATATTACATTACCATATATAGGGGAAGGACATATACTAATAGAGGGGGAAATTTCAAAGATATTATTTTCTTTTTGGTATTGTTTTTGGTATTGGTTTGTCATCAATGCCAAAGAGGGATATTGTTGAAAAGAGATTGTTTTGAAGTGTAGAACTTGTAATGAAACAATCATTGTTTTGTCAATTATGTCAAACCTTCTACTTGCTTGTAGAAAATTTCTTTTTGTTCTAAATGTTATCATGTGATTGATTGATGGAGAAGATTTGAAAAGGGGAGATAACAAGAGAACATAGAGTAAGGTTGAGTTATTTGGTGTATAAAAGGAGCACTAGACTAAGTAAGACGTTGATACTATCTAGTGTATTATTTTTCTACTTACAGTATGTAATGAGAAATTACTCAAGAAAAAATTGAAATAAGATCAAGTAAGAAAAATGTCTGCCAAGCCTTGCTGAGCAAATAGTGCAAGCTGAGTAGAAAATAGTAGAAGCTGAGTAAAAATCAAGAGGTGCCAAGCAAAGATGATAAATAGTACAAGTTGAGTGAAAGTTAGTATATGTTGAGTAAAGTTTAGTTGGTGCCAAGCATCAATAAACTTCAGTGTTTTTCAAGTGAACTAGTATTGGTCAAGTGACAAAATAATATAGATGTTGAGTGACAACAAAAAATGTTAAATTAAAGATTTGACTAATCTGACTGACTAATTTGATTTCTTGAATTATGTGAAGCATGTGGAATATGACTATGATGAGTTGGTGGCATAAAATCAAGGTAAGCCATTTTGAGGAAAATTCAAGGAAGATTGTAGAGGAAGTTTCTAGAGGAACTCAAATGGAAAAGTGGGTAGATTCATTGAATCTTACCTAACCCTAAAATGGGTGATTGTGGTTAAGGGGCAAAAGATCTAAATTCTCTATTTATAGAGATAGTTAGCCAGAAGCAAAGGTTTTCATGTGCAAGAACCTAAGGAAGACAAGGAGTCTAGGGTGTTGCTTCATCTAGTAACCTAACATAAGAGACTATAGTTGGCATACAAAGGAAGAAGTCTTAAGGGAACTATTGAGTTGTCATTTTGTATGATGGTTAATGACATGAATCCTTTCAAACTCCTCTCTTGAAAATTTAATCTAAGGATCAACTACAAGGTTTTGGGTGATCTTGTGACCTACTAAAATCCTTTTAGTTGAAGATAAATGTGAATGTTCATGAGGAGGCCTTTGCTGGTTCTAAAACGATTTGGATAAGAGGTATGATCAGCTTGTTGTCTCAAAGAGAATAACCACACAAAAAGAAATATATTTTTTATATTTTCTATTCTAAGATGAATGCAATCTAACAATGTAACTATATGAATTTCTAATTTAACCAAGGGGTTTGTAAAAAAAATAACGAAGGTAAGGTGACAAGAAATTTTAAGCAAATAACATGAAAAGTAAAATCTTAATGGACATAAATCATAGAAATAATGCATCTGCGAGTTAAGCCTTTCAAAAGATTGATGGGTAACCAATGAAAATAGGAGCAGTGCTTTCTTAGTTCCACTAATGCAATCGTCGATGGGAATTTAGTAACCATAAGATGTTTCACTTGTCAACAAATTACAGGGCCATAGAAAGTGCGCTCATGTGAGATAAAAATTTATGCAGGAACAATATGATGATCTCTTCTCGAACTAAGTATGTCAGCAAAATTTTTAGACCCATAACAAACAGTAGAATTAAAATATTTCACAATCAAACCAATGCAATAAAACTATTTGCTCAATTATATCCCATGAACATACATCCATAAAATATAACACAATTAGGCAAGAATCACTACACTCCAAATCTGAGTACCAAAAGCATATATTATTGCATCAGTATAATGGTGGCCTTGAATACATATTAAAATTCCAAATTTATAAGAAATATTCTCCGTAATTTGTGTTGAGAGTGATAGATATCTTTATGAAATCATATGCTTTTAAACTAATAAAATAAATCTAATTATGTACAAACTGGCTATCTAACTAGTATTAAGTAGGAATCCATTCATATTTATATTATTAATTGGTTACATGAGCCTTTACATGTCATAAAACAAAGAAAGAATGAGAAAATATGAAAGAGAAAGCTTTCGATTGATGTATAAGTTCCTTGAAGTTCCAAAAATAGGAGCTCCTTCTTCACTAGGCATCTGTAGAAGTTAAACTGCTGTCAGAATGCATTTTTGATGCATGGAAAGCTCTAAATTTAGAACTAGTAGTTAACTATTAGTGCACCTCTAAATTCCTCAAAATATTCTAGAACACTAATGAAAAAGCACACCTGCACACTTGGTACACCAGTGTAGCTCAGAAGTAGGTTAAAAAAATGCAAAATTTCACTAAGTGTCAAAATTTAAATTTTGGCATCTAGGTTTTTTTCCCCTTTATATTAGAGCTATGTCTGGGTATTTAACCTTGAATTTCTCAATTATCTTAGTGACTTGAGCCACATCTAGAAAATCTAAGACTTCATATTTATCTTTCACTAATTTCACATCTAGATCTAGCAATGCTTCTTCTATTCTAAATGCTTGCCTAATGTCATCATCATTAGTAGCCTCCCCAAAAGTTTTCCAAAATTTCTCGACTACTACCTCCATTGGTATCAAATTCTCTCACATATCATCCTAAAAAATGTCTAAACATGCATCACTATAATGCTTTTTAGCTTCCAAAATTTTCTCTTGGGCTTGCTCCTTGAGCCTATGAATCTCTGCATGTAATGTCTCCATTACTTTATTCCCATCCACAATCTTTTCAATCCAATCATAAATTTTGTCTAACTCCTCAACTTTATATACACCCATCAGCATCCTATACCTTTGGCCTTTAATTTCCTATAATGCTTGCAAATCCTTGCCCTAGGTATGTATCTCATCCATCAAACCAAAATCTTGATTCAAAATGGCTACTAGCCTATCCACATTCTCCTACATGATGTGTAACAACTTTAGATTTCCCTAAATGATATGTACAACCTTTTCCTCAAAACTTTCTCTCCACTATTGACAGGTACTCAAAAATGGATCTAATTGGCTCGTACCCCTATCTCTTCTCCTGAATGCTATGTTCAAGGTTCCCTCAGGGTTTGTGGGATCTAAGGGACCATACACTTCACTTAAATATCCCTCTAGGATTTCATTTTTCACTGAAGTATTATTAATTCTGCACCATCTTGTTCCAAGCTCCTGAATACTTCTTTGATTCCCATTGTAACCATTAACTTAGTAGTATCCAAGGTAGGCTTCCCAAGCATGATCTCCTTGATTTGATAATCCCTTAGAGTTAATTCTTCAACATTTGAATGTGGAGAAGGGATAGCCACATCAGCAAATAAATCCTAGCTCTGATTTCTCATGATAAAGGCTAATGCCCGTGCATCCTTTGGTGGTGAATCATGCTTCATCAACACTTCAATCAATTCCATTCTATCCTCCTCTTTAGTGGTGGATTACTACCTCTTATTTATTATTACTTCCTTTCTCAACCATCTCAGGATATGCTCCATCAAATACTTTCCTTTTAAGGACAAAGGAGTCTACTCAGCTATATCCTTTCCTTTATCTCCCCTTTCTGGAGTCCTCTCCTTTTGCACAAGATTTTTACTAGGAGTCTCTATGTCCATAAAGTCCACAATCCTTACTTTAGTGTCTTGGGAAATTTTCTAACGCTGTTCACTTATCTATGTTACAAATATAGATGGAGTAACTAAGAGGGGCGGGGGCGGGGTGAATCAATTACCACAAAAATAAATTATAGATCCCTTAGATGTCTGATAAAACTACTTACTACTGTCACTCGGTAAGCATAGAGAAAAATGTTGTAACTTGGTAGATGTAGTGTATGTTAACTTTAACTGATTTTTAAACATTCACAGTGATTAACATGCAACCATAAAAGAAATAACATGAACACATGAGACACCATATTTAACATGGAATCCCAATATGGGAAAAACCACCAAGTAACTAACTACTGATTTTCACTCTTCTGAAGTAAGCCCTATTAGGAGCCAACCTAGTTAAAGGTTACAAAACACATTGTTAGGTGTGACCTTGTTAGAGAATTGAATCACCCTATAAGGAGTGGCCTTGAAAAAGGTCTTTAGAACAATTCAATAGAATTGTCACCTTGTTAGAGGATTTACAAATGGCTGTTAAACCAACTCTATTAGGAGATTTAGGAATCACTACTACAATGGTGAGAAAGTAACAACGAAATGATCTAAATGAGATGCAACTAAATTGCTGATATAGATCTTTGTTCTACTTCACTAGATCCTTCCTGATTAAATAAAACTTTGCTGCTCCTCAAGGATATCTAACCATCCTTCAAAGTTTGCTCACACTTTCTTCTTCAATCAATCAACACACTTGCATACTCACTCACTCATACTTTAGAATTCCAACTTGACCTTTTATTTATACCTTTCAAATTGTCAAGTTGGCTCAATTAAAACTTACAATCATCAATAATCATTACCTCAATTGGTTACAATCATTACTTGAAATAATTAAACTTTATTTCGCAAAGTAACAAAATTTTTGATTGGCTGACGTTACTCAGTAAACACTATTCTAGAATTGATTTCTTGTGTTAACCAATAGAAGCTTGGTTAACACTATAAACCTTGCAAAATCCTTTGGAGACCAAGTGAACTCGGTAAGAACTAACTTTTCTTTGATTCTTGAGTGATCTCGATAGACACTGTCTACGTAGAGTAATTTCTAGGAATGCGCAGTAGACACTGAGAATCACCTTGCTAACCAACTGAGCTCAGTAGACACTGAGAATCACTTTGCTGACCAACTAAGCTTGGTAGACACTAAGAATTGCTTTCCTAACCAACTGATCTTGGTAGACACTGAGAATTTCTTTGCTGACCAACTAAGCTTAGTAGACACTAAGAATTGCTTTGCTGACCAATTGAACTTGGTAGACACTGATTGATAACTAATATGACATTTGTGTAACATCAAAGACAACACACAATTAAAAAATTGTATCCAACAATCTCCCTCTTTGGAATTGATGGCAACACAACATGTCATAGCACAATGAAATTTGAAAACAAGTCTTTTCTTGATAGAAATTTTCTCCCTCTTAGATTTTATGCCACAAACTTCTCTAATGTAGTAATCTCCCTCTATGAAGGAATTACATAGCCTCTTTTCCAAATAGCAAACTCTCCCTTAAATAAATTCAAATTTTAAGAAATATATGATAGTAAACTCTCCATCTTTGACAACACATGCCAAAGACAACACATACCAAATGAGTAACAATGTACTTTAAGTACTGATTCATATGCAATGTTCCCATGACTATGTTGCATCAATTGATAGATCTTCAACTTGGTTCCTGTTGATGCATCACTAAAACTTTGTTTTATTGAGCTTCAAATAGGGGAATGACCCTTAACTTACCTGTTAACATGTCCACAATCTATTCTTTTGTATGGATATATTCCAATCTGATCTCCTTGTTTTGCACCAATTCTTTGACGAAATGATATTTTATAACAATATTCTTGGTTTTGTAATGCATCACTGAATTCTTTGATATGTTAATTGCACTTGTATTATCATAAAACATAACAACTGGTTCTTTGATCTCAACCTTCATGCTTTCCAACAACTATTTAAGCAAAACAATATTAGAACAATTTGGGATGTGTAATTTTTCTTTTTTCTTGTCCTGATACCAACCTCTTGCCAAGAAAGAATGCTCCACCACTTGTACTCTTTCTGTCATCAATGTTTCCTGCCCAATTAGCATCAGTAAAAACTTTTAAGTCCAAATTTCCTCCAAATTTATACCACAATCCATAATCTTATATGCCTTTCAAGTATCTCAAGATCCTTTTGATTGCCATCATGTGATTTTGTCTAGGTTTTGTAGAGAATCTTGCCACTATACCAACTATAAGAGCAATATCAGGCCTTGTACGAACTATATACTTTAATTTTCCAATCATTGATCTATATAAGGTATCATCTACCTCTTTTAAATCATCATCTTTGGTAAACTTTAGTCTAGTACACATGGGAGTTCCAACTAGTTTAGAATCTTCCATACAAAACTTCTTGAGTATCTCCTTGATGTACTTAGACTGAGTGATGTAGATACCATTCTTGCTCAATTGTATTTGAAGATCAACAAATAACTTAATCTCACCAAACATAGACATTTCAAATTCTTTGTTCATCTACTCTAAATTTTTTTCACATTGATCATCATTCCCTATAAACAAAGTGTCATCCACAAATATTTCTGCCAAAACAATCTTGTTATCTGGTCCTTCCTTGATGTACAAGCTACTACTATCATTAGTTCTCTGGAAACCAATCTGAATAAGGTAGTTATGCAATCTCTCATATCATGCTCTAGGGCTTGTTTCAGACCATGCAATGCTTTGTGTAATTTTTAGACCATGTCCTTTTTTTTTGGGTCAACAAAACCTTTAGGTTGCTCAATGTAAAATTCTTCATCCAGAATACCATTAAGAAATGAAAATTTGACATCCATTTGATATACCTTAAATCCTTTATATGCAACATATGCAAGTAAGGTCTTGACACCTTCCAATCTTGCAATAGGAGCAAAAGTCTCTTCATAATCAATTCCTTCTTCTTGAGAGTAGCCTTTACATACCAATCTAGCTCTGTTTCTTGATACCTTACCATCTTCATTCAACTTATTCTTGAATACCCATTTTGTTCCAATTACACTTTTATCTTTAGGCCTAGGTACAAGAGTCTAGGTTTTGTTCTTCTCTATTTTCTCCATCTCTTCATTCATAGCCTCAATCCAACTTTCATTTTCCAATGCATCTTTGACATTTCTAGGTTCAAAATCAGCATGTAAACTAGTACCTTTTAGCTTACTTCTTGTCATAGTACCTTCTTATTTGTCTCCAATAATTTGATCTGGTGCATGATGTCTTCTAATATACTTGGCCAATATAGGTTCCTTGCCTCTTGAATGAATTGCATTGTCATCCTCTTGCACTTCAACTTCAGGTTCTGGCTACTCTAACTTGGTAGGCATTGGATCGGTGGCTTCAGAATGTGACTTAAGTACCTGCAACTCGATTTGAACTTCTTGCACCTTGATGACTAAAGACTTAGGAGAAGAAGTCTTCTAATTTACAGATGTGTTTGACAATGTATCAGGTTCAATGTAAACAAATCTCCTATAATCTTTTGGTTCCTTTTTGCTTTCTTCTTCAGTTCTTTCTGTAAACTCATCAACTTTCACATATGCACTTTCTATGATTTTGTGAGTAGACCAGTTCAAACATCTATATGCCTTACTTTTGCAAGAATATCCTAAAAATATACCTTCATCACCCTTCACATCAAATTTACCTTTTCTAGATTCTTTCAAAATGTAACATTTACTTCCAAATACTTTCAAGTAACTTACATTGGGTTTATAGCCATACCATAACTCATAGGGGGTTTTGAATGAGTCCTTCTTCAACTGTACTCAGTTCAAGATATGAATTGAAGTGATGATAACTTCCTTCCAGTATTTGATAGCAATGTTCTTTTCAATCATTAAAGTCCTTGCACAATCCATGATAGATCTGTTCCTCCTTTTAGCTATTCCATTCTGCTTAGGAATTTTAGGAGCTAATACTTATCTTTTGATTCCTCTTTCAATGAAAAAGTTATTGAATTCATTGGAGATGAATTCACCACCTCTATCTAATCTCAAGCATTTCAATCTTTTCCCTATTTCCTTTTCTACTCAAGCCAAATACCATTTGAACTTCTCAAATGCTTCTGACTTCTCTCTCAAATACATAACAGTCATTATCCTAGAGTAGTCATCAACAAAAAAAATGAAGAACTTTTCTCTAGTATAGCTCTTAATTCCAATAGGTCCACATTAATCAGTATGCACAATTTCAAAAATATCTTTAGACTGATAGTTTTTACCATTAAAGCTAGTCTTTCCCATCCTACAAATCTAACAATTCTTGCATAGACCAACATTAGGTTTCTTTATACTAGGAATGCCTCTTACTTTCTTGAATTTACTTATCTTCACCATGTTATCAAAATTTACATGACATTACCTTCTGTGCCACAATTGACTTTCTTCAACTTGAGCTATAAAACATGAGCACTCACCAAGATCAAGATAAAACAAGTTATCTTTTGTTTGTTTGCCTGATCTAATTAGTTTTCCTTTGTCATCCAATAGTCTTGCCTCTCCATGCATGAATTCCACCTTGAATCCAATATTGATTAGTTGTGCCACACCCAATAGATTATGTTTTAGTCTTTCAACTCAATAGGCATTATCACATACAAGTTCTTTGGCTAATGAGATTTGGCCTCTTCCTCTTATACAACAAGGTTCATTATTTCCAACCCTTACACTACCACTATCATAGTCTTCAAAATGTTCAAACTTAGTTTTGTCACTAGTAATATGATGTGAACAACCACTTTCTATGATCCATGTATCATTTTTGCTCACATGAGAGATAAGCTCCATCTTATCTTCCTCATCATTATGAGATTCATCTTTCACAACAATGTAAACTATTTCATCTTCACTATTATGAAATCTTTGGAGTCCTTAGCCATAAAACATATTTTCTTACCTTTGTCCTTGAATTATTTCAAATAATTCTTGCCATTGCACTTATGACCTTTCTTCTCAGCCTTGCTTTGCTTGTTTGGGCACCTGGCTATAATATGACCAATTTCCTCACATGAAGAATAGATTAGGGGAACCTTACCTTTGTATTTTCCTTTTCCTCTAGAACATTTCTTTGCAAGTAGAGCTTCAACTACTTCAAGATCACTGTCATAACTTTCTTTTGATTCTTCTTCACTCTATGACTAAGAATCCTTTATCTTCTTGCCTTTTTCTTTAAGTGAAAGCTTTGCCTCAAATGCTGATTCAATATTCTTGGAAGCTAGAACATAATTGTCTTAGTTATCTAGCTCAAATGTAGTCAATCTTCCTACTATGGCATCCAAATTTATCTTATGATTTTCTTCACATCTTCTTTCTTGAATTGCAAATACTCTAATTGCATAAATGGGAAGCAATATTCTAAGAACTTTACTTACAACTATTTCTTCTTTGATGTCTCCTCTAGTAGCGTTGATTGCACTGGCACTTGTTTTGACTCTTTCAACATATTTGGCAATGTTTTTATCCTCTCTCATTCTCATCTAATCAAATTGTCATCTTAGAATCTTTGATTTGGCTCTTCTCACATTGTCATCACCTCCATAGATATCTTTTAGTTTGTTCCACATAGAAAAGGTAGTTTTGTAGTCCTTGATATCATCAAATTCTTCATAGCTTAGAGCAGATGCAATGTCTATCATCATAGTGTTATGAGTCTTCTTCTTAGCAATGTCATTAATAGATAATGTACCAAAAGGAGTTGTATATTCTTCATCAACATATTTCAATCTTGTATCTCCAATGGAAGCCAGATGAAGTCTCACTAGTCCCTGTCATGCTGAAAAGTGATCTCTATTAAGCCTTGGAATTTCTCTCTTGTAAAACATCCTAATATTTAGCTTAGGTTCTTGAAACCCTTCCTAAAAGCACCAAATTATCTAATACCAATTGTTGGAAATATAGATGGAGTAACTAGGGGGCGGAGGGGGGGTGAATGAGTTACCATAAAAATAAATCCATAGATCCCTTATATGTCTCATAAAATTACTTACTACTATCACTCGGTAAACATATAGAAAAATGGTGTAACTTGGTAGATGTAGTGTATGTTAATATTAACTGATCTTTAAACATTCATAGCGATTAACATGCAACCATAAAAGAAATAACATGAAAACATGAGACACCAAATTTAATGTGGAAACCCAATATGGGAAAAACCACCAAGTAACTAGCTACTAATTTTCACTCTTCTAAAGTGAACCCTATTAGGAGCCAACCTGGTTAAAGGTTATAAAACACACTATTAGGTGTGACCTTGTTAGAAGATTTAATTATCCTATAAGGAGTGGCCTTACAAAAGGTCTTTAGAACAATTCAATAGAACTATCACCTTGTTATAAGATTTACAAATGGATGGTAAACCAACTCTGTTAAGAGATTTAGGAATCACTGCTACAATGGTTAGAAAGTAACAATGAAATGACCTAATGAGATGCAACTAAATTGCTATTACAGATCTTTATTCTACTTCACTAGATCCTTCCTAATCAAATAAAACTTTTCTCCTCCTCAAGGATATCTGATCATCCTTCAAAGTTTTCTCACACTTTCTTCTTCAATCAATCAACACATTTGCATACTCGCTCATTTATACTTTAAAATTCCAACTTGACCTTTTATTTATACCTTTCAAATTGTCAAATTAGCTCAATTACAACTTACAATCATCAATAATCATTACCTTAGTCAGCTACAATCACTACTTGAAATAATTAAAATTTATTTCCCAAATTAACAAAATGTTTCATTGGTCAACTCTACTCAGTAAACACTATTCCAAAAATGATTTCTTGTGTTAACCAACAAAAGCTTAGTTAACACTGCAAACCCTACAAAATTCTTTGGACACTAAGTGAACTTAGTAAGCATTGAATTTCTTTTTTTAACCATGCGAGCTCGGTTAACACTACTTTCTGCCACTTTTCCTTTGATGCTTGAGTGAGCTCGATAGGCACTGTTTATGTAGAGTAATTCCTAGGAATGCTTAGTAGACACTGAGAATCACTTTTCTGGCCAATTGAGATTGATAGACATTGAGAATTACTTTGCTAACCAATTGAGCTCGATGCACATTGAGAATTACTTTGCTAACCAACTGAGCTTGGTAGACATTGAGAATTACTTTGTTGACCAACTAAGCTTGGTAGACACTGACTAATAAATGATATGACATTTGTGTAACATCAAAGACAAAAACACAATTAAATAATTGTATCCAAAAATCTTCCCTTCTTCTAACACTTTCTTTGTAGATGTTTGTTATGGCTCTTCCTCTATCTTTGTTTGGACTTGTTCTACTTCTATGCTTGGAGGAAGAGGGGTAGCTGATCCTTTATCTACACAAAATATAATTTGCACTGGGGATGATGGCACTACCTCAGGTCCTTGTGGTTTAGGTAGCTACTAACTCTAATTCTTTTATTGAGGTTTATTGGTTGGAGTATCTCTTATCTTATCCCTAATTAATTCAATACCCAAGAGCATGAAATCAAAATCTAACATCTAAAAGACATCAGTGCCCTCCACATCCTACTCATCTATCTACTATTACATTTCGTCTTTTGATGTTGTAGTCTGAATGGGTTACTTAGGAAAAAATGGAGGTTTGATGGTGGAGCTTGTTCTCCTTTTTGACTCTATAGCTCTTGCAAGATGAGTCCTTTGGTTCAAAGATAAATTATCCTCTTCATCCTCATCATCCTCTTCTTCTACTTCTTTTGGAATAGGTTTAGGGGCTGATGGGAAATGAATCACTTTATTGATCATCTTTTGTCTCCTTTTGACTAGAGTGTTGATCTTTCTTCTCCTTTTAGGCATGGAAGGAGAGGCTTGTACCTACTACTGAGGTATTTCTTGGACTTCCATTTCATCTCCTCCTTGTCCTTGCTTAGCTGGTGGCACTCAAGGACTATCTTGGGTCTCTATAGCTTCAATATTTTCTGACCCTTATACTGTTTTTCTCTAGTCTATGTAGGTGCCTAAATTTCTCCCTCTTCTGGCTTAGCTTGTTGAGGAGAATTTGTCTTCCTTTTTCCTTTACCTTTACCATTTTGGGCCTGATAATATCCTACTAGTCTGTCAAGTTGGTGTGACCTTTTTGGTCTTACTAGTGACTGGGCTGTAAATGTAGGCACTGTTACCTTTTCTCCTTGACCTTTAGCTGGCTGGGCTTGAGCATGGAAGACCACTATTTTAGGAATTAGATCAAGTTTGAAAGGTCTCTTGATTCAATCATTTGTCAATTTGATGATGTGCCTTGCCCTGTGATTGATGTTTGAGATCTCCTCTTTGTTAATCTTAGCATTCATGATAGGCCAATCACCAATCTTATGCCTATTGAACAACAAGTTGAGAAGATCCTCTATATCTTGTTGCAAAAACTTCAATGGAATCTTGATCTTTAGAGCACTCTCTACTAGATACTGAGTCATCCTACAATAGTCCCTTATGTGGACATCATAGTTATATGTTGCATTCATCTAGTGATCTTCAAGAGCATCTTCATGGTAAAATGGTTTACCTACTAAGTATTGCACTCTTCCAATGTTATCAAAATAGGTTCGAGGGGAATTATACTTAGCCAAGGGATATTGATCCCATTCACACTCAAAAGATTGAATATCTTGCCTCTGATCCACCCTGAAAGGTCTTATAGTCATAGGCCACATCCAAAATTTTTTGTGTTGCTTTCTAACTCTATCATATGCAGAAAAAAGTTGTCAAGATATCTCTAGGAAAATAAGCCTATCACTGGGATACCTAGGGAGCTTCTTAGGGTTGAGAGTTGTACCTACTATCCTCAAATATGTAAATGTTCAGAAGTGGATATAATAAGCTCTAACTTCTGATATCTTTACAACTACCTCTACTGACATCTGCTTCGTATAATCCCCCTCTATAAATTGGATTATTGCAAATATGAAAGCATCATTTACAATCCTATATTCCTTGCTTTGCTCTGAAAGCTTCTTCTTTACTAGCTAAGGATATACAATGTAGCGCCTTGCATTTGCATCCGGTATGCTACCCTTCTTATAGAGCCCAAAGTAATATATTGCCCTTGTAGCTAACAAGTACACCAAGTATGATATCATGTAAAACCTTCTATTATTCTTCACTACCACCAACTACTCACCCAAGTTCTTGCTAAGAATGGAGGCCTAATCAAGTGGCATTTTGTTATCTTGATGGTCTTGATAAAATGCATCATCCATATGTTCAAATGTCTTGAAGTGGGCAAACCAATGACTCTACTAAATAATATGATTGAATATCTAATGTCTTCCTTCATCTACCCTTGTGTCATATCCACTTTTCTTGCTTTCCACCCTAGAAGAGTCTTCTCAATGAGGTATGATGATTGTATGATCTCAGATGCTTCATCGATGTGTTTTCTATACCATCTCTTAGCTTGGTGATAAGACAATTTGATAAATTGATCTACCCTTGGAAGATGGAATACCTTCTTTATATTGTTGGGTCAGAGATGCAAGATGATCTCACCAGTTATGCTCTTCACTATTCCCTCTTCAAGAAAATAATTCTCTGCTAGTGTCATGACCAATTCTGAGGACTACACTGAAATTGGATGTGATGCTACATTAACTAGTCCAGAGTGAATCAGAGTAGATATCATCGGAGACCTTTCTATTAGTTTGTTACAAAGTGTCAAGAATGCACCCAAATTTGTGTGACCTAGTTCCATGTCTCAGATCTTTGAGTACTCATCTTGAAATCTTGATTTCATTGGCACACCTTGAAACTTGAAAACTATTAGCTTTAGAACCATCTTCTCAACAAGGGACGATGATGAAGATACCATAGAATCTACATAAAAAGCATGTCCATTAGTTTGGAATTGAAGAAAAATTAATTAATGACACCCTAGTACTAACTCAAACAAAACCCTAAATAACCTAATAGATAGAAAAACCTAAAAAACTTGATTTGGTGACCCTTTTTCATCAAATTTTAACATATGGGTGCATAGTAGCACACCTCATTTTGTGACTTAGTGCAAAAAGAGTTTTGCCTTTAAGGGTACATAGTAGTGCACCTAATTAGGTGTGCTACTGCATACCCTAATTTTGGATTTTTTCTTTATTACATAAGGTTTTTTTTAGTTTTTTCTCTTTGTAAAAGGTGCATAGTAGCACACCTAATTAGGTGTGCTATTGGGCACCTTAGTTTAGGCTTCTTAACATTTGTTTATGTTTGTGTTTTTTTCATAGGACACAGGTAGAGGAGGCACACCTCTACTAATGTAGAGTTCTAGTTTGTGAGAGTGAAGAAGGAAAAAATGATGGAGAGAGAAGGGGATCCCTTGAGTTTTATAGACCTAGGGACCTATGCACCCCTCGGTGCTATATAGTTGTGTTGATGTGCATCACCAAGGGTGATGCCCTTGACTTAAATTTTTTTGGTACACTAGCCCACCTCATTAGGTGTGTTGGTGCACCTTTTTATTTTGCAAAATGATTAATCTCCTCCCAAAACTCTATTTCCAAAATCTAGATCTTCTAACCAAGACTTGGACATGAACTAAGACACTAGATAAAACCCCAAAAATAACTCAGACCCCAGATTAGGGTTCCAAAAAATTGAAAAGATGAAGTAGGGGGTCCCAATTTATAGGAGAAATGGGGTGTGCATTATGAAACCAAAATAGGGATGAAAACTTGAAGGGTGAACAAGATATCAGAGTTGAAGAGTATGAATGACAAGAAGAATGGATGACTAAACCAGAGATCTATAATCTACAAGTGAGTTGTAATTTTTTATTAGATCAAGTCCTATTGTTTATTTCTAATGATTGTATCAGTGTGGATAAAATCCTTTCAATTAAGGTTGACTGAAAGGTCATTTGTAAATCTTTTAACTAGGTGACATTCTAATGGAATGTTCTAAAGTCCTCTAACAAAGCTCACTCCTAATAAGATGATTGAAATCCTCTAACTAGGTCACATTTAAAAGTGTGTATTGTAACCTCTAATAGGGTTGGCCTTTCATAGGGTATCACTCCAAAAGAGTGAAATTAGGTAGCATATTACTAGTGGTTTCTCCCAAATTCGGTTTCCATGTAATATACTTGTGTCAAATTGTGTGAATGTTCTTATGGTATTTCACATTTATATTTCTGCAAAGTTATTTTGACCTAGGACAATAACCTGCTAAATTATGGTATTGTATGATCTAATGGATGCATGCATATTATGGTTTTATGGATATGAATTTGTTAAGCACTAAATTTTTTCATTTGTACATATGGACCTTGGATAACTAATTCACCCCTTTCTTAGTTATTCTAAAGAATTCCAACATAGCCATATGTCTAGCTTCACCAAGTCTTTTCATTTCTAACCAAGCTTGTTCTTCCTTAAATGTAAAGAAGCCTTCTAAATAGAGGTTTCATTCTTCTTGGTTCATGGTGAGTAACACATTGTTTGTAGATCTAGGAGTGTGGAGTGGAGTATCGAAAGAACTTCCTAAGTGGATAAGAGTATCAAGTGGGATATTTTTCATCCTCTTCCTTGTCAAAGAAAGGTTCTCCCTCAAAAGCTTTCTTATATGGATGCCTAGTGGGATAAGGTAAATTTTCAAAGGTGAAGGAGGGACAATTTTCTTGACCAACTTGTAACCTAGTTGCAACTAAAATGTAAGATTAAGTATTTTAGTGTAATAGGATTACATAAAGCCTTTTAGGAATTAAACTTGTCTAGTTGAGATATTTAATTGTCAAATAAATATGGAAAAGAGAGAGTATCTTGTCAAAAGTGCCCAAGAAATTTACAATATCAGTGATTCAAGCCAAGAATGGGAAAATAAGCCCAATAGAAGATAACCAAGAGAAGTAAGGTAACCAAGTTTGACAAGTGAATGATCCGTGATGTTTAAGTTTGCATCTAAGAAGCTAAGTTCATATTTTTAAACTAATACACAACCAAAAATATAGAGTGTAGACTAGAGATAGAGTAGAACCAAGTAGGAACACCCCCAAGAAACTAGAACATAGTTAAAGACCAAGTTTTGTATAAAAATAGACAAGGTGATAGTTTTTAGAAAGCTAGGCAACAAAAGTTAAGAAAAAGGGAACATATGATAGTTTCTATAGTATCCAAAAGATAGTTTCTAATGATAAGATGGTTCCTAAAAGGTAGTGTGAAAGTTCACAATATACTAGTGTGACAAAGTTTACAAAGTGATGCAATACTTCTAGAAACCCAAAAGTAATGCATGATATTTTTGATAATAGTGGTATGATACAAGTCCAATAGAAATGATACATTTTGACTTTGTGCTTAAAATGTATATTTTTTACTACAAGTTTTCATGTATTTGGACAAAATAATAGTTAGACAAGGGTTTTTCCAATTCATAGAAACAAAATTTTATGTTTTGAAGCTAGTAGATGTCGCAAACACACATCTCCAAAAAATTGAACAAGGAAAAAAGAAACCTAGTCAATACAAGAATATGTGAGGTTTTCAAAATAATAGCCCAATGAATGTTATAATTATATGTATGTTCAAATAATTCCCATGGGTCTAGCATGTTCAAGAATACATCAAGAAAGATCTACCTAAGATTCATGGTTTATTACTCAACAACTTGGCCCACACTTGATGCCCCCTTGCCTCACACAAAGTGGTTTCCTACAATAGATATTGTCTTTGTCATGGAAGTGTTACCAACATAACCAAAGGGACACAAATGGTGAATGTAAAATCTTGTGGTGATTGGGGTAGTCCACTAGGATTGATCCTTGCACTAATATATTGAGTGGATAATAAAGGTATCTTCTAAATCCTAAAGTATTTAGAAAGGGTCATGTTCACACCACCCCTCTTGCACTTGATGACATGACACCATATCTTGCGATAAGTAACAAAACTTGTGGCCACAAGAGTACCTTAAGCATTCTCAAATAGTGATTTCTTTATGGTCCCAATCCCTAAAGTACTCTCCCTAGGTGAATATAAGTGTGACATCCCCAAGGATTTGTCCTTATTCCTATTGGTATCTTTCCACCAACAGTAGGCTCTCTAACAAAAAAATATCACTAATGAGATTAACAAAATGGATCTGCACCAAAGAGGTCAAGATTTTGTTAGCAATATGGCTAAGTAAGATAGGTTGGTATGATGTTGGAGTTGTCATTTATGGAAACATATACCTTATGTGAAGAAGGTATTATGTATAGATGAAGTTTATACAGTTAGACATGGAAAATTGTTTAAGTATCAAATAGTTATCCAATAGAGTAGAGACAAGTTTGATATGTATGGATGAAAAATTCATTATTGTTATGTGCAAGGTTAGGTACAAATAGTATAAAGTGTAAGGATGATGTATGTATGTGCGTTAAGTTTTTATGGATAGTACCTAATGTGTTATGGATTAAACACCAATTAAGGCAATAAATAGAAAAAAATATAATATGCCAGTAATTGAGTAATTATTGATTAAATAATTATTTTATTTATGAAATAATTATTCAACTAATTAGGGATGACATCCTAGATATTAACCCTAAGAGGGAAAGAGTTAATTTTCTATTTTTCCAAGCATGCAAAATCTTGAAGACTAATTGGACAAATTTTGTAAAAAGAAAAGGAATAAAGGGAAGTTTGTTATATGTAAAGTAATGTGTAAATGTGTAAGTAACATGTGAACTATATGATTTTAATTCTTATGTATGACAAGATATACGTGAAGAGAAACAAAGGAAACATCAGTTATTGAAGATATCGACATTGTAAATAAGTTTTTTCTATCTCTTTTGTATAAATAACTACATTATATAATTGCATGTTTGGACAGTGGACTAATCTTGCATACATTTTCTAATTGTATATATCAACTCCTATTAGTGTTGATGCTTTTAACAAGGCCTAGTCCTCTAACAAGGACTGGGACACTATATGTATGTAATAGACTCCTAATAAGGTCAAATCCTTAACATGAAACTTTTTTTAGTGGATTATTTTGTGGGTACCATCCCCATTGAGGTTTTACCTTGGCTAGGGTTTCTATAGTTAACATAATATGGTGTTATGAGTTCTCTTTGTGTATGATTATGTTTACTATCTAGCATTGTTAGTTTACTTGCATATGCAAGTTATAAGGTAATTAATAATATTTTGTTTTGGGCTAAAGTTTGTAAAATTTTGATTCACCCCCTCTCAATATTCCCCATTTCTAAAAGATTTTTGATATACCTAAAGGTGAAGAGAATAATCTCCTATTCCTTAGTACTTCACCCTAATATGTGAGGAAGATCAATTAAAACCACTAAAAAGTGGAGTATATCCCACTCACTTTCGAGATCCAATGAAGGGTCAAGATTTTTGATTCACTTATAAGGTGAAGAAATGCTCTCCTACAAATAATGAACCCTACTACCTTTTATTTTTTTGTTTGTAAAGACTTGAAATTTTTATGTTCCTAATGAAATGAAGAAACTAGTATCATGTTGCACTTGAAAATGAAAGAAAACACATAAAAATATGTTTGATTGTTTTGCTTGGGCAGCCCTGCAAACACATTAGTAGTCCTTTTATCTTTGACAAATATTCTTTTTAATTTTAATTTTTTGCAAGAAATGAGCAATCCCTACAAAAAAATCAAGTTAGGGTATCAAAAAGATAATAAAATTGAATGTAATCCATGCAAAATCACTATTAGGACTCATTAGAAAATCAAATAATAAAAATAAAATAAAATACAAGAAATCTGATTATAATAGGATAAAACCACAAAAAAAATCTTTAAAAGTATGTAGAAAGCAATAAAAATTCAACAAAAAAACTATAAACATAGAAACAAAGCTTAGATATGCTGAAATAGAATGTAAATTTGCTAAAACAGGGAGAAAATGACTAGAAAGTTACCCAAAATGCCTTTGAACAAATGTGTAGTAGGAGTGCATGGATGCATAGCAAGAATGAATAGAAGTGCAATAGAAATAGATAAATACATAGTAGGAATGAATAGATGCAAAAAGGAATGGAAGGATGCATGTTAGGAATGAATGGATGTGTCTCAAGAATCAACAAATGTGTGTCAAGAAAGAATCAATGCATATTACAAAACATATGCACATCATGAATGAACACATATGTGTCAGGAATGGACATATGTTCTTCAGGAATGAACATATGTGCATCATGAATGAATGGATACACATCAAAAATGAATGAATGCACAGAAACCCTAAGATTCCTAGAAGTAATACAAAATTGGTTAAATGTGTCAAAAGACTAATCAAAAGCATCATTTCATTATTCAAATGCATTGTAAGAATATGAAAAAGCATTGAAAAAAATATTAAAACCACTAAAACATTATATAAAAGTGCAATTTCATTTGTAATTGTAGAATTGCTTTTTTTTAATGCTAAATACAAGAATGTACTAGAGCTAGAAACTACTTCTAGCCCCATGGTGGACACCAAAAATGTATACCAAAATATGGTAAACTTCTCTAAGTCCTATTTAAGAGATCTCATGAATTGAGATCCTTGAATGGTGACTTAGAGCTCCCTAGTCAAGATGTACAAAGGTTGGAAATGAAGGATTGTAGCTCTCAAATGAGCTTAGATATGCAGTCCCTTGCAAGGTGCACCATAAAATGGGAGATTCAAGAACAATAGAAAGAGTTTAAATGTCCAAGAACCAAAGATGTTATGCAATTAAAATACAACTAAACTAAGAGCATGAGAGATGCAAAGTTAAAATAGCAAGCATGAAATATTACAACCTTCCTATTTAAGCTATGTGTATTATTCTAATGAATTAGAAGAGAAGCTACACTAATACGAAATATTCTACTGTGATACTATGATATGCAAGAGGTGAAGTGGTGCAACAAGTCTTCAAAATCTCCCAAGAGTATCTAAAATTCCTACAACATAAATTTGGTACAAAAATGAGTGTTATGAGATGAGGAGAGAGCTCTCCCTTTTAGAGAATAAGGAATCATGAGGCAAGAGGGATCTAATCAAGGGTGGAGGATGAAAGTGGAGTGATCCATGTGCACAAGTATTTCTAAAAATCATAATCAAGAGTTGACTTTTGTGCCCCATGTGAGACCAAAAAACCCTTTCTTCTATTTTTAAAGTGAGAATAATAATTTATGTGTGCACAACTTAGGATAACTAGGAAATGGGGTCTTGTATTTAAGTAAAGGGGAAATATTCCTTTTAATCAAATAATGACTTAGGATATAGTGTCCAAACTATGAGATAAAATTGAATAATTTTATTTTTTTGAAGATTTGGTTAAGAATTATTGATAAAATAAATTATGCAAAATTGTTAGAAAGGGACCTAATAATTTGGATGACCAATTATTAGGTGACTACATTGACAACGATTTAAAGTCTCATGATAGGGACTCATGTGTATTGATTTTAATAAATGAACTCTTAATAGGGTCACACCCTTTCATAGGAATTTTTTTAATATTAGTACAATATCTTGTGGGAATCATTGCCACTAGGATTTTCCTTCTAATCAAGGGTTTCCCACATTAAAATATCTTGTGTCACTTTGCATGGTTATTATCTTGTGGTTGTTGCATCTATTGATTAGATATTTCAGATTTTTTAAAGAAGATAAAAGTTTTTTAAAGTGCATAATTGATTCACCCCTTGCCCCTTCCCTCTCAATTACATTGGTGGATGGACTTTACTTTCTAACAAAACATTGGTATTCTCTCATGTTGTCAAGTTCTTGAGCCATCCATTTCTTCTCATTGTATTGATATGCCATCTAATATTGTTCTTAATGATGCTTGCATTCACACAGTCATGGATTCAAGTGATTTAGTGCAATAGGATATTTATTATCATTCAAACTTAGTTTCATGTGATGAATACTTGACAAAAATTGAAGCTTATTTTGTGAAGTCCTACATTATATATTTGGGAGACACTATTGATAAAATTCATCCTCTCTTTAGTAAAGATTATCCTTCTTCAACTATTACAAGGGAACATGCTAATCCCCATCTTCATTCTCTAATTGATTAGTCTTTCAAGGTTGACATCATAGTGAATACTTTGTTATAGGCATTGGAGGAGGTCACTTTCTCTTTAAAATATACATTTGATTCTTTAATACATTTTCTACATTCATCCTCAAATAATCCTAACTTTCATTTTTAGAAAAGTGACATAGTACGCATGATTTGGAGGAGGCACCTTTTAGTATTGATATGGGGAAACTAGATCAAGTTTCAAAGATTCCATACATTTTGAGGTTTCTTCCTACAGATGGGAGAGGCTTCATGGATTCACCTTTGGTTTTGTTTCTTCCTAAGGGAAAGAATGTTTTTCTACTCTCATAATATAAATTTTATATTACTAATACTTTTGTAACCAAATTGAGATGACTATGTTTTGTAATCATGATGGTCATGTATTATAATTTTGACACACATAAATTTAATAGATATTGCATTAGAAATTGTAACAAAATGACTTAACATCATAATTATGGCACCAACATCCATCAGAAAATACATCACACACTATCTATAATGCACAATGCAAACTTGTGGCAAGATTTGTCAAATAAAAAGCATGACCATTACAATTGTGATAGAAATATTTCAAAGGTTTACATGATATTTCCATTGCAAGTACATCAATCCCATGGAAATTTTTTTTTAAAAAAATGATCATTGCAAATATGTTTCATATTGAACTAGTAAGGTGTCAAATGTTTCTAGGGGATCATTTTTGCAAGCACAAAAAATCTATGGCAAAAAATGTCACACAAAAAGCATGGTTATCACAACTATGACACCTATTGTGATAGAAGAGTGTCAAATATTTCAATGGGATTGTCATCACAAGTACAAAAAACCCAAGGAAAGATGCATCATAAAAAACCACTTCCATCAGAATTGTGATACCAAGTTTATAGTCTTTGATAAGGACACCAACTTCTAGAAGATTAGTTTAAAAATCACAAGATTGAATGTGATATAGATATATTTCTACCATTAGTTTGTGATCACCCCCCAACATGGCCAAATTTTGACAACCAAAAGTGATGAAGGGTGCTCCCCTTAATACCATAAACACATAACAAAAACAAAGAAATAACTGTAATTGCAAAAACAAAATATAGGCTTCTTATTATCACTCTAGATGTGCAATTACAAAATTCATAATTACAATATGCTATCTAGATAGGCACCTTCATTATAGTAATGTGTAATACAAAGTTGTAAACTATCACCCATAGTTGTCTTAGACAATGTTTGGGTGTTTCTTAAACAGACAATTTTATGCCACCCGAGAAGGTTCTAGATACTCAAACTTAATACCTAAGGTCAATAGACCCTAAAAATACATATAAATTCATCTAAATACATTTTTGACATTTATTTTGGATGTTTTGGATGGCCTAACTTTAGAAGACCATAACTCTCAAACCGTTGCTCCGATTGGCTATTAAAACCACTTTTTGGAAACCCTAGCTCTTGATCTACAGGCTCTAATTTGTGTAAGCATCCATCTGTCAAGTTTTCAAACCTCATCTAGGAATTTTAAGGCCTCCAACGGTGAGCCTAAAGTTTGTTACCAAAATTATGAACCAAAAATCCTTAATAAATCCATGAATATGTATGATATGGCACAAAGCTTCAACTAGTAGGCTAATATATCCAAGATGGATATCCACCTCTGAGATTAGGACATTTTAAGCTTGTATGAAAAAATTACTAAAAATAGTAAGTTCCTAAAAATAGTAACCCCCTGTATACTAGTCTTGATTAAAATAGAAAAGGCTAAAAATAAAAATATTTTTGGGTGATGCAAGATTGCCCTCACACTTAGGATGCTCCTGCATTAGAAACCCAGGGTAATTTGAGAAGTGACTTCATCACGTCTCAAGTGTTCAAAGGAAAATCAAGATGGTTAACCACCTCCCTTGCTAGCCATGATAAATCCTCTATTGGCCTCCCTTTCTATTTGACTAGGTATTCTTCATAAGTTTTGTTCCTTGTACTTTTGCCAAAATGACTGTCTAGTATCTCCTCAATATCTTTTGTAGCCGAACTAGCTAGAGGAATACTCCACTGTACTTTTGCAACTTCATCTCCTTCACCTTCTTCACAATATTTTGTTGAATCTAAAATGTCAAATATTGGTGAAATTTTTAATTAAGAAGTTAACTCCACTTCATAGGTATTTCAAGAATCATGCATTTTCACTATCTTGCACGGTCCAAACTTCTTCATCTTTAGCTTATTATATGTACCCACTAGAAAATGCTCCTTTCTCAAATGAGCCATGGCTTCATATCCAATCTAAAATTCTTTATACCTCCTTTTCACATCTTCCTTAGCCTTGTACTATATATTCATCTTTATAATGTGCTTCCTCACCTCCTCATGGATGTTCATCAAATGTTCAAAAAATTCTTCTGCTTTTGCACTACTTATCTCTCCTTTATCAAACTGCCTCAATTCAAAAGCATTTCTAATACTACTCCCATATACAACCTAGAATGGTGATTTACTAGTACTGTTGTTGACATAATTATTATATGAAAATTATGCATATGGTAAAATAATATCCCATCCTTTTAGCTTGTCTCCAACCAAACATCTCAACAAATTTCCCAAACTTCAGTTCACAACTTTTATCTGTCCATTAGTCTATGGATGATGGGATGAACTAAAATTCAACCCTATCTTCAGTTTCCTCCGTATTGTACACTAGAAATAGCCAAAAAAATTGGTGTCTTGATTTGAAACTATACTCTTTGGAAAACCATGTAGTCTCACCACTTCTTTGAAAAACAATTCTGCCACATGAACAACATCACTAGTCTTCCTGCAAGGAATGAAATGTGTCATCTTTGAAAGCCTATCAACCACCACAAAATAGAATCATGCCCTCACTAAGTCCTTGGTAATCCAAGAACAAAATCCATGCTGACATCCTCCCATGGCTTATTTGGTATAGGTAATGGTTGATACAACCCTACATTCTTCTTCTCTCTTTTTGTCATCTAACATACTCTACAACTCTATACAAACTTCTTCACATCTTGCTACACCTATGGTCAGTAATAATTCTTAGCAATCAAAACTATGGTTTTATCTCTACCAAAATGTCTAGCTGATCCTCCACTATGCTTCTCCTTGATGAGATTCTCTCTCATTAAAATTTTTAGAATGCACAACTAGCTTCCTTTGAACAACATACCATCTTGGATTATGAAATCCAACCACTTTTTCCTATCAAGAGTAACAAGTTCTATACAAGCCTTCCACACTTCACCAAAATTAGGATCCTCTGGATACAAATTACTGAGTTCCTTGAGCTTGACTACCTCAATCTACATTTTTGTCAACAAAAGTTTTCTTTGATTAAGAGCATCTACAACTTTATTAGACTTACCACTCCTATGTTTCATACCAAATGTATAACTTTGCAAAAGCTCAACCCACTTCAAATGTATTCGGTTTAATTTTCCTTGACTATTCAAATATTGCAATGCTTGATTATCAGTATATGAAGAAAACTCTTTAGGAAGAAGATAGTGTCTCCACTTCTTCAATGCTTGAATTATAGTATAAATTTTTTAATGATAAATAAAATATTTTCTTTTAGGATAATTCTATTTCTCACTAAAGTAAGCAATAAGTCTACCTTCTTGGCTCAAAACAACTCCTATTGTAGTACCACTAGCATCACAATCTACTTGAAACACCTTGCTGGAAGTGCTAAAATAGGTTGCTCTATAACTATCCATTTCAACAGATTAAAAATCTTATCTGCTCCTATAGTCCACTTAAACTATTTTCTATCCCCTCTCATTATTTTAGTCAAGGGTTCACAAATACTGCTAAAACCTCTTATGAACTTTCTATAAAAACTAGCCAGTCCATGAAAAGATCTTACCTCTATAGCACTCTTTGGAGTAGGCCATTCAAGGATAGCCTTCACTTTCTCTGGGTCTATTTTTAGACCTTCTTTTGAGAATACAAACCCTATGTACACTAATTCCTTCTCCATAAAACTACACTTCTTTAGGTTTATCAACAATGTTTCTCCCCTCAACTTATCAAACACCTTTGAGATATGCATCAAATGTTCCTCCAATGTCTTACTAAAGATCAAAATATCATCTAGATAAACAATGAAAAACTTACCTAGAAACTCCTTTAGTACATCATCTATGAGCCTCATGAAAGTGCTTGGTGCATTGGTTAGCCCAAAAGGCATGACTAAACACTTGTACTGTCCTTCCCTTGTATTGAAAGAAGTATTCCATAGACCACCTTCTCTGATATGAATCTAATGGTATCCACTCTCTATATCTATCTTTGTGAAATACTCAGCCCCACTCAAATAGTCCATAATATCATCCATCCTTGGAAATGGAATCTATACTTGATTATGATCTTTTTAATAGCATGAGAACCTGTGCACATCTTCCATTCTCCATTCTTCTTTGGTGATAATACTACTAGTACAACACATGGACTCATACTCTCTCTAATCAACCCCTTCTACAACAACTCATGAACTTGTTTTTTCAACTCTTCACTTTCTGTTGGTCTCACTCTACATGTTGCCTTCTTTGGAAAAGTGGCTCCTAGAATCAAATCCATCAAGTGACTAATCTTCCTCATTGGGGGTAATCCATTAGGTACATTATTTGACACAATATCAAGAAGCTTTCCCAATAATAATTTACAAGTTTTGCAAGCACCACCTCTACTTCTTCTTTACCATCTTTTGGCATTACATCAAAAAACATATGCTCATGCTTTGTACCTTTGAGAAACTCTTTTCCATCAATAAAACATATTCTGGAAGAACTACATACCTTTTCTTCTTTCTCCTTCAATGGTTTCAACTTATGTTTCACTCCATCCTTGGTCAGAGTGTAAGTATTTGCTCACCCATCGTGTACAACATGCCTGTCAATCTACCATGACCCACCCAAAATCATATGACATATGTCCATAGGTATGATATCACATAGTACCTCATCTTGGTAGCTGTTGATATTTAACTTCACTAAGCATTTCTCATGACCATGACCTTTTGGTCATCTTTCACCCAAGTGATACGATATGGATGTGGGTGATTCTATCTCTTCATCTTCAACTTTGTAACCATAATTTATAACACTATATTTTTAGCACTTCCACCATCAATGATCACATCATGACACTTATCTTTAAAATTGCACCTAGTGTGAAACAAACTCCTTTGATCAAGTTCATTCTTACCACTCAACAAGACTCTTTTGTTAACTAGCACTCCACATCTTTCAACATCTTCAAAATGTGATGATTTGGCATCTTCATCGACATGTGAAATTTTTACCTAGCATCTTAATTGTTTTAATTGCAAGAAGGTAGGACACCAAGCACATGAATGCAGATCAAAGAAAAGTGATTCACCCACCACCCCTAGATTTGAAGGTCATTGCTATAATTCTTATAAATATGGACATAGAGCTCATGAGTGCATATTCAAGACAAAATCTAACTAGACATCTAAAAAAAAATCTCATGCAACAAGACAAGGTAACTCTCAAAATTGGGATTAAAATAGATGGTATTCTTATCATTATTGTGGAGAGTATGGGCACATTCCAGATAATTGCATCAAGACATATTTTAGAGGAAATTACAAAAAGTGGTTGAAAGGATAACTAGTTTGTTTTAGTTGTCTCAAAGTTGGACATGTAAGAAAAATTTGTAGAACTAGAGCACCAGAACCAAATAATGGAAATAAAAAAGGTAAAGAAAATGTTGAGGTAAAGAAAACATGGAAAGAGGTAGTGAAAGCTGGAAGTAGTGGAGAAAGAAATGTTGAGATCATCAAGCCAAATGGAGTAGGTGATCATACCACAGCCAACTAAATGAAGAAGGTATGTAGGAACTATATATTTAATGATATATCCTACATTAGTTCCTAACATTTAATGTGCTAAAAGTTCATATCTACATAAGAAAAGATGCATTGAGAATAGATTTATAGAAAGAAAAATGAAAGAGAACCAGTTACAACATGAAGTACTGAGTATCAATAATATATTCTATATTAACCAAGACTTGAAGTATAGACTAAAAAATTATGTGAAGATCAAAAGAATTGGTATTGGTTGAGTAAGGTAATGGGAACTGAGTGTTTGTAGGTAAGCATGGAGATTGAGACAACTGTCATATAACTACCAAGTACAAACACATTTACTATAGACTAAAATGGAAAATTGAAGATGTTTATTGAATTTGGGCATTCATTTTTATTTCATTCAGTGATTTTAGAGTTCACAAGTGATTCAAAGGTGATCAAGGCAATTTTAGCACCAAAACAAGAAAATCACAGTGAAGCATTGGCAAATTTGACAAATTTAGTAAGTGTTACTTTCGGTATTGAGTTAATTATTTTATGAGTTTATCATAGAAGAGTTTGTTTTCATAAACCCTAGATTGAGATGTGATCAACAAGTGAAATATTGAAAGAGATAAATGCACAAACTATGAGGAATGACCAATGTCCTTCACCAAATTTTAGGAACAATGTAAATTTTGAGGAGACTCAAGATGATATTGATGCCATGTCATCAATCCCACCCAAGTTTTTAACTATTTGGGATGTGAGATCCTGTTATTTGTGAAAAATAGGAGAAATTGGAGATTTCAAGATAAGGGAAGCTTATGAGAAGCTATGGAGCAATGGAATACTAAGGGAGAATACAAAATTATTACTGAGAAAGGTATTACCCATGGCCTAGGTTTTCTTAAAGTTTTCAAAGTTGAGTGGATAAATACTATTCTAAGTTGTGTTCATGATATGAAGGTATGGTTAGAAGGAGGACCAATAAAAATTAGTAAGGCCATAATATGTTGAGTTATTGGATACCCTACCTTTGGATAGGCCAAAGAGCATAAGAAGCACAAGATGAAATGAAATCGAGAAATCAACCAAAGAAAAGTAGAATGGTAGAGGGATGTCAATTGATGGGATTGATGATCCTATGATTGAATTTGTAGTATGAGTGATTGTACACAAATTCTTCCAGTCTAGTAGACTAAACAATGTGGCATGAGTTGTAGTAGACCTAGGCTACAAAATTGTCAAAAAGGATTGTACTTATGATCTTATCAAACTTAAACTACAAAAACT
The DNA here is from genome assembly GCA_028749045.1 of Cupressus sempervirens. NCBI lineage: Eukaryota > Viridiplantae > Streptophyta > Pinopsida > Cupressales > Cupressaceae > Cupressus > Cupressus sempervirens. The sequence continues at coordinate 750,485,423 of CM053783.1, forward strand.
TGTTAGAAATGCTTTAGAATAACTATGAGAGGGGGCGGGGGGGGGTGAATCAGTTATTCAAGGTCCAAATGTGCAATTCAAGCTTTTCATCAAGTAAAGTAGCCCTATTAAACTATTCATTCATCCAAGCTTTAAACTTTCCTACTTAGCAAGTTATTGTAAATCAACATGCAAACATAACACATGAAGAATCAACACATAACACAATGATTTACATGGAAATCCAATTTGGGAAAAACCACCAATAATATGCTACTCAATTCTCACTCTTCTGAAGTGATGCCCTATGAAAGGCTTGCCCTATATAAGGCTACAACACATTGTTAAATGTGACCTGGTTAAAGGATTTATCCACCCTGTTAGAAGTGGGCCTATTAGAGGACTTTAGAATATTCACTTGGAATGCCACCCTATTAAAGGATTTACAAATAGTTGTTAAAGAAACCTAAGTCCATAAGATTTAACCCTAATTGATACAATTGCTAGAGAGTAACAATAAGGGGTTTTGACCTAATTACAATATACAACTTATCTTGCACATCTTAGATCACTCTTTAGCTCATAACCTTGCATGGCTTTCAATCTCTGCAATTCTAACAACTTGTCCTCCTTTCAAGCTTTGTCTCCTTGAGTCTTCATGCTTAATGTACCAATACAATCTTCTTCTTGACCACTTGTCTAAGCAAGGTCTCTATGCCCTATACTTCCTTCTCCTAGATGTCTTCTCCTTGACACCCTTCAACCACTTTGCAATTTGGCACACTAGCAACTTTTGCTTCTTGGTCTATTACTTCTTAAATAGAAGTTTATAATTCTCTTTCTTGCTCAATTCTTCCATTCTTTAATTTCAATTCAAATGGATTAGGTAGGATTCATTGAATCTCACCCATATCTTGTTCCTTCTAGAAACATCTTGGAGAATCCTCTTGAATTCACTCAAAAATGGTTTACATAAAATTATGTGCCACCAACTCATCATCCTTATCCTCCAACTATTTCACAAAATTCTAGGTAACAACTTTGTCAGCTCAGATTTGGTGAATCTTTGACTTTTCCAATTATGCAATAGCTCAACACTATTGAAATTCTAGTGCTCAGCACATACTATATTAGTTGAGATCAACTATTTTTTATTGATGCTTGACACCTACAATGGATTCACTTAGCATCCACTAAGTTTTCTATTTTCTTGGCTCCTTCTATATCAATCAATAGTTGAACTTCACTCAGCACCTGAAGTTCACTCAGCACACACTAGATTTTTCATTTACTTGGCTCTAACTAAAAATTTGCTTGACTTCAACTAGCTTTCTTGGCACTCACTGATGAACTTAGTTTAAGTTTTGTAGTCAACCTTGTTCCAACTTACTCCTCCAATGTTTCTAAGTGTGACCAACATCTGTATCTTCAATTATTCTATCAATACATTATTTTATCAATGTCTTAACTGATCCTTGCACTTCATTACAAATCCATAACTTCAACCTTTCCCTTAGGTGCTCTTGTTACATTGTGTTAATTAAATCCTCTTCATCAATCAACTAAGTGATAGTACTTGGATCTTATAAGCAATTGCCATTCCTAGCAGGTTTGACATCAATGACAAAACAATGATTGAAAACATTCCTTTATAATAATATCCCTCTTTGATCTTCAACAATGATCTTTTCAATCAGATTTGCAACAATCTCCCTCGTTGGCATTGATGACAAACCAAATTGATCAACCATCAAACCAAATTATTCAACCAAGTTATCAAAATGCTAATTGAGTTAGAATAATAAGTCAAATACCAAAAAGTAATTATTTTACCATTAGTTTCCACTTCTCCTGACTTCCTCTTTCATTATTTATCCCTTTTTCCATTTGATCCTATACATTTGATCAGTTACTTGCTACTTCTCTTTCTCATCAAATATTGTTGATCAATTTTTGCATATTTCTCCCTCATTTCCTCTTTTTGTTGATTAGTTTTCTGTTATTTTTCCCTCTTTGAAAATGATGCCAAAGACATATTATTTCAGCATCTTATCATGCAAGTATAGCATTTTCTGGAACTTTCACTTTCTCTCTATGTTACCTTGCTTGTGACTAATTTGAAACTTTAGTACTTTGATTACTTTAGGCAAAATCTTAAAGTAAGTGTCCTCTACATCAATGTGTAATATTTTAACAATCAACTTATTTGATGCAAGACAATCTTTGCTATTGCTTAAGTAGCCTTGGCTAGGGGTATCACCCCTAACTTACTTCTAAGATACTCAAAAACATCTTTAGGTAGTGCTTTTGTGAAGATGTCAGCAATCTATTCCTTTGAGCTAACATATTCCATTCTCACTTACTTGTCTTCCACTGATTCTCTTACATAGTGATACTTAATTGCAATATGCTTCATTTTGGCATGCATCAAAAGGTTCTTTGATATGTTGATGGCACTTGTATTATCACAATAGAGTATCACAAGTTCCATTACCTCTTCCTTCATACCTTAGAACAGATGTTTGATCCATACAATATTAGTGCAATTGATAGTAGCTGCAATATATTTAGCTTCTACTATGGACTATGATGTGCAACTTTTCTTTTTGCTGGTCCAGGTAATCAATCTTTTCCCTAAGAAAAAATGCTCCTCCACTGGTGCTTTCTCTATCATCAATGTTATCTCCCCAATCTGCATCAGTGTAGGCTCTCAACTCAAGCTTTTCACTTTTGTTGTAGTACAAACCAAAGTCATTAGTTCCTTTTAGCTTTTAAATCTTTTAGACCAAATGTCTTGAGTATCTCCTTGATGTATTTTGATTGGGTCACAAATATGCCATGATTTAGTTGATGTACTTGCAATTGAACAAAGAACTTTATTTCTCCAAACATTGACATCTCAAACTCATGTTTCATTTGATCAGAAAAATCTTTGCATAGAACATCTTTTCTTCCAAATATTATATCATCAACAAAGATTTTAGATATAAAAATATCTTTACCTTTTTCTGCTTTGATATATAGGTTGCTATTGTCATTTGTTCTCTCAAATCCTACCTTCACAAGATATTTGTGCAATCTTTCATACCATGCTCTAGGTGCTTGCTTCAAACCATAGAGTGCCTTGTGCAATTTACAAACCATATCCTTGTTGTCATCAACAAATCCCTCTAGTTGTTCTATGTAGACTTCCTCTTCTAGTATACCATTCATTATAGTAGACTTCACATCCATTTGGTAGACTTTAAATCCTTTGTAAGTAGCATAAGCAAGTAATGTTCTAACTCCTTCCATTCTTGCAACAAGGGAAAATGTTTCCCCATAATCCAATCCTTCTTATTGTGCATAACCTTTGCAAACTAGTCTGCCCTTATTTCTTGTTAACTCACTATTCTCATCAAGTTTGTTCCTAAATATCCATTTTGTACCAATAACATTCTTATTATCTAGTCTAGGAACTAGGGTCCAAGTTTTGTTCTTCTCAATTTGATTGATCTCTTCCTTCATAGCTTTGTACTAATCATCATCTTGTAGTGGATCTTTCACTATTTTGGGTTCAATCTTTCTCATTAGACATGATTCATTTGTTAGTATATTCCTCGTCATTGATCTTGCATCCTTGTCACCAATGATTTTTTTTTTAGGGTGATGTCTTCTCACATACTTTGCTAATCTTGGTTCTATCCTTCTTTCCATGTTTGGTCCTTCAGTTTCGGAGTCTATTTTCTCTTCTCCATCTAGTATTCCATCATCTCTATCATATGTACTGGCTTTTGAGTCATAATGTACATTATCTTCATTCTATAACTCAGCTTCTGAATGCAGCTCAACATTCATTGGTTGTGACTCAGCTGATATTGAGATTTGTTGCCAATTTCCAACTTGATTGGCAACATTATCTTCAATAGTAATTCCCTCATGGAAGTATATAAAGGATCTATAATCTTCTAATTTCCTAGATTCATCAATTTGGACTTCTACATGCTCATCAAAATTTACATTTTCACTCTCCACAATCTTGTTATTGTTAGTATTCATACATTTATATGCTTTGCTTCTAGTGGAGTATCCAAGGAATATGCCTTCATCACTCTTTGCATCAAACTTGCCATTTCTAGTACCTTTAAGAATATAGAATTTACAACCAAATACTTTGAAATTTTTTTCATTAGGTGAGTGACCATACCATAATTCAAAAGGTGTTGCATTTATTCCTTTCTTGACTTAGACTCTATTCCAAGTGTAAACATCAGTGCTTATAGCTTCTCTCTAGTACTTTAGAGAAACATTTTTCTCCATCATCAAGGTTATGGCATAGTCTACTAGTGATCTATTCCTTCTTTCAGCAATGCCATTCTAAGGTGGAGTTCTTGGTGTTGATGTTTTCCTTTTGATACCTTTGTCATTGTAGAATATCTCAAATTATTTTGATGTAAACTCTCCTCCTCTGTCCAATCTTAGACACTTCAGACTCTTTCCTATTTCCTTCTCAACTCTGGCCAAATACCACTTAAACATTTGAAATGCATTAGATTTTTGCTTTAAGAACATTGCAGTCATCATCCTGGAGTAGTCATCTACAAACAACATTATGTATCTATATCCTTGTTATCTTTGGACTTCTATATGGCCACATAAGTCTGTATGGACTAGCTCTAATACTTCTTTGGAAGTGTATGTTTTTCTTTTGAAACTAGATTTAGTCATCTTTCCTAATTGACATTGTTTGCACATTGTGTTTTCAAGGTTCTTTAGTTTTGGCAGCCCCTTGACTTTCTTCCTTTTTGTTGATGCTAATCAAATTGTCAAAATTAACATGACATAGCCTTTTATGCCATAACCTAACATCATCAAGTCTAACAAAAAGGTAGGTTGTATCTTCCATATCTAGATGAAACAAGTTACTCCTAGTTAGTTCACCTTTTCCTATTAGATTTCTATTAGTGTCATAGATTTTGGTAGTTTTGTTTCCAAATTCTACTTTGCAACCTATATTGCCTAGTTGTGACACACTCAGCAAATTGTAGTTCAATCCTTCAAAATAGTATGCATTATCACATGAGATTTTCTCTGTAAGTTTAATGGAACCTTTTCCTTTGATTTGACATGAAGCATCATTACCAAATCTAACATTATTTTCATCATATTGAGTAAAGATAATAAACTTACTTTTGTCTCCTGTCATGTGATGTGAGCATCCACTATCTATGATCCAATTGTCATTCTTATTCACAAAAGTTACCATTGTTGTTGCTTTATCTTCATCTGATTCATCCTTCATGGCTACATAGACTACTTCATCATCATTCTCATTAGAATCTTCTTCAACAATGTAGCATCTTTTGCCTTTGTCCTTGTAATCTCTGCTATCATCTTCTCTCTTGTTCTTGTACGTGTTTCCTTCTTTGTAGTTTTCCTTTTGTGTACACCTTGCAGCAATAAGACCTACTCCATTTCAATTGAAACAAATGATAGGGAGCTTACCTTTGCCTCTATGGAATCTTCTAGCTAGTAGTGCTTCCAACTGTTCTACATCTTCCTCATCTATGCTACTGTCACTGGATGCATGTTTTTATTTTCTACTCTTCCTCTTTGATTTCACCTCCTCAGTGTCTTTCAATGTCAGCTTGACCTTGAAAGTAGATTCAAGGTTCTTAGGTCTAGAGTTATCAAAGCTAGACAATTCAAATGCAACAAGTCTTCCCACTATACCTTCAAAGGTTAGTGTGTCTCCTTGTACACACCTCAGCTCTTGGATGGCTGAAACTCTAATAGCATAGATGGGGAGCAAGATTCTCAAGTATTTTCTATTGACAGTCTCTTCGTTCAACTAAGCACCCAACTTCTTATTGCACTTACCACTTCTTTCATTCTAGAGCCATATTGAGTAGCATTTTCTCCTTCCTCCATTTTCATGTCATCAAACTTTCTTCTGAGGCTTTCTCTTTTTGCTCTTTGAGCATTCTAATCTCCTCCATAGATATCTAGTAGGGCTTTCCACATCTTGAATGCAGTGTCACATCCTTTGATGTCATCAAATTCAGTATAGATGAGTGTAGAGGCAATCTCCAACATTGTCTAATTGTCCTCCTTCCTTTTGTTCAAATCATCTGCAAAGAGGGGTCTAGTTGGATCTACATGTTCCACTCCAATAGAGGTCTTTGCATAATCACCTATTGATCCAAGGTGCAATTTCATCAGACTCTACCATGCAACAAAGTTATCTCTGTTGAGCTTGGGAACTTCTCTCTTGGACATCTTGATCTTCCTGCTTCTAGTACCTTTAAACTAAAACAATAGATGGCTCTGATACCAATTGTTACAAATTATTTAGAATAATTGTGGTGGGGGTGTGAATCAGTTATTCAAGGTCCAAATGTCCAATTCAAACTTTTCATCAAGTAAAGTAGCCCTATTAAATTGTTCATTCATCCAAGCTTTAAACTGTCCTACTTTGCAAGTTACTGTAAATCAACATGAAAACATAACACATGAAGAATCAACACATAACATAGTGATTTACATGGAAATCCAATTTGGGAAAAGCCACTAGTAACATGCTACTCAATTCTCACTCTTCTGAAGTGATGCCTTGTGAAAGGCCTACCATGTTAAAGGCTACAACACACTGTTAAATGTGACCTAGTTAAAGGATTTATCCACCTTGTTAGAAGTGGGCCTGGTTAGAGGACTTTAGAACATCAACTTGGAATGCCACCTTGTTAAAGGATTTACATATGGCTATTAAACCAACCTAAGTCCATAGGATTTAACCCTAACTAATACAATTGCTAGAGAGTAACAATAAGGGGTTTTGACCTGATTACAACATACAACTTATCTTGTAGATCTCAAATCACTCTTTAGCTCATAATCTTGCCTGGCATTTAATCTCTACAATTCTGATAGCTTGTCCTCCTTTCAAACTTTTTCTCCTTGAGTCTTTATGCTCAATGTACCAGTGCAATCTTCTTCTTGACCACTTGTCAAAGTAGAGTCTCTGTGACCCATACTTCCTTCTCCTAAATGTCTTCTCCTTAACACCCTTTAACCACTTTGCAATTTGGCACACCTGCAACTCTTGCTTCTTGGTCTATTACTTCTTAAATAGAAGTTTGGAATCCTCTTTCCCACTCAATTCTTCCATTTTTAAATTTCTATTCAAATGGATTAGGTAGGATTCAATGAATCTCACTCATATCTTATTCCTTCTAGCAAAATCTTGAAGAATCCTCTTGAATTTTCTCAAAAATGATTTACACAAAATTTTGTCCCACCAACTTATCACCCTTATTCTCAAACCATTTCACAAAATTCTAGGTAACAACTTTGTCAGCTTAGATCTGATAAATCTTTGACTTTTCCAATAATGTAACAGCTTGACACTATTGAAATTATGGTGCTTGGCACATACTGTGTTACTCAACATCAACTATGTTTTACTAATGCTCGGCACCTACTATGGATTCAATCAGCATCCACTAAGTTTTTTGTTTGCTTAGATCCTTCTATATCACTCGCCACTTGAACTTTACTTGGTACCTGAAGTCCACTCAGCACACACTAGATTTTACATTTGCTCGGCTCTAACTAAAAATTTTCTCAGCTTCAACTAGCTTGCTTGGCACTCACTGATGAACTTAGTTTGAGCTTTGTAGTCAACCTTGTTCCAACTTACTCCTCCAATGTTTCTAAGTGTGACCAACATCTGCATCTTCAAGTATACTATCAATACATTATTTTATCAATATCTTAATTAATCCTTGCACTTCATTACAAAATCATAACTTCAACCTTTCCCTTAGGTGCTCTTGTTACATCTTGTTGATTAAATCCTCTTCATCAATCAACTAAGTGATAGTGCTTGGATCTTATAAGAAATTGTCATTCCTAGTAGGTTTGACATCAATAACAAAACAATGATTAAAAACATTCCTTTACAATAATCTCCCTCTTTGATCTTCAAAAATGATCTTTTCAATTAGATTTCCAACACAACTAATAGAGAATCTGGGAGCAATAAGGAATGCAAAGAACACATCATGTAATTTTGGATCTTTGTTAGTATGTATATGTTTCTATGTATAGAACTATTTTCCTATAGTCAACACAATAGCATGAGATAGGAATATGCCATATATGGAACTGATAAATGACTTGATAAGTCAGTTGGGAGAAAATTTTGAAACAATTTTGGATAGCTATTATAAGGAATTTAGAAATAAAATGAGAAATTGAATGAGAAATCAAATGAGGATTCCCAAATTTGTTGTAGATAAATATTCTGATTAGATATGTTTCATGGTAGATACATATTTTGTATATGCACAAGTAGTGCAACCTATAATTGGATGGTTAAGACCAATGACATATTAAGTCAATGTTGATGAGGTCATAACAATAGTGACTACACTTTTGTTAGAATATGTTTATGTAAATGTCAAGCCATTTATCACATATGATACAGTGAAGAATAAAAAAAGTATAGATTCAAGTGAGCCCAAGATAGATAAGAAAAGAAAGGGCATATGAAATTTTGATGACTAAAGCTCATGATGTTGACAAAGAAAGCATAAATATATGGAATGTAGCATTTTAATTTCTCAATCCATTGACTAATAATGGAGATGAGGAAGAAGAGGAAAGATATGGAGAGGTCAAAGAAGAAGAAAATGATGGAGCAAGAGTTTCCAAACTTGCTAAGGAAATCAGGAAACTAGTAGAAGGATGTGAACAACAAGATGTTGTCACCATTAAAGACATTCATGTTTCTTCACTACATGATCAAAATGTGTTAATAGATGAAGACATGAAAAAATTTAATCCTAATGCATCTCTTCCTAGCACCAATCTATTTTTTTAATAAATCATAGATTATCCAAGGATTAAAAGTGCAAAGACTAATAATTATGAGGTTACATTAGTTGTTGATGATACAAGTGTTGGAAAAAGTATATGAGAAACAAGATACTAAGAGGGGAGGTGAATCATGATCTTAAAATTTTAGCTTCAAAACCAATAATATAAATTCACACTTAATTCATCTGACAGATCTACCATTAAAACTAAAATGTTGTAACATAAATGAAATACATCACACCCATAAATAGCTCAACACATAACATAATGATTTGGTAACCTAGAAACACTTCAAGTTGAAGGTAAAACTAGGGTGGGGATGAAACCCACAAATCTTCATTGTTGTAACAATAAAGTTAAACTATTAAGGTTACAATGTTTGTTCATAAAATAGGATCTACCTTGTGAGGGGTCTTCCTTGTTAAAATCTTAAGAGACTATTAGGTTTCACCTTGTTAGAGGATTTTATAGTCACAATAACGTAAGGAATCTATTAGGAGATTTACATAGGCCTATTAGGACCACATTTTAAAGAGATTTACCATGTCTCAATTACAAAATAACTGATTCAGTACTTGACCCTTGATTTTCTCTACAGGCTTATATTGGGTCTCCTCTTTCCTATATCTCTATTATGATTCTCCTAATCTGATAACTCTATTTAATCCTTCACTACTCTGATTTCTCTCTTTCTACCATACCTTCATACTTCTCCTTCTTCATACCCTCACAATCACTATCTCTCATAAACATGATTCTAGGCTTAGAATCCTCCTTAAATAGACATTTTGTGAAGGTTCTAGATCTTGGTCGATGGTTTACAATTCACCATATTTTTTTTTTACAACCCTTTTCCTAATTGGTTGAATCACTTGCCTAGGAATCATTACCTTCTACAATGATGCATAATCAACATCTTAGCTAGCTCTTCATGTCTTAAATATCATAGTACAATTGGCCAAAATGGTATATATATATATGAGTTTGTGCCATTACAAACTCTCATATCAAAACTAAGCTACTCGACACTTGAATGCTCTGATGCTCGGTCATGTATTAACCTTCATGTTGATACTCAACTTCTATATGTCTATTTTTTGGCCTTTTGATAACTTATCAGTATGCTTAGTATTTATTATATTGATTGGCTCATACTATATTTATCATCTGATATCTTTGCTTGGTCTCTGCTGAATGCTCTTTCTGCTCGGCATAAGTGTTGTATGCTTGGTATTTACTAGATAACATGATCATAGTGATAACCTTGTAATCTTTCCTAGGAAATGACTAAGTGTTTGGACACTAATCAACAACATAGGCTTAGAGATTAACAATCTCCCCCTTTGACATTAGTGGAAAAAATACTTTGTCATGAAATTATTTCATTCCAAAAATGTATTTTCCCATTGAGACCATAGTATGATCCTATAAAATCTTATACCTAATCTTTGATCTATACATATAGTCATTACCTTATTCTTCTTCTTTATTACTTATCTTTCACTATCTCATTATTTCATTCCCATTTCTTATCCTTATCCCCCCCTTTTTTTGTCATTGATGGAACTTGGGGATTTTGGGGTGAGGTGAAACATCTCAAAAAATTATTGATGAATTGCCACAATATTGGCATAGTCATTATTTCATCTTTCCTATACCTATTCCAAAATCTAAAATTGAATTTCTAACCTAAAAACTAGATCAACGAATCCTATAAGATTGGAAAAATGTGTCTCTTTTTTTAGAATATCTCTAGAAACAAAGATTACCTTTTGAATTATCTCTATATGTGGCAATAAGTGAAGTTGAATCAATGCCAACTTGTGCTTTATCTCTAAATCTTTAACCATGAGCTTGGCTAACCTCTTTTGATTGAATGTCAATTCACAATAAGAGGATGATCTTGAACTTGTGTTCTTGCCTAGTGCATACAATAGTTCTAATGAGTGTAGTGTTTGTTGTAACAAAATCTATATCACATAATTTTAAATATAAAGAATTCATGGTCTTCAAAATTATTTCCAACTGTGTAATAGATGTAGAAATCTAGGCTCTTCTATTCAAGTTTCTGTAAAACTTTCTGTAATAATTTATGCCCCATTCTTCTTTTAGACCATTGTAATAACTTCTCATTTATCTCTATGTCATCTATATGAATTATGTCAAGTATACACTAGGTAGTCAAAAATTATATGTTGATTTTTCACATATGTGGTTCCAAATGCATCTGTAAAAATATCTTTTATAGTATGAAGTACATGTCTTCTCTTCTTCTCTCTTTTCAACTATTCTTATTTTTCCTTACAATTCAACAAGATTTTCAATTCTTGAATTTTATCTAGTGTAAGATTATTCAAATCATATGTAGGTAATGTACTTACCTCATTAAGGTTCACTGATTCATCACCTTCCTTATCTACATGAGTCACATCCTGAGATCTAGAGCATGTATAACTTGGTAGTGCTAGTTGCAATTGCTTCCCCTTCTTACTTGATCTCTTCTTTAGCTATTGCACTGGTGTAGAGATCACATGTTGTATGGGTATCACATATTTTATAGGTGTCACTTGTGTAGGTTATGCAACCTTTGCACTTAGTAATTGAATAAGAGCTTGAGTAACCTCTTGATCTTTCTGTGTACACTAATCTATTTAGAAATCAAAGCATTAACTAAGAAAACTAGTATAAACTTTAAGATAGACAAAGTGAGGTCCTCAAATGAGAATATGAGCCATGGATGGGCTCTCTCAATGAGGATGAGCACTTGATTTGGAGATATGTCTATTATGTGGATGTGGGATGTATGCTCAAGCTTCAAAATGCTTCAATGGAGATGGATTTAGGATTTTTGATGTGGATATGTGAAAATGGTATAAACTTGGCTTCTCAAACTGACATGGTAACTTTAGCTTAAGGATTGTGATAAAATGGCTTGGGAGGGGATCTAATTTATATGCCAAGGGCTTGAGGGATGGAGGGTTAAGATGCAAGGGGAGATGAAAGCTTTAGGGAGGGCTAGGATGTATTAAAAGGGGAGCACATGGATTGTGCTTGTTTAGCACCAATCAAGGAGTGACACATGTCACAGGGTCATTGGGTGGAGGAAAGGGAAAGGATGAGTCAACAAAGGAGGCTCAAGGCCTTAAATGACCCTCATAATGGCTTGTAAGAGGATGTAAGAGCATTGAAGGCTTTGTGGTTGGGATAAAGTTTTATGATTGGGATATTTTAAGGGAGGAGACTTTGGTTTGGCTTCGAAAAGTCTTAAGATCACTTAGGGTATGTGACAAGGTTAGGGGGGGATTAGGCTTGGGTTAGGAATAGATTAAGAATGTGAGAGATGGGCAAGTGGATGGTATTAATGAGGGTGGGTGAGTTAGTGGCTAAGCTAGGTTAGTATGGGTGGATGGGGTGGATTAGGCTAAATAGAGGATTTAAGATAGTTTTAGGGGTTATTAGATTTGAGGGTTTTATTTATTAAAGTGATTTTAATAAATTTGGGATTTGGAATTAGATAGGAGAATATGCTTAATTGATAAATAGTGGGTTATTTGATTTATCAATTAGGACTATAGATGATTAAATAAATTAATCAACTAGGGGATGGCAAAGGATTAATTAAACAAGAATTTAATTAATGATGCCTTTAGAGATAGCTAAATAGGATTATCGAAGTGGTGTAATCAGATTTAGGTGTCTACATTTTGCCCCTCTTTGACATAGTGTTGAGACAACACTATTTCAAAGAAGTTCAAACGAAGATGACATGAGGAAGCTGTTTTAGCGACAAGGTTACCCCAGTCTCAGATAAGAAGAGGAGAGACTAGACTTAGAGATGCCCCCTCAAGAAGGCGATGAAGAGAGAAGATGAGGCTCAATGGCTTCTTGAAAAGCAAAAGAATTTGAGATGAGCAGAGACATAGAGTGGCAAAGAGAAGGGGCTGAATTAGCTCAAACTCTCACTATTGGAGAATGATAAAGGAGAATCAGATGCACAAGAGGAAGCAAGCTTAAGACCTTAGGGAAGGTGGAGGATGAAGGAGAAAAGCACTATAAAAGGAAACCATGAGGAGGGGATAGATGATGGGAAGATAAAGTTGATGCAATAGGGTTTCAAAGAGTCAGATTTGATGGAAGATGGGTTTTGGAGATCCCTAGGATGGGATTGTGGATCTCAAAAGATGAGGCTTGGTGGATTGATTTGATGGGTGGATCCCTGAGACTAAGATTATGTATCCCTAAAGCTAAGAGTGATGATTGATTCTAAGAGATACAGTTGCACAAGTTGGGGTAGGAGAGACAGATGCTAGATATGGATGGGGGATAATGGAGATGAAGGGAATCCATCAAAGCGTTTTGAGCAGGGGGACACTTCAAAGAGAAGCACCACCATGTAGTTGAGCACTAGATTTTCTATAGGAATGTTGGATAATTTCCAAGGGTACCAAGAACATCAAGCCCTTTTCACCAACTATCCAAAGGATTGACGGACTAACTCAAAACAAACACGCAAGGATTGCCCCAACATCACACATGAATCCCAGAGGAAGCAGTGTAGAATTGATATAGGGTCTCCCACAAGCAGAAAAGAAAAACAAACAAAAGACCTGATCAAGACCTTGCACTCAAATTGCCCCATTTGTAGCACAACATGATATAAAAGATCATGGCAACCATGAGGAGGGAACAACCCAAATCACTTGGAAGAGATACTTTAAGAATCATGCTTGAAATCCTGAAAAGAAAATAAATTGAAAGAAAATGTAAATCTAGAAAAAAGTTAACCTTTTGCCATAGAGATCGGTAGGACTGGATACTGACAGACCAAGATCAGACAAGAGGAAGGATGCATCCTACAAGGATCTATCAATAATATCAAGGACTAGGGTGAGCTAGGCAAGCAAAACTCTTTAGGACAATATTTTGATGACAAGGGATCGCGTACAAGGATTCGCTAAAGCACTTAACCAAGAGAATTGCAATTTAGGATCAAGCAAGAACTGACGCAAAGAGATGAGAGGTATACAATGGGACCAAGAAAAGGACTAATGCACAAGGAAAATATAGCTAATAGATCCAAGGATGTACAAGGGATTACCATACAAAATCTTAGCATGATAGGATAGTGGCAGGAAAGATAAAGATGAAGAGATAGTGGATGAAAGGTTTGGGATGAGAAGATAGTGGATGAAAAGCTTGAGATGGGGAGGCAGAGGAAAAGTGTGGGATAAGGAGATAGAGGGGATGAAAAGCTCAAAAGGAGAAGATAGTTTGTGAAAAGCTTAAGATAGCAGGAGTAAGAAGCTCAGGATGAGGAGATAGCGGATAAAAAGATTACGATGAGATGATAGCGAAGGAAAAGCTTAGGATGAGGGGATAGCAGAGGGCTAGATACCAATGACAAGGGATATACCAAGTGATAGAAAGATGGAGATAATGCTAGGAGATGCAAGGATAGACAAAAAGGGGGAACAGTGGATAGAGGGATTTGGGTAGAGGAATGCCAAAAGATAAGGATTGATAGAAAGATGGACATGACATGGTCTCCAAGGAATAGAGTGCCCCAAGTTATAATATGTTATTCAAGAGCATTTTTGTGAGGGATGTGGTAGGATTGAATATTGGTCAACAAGAGGATGAGGGAGATAGATAGAAGCTAGGATGTGAAAGGTTAATGAGGTAGAGGATAAGGAGGATGGTGGATGAGGCCAATGGAGGGATTGGATGGATGAAAGAATGGGTAGATAAAGGATAGGTGGATACAAACTTTGATGGAAAATGGATGTTAAAGGGATGACCAAAAGCATGTATCTAGTGGTGGACTTTACTTCTTTCAAGATCCAAAGGAGGATGGTGAGTGAAATGGATAGGATGTGGTTGGTATGGTCGGATGAGATGGGGATGGTGGGTGATGGAACATGCCCCCAAGTGTGCAAAGCATTTGGATGGAGGGATTAGCCATGGGAATATGCTTTTATTAGCCATGGGATGAGAATAGGAGCATGGAGGAGATGAAGGGATAATGGATGGAGTGATAGGGTTTAAAGGTTGGAAGGGATTCAAGGGTGAGTGCCTTTGATGATCTAGCTGGTGGATTTGAGGGGATGGAAGGATAGATTGGAACATAGGATATGGATGGATATAATTTCCCAAAATGGATGGAAACGAGGAAGTTGTAGGTCCCAAAATGGAGGGAGGGGATAAAGGATTCATATTAGGTATGTAAGGACCCAAAATGGATGGTTGAAGATAAGGAGTAGGATGAGGGCTCAAAATAGATGTAGAACAAGATGATGGGAACTTTAGGGTGGAGATGGAAGGACTTGCAACCATGCAAGAATAGCAGGGATACCAACATCTAGAGATACATTTTTATTTCTTTCTTTAATATGATGTTCATTATTTAGAACACAAGATGTGAGTCCATTACTAGCTGAAGGAGTCGAAGCTTCATATATGATAGTTAGTTCTTCTTCGATGGATCTGTCATCATGGATTATGGGAGATGTATGATCATGGAGTAGAGGGGATGGAAGGATATGATCTTGATTTTGATGGAGTGATGGGAATCGATTTTGAGATGGAGTAGGGGTGATGGTGGGATTCAGATATGGAGGGGATGGTAAAAGTGGATCATGTAGGGGAATAAGTGGGATGGCAGGATCTTCTATTGTGTAGGGGGATATTTCAACATGCTTTTGGACATGACTTTGACATGAGTGGATGGGAGTGGATGGTATAATGGGAGAAGTATGGATGGTCTCTTTAAGTGTGATAGGTGGATGGGTAGGAGGCTCTACAATCGGGATGGGTTGATGGGGGATGGGCTCATGAAGTTCATTATATGGAATTTGGGTAATGCTAGGAGGAGGAGATGTGGATGGGATTTGATGGATGGGAGGTAGGAGATGGATGGGGTTTGATAAGTGGGGTGTATGTGATAGGGATGGTCACAATAGGACGAGGTAAGAGGAGTGATGGGGGTGGGAAATGGAGTTGCTTTGGATTTCCTTGTAAAATTCCTTGGAGACAGTTGTGTTGGATTAGGAGGAGTAAGGGGATTTGGGTGATATGTTGTAGAACTAGGATTGGTTGGAGGATTTGGAAGAGATTGGGATGGTGGACTTGGACTAGGGATGTAGCTACTAAAATTATTCTGGAATGGTGGAGGCTGAGAGATGTAGGTAGAGGAAGATGGAGATATGACTGATGTATAAGAGGAATATGTGGGCACAATATAAGGAGGTAAGGATGAGGATAATAATGGATTTCCCTTGTCAAAGGAATGGTAAGGAGTACTAGTGGGTATGTTTGGAGGAAGGATGGAGCAGTTTGGAGGAATGTTTAGATTTCGGGGGATGGTTGGAAGAATATCTCTAAGGCTTTCAAAATATCCATTGTAGTCGACAAGATCATCATCATTATTGGAATAGGATGTAGCAAGAGAAAGGAAAATGTGACCAAACTCATCATGATAGGGTTGGGATTTCATGTTTTGATGATGAGTTGCATGGGGATGGGGTCTTGCATATGGATGAACATAGAAGCTCATGGTTGGATTTGGATTAAGCGCAGATTTTGGATTGGCTGATGAAAGATTTCCTAGAGAGAGTCAAAGCTGCATGACAAACCTAAGGAGGATTGGCTGGAGATTTTTGGCTTTCTTGTGGATGGAAGACTTCAAGGGTATACTATCAAAAAGTGAGAGTTTTTCTTTCCTATGTGCAGGATTGGTGGCTTTTGGTGTCAACTTGAGGATAGACAAATGATCCTATGGGCATGACACGAGATTGACCACTTGTGGATCCCAACCTTTAGCTTAAGGTGATGAGGGATGACAAGTGACAAGGCTAGATTACCCTAGAAAAAGCTCTGTCAAAGGGATGACCTTGGGGAGATTGAGGGATTTGGATAGATTGATTGGATAGCAAACTCTAGTAGAGTAACAACAATTCCTTAAAGGCTTGGGTGATTTTGGATTGGGTTTCTAGCTAGATGGAGGGATGATTTGGATGAACTTTGGATTTTGGATTGTTTTAAAGCAAAGAACTAGATAGATTCGATTGTGGCAGGGGAGCTTGGATGATTTTTTGATGAGGCAGTGACTACGCTAAGTATGCCTTGAGTTGGGAGATTTCCACTTTTTTGAGATTTTGACCAAAGTTGGAAAACATTCATTCAAAAGCTATGAACAAACAAGTAGACAAAATTTTGGAGCAAGCACATCAAACACACCAACATCCTAGGAAGCTTTCTACAAGGATGAAATTTGGTTTAGCTAGGGAGTCCTTGATATATGCAAGGTACATGAGGCCCAAATCCGTAGATGAAACCAAAAAGATGTCACACAGCCAAGAGGAGTGGTAACCCACTTCTCCTCTTTCACTTCTTAAGGGTATAAAGTTCCTTGAGGCTTAGCCCAAGTGACAAAATCTTGATCCCAAAAGAGGTGTCTTTGGATTCACCTCCCGATCTTTATACTCCGTCGGAATGCTGGAGTTGAGGTCATCCCAAGGGGTGATAAAATCTCCAAGCAGGCCTCCTAAAACTAAAAACAAGGTTTTGGATCCTAGTCTTATGCACCCAACATGTCCCACAAAGGTGACAAGGGGAGAGAAGATTCAGATGACCTTGGGCTAAAAAGCAGAGTTCTTTCACCAACTGATTCTTAGATTGTCTGATCTATTGAAAACACAAGTGATTAAGATATAGATGTTCAATTCCAACTTGACAACATTGTCAACATAATGAAAATTGAGAGATTGTCAACATAAGTAAATTTGAGCGTCATTGAAGTGTGTCAAAACCATGCAATGTTCATTAATTGTTAGGCATTCAAGATTGAGTGAATTCATTTTAAAACCCAAAGTTGAAGTGTGAGGTATAGCAATGATTAATTGATCCTTTGCATTCAGGATTGTGTGTTTTTGTTTTAAGCATGCATTCCAATGAAAAGTGGATTTTAATCCATGGCATTCGAGAGTGATTTGAGCGCATTCATGCAATGAAAGATGTGTTTAAACATGCAAGTTCATTATAAGAAAAACCTGCAAAAAATATGATTAGGTTTGTTGCTCCAACCTATAATGCAACAAAAAGAAATTTGATTGGTCACCCAAAATCTTTCAAAATGAAAGCTTAACAATGGAAAAAAAAAAAATTAACTTTTTTTGTTATTTTTGATATGCATAAAAATGCTTAGAATGGTCCATATCCTACAAAACCACTAAAAGTCATTTAAAAATAAAAATAAAAAAATTTAAAATGTGATTATGATTATGATTTGATAATGAGCATAAAGATATGATGATAAAACCTACAGAAAACAAGTCAGTATGAAACCTGCAATGAAAAACTATCAAAATTTTGGGGAAATTAGCTAATAGTGTGAACTCAAGAGTTTAGGTAGCGATCCTGTAGCTATGAGAATGTAGAAAAAAGTCACAGGAATGTGGTACAGGACTGATAAAAAATAAAATTACAAGATTATGAGGCTGCGGGTTAAAAGGTTGCAAAGCGATCCCGCGAGTTTGGTAGGATAGTGATCCCACATGCTGGAACATAGGGAGAACAAGTGGGATCATGAACTCGCATGTAGACTATAATTCTCGCGGGTTTAGATAGCATTCCCATAGGTAAAAAAACATTCTTGTGAGTACAAAAAATTGGTGAAAAAAGTGCAGAAAATCAGGCCGCGAGTTAAAATTATAGTGCGATCCTATGAGAAAGCGATCCTGCAGGCAGATTTATCAGCGTTCCTGTAGGAGAATTCATCAGCGAGTTCGAGAGGTCAAATGTGAGAATGGGTTTCAAAGTTTTGATTGGTCAGAAGTTGTGTTCCTGCAAGACAAATTCGCATTCCTGCCGGAGAATAGCCACATTCCTACAGTCGCAAGATCGCATTTTCAGGGTCGCGAGATCGTAAAAATAACATGTTTTTCAAGTCTCAAAAATGAAAACTGATTATATGGCCAGGGGCGCAATTTTGAAAGGGAAACCTATGTACTTGCAAAAATATTAGCAAACCTTTTGCAAAAACACACAAGAAAACCATGTTAAATTTGGTTGGTTTATCATAAAAAACCCAAAAACATGATTAGATAGACCCAAATGCAGGGTCCCACTAGGCGTGCCAATATGTGTACACTAATATGTTAGCAAGAAACACTAATCTATTTAGAAATCAAAGCATTAACTAAGAAAACTAGTATAAACTTTAAGATAGACAAAGTGAGGTCCTCAAATGAGAATATGAGCCATGGATGGGCTCTCTCAATGAGGATGATCACTTGATTTGGAGATATGTCTATTATGTGGATGTGGGATGTATGCTCAAGCTTCAAAATGCTTCAATGGAGATGGATTTAGGATTTTTGGTGTGGATATGTGAAAATGGTATGAACTTGGCTTCTCAAACTGAAATGGTAACTTTAGCTTAAGGATTGTGATAAAATGGCTTGGAAGGTGACCTAATTTATAGGCCAAGGGCTTAAGGGATGGAGGCTTAAGATGCAAGGGGAGATGAAAGCTTTAGGGAGGGCTAGGATGTATTAAAAGGGGAGCACATGGATTTTTCTTGTTTAGCACCAATCAGGGAGTGACACATGTCACAGGATCATTGGGTGGAGGAAAGGGCAAGGATGACTCAAAAAAGGAGACTCAAGGCCTTAAATGGCCCTCATAATGGCTTGTAAGAGCTTTTAAGAGCATGTAAGAGCATTGAAGGCTTTGTGGTTGGGATAAAGTTTTATGGTTGGGATATTTTTAGAGAGGAGACTTTTTTTTGGCTTAGGAAAGTCTTAAGCTCACTTAGGGAATGTGACAAGGTTGGGGGGGGGGGGGGGGGGGATTAGGCTTGGGTTAGGATTAGATTAAGGATGTTAGAGATGGGAAAGTGGATGGTATTAATGAGGGTGGGTGAGTTAGTGGCTAAGCTAGGTTAGTATGGGTGGATGGGGTGGATTAGGCTAAATGGAGGATTTAGGATAGTTTTAGGGGTTATTAGATTTGAGGGTTTTATTTATTAAAGTGGTTTTAATAAATTTGGGATTTGAAATTAGATAGGAGAATAGGCTTAATTGATAAATAGCGAGTTATTTGATTTATCAATTAGGACTATAGATGATTAATTAAATTAATTAGCTAGGGGATGGCAAATGATTAATTAAATAGGAATTTAATTAATGATGCCTTTAGAGATAGCTAAATAGGATTACCGAAGCTATCTACACTTTCTATGTTACTTCAATTTCTACCAACTTAGTGCATGAATCTTTATCAAAATTTTCAACCTTTTGCAAAATTAGCATATAAATTGGTGGCATATATAAAATTTATGCCTTACCAATTTGCTCAACACTTGGATCCTCTATAGCTAATGTGACATTAACATCACCTGTCTTCTTGACTTCAATATTTGGATATTCAACTATTTGTAGCAAAATTGGGTTTGTACAGAGTTTTCTTGAGTCCATCTTTAAACTTTGAATCTCTTCTTCTATCAGTATGTTTGGATTAGGTGGAGGGGTATCAATGTCATCTTTAATTGCTATATAGTCTTCCTGTTGATATCCACTAACAAGTTGTTAGATCTCCTCTATCAGCTTGGCCATTTCCTACTTGTACTCATCTTTGAATTCAATAGCATCCTAGCCTTCCCTCATCTCTATTTTTGGGGTAAGAATTCCAAATGCTTCTTTCCATACTCTAATTCTATCTTGCTCAACTTCATGAGCTTTATTCTTCAAAACTTTGTATGCCTTATCCCTTGGTATAAAACTCTTAACAAAATCTTTAAAGGCTATAGACATGTGATTCCCTAAATCTAGAATAACTTGTGATAATTTTGTTTCTCTTATTTTATTTTTAGTTGATAATACCCATTTCCACTTGACATCCACTCTTTTATACAATCCCACAAGAAATCCAGTTCCTAATTCAAGGGTTGTGCACCTAAAATTGTTCATCATATCAATCATTGCACCTTCAAGATTAACTTGATCATTATTATTCAAATAATTGTATTGAATATCTTTGAATCCCATTATGTTTTTTTATTCTACCAGTTTTGTACATGCCTGGTCCATAGTCATTGGAGGGAATCTGTTCATTACTTGAAGTTTAGTAGTCTCATCAAACTTTTTCTTTTCTTCATCTTCCTCCTCCTCTTGTGAAATGATGAGATTTTTCCTTGGCTTATCTTGGACTTCAATTAGTTTCATTTACTTTGATGGAATCCATGTGAGTAGCTTGACAAGAGGTTGTGTCGACCTCTTTCTAGTGATGATTACCTTTTCTTTTGGCCTCTGAGGTGCCATTATTTCTTGTATGTCCTTCTTTGGGTCTTCCTACACCTTTCGTTCAATTATAAAAACCTTTCTCTATCTAGTGGCCTTTGGCTTCACTACTACAAGCTCTTTTCCTTTTCTTTCCTTAGCCTTTGAGGTTTGTCTAGACCCCTCTCCTTGTTCTTTCATACTGGCCTCAACAACTTTCTTTTTCTTTCATTTACCTACCTTAGGTATGCTAGATTCAATAGTCAACTTGGCTATAAATGTCTCATATGTGCCAAACTTCTTGGAATTAACATCAATTTCTTTTCCTAAGAGTGTAGTAACTATTGTCATTATATCATCCACATATAGCTCTTAAGGTATTGGCCATAGCCATGCTACCCTCAGTGATACCGCATGTGCATACACAAAATATTTTTCTATAATGAAACATATTTGATCATAATATTTATCTACAACTAACTTTGAAATTTTCATTTTGTTCTTAATTTTAACTTTGAATTCCTCAAAGCAGTTATCCATTACTACCTAAAAATTCTCTCCCAATCTCTTTATTAAGTCATTTAGTTGCTCCATAGTAGTCCTATTCCTATCCCATCCAATTTTTCCAATGGTAGGAAAATAATCATGTACATAGAAAAATTTAAAAACTAGTATGGATACAAACATACAAGAGGTATTATTTGCTTTTCTCACTCCCTCTAGATTCTCTATAAGTTGTTGTAGTTGCAGCTTAGCAAGATCATATGAATGATCCTTCTTCACAACTTTGTAGCCTAAATCAATTGCAAAATAGGGCGCATTGTTCAATTTAGTTGATTGATAGAACTTGTGTGCAATCAAATGAATAGAAAAATCAATGAATGGGTCCCTGATGCCATTAATTAACATACCACGACCATTCCACTTTGTCTTGGTCAAATTTTCAACCTCATTCTTCCTTTTGGCCTTTATCCTCTTCGATCAATCCAAAGTAGGGTACCCAGTTACCCAACAAATGATTGCTTTGTTAATTTTAATCAGCCCACCTTCCAACCAAGTTTTCATATTATGAACTTGGCTAAGCATGATCATATTCAATTCAACCTTAGAAACTTTAGGAAATTCTAGGGCATGGGTAAGTCCCTTCTTTGCAATGATCTTGAATTTGTCCTTTAGGTTTCCATCAACACATAGCTTCTCATAAGCTTCTCTTATTTCAAAATCTCCAATTTCTCCAACTTTGCATTGATAACATGATTTTGTGACATGATGTTATGTCTTACATAGTGAAGACTCTGGGTGGAATTGATGATAATGCTCCCATATCATCAGTAATGTTATCAATGTTCACTAAATTTGTGAAGTTTTGTGGGGGAGTTTGATCATTCCTAATGATTTACACACTACCATCTCTCACCATTTCACATCCAAATGCCATCTTTAACTAGGGTTTTAAACAAAACGTTCGAAAATATCTTCACTAAATAATTTAACTCAACACTAAGAATGATACTTATTTTGCTTCACAAATTTTTGAATAATCTATTGAGATTCTTTGCTTTGTTTTCTATAATCACTTTTTTTCACCTTAGAATCTTCTCTTGAGCTCTTTGATCACTTGATGGGTGCAAATGGATTGCCAAATTTTATAAATACCTTCAATTTTAAGTTTGTAATTAATGTCTTCATACTTAGCGTATGACAGCTAGCTCGATGTGCACTACAGCTTAGTCATAACCAATTCACTTGGTTAGTATGTTATCTTCCTCAATAACTTGATCTATAGTGCAAGGCTCAGTCTGAATATAGACTATACCATTGGTGCTTAGTACTTTATGACTTTAAATTTCTAACAATTATTAATACATTCTCATTTATGAAGATATTACTTTGCATCACTTCTATGCTAGGAATTGATGTAAAAAATATAACATTGAGTATACAGTTCCTACATACCTCCTTTACTTTAGTGAGATGTGGTGTGATCACATGATCCATTAGATTGGGTGATCACAATTTCTTCTACTTTACCACTTCCAACTCTTACTATCTCTATCCATGTTTTCTTTCCTTTAGGTTTTTCATTTCCATTCTTGGTGTTGGTGCTAGTGTTTTGATATTTAAGTTCCTTCTGATATGTCCAACTTTGAGACAACTAAAACATACTATCTCTCCATTTAGCCATTTCTTGTAATTTCCTCTTAAATGTGTTTTGATGCAATTCTTTGGAATGTGTCCATATTCTCCACAATAGTGACAATTGTACCATGTATTGTAATCCCAAATTTAGGAATTTCCTTTCCTTGTTATATGAGCTTATTTTTTCACGTGATTAATTTGACTTTTATTAAGTCTGCATTCATGAGCTCTATGTCCATACTTTTGACAATTATAGAAATGACCTTGGAATTAGATGTTTTGCATGTTGAGTCATTGTTCTTTGATCTACATCCATGTGCTTGATTTCCTGCTTTCTTGCAATTAAAACAATTGCCACTTGGTTTAGGTTTAGGAATTTTCTTATCATTTTTTCTTTTACAAATGTTGGTTGTATGACCAAACTTCCCATAGTAATGACATGTAGGCCTACCTTTTTATTTTGCATCACTTTTTTCTCCACTCTTGGATGATTCTCCTTCTTAAGTAGATAAAGATTTCTTATTGTATCTAAGTCCAAAGGTGTCTTTTGTTCTAGGTGACTTCATCATGTCTTCAAAGTGCTTGATTGCCTCATTTGGTTTGTTCATTCTTTCCATGAGTTCCTTTTCATTCCTTAACTCATTTTTCAATTGCTCATTCTATAGCTTTAGATTTGTAATCTCCACATCTTTTATGTTTTCTTCCTAATTTGCAATTAATAACTAATTTATCATGTCCAACTGGTTGTTTGTAAGATTTTGTACTTCAAATAATCTTTCTTCAAGTCTTGTAGATGTCTACCTTTTGTCTTCTTCAGCCATGAACTTGTCTTCCATTTCTTTCTTCTTTTGTTAAACTACTTCACAGAGTGTAACTGATTGAATTTCTTGTTTTGTCTTGAGATCTTTTACTTATTTCACTAGGGCACTATTCTTGTCTATCAATTATATCATTGCTTCATTATTATTAATAGTCTTTCCACTTTCCAATAGTCCTCCAGTTTCATATTCTATGTATTGAGTGTCATTTAGCTAAATAGCTATCTATCTTCTTCTCTTTAGGGTTTTCCTTAGCTCTTCTTTTGTTGTCTCTGATTATTGCAACACAATTTGGATTTCATTCATCTGATTCTCAATGATCTTTCCCATCTTATATACTTCCATCTCCATGACCTTTCTCTCTCAAGTTGTTAGACTTCTTGACGAGAGAATTGAGCTCTGATACTAATTTTTGGAATAATTATATGGGAAACAAGATACTGGGGTGTGAATCGAAATCTTAAACTTTTAGCTTCAAAATCAATAATATAAATTCACACTCAATTCACCTCATAGATCTACCATTAAAACTAAAATTTTGTAACATAAACGAAATACATCCCACCCATAAATAAGTCAACACATAACACAATGATTTGGTAACCCATGACCACTTTAAGATGAATGTTAAACTGGGGTGGGGATGAAACCCACAAATATTCATTGTTACAACAATAAAGTTAACTTGTTAGGGTTATAATGTTGATCATAATGAATGATCTACCTTGTGAGGGGTCTTCTTTGTTAAAAGCTATAAGATGGTTAGATCTTACCCTATTAAAGGATTTTACACTTACAATCAAGTAAGGACTTTGTTAGGAAATTTACAAAAATCTATTAAGACCACTCTGTTAAGAGGTTATCTCTAACTCATTTTGATAAAACTGATTCAGTACCTGAACCTCAATATTCTTTGCAATATAATTTTGAATCTCCTCTATTCAATGTTTCAATTTGATATCTCATTCAGTCCTTCACTACTTGGATTACTCTTGCCTAATCTCCTTTTAGACTTAGTCTTTTTTGCTTTGTTTTGTCCTTGTTCACTCCTTCACTTGTGCCATTGATTATAACTCCTCCATGCATTATATGATCCATAATAATGACTCTAGGGTTAATGCCCTCTTTAAATAGAGAATATTTGAAATTTATGGATCACAATTAATGGTTCATAGTTCATCCCTTTTTCTATTTTCCTTCTGATTTTTAGATTGGTTGTTATGCTTTTCATGGGATCATTATCTTCTATAATGAGGCGTAAAATTCATCTTAACTATCTCTAAAATCATTAAATATTGTATAGAAGTTAGCCAAAAATGGTTTACATGTGTCTGAGCAATTGAAAACTCATATAGAAAAACTAGTTTTGTAGACATTTTGAATGTTTTGATGCTCGATCATAACTGACATTCATGTTGGCACTCAACTTATATACACTAAATATATTTTGTTCACTTGGCAAAAAACTATCTTGCAATTTACTAAGTCTCAATTGTGTAAGCTCAACTTATATATATATATATATATATATATATATATATATATATATATATATATATATATATATGTATGTATGTATGTGCTCAATCTCAATCTCAAATGGGGTGCTCAAAAATCTCTAACTTGTTTGGCATGTAATGTAAAATAAAGAAGTCCTTATATACTTGGTCTATACTAGATGACTCGGTCATAGTGATGACCATTCAACCTTGCCTAGTATTTACTAAGTGTTTGGACACTAATAGGCAACTTAGGCATTGAGATCAACAATATCACCCTTTGACATCAGTGGGAAAAACAATTTTGTCATGAATTATCATTCCATCCAATAATACTCACCTTGAGATAATAATTTAGATCTACAATTTCGATTTTGTAATGTTGTTCCATCTAATGAATCTATGACATAAGTTAAATTTTATTTCCCCCTTGTACTCTTACTTCCCCCTTATTATTTCATACTTGTATTTCTAATATTTTCTTATTATTTCCACCCATTTTATTTTGTCACTTATGGATTGGGGTTTAGTGGGGCTAACTTATACTTATAAAAAACTATTAATGGCTTGCTAAAATTTCTACAAAGCCTTTTATCCCATTGATCCTTACTTTCTCCAAAACTTGAATTTGAATTCCTAGCTTGGAAGCTAGATCAATTAGACTTTCTATATTTGAGAAATGTGTGTCTTTCTTCAAGATATTTTACACTGTAGAAACTTCTCTCTAAATAATATCCAAACATTGTAACAACAAAAAATGAATTAATATTAGTTTGTTCCTCATGTCACTATCTCGAGCTATGAGCTTGACTAACCTTTTTTGACCAAATGTTAACTTGTTATATGAGGGTGAGGTTGAACTTACATTCTTTCCCAATAAATTAGTACAAGTTCTCATGTCAACATGTATTAAATCAATAGACCATTGATTCTCTAATGTAAAGAACTCAACATCACAAAGCTTCATATACAATAAATGAATAGTCTTCAAAATTTCTTCTATGTAACTAAATTAGAAAGCTCCACTTATCTATTTACAATTTCAAGAGATATCTTCTCCAAAAATTTGTGCTCAAATCTTCTCTCAAACCATTGCATCAATTTGTCATTGGTCTCTATGTCTTATGGTTAAACCTTATCAACTATATACACTAATTGATCCAAAATTTGATGCTCATTATTCAAGTCAGTTATTCTAGATACATCAACAAAAATGACTCTAATAGTATGTAATACCTATTTCTTTTCATTCTCTCTCCTTAGCTATTCTTTCTTTTCCTTGTGGCTCAACAAAGTTTGCAGTTCTTGCATTTGCTCCAATGTTAAGTTGTTTAAGTCATACATGGGTAAAGCGATTGCCTCATCTAGACTTACTGACTCATCTATCATCTCTTCTAATTTATTCATAGTATGAGATCATGGGGTTGTATCACTAGGTAGTGATATTTTCAATTGTTTACCCTTGCCATTCAATCTAGATATCTACTGCTACTTCTCTTGAATAGGTGTCAATTGTTGTTTAGGTGTTCCAGTCAATAGTTTTGATGGATTTGCACTCGAAAACTATATAAGAGCCTATGTATTTTTTTCTCTTTGGATTCTCATTATCTTGTGCCTTTCCTTGTTCTTTCTTATCTTTAACTTTTACAATTATTTGGCCCATTTGGATACAAGTAAATTGTGGAAACACAATTATAGCCTTGCCTAGTTTCTCAATACTTATTGTTGATCTGTAAATATATGTTGCCAATTAGTGTCCAAACACTTAGTCATTTACCTAAAAATATTGCAAGGTCATCACTACATCCAAGTTATGTAGTAACTTAGGTCGAGCATACAAAACTTATATCAAGAAGAACAATGATTGTTGAACATTTAGTAGAGACCTAGTAGAGATATGAGCTGAGCGATACAGTATGAGTTGAGCAATACAATGAAGATCAAGCATACTGATAGGTTATCAAGAGCTAAGAAAATTGGCATATAGAAGCCAAGTAACAACATGAAGTTTTATGCATGACTAAGCATTAGAGCATTCACATGCTAAGTAGTTTAGTTTTGATATGAGAGTCTATAATGACAAAAACTCATATATATACCATTTTGCTTGACTTTTCTATGATATTTAATATTTGAAGAGCCAACTAAGATGTTGATTATGCATCATTACAAAAGGCAATGATCCCTAGGTGAGAAATTCAACCAATTAGAAAAAGGAATGTAGATGACAAAAGATGGTGAAGTGTAAACCATTGATCAAGATCTAGAACCTTCACAAAACATCTATTTAAGGAGGATCCTAACCCTAGAATTGTTTATGAGAGAGAGTTATTGCAAGCATATGAAGAAGGAAAAGTTTGAGACAAGAGTAGACATAGATAAATCAAAGAAGTGAAGGACTGAATAGAGTTATTATATTAGGAGAATCATATTATAGGTATAGGAAAGAGGTGACCCAATATCCACTTGCAAAGAAAATTGAGGGTCAGGTACTAAATCAATTATTTTATAATTGAGATAAGGTAAATCTCTTAACAGAGTTGTCCTAATAGGCTTATGTAAATCTCCTAATAGAGTCCTTACTTTATTATGAGTGTAAAATCCTTTAACAAGGTGAGACCTAATAGTCTCTTAAGATTTTAATAAGGCATACCCCATGCCTAGTAAATGCAAAAGAAGCATGTGCTCATCATTTAGTTATCCATCTACCCAACTATGCATTCATTGACATTGTTTCTATCACTTAAGGGTTTAGTCTAGTAAGGGTTTTGTATTATTTCCATGTCTCTACAAGTGTACCCAAATAAAATCTATTGCTTGGATTGTCTTGATTGTTTTCTAAGAACTTAATGGTAGTGGTTGTGGAGTAACCTCAGTTAGAAATATCTTAGTTATGCCTGAGCTATAAAGGAAGATTTTGTAATCTTTGTAAGGTTAAATTTTTCTATTTTCTCTAATATTTCTCTACAAGTTCACTATAAATTCCCTTTTCCTTTGAACTATATGACATTCTACCTTATCTCCTCTATCCATTGATGTATTGTGCAACACCTATTTGTCTCTCATTAGTGTATTGTGGATATTTGCAATTTTGCATGACTATTTCTTGTTGGCCTATGAATGATATATAAGTGAATCCCATCTTCCTTGTGTTATTTATTTAGGTTTTCTAATCTACATATGATTATTAGATTCAAAAAATCTTGGGTGTGTATATCTTTTGATGTCATGATGGTTCAAGTGTGCATGTATGGGTAGAGATTGGTTTCAACACTCTATTTTGATGAATTACCCCTTAGGTTAGAGTAGGTAGATTTCTTGTCATGCATTCCTTCTCCCTTTCCCTCTCTAAGTGTAGTTAGGTGCACCTTGATAGTAAAGGAAGCTAGCCTTCTCTAGAGACCCAAGCTCAGAGTTCAAGTCCCACAGCTTGGAGGTTGTTTCCATGTTTCACAAGGTTGTCCTTAGGTAAACAATTTGGACAAGGGTGCAAACTTTTGTGACAACAGTAACCAAAATCATGTATGTTATGTGTTGAAACTTTTCATAGATGTTTCGTTTCATTTTTAGCTTTACAATTTTGATGTTAAATCTAAGATATGAGATAAATGTGGTGTGAAATCAGTGAATTTTTTTTTGCAAGTAAAATTTTTAAACCTTGATTCACCTCCCCCCCCCCCCCCCCCACTATTGTGTTTCCTAATAAATTCTTCCAATGAAACTATGGTGACTATCAATTAACTATGTCAAAATGCTAACTAAAATTAAATGTTAGTTTGAGGCTACTTTCATAAATGTTTGATAGAGTAGATGATTAAATTATGATAGAAAATGAACTAGATTTTAACTAAAATAAATAGGCAAATTAGATATGTTAGTTGAAGTTGTTGTCATATACTCTATATGCTGTGACTCATTACCAAATCAATGATGACATAACTAGTAAGAATCTTAATTAGTTGACTTAAGGAAATTTAGGGTTATGCCTCATCTCAAGATAATAATGAGATGTTTTAGTAACTGTGTTATAGATAATTAATTTTAAAAGGGAGCATGACAAGAATAATATGCACTAGATGGAAGGATTCTAAAATGGCAAAGGAATTCAACATTATGTGAGATTCCAGTGTGAATTACTTATTTTGTATTTATATATTGGAGGGTAGTGATATTTTTCTCATTTAAACTATGAAATGATTCCATGTGATACTATTTAGGATATTCTTATCTATTTTCACTTATGGTGATACTTTAATAGTGATACTTTGATTATCATACATGGTTTCCATGTGATGTTAATTACTCATGTTTTAATATGCTCATGTGTTTGGGGTTATGATTTATATATCATGATTATCAATGGGAGGTAATTTAATTCTCCATTTTTCATTTGAATCCTACATTAGTGTATATAAGGTGATTTTACATTTGGGGTAGATATGAATGATCATGATGCATTTTGTTCATGAATGTGGATTTAAGGATGTCAATGAACATGGATATGTAGATGAGACTATGTCGTGATATTTCTATGAAAATTCTTCATGTTAATTATGTGACAATGGATATTGGGATTTATGATCATGATTATTTTGTTACACTTCACATTTATTTTATATTTATTTTCTATTGGACTACTGATATTTTGCATGAGTGTGCAGGTAGTAATCCCATGGACATAAAAAGAATGTTGCTAGGTAAATTTTTGTGCCAATCATTGTAAAGCCAAGGTTAACCCTAAGGATGACATAATCTAATTCTATTTTTATTTTTATTTGCAAAAATGTTGTGGAATGTATAGTGTAAATTCTTAAATATAATTTTGTATGTCCATGTTGGCATGCCAAGTGTTTTAATGTGATGTGTTTTAAAAGTGGTGTCAATTGACACACGTACTGTGATGTGGCATGCCAAGTGTATTGGGTGAGTAGTAAAGTGGCCCTAAAGTAACCATGTAGGAACCATAGGTGAGTTTCCTAGTTTAGAAAACTGAGTGGATTGTCCCCCACTCAAAATTCGAATGTAGACTTTGGGAGGATTTTTGAAGGGTTAAAATCACCCCTAAGACTTGTTAAGGTTTCCCTTCAAAGGCTCAGATGGTACACCTTGGGGTTAGGGGCATTTTTAAGCCTAGAAATCATCCCTATGGACCTAGGAGACCCCCAAAAGGTGGGATTTTCTAAGTTGGTCGAATTTGAAAAGGGTAGAGATAGGAAACATCATGGGAAAAAGAAATCAAGAGAATTTCTTGAAGGATGTGTATCTTGGGAAGTGTGGAGTGAGATTTTTTAGGTGAATGCTAGAAGACCACTAGGAGGGAGTAAAAATGGGGATCTTGAGAATTTTGGCTAAGGGTGAGAGAAAACTTGAGGAAGGAGAGGAGGATTTGGTAGAAGTAGAAGGGAGTTCAAAATAGGTTGTGCAAGTTGGCATAAGGTTAGTACCAGATCTTGTGTTTCTATTTTATGCAAAATAAATATTGTTCATGGTGTGTTCATTATTGGTATAGTACAAAAATCCTATGCCTTTTAATTGCGTTGTGGTGTATGTTAGTGTGTGTAAGTGTTCATGTGTTTATGAGGTACTTTTTAACTCTTTTTCTTCTTTCTTTTTTCTTTATGTATGGGATTTCACAAGGTGAGCCTCACCCTTGGGAGAGAAGGTAACCTTGTGGGGTGAAGGGTGTATGGGATATTCATTAGGTTGAGAGTCTCTACTTGTGAAGGATAGGCATTCCATATGGGTGTTATGGGCCTCATATCCCACATTGCTTGGGGGTCATAAGGATTTTCTTTACTTGGGGTCCATAGGGTTGTATGTAGCCTTGTGAAGGCATGTGAGATTTTATGGCGCATCCTTGTGAAGGATTGTGATGCAATATGTTTATCCTTGTAAAGGCATGTACATGATATTGAAATGTGGAATTATCCCAAATGTTCATTTACACCTTCACCCCTTGAATGGATCAATAAGTGACCCTAAGTGCAAAGCCTTGGGTTTTGGGAGCATTGTGTAAGAATGTGGCATGCATATGTGATGTAAAAACATTGTTGTGTAAACACACATGTGTGTGAATGGTAGTTAAATATGTGTTTCCCACCTAGCTAAGATTCTCCTAGCTTGGGGGTGGCCTTCAAAAAGGCCTATGGCTAGAAGATGAGCTTCCCATGGGCATATGTGTGTTTTTATTGCGGGTCAATTTTGAAGTATCGAAGCTTGGAAGAAAATATTATGGTTGTTATTTATATGTGTACAAGAGAAGCACCGACCATTATATTACTAACTATAAAAGAGAGAGTCTCCCATTGTGTACCCTCATCTAGTATTTGTTGAGTCTAGTTGTATATTTCATGTGAAATAAATGTAGTAATTTTTTATTCTCTTATTGAAAGTGTAGTTATAGATTCATGAGGGAAAAAAAGACTTGTTTGTAAATAAGAATGTAAAGTGAAAATTTGAATCAATATTCTAATTTGCAAGGACTTTTTGTTATTATTTAATGTTTTATTCTATTACTATTTATCATTCTATTTTTAATTGTTGGATTCATTCAAGTTCTTAAATCTATAACATTAAGCTATAGTGTAGATTGTATAATTAGTTGGAAAAAATTTGTATTTTAGGTTGTTACAATGAAAAAATGAGTTGAAGATGTTGTTAAATAGTGAAGTATATCCTAAGGGGGAGAAGTTGTAGACCAAGAAGAGAATTTGATGTAGAGATTGTGAAGTTTCAAAATGCCTGGTGGAGTCAGAGAGCTAAATATGTATTGATATCTAATGGCATATAGTTTCATAATGTAATGAATTATAAGAATGTGTTTCCATAAATTTCAATGGGGGATATTACTAGCCCCAATAGATAATGTTGATAGTGTATGTGAAAGTGTCATATTAGTTGTTATGTTTTCATTGACCTCAAACCTTAAGTGGTGAGACATTATGGTAATTTAGTAGATTACCATATCAATTTATTGATGAAGAGGATTTGAAGAAACTATGACCAATAAGTATATGGTATTCAATGGGCACTTGAATGAGTTAGACTATGATAGTATAATGGTGATTTTATTATTTTATATGATTTGATTGAGTGTCAAGATTGTGTATAAGAAATATAGTTCTAAAAAGAGTAAAGAGATAAGTAAGTATGGAAAGAAGTAAAGAGATCATAGTGTTAACCAAGCTTAGTGTTGACTGAGCAAGTGTAATGTTAACCAAGTAGAGAAAAGAAGAATATTTTGGAAAAGAATTAGTCTAAGGATGACATTTGATAAAAATATTGTTCAAGAAGTTTCAAAGATGAGGATGAAGTTAGTTATGAGATCTACAAATGGAAAAATTCAAAGATGATTTGATGAAGGATATTTGATTATTTGAATTGGAGCATGACCCTTGTGGTGAAAGTGTGTTAACTAAGTTTCTAGATTCAATGAATATAAGATGGATGAAGATCAGATGGTTATTTTTAAGAGGAAAAACATATAGAGATTAGGAGAATTAGTAAAAAATAAAAATATTTAAGGGATGAGAAAAATATCCATTATTTTTATCAATTTGAAGAAGAAGTTAGATAGCCAAAGGATAACTAAGAAGAAAGTTACATTGTGAAGATCAAGAAAGAGAAGTACTAAGTGAATGTGTGAATAAGTGGAACAGCCAGAAAGATGCATGAGAAACAAAGTGGATGAACAAAGAAAAGAGATTGAGAAAAATAGAGATCTAACCAAGGAAAGTGAGTTGCAATATTAACAGATAATTTAATTGTTATTTTCTAATAACTGTAGCAAAAAATATCTTAATCAAGTGGATCTAACAAGTCTTATTTGTAAATCCATTTGTATGGTAGCATTCAGTTTAATGTTTTTAATTCCTTCAAAGTAGACCATTCTATAACTATTAAGTAGTGATAAGGTCTAAATGATATTTGGTCAAAACCCTCTAACAAGGTCATGTGTAACAATTTTGTTGGAAATCTAATAGGGAAAGTAAGATACTAAGAGGGGGGTGAATTAGGATCTTTAAAACTTTTAACACTTTAAACATGAAACATATTTGATGTCTTTACATAAACCCTATTTTAACATTAGCCTCATATCAATGTAATTATATAACATAAAATCTAACTTCTAATTGCATGAATAAAACTCATAAAAATGACACAAGGATTTCGTAATGCAGACACCCTCCAAGGTGAAGGTAAAACTATAGTGGGAATGTGACCAAAAAAAATCTTCACTACTATAGCAATAAAGTGTGCATGTTAAGGCTACAATGTTTGATCACTTCTAATGATCTACCCTATAAGGGGTCTTCCCTATTTAAGGCTTACAAGACTATTAATTCTACCTTGATTAAAGGATTTTTTACATCACAACTAAGTGAGTTCTTTGTTAGGAGATTTACAAAGGCCTGTTAACCACTTTGTTAAGAGATATAAACCTTGAAACACATGTTAAAATGGATCTATGCCTAATCCTTATGTTTTTACATTGATGCTAATAATAAATCTTCTCTATGCAATGTAATATCACCTCATTGTGATTGATATTCAATAACTCTATTCACAACTATTCATTGCACTACTCGATAACTTTTCTTGATTCACCTTTTACTTCACATACAACCAAACTCTTAATCACATATGCTCTACATAGGCAAACTAGGTCATAAACCCTTCTTAAATATTTGTTTGGGTAAAGCTTCTAGATCCCAATCAATTATCTAGATTCATTCATTTTTCCACTTAGTCCTTACAATTTTCTAATTAGTGGATTGTGTTACATAGGGATCAGTGATCCTCTATTGGACATGGAATTTGACCCTTGATTAGCTTCTCAATCTGTAAATCACACTTACAACTCAAAAAAAATGGTTTACATAGAATTAGGTGTCATTCCAAATAATTATGTGAAATTTTCTTACTTGTCTTCAATAGCTTCCTGATGCTCAATCTTAATTGTTCATCCTTGTTGATCCTTAGCTCATATAGATCTTAGCATGAACTGAATTGCTCAGCCTCTATATCACTTGGCTTCTATTGCTCTCCCTAAAAAGCTCAACAATCATTACAGTACTTAGTGAACCCTAACTTTCTCAATAGTAACTACTTCTCAGTACTTAATTGAAATATGTATAGGTCTTTAGTACATGAATCAATCTATATAGGATGGTTGTAATATCCCCTTCCCAAGATGAAATTTAATGATAATAAGAATTAAAAATATAAGACCAAATAGTTGAACAATGTATAATTATGATGATCAATAATTAATTATATATTAAATAAAAAATAATCCATTATAAATAATAAATATCTAAATTCTTATTATAATAAAGAAAGGTATTATGAAATAAATAATATAAACAATATCTCAATGAATATATTAGTAAACAATCAAAGTGATAATATATGTCATATTTATTGATTATGAATATGATAATAACCTAAAATAAATATATCATATTAAGCCTTACTAATGGACATGTCTCTTCCTATTTTAAAAAGGAGATATATTAATATGCAAAAGGCTTTTTCTATATGGGGGGATCATAATTGAGGAACATAGAGAACAAAACCTTCATTTCTAGAAATGTAGATGTAAGGACCAACATTCATAATCTCAAAAGAAGACTAGAATCAAAGCATATATCTTATCGTTGATCAGAAGAAT
This sequence comes from Cupressus sempervirens, assembly GCA_028749045.1. Lineage (NCBI taxonomy): Eukaryota > Viridiplantae > Streptophyta > Pinopsida > Cupressales > Cupressaceae > Cupressus > Cupressus sempervirens. Next base: position 750,520,665 of record CM053783.1, read on the forward strand.
GAAGAAGGAAGTGCTTGGAAGGAACACACACACATTTATTTGAGTATTGCAAATAGGATGACTCCATCAATATAACAGAACAAGTAAGCAAGGCACTTCAACCTAACAACTAGGCATTACAGGTAGAGACTAGAGCAAAGAGTGGAGACTAAAGATACACCTTAAAGGATAAAAAAAGAAGTAACCATTGATAATTAGGGGGGATAAGGAATACATCAAGTATTATACATCACTTTCAAAAATAGAGATTACTCTGGATAATCACAGAGAAAATTCTCACACTCGATAGTAACCAAGGCAATTCATACGTATGAAGGACATTGAATAAGAAATTAGTGATAACAATATAGACGTCGAACAATGCTAAGACCATATAATAAGGTTTTCAATAAATTTATATAATCAACATTACAATTATTAGGATATGTAAGTGTCGAACAGGAAAGAGGATTTTAATAAAGCCCTCGACCATGAAGAAGACAATTGAACAATAAAGAAGGATATAAAGACAAGTCGTTGAATCAAAAGATAGAACTATTAAGTGAACAAGACTTGTAAGAAGGAAAGTAGTAGAAGCACTTCCAAAAAATATACAAACTAACTCATCAATAAATCCAAATTAGGTTCTCATATTCCAATTAGAAATCATCCTTGAGTTGGAAATAAACCAAACAATATTATGCTTTATCTCTAGTGAAATAAGAAAGCTATACCAAGAAGAGACACCATGAACTAAGTGTATTAAAATAAACTATCAATAGAGAATCATAGAGGATTGATGTAGCTACAGACACAAGGAGATTAGAGGTATGTGATACATGATGGTTGAAACTAACACACTCAATGTAGAGAATTATAAACATAAGATAATTGATTACTCCCATGAGGATCCAATAGACCCTTGATAGAGGACATTCATTATGAATTTTGACTCTCCCTTAGAGAAGAATTTGAGATAATAGGGTTGATACATGAGCATCCTTGGTGTAAGAACAATCTTGCATCACCCAAAAATATTTTCTTTTCAGGCTTTTCTATTTTAATAAGTAATAGTAGATAGGGTGGTTACTATTTATGGAAACTTGTTATTTTTAGTAAGTTTTTCATATGAGCTTAGAATGTTCTAATTTTCTATAGGAAGGTCAATTTTAGAGTTGTAAGCCTACCATAAAAATCTCATTTCTCTAGCTTAAGTATCAAAGAAGTTATTATGGATTTTTAGTGGAAAAATTTGCAAAAAAGTCTTCAAGCTCCCTATTGGAGGCCTTAGAGTGCCTGGATGAGGTCCAAAAACTTAGCAGAAGGGTGCTTGCACTATTTTAAGCCTATAGATCAGGAGCTAGCATTTCTAAAAGTGGTTATAATAGCCAATCAGAGAAACAGTTCAAGAGTTATGGTCTTTCAAAGTTGTGCTACCCAAAATTCATAAAATAATTATCAAAGTTATGTTTGGCCAATTCTATATGTATTGTTAGGGTCTGTCGACCCTAGATATTAAGTTTCAATGTCTAGAACCTTTCGGAGTGGCATCAAATCACCTATTTAAGAAAGGCCTGAACATTGTCTAGGATAGCTCTAGGTGATAGTTCACAGCTTGTCTTGTAGATTACTATAATGAAGCCACCCATGTGGGTTAACATAGTGTACATGTAAATTTTATAATTCCTCATTTGTGATGCAAATAAGAAGTCAATATTTTTCTTGCATTTTTTTTTGTTTCTTTGTTTTTGTTACAAGTTTATGGTATTGAGGGGAGAGCCCTTCATCAGAGGCATTCATAAATTGAATGTCAGATTTGAAATTGAATCTAGAGGAAGAGATTTGTAGAGAATCTCTTAGAGACAATATATATTGTAGTGGTAAAACATATGCATATGTCATAGATAAGAGACTTGGTAGAGGTGGGATCTCTACCAAGTAGTGTTATTAGAGATCCCAAAGAGGCCTAAGGGAGAATCTCTTTCTATGACAATTACCTAATCAAGATGTAGTTCTCACTAGAGGATTAGGTGATTAGAGAAAGGATCTCTCCTAAAGGATTAGGAGGGGTTAGTAAGGGTAGTAGTTAGGCTAATGTGTAATAAATTCATTATTTCTAACATGTTTAATATATATTTTTGTATTTCATACTAATTAATTTTTACAGGTTACAGTTTATAGATTTAAACCAAAAGTGGAAACATTACAATGGCTCAGTCATGATGATGACCGACCAATCATGCCTTGTGAATGACTAAGTGTTTGAAACTAATAGACAAATTTTCCTTAGGGATAAATAGATGTGTATTTAACCTTTCACAAGTTCGGCTCTTAACAGAGCTCACTTTAGAAGACTAAAATTTTTGGGTTTCCAATTCCCAAGTGGCTTCCCTCAATAGAGTTTCCACATTAAATACTTGTGTCAAATTGTGTGAATGTTTATTATGTTTCATGTTATTTTCATGTTTACTACTTATTGCTACAACTCGGTATATATAGAATGATTATTGTAATACTCGGTAGATAAGATAAATGAAGTTAATAGTTTACTGGTAAAAGTTTGATCTGATTTATTATTGAGCTAATTTGTTTAATTTTGGATTTGTAAAAAGTGTTAAAGGGCATGTTGGATAACTAGATATAAATAATTCACTCCCACCCCCTAGTTACCTAGCATAGTCAAAATTAGATATAAAATTTCTTGAAAGTAATGTAAAGAAAGAAAATATAAAATTACCTATTAGATTTTCAAATGAATAACAAAGATCTCAAATAGAAATATTTATCAAGCTATCATATCTCTAGAAGCCTATGAAATATCTCAAAATCTTAGGCAAAATATTTGTTAGGAAAAAAGGTTTTATGTATAGAATTGAAATAAATGTAAGGATCAAGTTAAACAAAGGAAACTAGAAATTTCCTCTCATTAAAATAAATTGTATGTTGTATGCTTGTCCAACAAAGATATCTCTACATGTAGGTATGAGGTTTACAAGCTGAGAGTTCCAAGATGGAACATTTTATTCCTTACAAGAAGACTGGTGATGTTGTTCATGTACTAGAGTTGTTTTTGAGAGAAGTGGTAAGACTACATGGTGTGCCAAAGAGTATAGTTTCATATCAAGATACCAAATTTGTTGGGTATTTTTGGCATACATTGTGGAAGAAGTTGAAGATAGATTTGAAGTTTAGTTCATCACATCACCCACAGACTAATGGATAGACAAAAGTTGTGAATTGCAGTTTGGGAAACTTGTTGAGATGTTGGGTTGGAGACAAGCCAAAAGGATGGGATATGATTTTACCATAGAAAGAATTTGCATATAATAATTCTATCAATAGGAGTACTAGTAAATCAGCATTCTAGATTGTATATGGGAGTAGTTTGAATTGAGACAGTTGGATAAAGGAGAAATAAGTAGTGCTGAAGCAGAATATTTTGTTGAACATTTGAAGAACACCCATGAGGAGGTGAGGAGGCACATCATAAAGATGAATACAAAATATAAGGATAAGGTTGATGTGAAAAGGAGTTATAATGAATTTTAGATTGGAGATGATGTCATGGTTCATTTGAAAAAGGAGCATTTCTAGTGGGTACATATAATAAGCTGAAGATGAAGAAGTTTGGATCGTGCAAGATAGTAAAAAGGCATGATTCTAGAAATGCTTATGAAGTATAGTTGTGTGCTGAAATGAATATTTCACTATTATTTAACATTTTAGAATTGATAAAGTATTATGAAGGAGGTGATGGAGATGAAGTTCCAAAAGCGTAGTGGAGTATTTCAGCAACTAGTTTGGCTACAAAGGAGATTGAGGAGATACTAGATAGTCATGTTGGCAAAAGTACTAGGAATAGAACTTATGAGGAATATCTGGTCGAATGGAAAGGGAGGTCAATTGAGGATTCATCATAGGTAGCAAAGGAGGAGGTTGAATATATTGGTTTTCCTTTGAACAATTGAGAAGTGACAGAGTCACTTCTCAAATTACTCCAAGTGTCTAATGCAAGAGCATACTAGGTGTAAGAGTAATCTTGCATCACCCAAAAATATTTTCTTTTCTGTCTTTTCTATTTTAATAAGGACTAATAGATAGGGTGGTTACTCTTTATGGAAACTTGCTATGTTTAGTAAGTTTGTCATATGAGCTCAAAATGTTCTCATTTTTTATAGGAAGGTTCATTTTAGAGTTGTAAACCTACCATACAAATCTCATTGCTCCAGCTTAAGTATTAGAGAAGTTATTACAAATTTTTGGTGGAAAAAAATTCTAGAAAAAATCTTTAGGCTCACATTGGAGGCCTTAGAGTTCCTGGATGTGGTCCAAAAACTTGATAGAAGGGTGCTTGCACTATTTCGAGCTTGTAGATTAGGAGCTGACTTTTCCAAAAAGTAGTTATAATAGGCAATCGAAGCAATGGTTTGAGAGTTATGGTCTTTCAAAGTTGGGCTATCCAAAATTCTTAAAATAATTATAAAAGTTGTGTTTGGATGACTCTATATGTATTGTTAGGGTCTGTCGGCCCTAGGTATTAAGTTTCAATGTCTGGAACATTCCTGAGCGATATTAAATTTCCTATTTGAGAAAGGCCCAAACATTGTCTATGATAGCTTTGGGTGATAGTTTGCATCTTGTCTTGCAGATTACTATAATGAAGGTGCCCATGTGGGTTAGCATATTGTACTTGTGAATTCTATAATTTTGCATTTGCAGTGCAAATAAGAAGTCCATATTTTGTTCTTAAATTTTCTATTGTTTCTTTGTTTCTGTTATGAGTTTATGGTATTAAAGGGAGCACCCTTCATCAAGTGGTATCAGAGCTAGAGTTCTTGAGGGTGTGGACAGATCACCAACTATGAGGTAGTTCACACCAAGGCCATGGTTTGGGTTGAGCATGTAGACTGATCACTAATTGTGAGGTAGTTTGCAATAGGGTTTCAGCAGAAGCACAAAAATGCCTCCATAAAGAGAGCATGGTGAAAGAGATGTCGGTGTTACACATGAGGGTTTTTGAGCCCTCCAAAGACAAAAGAAAGAATTGGAAGAACAAATGCATAGAGGAATGAATCTTCCCATGAGAGATGAAAGTGAGGATGAGGAAAAAGTAGAATAAAATGCCAAAGAAAAGGTAGTTCTTAATCCATAGGAAGAGAGGCTTTTTAGGGCCATCTCCAAGATTGGAAAAAGACTCAAGTTTGAGGTTCCCACATTTTTAGGAAATCTTAACCCAAAGGAGCTAATCAATTAGATCAATGCACTAGAGGAGTACTTTGAGTATGAAGAGATTGAGGATCCTGATAGGGTCAAGTTGCGAAGGCAAAACTGAAGGGAAATGCAAAGATATGGTGGCAGGAGGTTTAGTTGGATCAAAATAGAAAGGGAAAGGAAAAAATCACCAGATGGGATTGCATGATAGCTAAACTAAAGCGACAATTCATTCCCATGGATTATGAGCTTGATCTATTGAAGAAGATGCAAGGAATGAAACAAGTAGGAAAATCTATTCAAGAGTCTACCGAAGAGTTCTACCGTGTTCTCATTAGAACCAGCCATGCAAAAGCTAATAAGAAAAAAATTACTCATTATCTTAATGGGTTAAGGCCAAGCATTTAGGACAAGCTGATTCTAGTTCAAATGAACAGTATTGAGTAGGCATACCAATTTTCCCTGAGAGTTGAGGAAAGACTAATCAAGAAGTTTGACAACAAGAATAGTGGAAGAGGTTGTGGTGGAAGATCTAGCAGATGATCTTATGGTGGCCATAATGATGATCACAACATTAAGGATGAGGCTAGAAGTAGTAGTCAGAACCAAAGGGGAAATAATTCCAATCATTTCCATGATCAAAGAAATATAGATCAAAGAGGAAGAGGCAAAGGATGAGGATCTTGAAGAGGAGGATTCCATGGGAAATGTTTTCACTATGGAGAAGAAGGGCATAGAGCATTTGAATGCACCTAGTGCCAAGGAAGGACATATCAAAGAACTAAAGGCCAGGACAGAGTTGCGCATGTTGATGAAGATGCTAGATCCTCACATTCTGAAGATGTTGAGAGAGTAGAAGTCCTAGTTAACAGAAGAGTCCTACTAAGTGGTGAGAATGAACCTAATCAAAGAAGGAGTTTGTTTCGCTCAAGGTGTAGATTTGAAGATAAGTGTTGTGATGTGATCATTGATGGTGAAAGTACTAAAAATCTAGTGTAAAAAATGATGGTCTTCAAGTTGAGGCTAAAGAGACAGAAACACCCGTGTGGATACTGAATTTCTTGGGTGCAAGATGACCACAAGGTCATGGTCAACGAATAGAGCTCATTTAAGTTCAAAATTGGAAGCTACTAGGATGAGGTACTATGTGATATCATACTTATGGACATATGTCATATGTTTCTATGTAGGCCATGGAAATTTGACAGGCATGCTACACATGATGGGCGAGCAAATACCTAGACTCTGACCAAGGATGGAGTGAAACATAAGTTGAAACCATTGAAGGACAAAGAAGAAAAGGTATGTAGTGCTGCCAGAATATGTTTTGTTGATGGAAAAGAGTTTCTCAAAGGTATGAAGCATGAGCATGTGTGTTTTTCTATAATTCCAAAACATAGTAAAGAAGAAATAGAGGAGGTACCTATAGAAGTTGCAGATATGTTGGGAGAGTTTTCTAATATTGTATCAGATAATGTACCTAATGGATTGGCCCCAATAAGGAATATTAGTCACTAGATTTTGTTCCAAGAGCCAGTTTGCCAAACGAGGTAGCATATATAATGATACTAGCAAAAAGTGAAGAGTTGAACAGAGAAGTTCATGAATTGTTGCAAAAGGGGTTGATTTGAGAGAGTCTAGCTCCATGTGTTGTAGCATCCATATTAGCACCAAATAAGAATGGGGAATGGAGGATGTGCATAGATTCTCATGCTATCAACAAGATCATGATCAAGTACATATTTCCATTGCCAAGGATGGATTATATTATGGACTATTTGAGTGGAGCTGAGTATTTCACAAAGATAGATATGAAGAATGGGTACCATTAGATTCATATTAGAGAAGGTGATGAATGGAAGATTGCCTTCAAGAAAAAAGACAAATTGTATGAGTGGTTAGTCATGCCTTTTAGGCTAACCAATGCATTGAGCACTTTTAGGAGGCTCATGAATGAGGTACTGAAGGAATTTTTGGATAATTTTGTCATTGTTTACCTAGATGATATTTTGATCTTTAGTAAGACATTGCAGAAGCACTTGATCCATATTCGCAAGGTATTTGATAAGTTGAGAGAAGAAAAGTTTTTGATAAACCTAAAGAAGTGTAGTTTTGTAAAGGAGTTGGTGTACCAGGGATTTGTAGTCTCAATAGAAAGTTTGAAAATGGACCCAAAGAAAGTGAAGGCTATGCTTGAATGGCCTACTCCAAGGAGTACTACAAATGTAAGATCTTTTCATGGATTAGCTAGTTTTTATAGAAAGTTCATAAGAGGTTTTAGCAATATTTGTGGACCCTTGACTAAAACAATCAGAAGGGACAGGAAAGAATTTAAGTGGACTATAGGCATAGATAACAGTTTTAATTTGTTGAAATAGAAAGTTACTGAGTATCCTATTTTAGCACTTCCTGATTCTAACAATGTGTTTCAAGTAGATTGTAATGCTAGTAGTATTGCAATAGGAGTTGTTTTAGCCAAGAAGGTAGACTTGTTGCTTATTTCAATGAGAAATTGAATGATGCAAAAAGAAAATATTTTGTTTATGATCAAGAATTTTATGTTATAGTTTAAGCATTGAAGAGGTGGAGACACAATCTTCTTCCTAAGGATTTTGCTTTGTATACTGATCATCTAGCTTTGCAATATTTGAATAGTCAAGGAGAATTAAACCAAAGGCATTTGAAGTGAGTTGAGTTTTTGTAGAGTTATACATTTTTTTAGAAACACAAGAATGGGAAGTCTAACAAAGTTGCAGATGCTCTTAGTAGAAGAAAAATTTTGCTGACAAATATGTAGATATAGGTGGTTGGGTTCAAAGAACTCAGTACTTTGTATCTAGATGGTCTTGACTTTGGTGAAGCATGGAAGGCTTGTACAAAACCTGTTATGCTTGATAGAACAAAGTGGTTGGATTTCATGATCTAGGATAGTATGTTGTTCAAAGGAAGCTAGTTGTGCATTCCCAAAACTTTAATGAGAGAGAATCTCATCAACGAGACACATAGTGGAGGATTGGCTAGACATTTAGGTAGAGATAAAACCATAGCTTTGGTCACTAACCACAGTTGTAGCAAGATGCGAAGATATTTGTACAGAGTTGTAGAGTATGTTAGATGGTGAAAAGATGAAGCAGAATATAGGGTTGTATCAACCATTACTTGTACCAGAGAAGTTGTGAGAGGATGTCAACATGGATTTTGTTCTTGGATTACTGAGGACTCTACATGGGAATGATTGTATTTTTTTGGTGACTGACAGTTTTTGAAGGATGACACATTTTATTTCTTGCAAGAAGACCAGTGATGTTGTTCATGTAGCATATTTTCTATTTATAGAAGTGGTAAGACTACATGGTCTACCAAAGAGTATAGTTTCAGATCAAGATACCAATTTTTTTGGGTATTTCTTGGGTACATTGTGGAAGAAGTTGAAGATAGACTTGAAGTTTAGTTCATCACATCATCTATAGACTGATGGATACATAGAAGTTGTGAATCATGATTTGGGAAACTTGCTAAGATGTTTGGTTGGAGACAAGCCAAAAGGATGGGATACGATTTTACCATAGACAAAATTTGCATATAATAATTCTGTCAATAGGAGTACTGGCAAATCACCATTCTAGATTGTATATGAGAGTAGTGCTAGAAATGCTTCTAAATTGAGGTAGTTGGATAAAAGAGAGATAAGTAGTGCTGAAGTAGAAGATTTTGTTGAACATTTGAAGACTATCCATGAGGAGGTGAGGAAGCACATTATAAAGATGAATACACAGTATAAGGTTAAGGTAGATGTGAAATAGAGGTATAAGGAATTTTAGATTAGAAATGAAGTCATGGTTCATTTGAGAAAGGAGAATTTTATAGTGGGTAAATATAATAAGTTGAAGATGAAGAAGTTTGGACCATACATGATAGTGAAAAGACATGATTTTGAAAATGTTTATGAAGTGGAGTTTCCTACTGAAATGAATATTTCACCAGTATTTAACATTTTAGATTTGACAGAGTATTATGATGGTGGTGATGGAGATGAAGTTGCAAAAGCGTAGTGGAGTATTCTAGTAGCTAGTTGGGCTACAAAGGAGATTGAGGAGATACTAGATAGTCATTTTGGCAAAAGTACCAAGAACAAAACTTATGAGGAATATCTAGTCAAATTGAAACGGAGGCTAGTTGAGGATTCATCATGGCTAGCAAAGGACAAGTTTGACCATATTGGTTTTCCTCTAAACACTTGGGATGTGATGGAGTCACTTCTCAAATTACTTTAGGTGTCTAATGCAGGAGCATCTTGGGTGTAAGAGCAATCTTGCATCACCCAAAAATATTTTCCTTTTAGTCTTTTCTATATTAATAAGGACTAGTAGATAGGTTGGTTACTATTTATGGAAACTTGCTATTTTTAGTAAGTTTTTTTATATGAGCTCAAAATGTTCTCATTTTCAACAGAAAGGTTCATTTTAGAGTTGTAAGCCTACCATAAAAATCTCATTGCTTTAGCTTAAGTATCAGAGAAGTTATTACAACTTTTCAGTGAAAAAATTTGTAGGAAAATATTCAGTCTCACCATTGGAGGCCTTAGAGTGCCCAGATGAGGTTTGAAAACTCGAAAAATGGGCACTTGCACTATTTTGAGCCTATATATTAGGAGCTAGCATTTCCAAAAAGTGGTTATAGTAGCCAATTAGAGCAACGGTTAAAGAGTTATGGCCTTTCAAAGTTGTGCTACCTGAAATTCTTAAAATAATTATCAAAGTTGTGTTTGGCCAACTCTATATATATTGTTAGGATCTTTTGGCCCTATATATTAAGTTTTAATCTCTAGAACCTTCTCGAGTGGCATAAAATTGCCTATTTAAGAAAGGCTTGAACATTATCTAGGACAGCTCTGGCGGATAGTTTGTAGATTGTCTTGCAGATTACTATAATGAAGGTGCCCATGTGGGTTAGCATATTATACTTGTGAATTCTATAATTCCACATTTTTTTTGCTAATAAGGAGTACATATTTTTTTCTCATATTTGTTGTTGTTTCTTTGTTTCTATTATGAGTTTATCATATTAAGGGGAGCACCCTTCATCAAGGGCATTCATAAATTGAATGTCAGATTTGAAATTGAATCTAAAGGAAGAGATTTGTAGAGAATCTCTTAGAGACAATATATATTGTAGTGGTCAAGTATATGCATATGTTAGAGATAAGAGACTTGGTAGAGGTGGGATCTATACCAAGTAGTGTTATCAGAGATCCCAAAAAGGCCCAAGGGAGAATATCTTTCTATGACAATTACCTAATCGAGATGACATAGTTCTCACTAGAGGATTAGGTGATTAGAGAAAGGATCTCTCCCAAAGGATTAGGAGGGGTTAGTAAAAATAGTAGTTATCTTAATGTGTAATTAGTTTATTATTTCTAACATGTTTAATATATATTTTTATATTTCGTACTAATAAATTGTTCCAGGTTACAGTTTCTAGATTTAAACCAAAAGTGGGGACATTACAATGGCTCAGTCATGACGATAACTAACCAATCATGTCTCGTGAATGACTATGTGTTTGACACTAATAGAAATTTTTTCCTTAGGGATAAATAGATGTGTATTTAATCTTTTACAAGTTCAGCTCTTGATAGAGATCACTTTACAAGACTTAAATATTTGGGTTTCCAATTCCCAAGTGGGTTCCCTTAATAGGGTTTCCACATTAAATAATTGTGTCAAATTGTATGAATGTTTATTATGTTTCATGTTATTTTCATGTTTACTACTTATTGCTACAACTCGGTATATATAGAACGATTATTGTAACAAACAGATAAGATAAATAAAGATAATAGTTTACTAGTAAAAGTTTGATCTAATTTATTACCGAGTTAATTTTTTTAATTGTGGAGTTGTAAAAAAGTGTTAAAGGACATGTGGCATAACTATATATAACTAATTCGCCCCCATCCCCTAGTTATCTAACATAGTCAACATTAGATATAAAAGTTCTTGAAAGTAGTGAAAAAAAGAAAATATAAAATTGCCTATTGGTTTTTCAAAATGAATAAAAAAATTTTCAAAAAGAAATATTTATCAAGCTATCATATCTCTGGAAGCTTGCAAAAATATCTTAGCGTGTTAAGCAAAATATTTGTTAGGAAAAAAATGTTTTATGTATAGAATCGAAATAAATGTAAGCATCAAGTTAACAAAGATACTAGAAATTTCCTCTCATTAAAATAAATTGTATGTTGTATGTTTTTCCAACAAAGATATCTCTACATGTAGGTATAAGGTTTACAAGTTGATAAGTTTCACATACAAAGTTTTTAAGTGTTTAGCAATGTCAATGCAATTGTTCAAGAGGCTAAAGACATTCACCTCCTAATTGAAGACACCACTACCTCTAGATAAACCTAGAAGTACATGTGGTTTTACCTTTTTCACTTGAGCACAAAACCTAACCTTAGAAGCTAAGAAATTATAGTGAATTGATAAATACACTATTAAAATGAATGAAGAAGCATTTCTTTAGAAATAATGTCATCCGGTTATTTCCACCACATAGAGAAATATTGAAATCATTCTTATAAGAAAGTATGAGAGAACTACTAAAGGAACATTCCACTATAATTAGGTTGGTGCCCTCATGTAATTCATCAACCTCATGAGGTCCAAGCCCTCTTGCAAATGGTGTAGCCTCTGGGTCAAGGCATTTTTTAGCTTGAGTAACTACTGCCTATTTCCAAAATGTAGATATAGTTAATAAAAGTCATTACTAATATAAGTATGGACTAAAAAAATTGGACAAAATAAAAGAAAAAAAAATCTAATATAGTTTATCATTTCATAATATACAAAATGAAAATTATCTATATGGTCCACTTATCTAATGAGTGAGAGATAAATGCAATTGTAATATCATCATAAGAGTTTAGTAATTATCATTTCAATTACTTTTCTATTAGCCATCAACATTTGTATGACCAACTCGATAAAATCTTGTGGAAGAAGAGATAGTGTATCGTGATTACACTATATTTGTACACTCTACAATGGTTAATTATTCTTGTTTTCTTAATTTCCTTTAACACCTTTCTTTCTAATCATATAGATCTAATAATCTTCCATAGTGTGAATATGTTAAGGGATTGAATTGGTCTAGATTCTACAAATATAACTGATGTCTCTATTCATTATATCCTCATTCTAAATTGACTTAAAGATGGCTTATTTTGCTTCATTATCTTTGGTAGGTGTGCATAAGAAACAAGGATTTTTGTAAAGGGTTGTTTAGTGATTCTATATTTTGATGTTGTGAAAGACCAACTAAAAATTATCCTGGGTTTGGCTTCTTATCAAAGGTCAAAATAGAGTAATTGAAATGAATTTCAAGCATATTAGAAATAAAATTTATTGCAGATTGAAGACTCCATTAATGGTTTTCATTAATATCATATTTCAATTTTTTATTTGTTGTTGCAAAACCTACATGAATAGTATGACTGTACTACTATGAATAGTAAGATGTATAGGGTTGGGCTCCAAATCATCTTAGTTCTCACAATTGGGTTAGATACAACTTGTAGCAACATAATATCTAGGGAAAGGTCATCCATTTGGCTATGAAATCAAAATTTGGGGTTCTACAAGCCTCATAAAACTCAAGGTTTTAAAATTAGAATCTATATTTTCCCTCCTAGTTGTTAAATTTCAATCTTTAGTACATATATCAGATTTTATATGAAATTGTGATCATGCATTGCAATACAGGTTGAATCATTGTGAAACTAGTTTCTTTTATAGATTTTATATTTTAAAACTAAAAAAAGGCAAATATATCTAAAATCACAAATATAAATATATTTTATAGCATTGATGATTGAGTAGATCCAATCCCCTTCCCTTGTGATACTTACCAACATAAACAAGAACAATGTCATATTTAAATTCCTAAGATGATTAAGCTAGTCAAATCTCACAAAAATCTAAAGTCTAAGTTCATATACCATTATTCATACACTTTAACATGGTGGAAATACTAGCATACAATTTGTTTTGGTTTTTAAATTTAATTTAAAATCATCTTATATATTTAACAAGTGTTTTTACAGGTATAATGTTACTTTTATACTTTATTTTCAATAGAAAATGGTTATTTGTATGCAATTAAAAAATTATTATTATTTTATTAATGAAACTTGTGACAATTGGAATCTTCCTCTATCGCTACCGAACAAATTTGGAGTATAATCCAAATGGTTGATATTTACCAAATTATTAGTCAAGGAAACTATGAAATAGTTGGTGAAAATTTCTAAACATACACATTCTAATTCATAGAGAAGTTGGAACAATAGTTACCTGTAGAGGTACAATAGTACTTATTCAAGTTGCATGGTTTGAAAAACAAATCCAATGAGAAGAAATGGTGAAATTTCAACAAGATCTAGATGCTTGCATAGAGCTCTAATTGCCACGGATGATAGTTGTAGTTTTCCTATGAATACACAATTTTGAAGATGAAACCCTTGTGTACTATGAGAAATTATCACATAAAAAAATATTATTATCACAAATGACCTCTACAAAAAGCTATAAAATACTTGACAAGTTCCAATAAAATATCAAGAAAATCTAGATGAAATTAGAGTTTTCAGTGTGATTTAACAAAAAGATACCTATTTCATGTCACTATGAGTAAATGATGCAAATACATAAATATTTTTTAGTATTTTTGGATTCCAAAATGTTGTCCCATGAGATGTAGAGGAAAACCTCATTTTCAATGTGCTAGCATAGATATTTATTTAAAGAAATAAGTATCTACATTCTACTTCAGAACCATGATAACTATTACAGATATTAGGAATTATATACAAAGGTAAAAATGAAAAAGGAAAACACAAAATATAACCATTGAAGCATTATGTATGAGAAAGAGATTTACAAAGAAGTCAATAACACCCATAAATGTTAGGATTAATGAGAACAATATAATAATTACATGCAAATATAACCAATATCAGAAAAATAATAAATCACATAGAAGAGAACACACGACACAAATATTTAACTTGGTTCACCTATTCCTTGGTCTACATCCACCAACAACAAGTCTAATTTTCTTATTATCCAATGATTATAACCTAATTAAAATATATAATCCCTTACAACTCAATATTAGTGCAAGAAGCTAAAATCTCATCATACATTATGAAATCCTTAACCTTAAGCCATTTTATACAAGCTTTTTTCCACTTATGAATTAGGGCTAGAATAAGCCGACCAATAGAAAAATACAACTTCTGACACCTTTTACAATAGTAAATTCATTTTTGGATTTAGGGCATTACCCCTTGATCCCATTGAGAAAACCTGTGGTCATTTCCCCTTGACCCTACAAAGTGCACCTAGGGTCACTAACCCTAGGAACTGACAAGGGACTTTGCACCCAAACCCCTATAGTAAAATCTGGTGGGAAACCACACTAAATGTAGTGGGGAAAAGTCAACCTCTGAGTATGATTAGGCTCCACATCACAAAAATAAAGACAAATTCCTTGTTTAGAATCCTTTAGACTATAATCATCTAGCATGAGCAGCCTTTGTGTCTTGCATCTTCCTCTCTCTCATATTCTTCCACACTTTCTTGCTTTTGTCTCTGCCTTAGATTTCTATCTTCTGAGATTTACCCAAATTCTTCTTCCTCTTCTTTTCCTCCACCTAGGCCTATGTCTCCATGAAAAAATTGTTTGCTCAAAATGCCCTCTACTTCGATAAAAATTCTCTTGGTCTCCTTTGGATTGGAATGGTTTCCCTATGGATCTTTGTCACTACTTTTGCACAACACAATGAAAATGAATTTAATAAATTTATCTTTTTTTAAATATTTACTCATAACCATCGCTATTGTGACAACAATGTCATAATTGCAAAAACAATACCAATTTGACAATGTACCCCCTCCATCAAAAATGGTCCTTAGAAAAGAGGCACAAATGTATTATCAATATTTATCTATTGCCCAAGTTTTAGTTTATATATTTTTTCTTCAAGGTTTTGAGTCAAGTCAAGTGTTAATGTCTTGAGTCTGAGTCTAAATTGCCCATAGGATGGCATTTCTTCTCATCATTCCTTTGAGCTAACTTGATGTGGAAAATCATATGAGCAATGCACTAGTCCAATGGCTAGGTGATTAGGTTTTGGAGGGCTTTTTATGCATTTCCATAATGAGAAGAAGGTTTGGATATTTTAATGATCCATATTTCTTTACTCTTAATCATGTTGGAGACAAAGATTCATGCTATGTTGTAGTTTTCATGAAAGACATTGCAGATGGTCAAGATACAATGCAAGAGGAGAAAATAAATCATCAGAAATGGTGAAAGAACCTAGTCAAAGGTCTTTATTTAAAGGAAGGGTACATTTAGAAGAGATCACAAGCATATTCAGAGAAAATGGTAGTCGAGAACATCAAATACTAAGGCTAAAAGATGATATGTAGATCGTGAGAACAAGCTAGAAAAAATATCAGTTGAATTTGATACAAAGTGAACACTGAAAGATACATAAATGGAAAAGAACTAGGTCAAAGGCGGTATGACTCTTGTTACAATCCAATTGAATATATTATATTTAATCTGCACGTCTATGTAGCTAAGTTAATAATTCAAATGACTGAGGGATTAAATTTAGATTATTAGATGAAGATTAGATTGATAGATGACATTTTAGGATGAAATTATAAGTACTCAATGATGCATCTCCTCAGCTATCAAATCTCACTAAGATCCATGGTTTTTATTATGTCACTATGGAGAGTTGTGCAAAAGATAATCATAGTGACATAATTACAAAATGATGAATGTTCCTATGGGACATTTCCTTTTTCTAGCTAGTATAGTGTTAGATGAGGCGATAAATGTCTTTATTTGATTGGTTCTATACAAGACAGAGTCAGGGTTATGAAGAGATTCTTTTCAATGTTGATCTCCAAATCAATCGATGGTCATCACTATAATGTTATAAAAAGTTTCTCGATCATTAATCATGGTGACATAGTGACAAAGATACATGTGTCCTGATGGGCCTATTATATTCCATGAAGTGCCACCTGTCTACCATGAGGTGCATAGTTTGAAAGTGGACCCACATTGCAAAGTAAACAAAGAGTTAATACATTTTTATCATCACTATTAGATCAAAAAGAGATAAATTCTCCTCATTATGTTGCTATGGAAATTTTCTCGAACATTAATTATAGCAACATAATGATGATTCAATGTGTGTACACAAAGGGACCCACAAAGGAGATTACAAAGGAAAAATAAGGAATTCTATTATTTTTTAATTGTGATCATTGGTTTAAGATTGATGGTCAAAATTCAGAACTGTAGTGACCATTGGAATATTAATTATATGGATTTGGTGCCAACAATAGAATATGAAGAAAATGAAGAGTTTAACATGGTTTTTTGAAGCCGCATGAAGATGAACAATTTCTAAGTGTTCTTAGAGGTGCAATGGGATCAAGACATTGCTAAGAATGATGTCACACATCTATACCATGTTAAAGATTAGATATTTTTCATGTATTATTCATATTTTATTTCTAATTTTTGATTGTTGCTTTGCTGAACTTAGGGATGACAAAAAAATATAAATTTAATCTCATTTGACAAGAAAAGGGTTAGTAAACTTCATGGTGAATTGGTTTGTAATTCCATTTTCCCTATTTTCTTGTCATGCTTTGTAGCCCATGCATAGAGTATTTTTTCATTAAGAGTTGAAAGACAATCATGTATGATTCTATGAATAATTAGATGAATTCCATTTCACTTTGATATTTTTAGTATAGTGATTTCATTTACTTTATTCATATATGGTTTTGTTTCTTCTCTTGTTAGTTTCATAACATGTTAGATGGTTTCATTTGGAAATGAAAGATAAATGTGCATGAATCTATTAGTTATTGGTTGGATTCCATTTCATTCAAGGCTAATAGTGAAAGCAATTCTATTTTCGCTCATGTGCATATCTTCTTGATTCCTCTTCTACATTTAGATGGTTAATCTATATTTAGAATAGAAGTAAGGGCCAGGAATATCAAGATAGTCTACTATAGTCATTCCATTGAGTGTGATAGGTTATTCAAAGCCACCTTGCCTAAATTGTTTGTGCCTAGAAACAATTTGGTTATCTTTACTACTCTCAGGTTAAGAGCTTATAATGTCAAAAATTTTGATCTCATAAAAATAGATTTGTTGCATATCATTGCAAATCATAGGGAGTTTTACCTAATAATTTAGATGGTAGTGATAGAATACATACATTGACCCATTTGTTAGTAAACATCCCTTTTTCTCTCCAAACATTGGGTATCAAAGAGTAAGGCTATAAAATCTAATAAGAGGACAAACTGTTAACCAATAGTTTTTAGCAACTCTATTGGGGAGAATTCATGGAAATCTCAAAATTAATTTCCTTCTTATTAATTTTCAATCTAATTCCATATATTTGAGTTGCAAGAAAGGACTTGTGGTAGTCAGGTGTTTGCAATAAGAACTTGATACTAGTTTTATAGCCTCAGCTTGTTGAAGAAAAGAATCAAATCCAAAGTTGAAGACTCGTAAAGATAAATTCAAAACACCATTTTTTTGAACATTCATCCTAGATCCCAAACATACTAGAATTTCTAAAGAAAGAGGAAAGATTGACCCAATATATGAAGAGCTCAAGAAGGCTAACTTTCCTATCCTCAAAGTTCTTTGTAGAAGAGGAAGAGCATGCACAAGGGAATATGTGTCTAAACAACTCCAAGATACTCACTTGTTTGTAGTTGTTCCGCCTAATAGAGCATAGAGAAGTCAATCTTCTTCTCCTCCTATTTCCAAGACTTCCATTCCTCCTACTTTTTATGCTTTGGTTTTGATTGGTGTAACACTTCTAGTTTTTGTTATTTTTTTATATAAACCAAAATATTATACCAGTAGCTATGGCACAATCATGGGGAAAAGTTATTAGTCCTCTTGCCCTTGGGGCTAATAATTATTTACTAAGAGCATTAAGGAAGAACGTTCCAAAATTTAATGGTGATGGTACCACTTCCATAGAGGAATACTTAAGTTCTTTCCATAAGGCTTGTAGTGCAATAAATTCTTAGCATGAGGATGTGGCTATCAAAATTTTTGTTGATACATTGTAGAAAATGTTGCTGATTGGTTTCAAGACCTATCTACAAGATTCATCACAAATTGGGAAGCCATGACACAAAGGTTTGAAGAATGTTACAAAAGTACAAAGGATGCAGAACTATTGTTGTTGCAATTAGCACATATAAAGAAGGAACCATCAGTTTCTATGAGAGATTTTAATGCGAGGTTCAATAAACTCATCAAAAGAATACCTACTACAAGTGCGCCTACAAATGATAATAAGAAGACTTTCTAAATTATCTCTATGCCTTCTAATTTGGAATATCAAATTAGAAGAGAAAATGTAGCAAACTTACAAGTTTCTCAGACACTAGTTGTGGAGATGGAGGATGACATGATAGCATCTGGTAAGTGGAAAAGTGAATTCCAATATAGAACCATGAGTAATACAACTAGTAATTCTAATAATACAAAAGCCATGCTTAAAAAAATGTCTAATGAGCTCATTTCATTGAAGAACCAAATCAATAGGCCTACTCATTCTTTTCATCAACCTCATCAAGAAGGTTATAGAAACACAAATGGAGGTAAAGCATTGCAAATACCACCTATTCAACAGAGATTAGCAATTGAAGGTGCCCCCAAAAGACAAAATGTGTGTTCTTTTCATCTAAGGGCAGATCATGATGGAGATAAATATGCTAATATGATCAGATATAGGTAGATGATGGATAACAAAGAACAAAGAATTGAATATCCTAAAAGTGAGGATGATCATGCTCCTTGTGGTGACTCTGAAATTTTGTTCTTGGAGCATGAATCAGATTCAGAAGTAGGAGTTCATTGTTTTGCAACTATAGAAGGACCTCAATTAACAATAATGATGAGAGGTTAGAAGAATAGAAATTTGACCAACAATTTAGTTCCTGACAAAAATAATGCACCATCAAACAAAGTTGATAAAGATAGTGGCATAGTAACTTCAACTACACAAAAGGAGCACAAAGGTAAGCCATCTAATCCCTTTGACATCATACAATACTATGAAGAGATAAGAATCTAGTTAATCTCCATTGGATTACTTGAACTCTAGTCCTGATCAATTGCAAATATTAGTTGAGCATTGTAATAATAAGAATGGGGGTCATGTTAATAATAATGCTAATGTTGATCATCACAATGAAGCTAGAACTAGTGGAATTTCTTTGATTGATGAAGAATTTTCAGTCCTTAAGTTGTTTAAAGAAGAACATATTGTATTAGCCACATGCCCAAATCAAAAACTAGATCCCTTCTACATTTCCTTATTTATCAATGGAAATTTATTGAGTAACTGCATCATAGATTTAGGAGCCTCTGATAATGTAATGCCTACTTCTATAGAAAAATATTTAAGACTTCCACTACCTAAAACTTTTGGTAGATGTTATTAAATGGATGCAGAACAAGTGCCCTTTCTTGGATAGATAAAAGATGCTCAAGTTGCCCTTGTTTCCTATCCTTCCAAAAGGCTAAAACTCACTATTCTAGTGGCAAATATCCCTGCAAGTTATGGTATGCTCCTAAGTAGAAGTTTCTTCAAAAACATGGGTGGAGAGATAAAAGTAGATTGGTCTTGTGCCACTATTCAAGTTGGAGATAAAAAGGTTGAGTTAAAACTAGAAGAAAAGGAAAAATTCATTGTCCTAAAATCATATGATCCTAGGTCTCAAATCTTGTATCATGAAATGAAGTTTGGTAATTACATGCTTTTCTCTAACACCCCTGATATTTCAAAGTAATTAGATTAAAATAAATATGATCATTTGTGGACTCTAGAATTTGATGGAAGTTGTGCTAATGCTAGTTCAGGTGCAAGGGTAGTGTTGACATCACCTAGTGGGGAAATGACTTGCTTGGCTTATAAGTTAGATTTAAAAAATACTAATAATACTGTAGAGTATGAAGCCCTTCTTCTTGGAATAATGGTATCAAAACAAAAAGGAGTCAAGATACTCAAAGCTCAAGAAGATGCAAAATTAGTGGTGAAACAAGTCAAAAACCAATATGCAACAAAGAACTCAAGACTGAGAAAATATCTTAATAAGGTGTGGGA
Source organism: Cupressus sempervirens (assembly GCA_028749045.1). Classification (NCBI taxonomy): domain Eukaryota; kingdom Viridiplantae; phylum Streptophyta; class Pinopsida; order Cupressales; family Cupressaceae; genus Cupressus; species Cupressus sempervirens. Next base: position 750,541,096 of record CM053783.1, read on the forward strand.
TAAAATTGAGAGTTTGGATGCTTTCTCAATTACATCAATACCTAGAGAATTCAATTGAAGAGCTTATTGTTTGGCAGTTTTTGCATCTTTAATGCTACCACATCTTGATTTCAAAGAGCAGATCTAAAAAGTAGAAGTTCTATTCAGGCCCAATGTCCCAAAAATGAAGATTCATTGCAAGTGTTTCAAGATGATAAACACATACTAAAATTCATTTAAGGGGGAGATAATTTTGAATGTTTGTATTTTGAAGGAAGCACTAATTCTAGTGATGATTTAGTGATAGATGACAAAAAGAAAATAGAGCCTGATATGATTCAATTGAAAGGTAATAATATTCCACCTCATCTAGTCTCTTTAGAAAATCTTTTTGATAGGCATGATGCATACATAAAGATAAAAAGAGATAAGAAAGGAAAAACCTATAGTGAATATGATAGAATCAATATAGGGACAAAAGTCAGTCCAAAGATGGTAAACATAGGCAAGTGTTGCACACCAGAGGAGAGGGTTGAAATCAACAAATTACTCATTGAATTTCAAAATGTATTTTTTTGGAGCTATGAAGACCTAAAGAATTTCATGGGTGGGAAGTTCAAGCATGAAATCACTCTTAAACTAGAAGCAACACCATTTAGGCATAAATAAAGAAACTATAACCCTATAGTTGAAGTAGAAATCTTCAAGGAGATTGACAAAATGTTGTAGGCAGGATTATATACCCTATTCATCATTCCACTTGGGTTGCTAATATTGTGCCAGTGAGGAAGAAGAATGGAGAGATAAGGATTTTTGTAGATTTTAGAAATCTAAATGAAGCCTCACTCAAAGATAATTTTGCTCTCCCTAATATTGATCATATCTTACAATTTGTTGTAGGATCAAAAATGATGTCCATGTTTGATAGTTTTTTAGGATATAATTAGATTCAGGTAAATGAAGTAGATTAGTTCAAAACTACATTTACCACACCATGGGGTACTTTTTCCTACAATAGAAAGCCTTTTGGCCTAATTAATGTAGGTGCAACTTTTTAGTGTGGAATGAATTTGGCCTTTGAAGATTTGAAAGATAGAATTATTGTCATATACCTTGATGATTTGATAGTGTTTTCCAAGAAGAGAAAAGATCATATCAGAGATATATAAAAGGTGTTGCAAAGATGTAAAGATCATGGTGTCTCACTGAATCCAAAGAAGTCAGTATTTTGTGTAATAGAAGACAAGTTGCTTGGCCATATTGTATCTCGGGAAGGAGTGAAGATTGATCGAAATAGAGTTAAAGCTATTCAACAATTAAGTCTGGCATTGAGTAAAATTGGGGTAAAATCTTTCTTTGGCTAGGTCAATTTCTTGAGGAGATTTGTGCTCGACTTCTCAGAAATAGTCAAATGTATAGTTGATATGATGAAATGAAATAAAACTTTCAAATGGAGTGATCTTGGGAAAAAGGATTTTAAAGATATCAAGGGTGTCATTGCTAAAGCTCTTGTGCTTGTCCATCCTAACTACACTAAAGAGTTCATCATTTACTATTATACCTTAGAACATACTATGTCAACTATATTGATGCAAGAAAATAAAGAAAGAATATAAGCTCCAATTACTTTCATGAGTATATCATTGAAGAATCAAGAACTGAGATACTCACTGATGGAAAAACATGCATATGAAATGGTGAGAGCCCTTAACAATTCTAGGTTTTTTGTGCTACACTCTCATTCAATGATATATGTGTTAGATCTTGCAGTAAAAATGTATTTTAAAATAACAAGAGGTTGGTTGTAATAATAGAGGAGTCTAGATAGAAAAATTCCAAGAATATGATATAGAAATAAAGCCAACTAAAATTGTAAGAGGTAATGCACTCTATAAAGCCTTGGCAGAGGATCAACAATGCAGAGAAAAAGATACTCCAAAAGATCTTATGGTAAGTCTTTAGGATCCTTGGTTCTCAAAGATTGCTTATTTTTTGACATATGGTGAATGCTCTGATGGATTGACTACTAAGAAAAAAAGAGATCTAAAAACAAAAGCCTTGAAGTATATAATTCATGATGATGTCTTGTACAAGAGAACAATTAATGGAACATTTTAAAGATGTGTGGATAAGAAGCAATAGGTAAAGTTGTTGACATCTTTTCATAATGAGGCATGTGGAGGACACTTCTCTTCTACTATCATTTCATTTAAAATTTTGAGGCAATGTTATTATTGGCCTAGCATATTTAAAGATGCATGTAAGTGGGTGGCTAACTGTGAGAAATGCAAGATGTTTACTAGTAAACCTCATCTTGTTGCTCTACCTCTTAGGCTAGTGTTAATTGAAGCTCATTTCCACCAATGGGGTTTAGATTTTATAGGTCCAATTAATCCTCCTTCCAGTCAAGGACATTCATATATATTAACTACCATGGTTTATTTTAGTAAATGGGTTGAAGCAAAGCCAATGAAGAAGTCTTCTTCAAAAGTGGTTTGTGAGTTTCTCAAAGAATATATTCTAGTCAGGTTTGGAGTTCCTATGAAGCTAATAATGGATAATGCATCTTATTTTCTTATTTAGAAATTATTGAGTTTTTCTATGATAATGGTATTCAAGTTGGGCATTCCTCTAACTATTTCCCTCAAGGAAATGGGCAGGATGAGTCTAGTAATAAGAATTTGATTAATATTTTGAAAAAATTAGTCTCAAATAATCAAAAAAGTTGGCATAAGAAGATTCATGATGCTTTATGGGCTAACAAAACCACACCTAAAAGAGCTATAGGTATCTCACCTTTTGAATTAGTCTTTGGAGTGGAAGCTAATTTTCCATTTCCTTTAGAGTTTGTTGCATGTAAACTAAAGACTGTGATTGAAGAGGATGCTTTCAAAGATGGATTAGACAAGAGGATCTTGTATCTTACCAAACTGCAAGAAGAAAGAGAAGAGATGGTTGATAAAATCATTGAAAACTTAGGAAAAGTCAAGAGGTTTTTTTATAGAAGAGAAAGGCCTAGAAAATTCATGGAAGGTGATTTGGTATTGCTATGGGATAAGAGACATGAGTCTAGAGGTATGCATTCTAAGTTTCAATATTTGTGGAAAGGGCCATTTTAGATCATACAAGTGAATCAAAATAATTCTTTCAAGTTGATATATCCCACTAGAGAAATGTTTCCATGTTCTTATAATGGGTAGGATTTAAAGTTGTATCAAATGTAAAATTGAAAGCAACCCCTACATAGTAGTTAGATGGGTAGGTTTTCCTTTCATGTAGTTGCTTTCTTTCCTAGGTAGTTTGTTGTTGTTTTCCTAGTTTAGTTTGTTCTTTCTATTTCCAAGTTGTTACCTTTTGTGTAAAACAAAAGATTGCTAGAGTTCTTTCAAGCATTATCATGCTTAAATCCCTAGACAGAGCCAATTTTTGTGCAAGTTTTAGTTCATATCTTTTTGCTTTAGGATTTTGAGTCAAGTCAAGTGTCAATGTCTTGAGTTTGAGTCTAGATTTCCCATAGGATGGCCTTTCTTCTCATCATTCCTTTGAGCTAACCTGATGCAAGAAATCATATGAGCAATGCACTAGTTCAATGGCTAGGTGATTAGGTTTTGGAGGGTTCGTTATGTGTTTCCTTGATGAGAAGAAGTTATGTATATCTTAATGATCTATCTTTCTTTACTCTTAATCATGTTGGAGACAAAGATTCATGCTATGTTACAATTTTCATGAAAGACATTGCAGATGATCAAGATAGAATGCTAGAGAAGCAAATAAATCATCAAAAATGGTGAAAGAAGCTGGTCAAAGGTCTCTATCTAATGGAAGGGTACATTTAAAAGAGACCACAAGAATATTTAGAGAAAAAAATAGTGGAGAAAATTAAAGACCAAGGTTAAAAGATGATATGTAGATCGTGAGAACAAGCCAAAAATAATATCAGTTGAATTTGATACAGAGTGAACACTGAAAGATGCAGAAGTGATGAAGAACTAGGTCAAAGGTGGTATGACTCTTGTTACAATCAAATCAAAAACTTATATTTAATCTATACATCTATGTAACTAAGTTGACAAGTCAAATGACTTAGGGATTAAATTTAGATCATCAAATGAAGATTAGATCGACAGATGACATTTTAAGATAAAATTATAAGTACTCAACGATGCATCTCCTTAGTTGTAAGATCTCATAAAGATCTTCGATCATTGTTATTTTGCTATGGAGAGTTGTGCGAAAGATAATTATAGTGACATAACGATAGAATGATGCATGTTCCTATGGGCCATTTCCTTTTTGTGACTAGTATGGTGTCAGATGAGGTGACAAGTGTCTTTATTTGATTGGTTCTATATGAGACAGAGTCAGGGTTATGAAGAGATTTGTTTTGCCATTGATCTTTGGATCAATCGATGGTCATTTCTATATTGTTATAAAGTTGCTCAATTATTAATCATGGTGACATAATGATAGAGAAACACATGTCTTGATGGACCCATTATATTCCACAAAGTGCCACCTATCTAACATGAGGTGCATAGTTGGAAAGTGGACTCGCATCGCAAAGTAAACATAGAGTTAATACCTTTTATCATCACTATCATATAAAAAAGAGATCAATGATCATCATTATGTTGCTATGGAAAGCTGCATGAATGTTAATTATAGTGACATAATGATGATTCAATGTGTGTACATGGAGGGACCCATGAAGGATATTACAAAGGAAAAGTAAGGAAGTTTGTTATGTTTTAATGACGATAATTGGTTTAAGATTGATGGTCAGAATTCAAAACTATAGTTATGGTTGGAATATGAATTATATGGATTTGGCACCAATAATAGAATATGAAGGAAATGAAGAGTTTAATAGGGTTTTCTGAATTTGCATGAAGATGAATGGTTTAGAGGTGTTCTTAGAGGTTTCGTGGGATCAAGACATTGCCGGGAATGATGTCACAGGTCTATACCATATTGAAGATTAGATTTTTTTCATGTATTATTTATATTTTCTTTCTATTTTGTGACTGTTTCTCTATTGAACTGAGGGATGACCTAAAACTATAAATGTAATCTCATTTGACAAGAAAGAGTTCAAAAAATTTCATGGTGAATTGGTCTATAATTCCATTTACCCTTTGTCATGTTTAATGGCCCATGCATAGAGTAGTTTTGCATTAAGAGTTGAAAGACAATCATGTATGATTCTATGAATAATCAGATGAATTCCATTTCGCTTTGATGTTTGCAGTATAGTGATTCCATTTACTTTCTTTATATATGGTTTTTTTTTTCTCTTGTTAGTTTCATAACATGTTAGATAGTTTCATTGGGAAATGAAAGATAAATGTGTATGAATCTATTAGTTATTAGTTGGATTCCATTTCATTCAAGGCTGATAGTGAAAGTAATTCCATTTTCCCTCATGTGCATATCTTCTTCATTCCTCTTCTACATTTAGATGGTTAATCTACATTTAGAATAGAAGTAAGGGCTAGAAAAATCAAGATAATCTACTATAGTCATTCTATTGAGTGTGATATGTTATTCAAATCCATCTTGCCTAATTTGTTTGTGCCTACAAACAATTTGGTTATCCTTTATTGCTTTCAGGTTAAGAGCTTATAATGTCAAAACTTATGATCTCATAAAAATAGATTCATTGCATATCATTGCAAATCATAGAAATATGTACCTAATAATTCAGAGGATAGTGATAGAATACATACATTGACCCATTTGTTGGTAAACATCATTTTGTCTCTCCAAAAATTGGGTATCAAGAGTCAAGTTATAAAATCTAATAGGAGGATAAACTGTTAACCAACACAATCCCAAAACATCTCCCACAAGTGTATATTCTAGATTGAGGGTGGGGTACTTGGTCTCTCTTCTACTTCTTCTCTCCTATATGGTGATTCTTTATTATGTATGCATGATGTATGTCATTGGGGTTGGTCTTCATTACTCCAGAGATTCATGTATCTTGCCTTTTTTTCATCACTCTTTTTGGGGGAAAGTTTTTACCATGATTTTTCCCTCTTTGTCCACTTTATCAAAGATTGCATTCCATTCTTCTTGCATGTTGTACATGGGTACCTAACATGGCCTAATAGCTGAGACCTATCTTGCATTTTATCTATCTTTTTGAAAGTTGAAGTGCATTCTCCTAAGTTTCACCTAAGGTGGGCGTAAGTGTAATTAAATATTACTAATTATACTTTAGTTAGAGTTTTCTTAGGATAATGCATTTTTATATTAGTTGTCATATAGACACATAGGAGTTTCCACTTTATTTAAGCACATGTTGTCTCACACCTCTCTTTTTGTGACACACCTTTGTGTTATTATCTTCTCATTTTTGCACAATGGAGGATAATTCACCTTTGGTGGACATTTTCTTATTTTTTATGCTTATCTCTTGCATGACTCCCAATTATATTGCATTGTCTATATATATTCAAGCACATCTACATTGTATTTCATGTGAATATCAAATTTTGACATCCATTGCCCATTATTATTTTGATCATCAATGAATCAAGTCATTTGAGAATTATATCATTTTCTCTCTCATGCTATCAATTGAGCTTCTAGATCTTGGAATTTTCATTATTTGTCTTGGACAAACTCTTACAATATCTATGCATGGGTGTGTGCACGTGCATGCACGCATTTGTGTGTGCATGTGTGTGTGTAAATATATATATATATATATATATATATATATATGTAACATCACCCAAAAAATTGTTACCATAGAATTCACATTCACATTCTTCAGACTTACAAATGAAACTTTAAAAAAAAAATACACCTCCCTCTTCCTCCCTCCCTCCCTCTCTCCCTACTACATAAATAAAATCATTTGACAAATTATGTACCAATTGATAGCAAACAAAAAGCTTTCCCAGTAAAACTTCCATGCCTCTTCACTCCACTTATTGCATGTCATCATACAATTACTAGTTAAAATATCTAAAACATAAAACAATAAGCTTAACCTAATAAAAATCTACATCATGTATTACTATGTCTACATATTAAAACATTTTTTTCCAAAATTTTAAAAATCACATATGCATACAGATAAATCACAACTACCATTATTTACCCTAGATGTATGTCAAATATCAAACAAAATTATTTGAATTTTTATGTACTTTATTTTAAAAATAATAAAAGACAATTAACTCTATTAGATTACAAAAAAAGCTTTTAAACTTTCCTATTGAATGTTGTGCTCTCCAAACATCGTAATTCTGTGGATAAATATTGGAGGAACCTTGTATGATACCATGTCTGTCTAGTTGTATCCGGTACTCAAATGATTTTGATAGATGTCCTTTATTAAATGTTGTGATCTATCCATGTTCCCCCAGTCTTTTCAAGTTCTATGCACTACTTTAGTGATGAGATAGATATGCAAATATGAGTTTTATTTCTCATTTTCTAATTATTTTTGGAAATATGAGTTTTGTAAACACATGTCACTAGTTTTAAATTCTTGTTAGAAATTTGATGTTAGGTGTAGATGTGGTGAAGAGATTAATGACTCCAATAATTTATATTTATGGGCAGCCTTGGACAAGACATGTGGTGGACGTAAGAAGCATTCACTATTTTTAAAGGGAGGAATATAAAGCACAAAACAAATTAATAGTTATAAAAACATGTACTACTGTTAGTCCCTGTCTTATATATAAGGCAAGGAGCTACCTTCTATTTCTTATTTTTAAGCATCATATTCTAAAGTTTGGAAAGTTAGATTAAAAAAATAAATTATTCTATGCTAAAATCATTTTTTGATTGGCTAAAATAGTTTTTGCTAGGGTTTATTTGTTTTTTTGAAAATTAATAATAGAAGAAAATAATAAAGATCGATGGATGTATTTATTGTAGACAATATAAGTTGGTGAAAAAAAAACTTAGTTTGCAGCGTACAAGTGGAAGCAAATTGCAAATTGGAAGGAAGAGGTTTGAATTCTTTGTGATTTTGTCAGTAATTTTTGCGACAAAGTACAATAATATATGAGTTCCAGCTTGACCTACAAAGTGGAGAAATTAAATTGTTTGAAACAAAAAAAATCATGCCCACAGCTAAAAAGCCTCTAGACTCTCCATATTCCAGGTGCAGCTCAATTCCATTTCGGGTGTATTTCCATTAGGCTTAATCAAATCAAGACTTATCAGTGCCACCTAATTTAATTTCATTGTTAACATTGCATTTTTATATTATTTTTTAATCACAAATCAACTAATAAATTTCAAATCAAAAATTTCAGAGCATTTACTAAAATACAGATGTCCCCAAGATCCCCATACTTTGCTACTAGCAGTTGCTTTTTAAATTTTAAGTAATGTTTTGAAAGTTTCTTTCTAAATTAAAATTTTAGGTTTAAAAAAGTTTTAATTTTTGAGAAAAGTATTTGTAAATTTCTTTTGCACTTTTTTAATTTTAAAAAGATAATAATTTTCAAACAAAAACTATATTTTATCTTTAAATTTGCTTTCCCGAATGTTAAAAAACAATTTTACAACAAAAACTTATATTTTATCTTGAAATTTATTTTCCCGAATATAAACCCTTCAACTTTCCTAATATTGTTTACTTTAAATAAATCTTAAATACTCTAAACTAATCATCTTCTGTGCTTATGTATCATTATTCTTTTCCTACATTTGGACTACACTATTTATAAAACCTATTGTCCATACCTGTCTAGTATTGTTAATTTGTATTGTTACTTTTCTTATTACTACATCACTATAAAAATTCTAAAAATCATTGTTGGTGTTTTTGACCTTTTTAATGTGATATTCATAATAACTATTGTCCATGGATGTCTAGTATTGCTACTTTTCTTATTGCTACATCACTATTAAAAATTCTAAAAAATATTGTTGGTGCTTTTGACCTTTTTGGTCTATTTTTTTCTAACAAAATACACATAAATTAAAAAAATTATTTGTGTTTTAGTTAGTCAATCAATTTTTAAAAATATTTTTTCTACTATTTAGCATGGGCCATTAAATTTCAACTAATACACAATTTTTTCTATCTTTCCACTATAATATTTTAATACTTGAACAGTACATGTAAATTATATTCACGTCATTTCTTTGTAAAAGAAAAGTGAAATGTAGATTTTTAAGCTTTAAGAAAAATAGCTTATTTGCTAGCATGATTGTTAGTCCTTGCATTTTTCAATAGTAGATGATTGAAATCAATTTTAAAATTTTATTTTTTATTTTCTATTTTCATTTGCTTGCTTTTAAAAATTATGTACTATTGATATTTGAAGTTTCTAAGTTTGTTATCTTCTTTTTGTTTTTTAACTACAAAATTTGTGTACAATGGAACTTAAAGTCTTTAACAACATGAATTTATTTACTCATTTATTGACCCAATTTTTGGTTTAAATTTAAGGTAATTGAACTTTAGTTTCATATCTAGTGCCATATTAAATAATTTCGGCAAAACTCAGTCAATTGCTTGTGGTATCGATTAACATAATTGATGATTAGCTATACTAATAGCTACAACCCACACTATGACTCCAAAAGGCAGGGACTCTAGCTCCCAAAGAGCTCTTGGTTGAGTAGGTTTACATAGGCTAGAAAGTGACCACTTTAAGTGAGAAATATGTCATGTTGGTATGTAAGCCTAGACATTAGTCTTGGGGTTGTTGAAGATGTATAACTTAGTAAAGGCTACTAGTGAGTTTATATTTTAATGTTCTAGTGTTGTTTTGAAATGTCTAATGCTCATTAGTGTGAGTTTTTCACTTACTTTCTATGTAGTTGAAAAGGCAATTGAGTTGTAAGGATTTATTCAGTAGTATTTGGCATTTGATTTTAGCTATTTCATGAGCATTTAATATCATTTTTCTTAATTTGACATAGTACATAGAAAAGGCAATTTAGTTGTAAGGACTTATTTGATAGTATTTGACATTTGATTTTAGTTATTTCATGAGCATTTAATATCATTTTTTCTTAATTTGATGTAGTTCAACGTATCTTCATTAGTTTTTTTATGTTTTAGATTATATTTGTTTTAATGACAATAAGATAAAAATATAAAAAATAAATTTACAATTATATCTTAGTTCATTAATAATCTATCAACCCACAACAAATAGGTTTTAATTGTATTACTTAGAACAATGTGAATCTTTTTCAAATGTATCTCAAGGAATAATGTGTATATAGTGTTTTTCATTTGGCATTTGGGAGCTTAAAATAAGCTTGTCCCTTTTGGTAATCGGAGGTGGTCATTTTCATTAGTTATTAATTATTGATATCATTTTAATCAAACATAGATCATTGTTAGAGTTAAAATTTCAACTTTAAATTTATATTTTGGATAAGATGTTTGTAAGTGAAGGTTGTAATAAGATCTTTGTGTATAAGAAATGTAATCATTGATTCATACGTGCATTAATCTAGGTCAATCCTTCTTCTATAGAATTGTATTAGATCTAATTATACATTATACTTCTCCTAATGATCAATAGTGTGGAGAATCAACAATGCTTTCTTCTACTGTGAGAATATAATAATATGTGCTTGAATCTATCTAAAGTTAATATTTGATAAAGGAAAATGCATAATACTAGAATGTAAACATTTGATATTTTTTTAACATGATGAGTATTAGGTAAATATGGACAAGAAGACATGGAAAATATTTGATGATGTCTTATGGATTAAATCCTCTTGAATATCTCAAATGAATATATAAGCTTCAATTTGAGGAGGAGAATAAATGGGATCAATCAAATGAAGAGTCTAGTAAATATGTTTAAAAAAAAAAGTTATTCCTTAAAATATAATGAAAGGAAAATCTATAGTTGTGCATTTAAATGTATTTCTTATTATTTGTCCCTACCTTATCTATAAGGCAAGGAACTAATGTTCCCAGTGTTGGTTCATACTTAATTTTTATAACAAAATTCATTATAATGCTAAAGCTAATGCTAAAGTTCAAACATGATGTATTTTTAATTAATTATCAATCAGTAATTTCTAATTTTTCATTGGTTAATAGAATTTTTGCCAGGGATAAAATTATATTTTAAGAACAAAAAATTGGAAAAATAAAAGTCTAGAATGTTCTCGACTGTATGGTGCTTCCTCCAACTTCCTCAAGCTTTGATTTAATCTGAATACAAAACTGCATTAAAAAAAAAAATTAGAGATGAAAGAGTTTGCTCAAACTTGGAAAAAAATGAGGAGCAACACCCTAGGCACAAATTCTATAGAAATGGCATTCATGGAGGAGCATAAAAAATGTCTATTCCAAAACAAAACCCCTACATATGAATACTATTCATTGGATAAAAATCCAAGATTTTTCAGAAAATAGATCTGAGAATGGAAATATTCCTTCCTCTCATGTAATCAACCAATGCTTATCCAGGCTTGAAAGAAGAAATGTGCAGAAATAGTATGCACATCACTTTAACCAGAAAATAATTTGTGTAAAAACACCATTAATTACACGCTAAGAATATTGTAACCCTTATTGCATTTGAGCAGTACAATGTCTCCATGAACGATGAAAGAATAGGGCCTTCCAAGGAATGTCATTCAGTGGTAACAGAGGGTTTTCTCTCTTCTGATTTTGAGAAAAGTAATTCCAGGGTAAGAGTGTGTTGGTTTGATTTTTCATAATATAGAAAAAGTCTAAAATTTTGGTGAAAAATCAGTCAGGTCATTGTTTTTTGCAGATTAGGGTTTCATTCCTCATGATTTTCATAATTTTAGATTACCCTAGTCGTGCCTTGATTCATGTGTTGTCAATTTCTATTAAATTCTCAAGGTTTGTCTCTCAACATAGCCATTAAAAAACCCTAGGTGTGAAAAACCCTAGGTGTCCTTTCAAATTTTAGAAAAGTTTTGAAAAGTGCTTTAATTTTTTCCCTTTATGGTCTTACGGTGTAGGGTTTCATGTAAGAGAGAAATACCTTTTTCCTCATGTTTTCATGGTCGCATTTTATAGTGCAGTGTAAGAGCGTAAATAAATTATTTTTTACGGGCATACACTTTTGTATTTTATAATAGCAGAATAGTTCATTTAGAGTCTCCCCAATCATATGTGTGGTCTTTGAATGAAGAAATGTAAAGGCTTTTTATGCTTTGAAAGCAATTTTACGGCTTTACAGTGAACAGTTGAACAAGTGAGCAAAAGGTGTTGAGTTGAGATATACGCATCTACATTCTAATGATTGGCGTAAGAGCATAATACCCTAGCATGGCATAAAGGAATGGTTTGAAAGAATGCATAAATTGTTCTATGGTTCTACAGGTACAAGGAATGCATAGGAGTGAAAGTGAGATTCAGTTGTATGTACGTGCATACATTCCTTGGGCTTGCGAACAACCGTAAAGCCAGATTATATCAGTGGTCATTTAAAGTGGGACCTATTGAGTTTTTAGATGGGCCTTGGTGCAAGTGAATCAAATGGTGACATGTCACAAACATCAGATGGGCCCAACCCGCATGACAGACAACTTAAGTTCTTAATTTTGCATGTGCTAAAAATCAATGACAATGTTATTTTCTATTTGTTTATGCTGCAATCTAGGTCATTGATCAGTGAAAAGTGAAATTTTATCATTACACCTTTACACTTGCAAGGTAAGCATATGAATGAAGAACTATTTTATCCTTTCTTCATGGTTATGAGTTAGGTCTAATTTTATGAGCATAAAAGGAAATGTGAAGAAATGAATACAAGGCTTTACGCTTATATGAGAAAGGAAAAATGTAAGAGTAGAATGCCATCTGTAGAAGCTCTCTAATGTTATGAGGATAGGGTAACTCGTGCAAATGTAAAGGAGGAATAAAGAAAATATAAGAGGCATTATGGTGCCATGGGTAAAGCCTAGATCGTATGACTGAAGGATGAATGTTTAAAGAGTTACAATGTCCAGAGTACTGAAGTGAGCGAAGTAATGTCAAGGAATTTTTCCAGATTTTCACTGATATGTGTGCATGTGAGCGTAAAAAGTAAAGAGAAGGTAGCAGAAAGGGTTTTATGCACATACAAGAAATGTTTGATGCATAAGAGTGAAGATGTCAGTTGTGAAGGTTTGAGACTCTACGGTGTAAAGGGTCGCGTATAGGTGTAAAGGAAATTTCAATGCAGTGTTTAAAAGGCCCTAATGCTTCTATGCTTGGGATGTTTTAATGCCTCATTGAAGGAGCGTAAAGGTTAGCCAAGGATGTCTCTAGGGTTACAAAGATTGGAGATCTTGACTTAGCGTAAGAACAGAAGACTAAAATTTGAAAAGAAAGCTGCACAAGTGTCATAACAATTTAGAAAAGGAAAAAATCATCATAGCCAAGTAAAATAAAACATTGAAAAGGACATCATATCAAATTCCATGGATGATATCCCTTTCTATCAGCCTATGAAGGTGGTATTAAATGCTCATGCATGTAGAATTAATTAAAAAGCTGGTGGATTGAATCATTAAAATATAAATATTTGATTGAATACCCATAATATTTCCACTCTGAAGAAATTGTGTTCTTGCTCTGAGACTTTTATTCAAGCATCCATAGCTTCATGATTTCTATGTTGTTGTGCAAGTATTCAAAGTATAATTTGCAAAAAAGATGGCTGACAAAGAAGTCAAAGAGGTTCTTGAAGAAGAGGTTGAGGTTGAAGACAAAGGAGATGATGTGGTAGAAGTCACAATAGAAGGTAAAAGAAAGAAGAGTACTACTAAGACTGAGAAGAAATCAAGGGTTAGGAAGCCCAACAAGCATGCTGAAGATTGGTTGAAACTTCTTCCAGGGTCGTCGAATGCTATCTCAGCTAACAAACACATCTTTAGAGACCCTTATTTCATGGTTAGGGATGCACAGTGCCCTAGAATTGATGGTTTCAACTTGTTTTTATATTTTTACCTAAATAGAATAGAAAAGGTGCTAGTCTATAACCCATGGAATAGAAACATGGAAAATTTGATATTTCTAGAGGTATTTGTTGATGTAGACCTATTAAAAGCATTGATAAATTCCTAAAATCTAGTTAATAGGACATTTCAAAGGCACAATGGGAGTTTTTTATGCACACTAGATAGAACTTCTTTTATAGAAGCTTTTGGATCGGAAGGGCAGATGGATGTGCCTATTGATCTTGAAGCCCTGAAGAGGAAATTTGGGAGTAATAAGACCTACTTTGTAAACAATGTCATGTTGCCCCACATCCCTTATAGTGTGAAAAAGGCAAGAATGATTCCAAGGAAAGTGGGGGATTTTTTGCCCTTAAGCAGATTCAAGAATTATTTCAAGAACATAGTATATGGGCTACACAAAGTTCTAGGGAGTGATGGTGTAGAGGATTGTGTTTATGGTTCCTTGTTCTTGATGGCATGTGTTATATAGGACCCTTTCCACCATAAGGAGTATGATTATGTGGCCTTTATCATGGACAACAAGCACAATCAGCTTGTCAGTGCAAAGAAGGGAGAAATGCAGAATTTCACTTTCCACCGTTACTCATTGCTGATGCACCTTATTCTGTATCACAACATTGGTTACATCAGCTCAAAATTCATTGATCAAACCTCTAATGAATTTGGTGAGTTACCTGTGCAACTATGGACTCAAATTTGGGACAAAAACTTTTATTATTCAAATGCCCTTGTATTTTTTAATTTATTCAGTTTTGTTATCATGAGGCAATTAGACCATACTTTCTTTAGGGCACCAAATGTTTTGAAGACTTTTCTTAGGTCCTCATTCTTAGATCAAAAAAAAAAATTAGATCATAACTAGGGAAGCATCTTTTTATTCAAAGAGTGCACACTGATAAGAGTCTGCGCATGCCCACAACCTCCTCACCTTCTACCTAAATATTTACCCCCTAGGTTGGCTATTATTGAATTCTTTTGGTAGTTTTTATTGATGAATCAAGAAATGATCCCTCCTTCTCTGCACAAGCCTCCTTTTATCTATAGAACCTTTAAAGTGGGAGATTTTGAGATAGGAAAGAATGCATATGAGGAGTTGAGTGAGTACCTAGGCTAGTACAAATTTTCTACTAGGCCCTATAGGATGTATGACCCTGACAACTACATTACCAATGAGGTCAAGGCTATTAGGGGATACATCTTGCCTCCAAGCAAGCCAATCCCTATAGAGGACTTAATTGCAAAAGTAGTATCAATAGGGGAGGCTGATGAGCTATTAAGGAAATATGAAGAGATAAGGAAAGTAGAGGAGGCCTTGAAAAGGACCAACCCTAACTTTAAGGGTTTTTATACAGAGGTTCCATATCTTGGTAACCTAAGAAAAATGGTGGATAATTTTGATTATATCATGTCACAAATGCCACATGAGCTAGAGGGAGAGGAAGCCATTGTAAATAGAGAATCCCTTGAGCCAAATGTGCAGTTGGAGATTGAGTTGGAAGAGGACCAACCATCAACTTCAACTTGGGTGCCCAATGGGAATAAAAGGCAGAAGACAATGCACATCCTAGAGAGGGTAGTAAGTAGAGCCTTATAGGTGATGCCAGGAAATAATGAATATTTTTTTGATATTAGAAAAAATTATTCACATCAAAGAGCTACAGAAGTAGGGAAAGCTTCTATTGATCTCCAGATTGTAGCATCAAGATTGGATGATAGGCTCATTCAATCTGAAAAGTTTATGGAAGATGATGATTTTATTAAATCATTAGAGTTTAAAAGTTTTCTCTAAAAAATAAAACAAAATGAGATCACATTGAGTCTTATGCCTGGAGAGGATCCAGAGAAGAACAAGGAGTTAGTTGAAAAACTATTAGCCTATGATCCTGAGAGTAAAACAATGACCTCTGCAGAAGCCAAGGAGTTGGTACATAGGAGTGGTATGATTCTAATACCACATTAGGATATTGAGAGGGCTTTTTTTCTAGACCAAATGAGAAGACAAGACAAGGCCATAAGTTATGAAGCCACTAGCAGTGAAGGATTAAAGAGAGGGTCAGGATTTAACATAGATACAAAAACCCTAGCAGTATGGAGTGTGGCTCATGACACCAAAAAGACCAAAATGATGGATATATAGGAAACTACATAGGGCAATATGATTGTGTGGACATTAGAGAACACTACTAGGAAATAGATCTCAAGCTTGGTTAAACATTTTTCTCTCATGAATGAGGTAAAGGTGGATGAAATTGAGGATAAGCTAGCTGCAATGTACAATGAGTGTCTTGACATTAGAAAATTGTATGAAGAAGAGCTCACAATGAGCCATGTACAAAAACAAAGAATAGAAGAATTGGAGGGGAAAATTCAAAATTTGGAAGTAGAAATAATATCCCTCAAGGACAAACTCAAGTCAGTAGCTAAGGTAGTACATGCACCCAGGTAGATAGAAGAAGAAAGGCACACTACAGAGGTAGAGGCCCAAATAGAGGAGATGCCTATAGGGGTAATAGTGCCAATACCTATAGTAAATGTGGAAACAGAGGCTCCTAAACTTGACAATATGATGAATTTGTTAAGCCATAGAATAAGCACTTTGAAAAGAATATCTCAAGATGTTTACAATGCATTCATAAGTCTACAATATACAGAGTTGGTATGCAAGGATGCAATTGAATGGCTTGAGCCAATTTTTCAACAATGGGGACCATATATGCAATTCTTTGACAGATTGATACCCTTGTTAGCCAAGAAGCCAGATCTCCCAGATAAAGTTATTGTTGTAAAGGAGGGTATGGACAAGGTAAAAGACCTATTGCAAATTTTCATAGGGTATCTGGCTACCATACAAAATAAAATGAAAGTATTAACAAGTGGTTTTTATTCTTTGATTGATTTTGTTCTTGATTCTGATAGCAAAGTAAAGGATTTTAACAAATGGTCTAGTTCTTTTGACCATATTGTAGACTTGCCACAAGTGGCATCCATTTTCCAAGACAATATTGATGAGTGTGTTTTTAATGAGCTTATTGACACCCTATTCAAGATTGAAACTGAAATGAATAGGTTTATTACAAAAGGAAAGGTGATTACTAATGCTAGATGGTAGAAATCTATTGGTGAGTTAGCAACAACCAAGACTTGTGAGTGGTCCACCAAAAGAGAAGTTATTGTCTGGGAAGAAATCACAGAAATCAAGGCCCTACTGATAGGAAGCAGTTAAAGAAAAAAAAAAAGTTGAAGATTTTATGCTCCACCTATCATTTGTAACTATCTTTCTTTGTTTCTTTTGAAAAAAGATGTCCAGATATTTTGGAAAAGGTTGTTATATTCATTTTTGTAAAAAGACACCTATCAATCATAATTGCCCTTTGCTTGTTGCAACTCATGTCATATAAATGAGTTTTCAAGGCATTATGAGGGTCTAAATTTTTTTTGTGTGTTTTCATTTTTTCAAGAAAGTACATTTGGTCCAATCATATGTAGTTGTTTTGAGTTTGTTTCAGTCATGCACTTTTTTGATGAAAAATAGAAATGCATAGTTAGTATGATTTTTTGGGTTCTTTACTGAGTTTTAAATGGTTATGTATTAGTCAACAAAAAGGATAATACAAAGGGATATTTAAACCAAATATGTGTCACCATTTTTTGTCTCCTTTTTATGAGTTTATTAGTTTTGAGATCATTTGAATAATGTTCATTTGATTGAATGCATTTTGGATGGGGTGCATATTGGTTATATTGTTGCTTATAATTCAATGGATTATGTAAATGCTTCAATAAATCAATAGAATTCATGAGCTTATGAAGAGGATATCATGTAAGAATGGAAATAGGTGATTATAGCTAATAGATTCAATTACAAGTTAATTGAACAAGGTCTCCTGCCCATAAGTGATTCTTTATGCCCAATGGATAAGGTACTAATCTTACAAATTGGAGATGATTGAGAGTAAATTTTGCCTCTACATGTTAAAACTGTCATAAATTTAAAATCATTCTTATTCTATTTTTGTTCAAGGTTGTAATGCTGGTCACCACTCATTTACATATAGTTTTATAAGTCTTAGATAGTTGCTAATTCCAGGAATACTTGTAAACTATAGGAGATTAATGACCAGATCTACTTATAGGGGATGCATATAGATTGGAGAGCTTCAAAGAAATTGATAAACTATGTATGTGCCTAAGGGTAGAAGATAAAAATCATAATGAAACTAAGATAATTTCATACAACAATTTTCTTTATAATCATCCCTAGGTATACCCACCTTGGTTTAGCAGAGCCTAAAGAGTAGGAAACCATCCTTAGTTTCGTTGAAGTTGGGTCTAGATGATCTACTTGTGTAATTGATTATGAGAATTGGCTAATCTTTAGGTTATTTGAGCACTTTCATTCTAGTATTGAGCATTTTTTTGCTCAGTAGTTTCAAACACCAACAGAGTGCATGGCTTTGTGGGAGAAAAGAATGATAATTTTGAGTTGCATCTTGTGAAAATTGATTAAACCATATGGTTGATTCTCTCAAGCCAATTCAGTTTCTTTGTAATCATACCCAATAGGAAAATAATAATTACATGTAGTGAGTTGGGACCTTATTTTGACAAAAGGAAATGTGCACTTCTAAGCTAGGTACCATTGTTAGTAATAAAATTGCCTAATTTTGGGTATACAAGGAAGCCATGATTTTTGCTCTAATTGCATATGGTTCTTCACTGCACCAATCTTTTCAAGATGATTTCCTCACATCACTAAGTTGTGGCAAAAATGCATTCCCTTGCCTCATCTATTAAACATGCCCATTCCATGATCTTCAAGAGCTGGTATGAAGGAAACTACAACACAAAGGTAATCACAAACTGGTCAAGAATGTGGACAATACTCACCAAAATGAAATGAACCACCTCTCTAATTGGCTTAAGGCTTCTCTATTCCTATGCATGTGGCATAGGGAACAACTTCATCAAATTGGTCTTGCATCCCTATATTTGGATGGGTGATAAATTGCCTATGCTAATGATAATGGAAATGTACTATAACAATCAGTACTTGGATCTATTGCTAATTAAGCCTTTTCCCTAGTTGTTTTCCTTATTCATATATTTTTTT
This sequence comes from Cupressus sempervirens, assembly GCA_028749045.1. Taxonomy (NCBI): domain Eukaryota; kingdom Viridiplantae; phylum Streptophyta; class Pinopsida; order Cupressales; family Cupressaceae; genus Cupressus; species Cupressus sempervirens. The sequence continues at coordinate 750,560,117 of CM053783.1, forward strand.
CTAGAGGATCTATTGGAGGTTGTGATAGGGGCATCAGAGAATGGAAATGAAAAGAAAGATTTGGGAAGCAATGGGAATTTAAAATCATGAGGATTATGTGATCATTTTGAATGTTTACAAAAACCCTAGTCATGAACGACATAGGGAAAATTCGCTAGCTAATCTTAGCTATGGCCATGTTGATTGTGTAGCTTCACTATCTTTCACTCTAGTGTGAGCTAGGTAATGTCTATGGAATGTGAAAAATATGGAAGATAAAGCTAACAATAAAGGTGTAACAAACTACAACACACATCATGGCCATTTGCTACCTAGCATGGATGAAAATTTGAATGTCTCCTACTGAAGCAATTGGAAATACTGTGCATGTTTTTCCATGAATAAGGATAGGTGTGGCTCCCCTCATGATGTGAAATGTCTTTTAGAATGCATTTTTCTAAAATGGGTCTAGAATTCACATGACTCTAGAGTTTCCACATCCCCTTCTTCCATATTCCAAAACCTTAGACTATTAAGACAATGATGCACACATATATATGTTGAACCTGGTAAACAAACTCTATGATTTAAAGCACTGTGCATGAAATAAGGCTTTTTATTTGAGCATTCAAATGATCTTTTAGATTTATTTTCCAATTCAAACAACTCACTATTATTCTCTTATTTTTGCAATATGATCTATATCATAAAGTTGTAGTTAATGATTTTTAAAAAATATTGATTATTTATTTTCAAATTTAGGCACTTTTTGTTAGAGTCTTCTAGAATTAAAAAATTTCTTATATATTATTTTCATATGTTCAATTCAATAAAAATTACATTCGATCACTTCAAATTATATTAAATGTTTTACTATACAAATGTAAGATTGTCAATAATTAAATTTGTTTTTAAAATATTATTTTTAAAGTAATAATATATTTATTAAAATTTAATCTCAAATATTTAAATAAATCAAAAATTTTAAATAACTATGTGTGCAATTGATATTTTTTCTCTAATACATAATTGTTAAAAATAATCCCTAAACAATTGAGAAAAAATAATAACATTAATTAATTCAATCAGATTTATCCCATACTAACATTATAGCTGCAAAATAAATTCTATTTTGAATCTCTTGACTTAGATAGCATGATTGGCATTCTATAACTACATAGAAGCACACCTTTGTAACTATTCTGGCTAATGTCTAAAAAATTAAAATTTATAAAATAAAGACAATTGATTGAGATTTATATGATGTAATCCAAAGAGCACCAACCGATTTCATAGAGGAAAATTTATTACATTAGGCAATGTCATTATGAGGTGAATATGGCTATAAACTTATTAGTTATTTCCATCTATCTATACGTCTCCAAATGCAATAACTTTATTAAACTGTCAATGTGGGTCAGAAGTTTCTGGACTCCAAATAGAGGCTAATATTTATATGTTTGACAAAATGTCATAAAAGGACTGAACTTGTTTGCTTAGAACTCGTGGACCCAATTTGAACTTAAGAAAAGTTCTTTTAGTGCCACTATGTTTCATTAGTTGTTTCAATCTACTCGAATATTACTTATATTTCCTACAAACTTCGCAGAAGGCAGGGAGTCTAGCTCCTTTAGAGCTCTTGTTTTGAGTTAAGTAACTTATTGATGTTAAGCAAGAACAAGTGGGATAAGTGTATTCTAACACTTTACTCTTGCCCTAAATAATATGAGAATATAATCATTTCACTAAGTTGTTCCAATATATATCTTAAAAAAAGATGCCCTTATTACTACTTTATTTATTGAAATTGAGGTAGAAATCTATGAACATTGGCTCCAAGGATGTCATGCATGAGGTAAAAAAGTGGGTAAGAAAAAATAGGGATAACAAGATGTCCAAGTTTAAGGGATGGTATACATTCCCTAATAATAATAGAATTAAATGTTGCAACCATGAGAAATGGGGCCAATGAAGGAAGGAAGGTAGAAAAACTAAAAAAACTTCTAAACATTCCTTCTAATGGTAAATATCCCAATGATGAAAAAAATATTTTTTCACTATAGCTAACATTGGTAGTAATGACTTGGAGTTGATCTATTTAGGTACATTGTGTCACATTACTCCTCAAAAGGTGTGATCTTGTTCATAAAGAGCATATAATGGTGGCATGATGTTTTTTGACAAGTATAGTTTTTACCAAATTGTTGAGAAAGGGAATTAAAAAATTTGATTCAATATCTCATATCTTGTTGCCTCTTTGGTAATTGGAGGTGATGTTAGCCCCAACTGATAATATCATAAAGTAAGTGAAAGAGTCATATCAGTTGTTAATTTTTAATTGATGTCAATCCTTAGTTGGTTAGACATTATGCTAATTCAATAGAGTGCCATATCATTTGATTGATGAAGAATATTCAAAGAAAGTATAATGATGATGTAAGTGTTGATAAGTGTATGGTATTCAATGGGCACTTCAATGAGTTAGACTTTGATAGTATAATATTGACTTGATCATTTTACCTAATTTGATTAAGTGGCAAGATCATGCATAAGTAAGACAATTTGGTTGGTGAATGAAGAACCATAGTATTAACTGAGCTACCACAGCTGTCACCAAGCACTTGATGAAGAAATGAAGAAAGTGTAGTATCTACTAAGCAATTTAAGTGTTAAGCGAGTCTAGTGTTGATCGAGCATATGTAATGTTAACCAAGCATGAAAAAGAAGAACTTAAGAAAAGATTTAATTTGAGGCTGACATTCGATGAAAACAAAGATTATTCAAGAAGTTGCAAGGATAAGGATGAAATTTTCTATGAGATCAATGGTTGGAGAAATTTTGATGAAGATCTAATGAAGGAGATTTAACAATTTGAAATGGAGCAAAAATTTCAAGGTGAAAGTATATTTCTTGAGTGTCTAGATTCAATGAATATGAACTTGATGAAGATCTGACAATTGTAATTAAGCAACGAAACCTTGAAGAGAGGAATGACATAAGTTTTATATTTAAAGGATGAACACAATATTAGTTATTATTTTTTATGTTGATATAGTTGATTGTATTATTGTTGATGATGTTAAAGAAGTTAAATAAGTAAAGGAGAATTGAGCATAACTACATTATAAAGATCAAGCAAAGGAACTGCTCAGTTGATGGGTGAAGTGTGTGAATCAACCAAAAAGGGATCATAAGTTGAAAGAGGAAAGAGATTGAACAACATAGAGATATTAAAAAGAAAGATAGTGCTAAAGCCTAATAGATCATTTAATTGTTACGTTCTAATCATTTTAGAAGAGAAATCTCTTAACCAAGTACACCTAATAGTCTTTTGAAATCCTATATGATGACATTATGTTGAATGTTTTAAATTCCTTTATAGTAGCCCATTCTTTATAAGTTTCAAGGAATGAGAAAGGTGTAGATGATCTTTGGTGAAAATCCTCTAACAAGGTCAAATTAACAATGTTTATCTAACCTTTAACAAGGTTGACTCCTAACAGAGCTGCCTTTAGAAGAGTGAAAATTTTGGGTTATTGGTTCCCAAGTGGGTTTTCCCTTTACAAGGTTTCCACGTTAAATACTTGTGTTAATTTGTGTGAATTCTTATTATATTGCAAATTTATTTCATTTTTATTGTTAATTGTTGCCACTTAGTCTAAGCGCAAAGATAAATCTCATGCTCAGTATATTAAGTTGAATACTAGCATTTCATTGAATCTCTACAAATTCTAAACTTTTTGGGGCCAACTAGGAGAATATTAGCATTTGGTGCTAGTGCCTTGGGATTTTTGATAGACAAAGAGCTTGAATTGAGAGGTAGTCAAACGTATAAATCATTATCATAACTTATCTTACATATCACCATGATCATCATTTAAATTATTGTCATGTATAATCACCTATCATAGATATCATTGTGATCATCAAATCTACAAGTGTGCCTCGGAGATACCAAGCCATACTGAAATCATTTAGTCTGGCCTATTGTTCTTCTAAATATACATATTTGTAGTTCTCTATTTTCATTTCAAAATGAATAATATATTTTTCTTTTTCTTTTTCTATACCTAATCAAACTAAACTCTAACTATTTGGTAATTACATATCTTGATATATCATTTTCAATATTATAATATTCTAAATGGGTAAGTGCACCAAGATGGTGTACAAAAAGGGGGTATAAGTGGACACCTTATTTTTGAAATCAGGTAAATCTAAACTTGGACGAGATATTTGAAGTTCATCCACTCAAAATGATAATATGTGTAAAATATATAAATTTTAGTTCTTTAAATCTACTTTCTAAACTACTAGTATTTTTACAAAATGGATAAGATTAGGTGGATCAAACCCTACACAAAAAAAAAAAAAAAAAAGTTCTTGATTTTTTTAGAAAACATAACATAGTTATTTTTGTGTTCAGCACAAAAGTCATAGTTATATTTAGTATTTTACATATCCCTTTGGCAAGACCATAGGTAAGAGTCATATCTAAAATTTGTGTATTTTTTTGTAATTTTCTAATGAGTATTTTTTTTAATGAATCATTGAACTGACTACATCTTGAAATTTTGGTACCTTTTCATGAGCTGAGCATAACTTGCATCAAAATAATTGAAAATGGAAACTTTAAAATAAAAGTGTATAGAATCAAGTGTAGAAAAATAATATATAAATTATTTTGAATTTGGTTAAGTGTATCAAAATTTATTTAAAAAATGGTAGACATATTTTTGTGAGGAATGTCAAGTCATTGGTAAAAGCAAGTAAAGTTTGCATTGTTAATATTGTCCAAAAATTGAAATATTTATATGGTTAGAAAGCTAAGAAGGTGTGTAATATTATGGTAGTAATTTTAGAGATTCCCACTTCACCATTAGAGAACCTAATGAACACAAAGATGAAAATTCATCTTAGAAGATGAAAAAATGTCTAAAGGAAAAAAAATGGAGGAAAAATAGTCTCCCACATCTTTGGGTCATTTCCCTATTCTATCACCAAGCCATAACCCGATCAAGTTATTCAAAACCAAATTAGGTTTTGAAGAAATAAAAATAGGTTTTACTCTGAAAGACATAACTTTCACATCCATAGTCTGGTTGACTCTGTTCAAAATGCACTGGAAAGCTATTGAAGAGATCTACAACATGATGTAGATAAATCAATCTTATGTCATAAATTTTTTAATTTTTAATCAATTCAAATTAATTATAGTCTAAAACATGTAGTCATTATTTTCCAAATGCGTAATCAATAGGTAAACACAAATGCTAACATATTTTTAATCCTCTTTGTCAAACACGCATACACACACTCATTTAGTAACTAAATAATTGCTAAGATATCTCTCTTACTAACTCCTAAGCTCTCACATTCTTTAACTAACACCTAACCTCTCTCTCTCTCTCTCTCTCTCTCTCTCTAACTTGTTACCCTTAAGCATTGTCTCTCTCTAAGTAATCCCTAAGCTCCCTCACTTTCACTAACACTAAAACTCTCTCTCTCTCTCTCTCTCTCTCTCTCTCTCTCTCTCTCTCTCTCTCTCTCTCTCTCTCCATATTTCTCACTCTCTCTATCCATGTCTAATTCTCTCTCTCTCTCTCTCTCTCTCTCTCTCTCTCTCTCTCTCTCTCTCTCTCTCTCTCTCTCTCTCTCTCTCTCTCTCCACATTTCTCACTATCTTTGTCAATGTCCAATCCCCTCTCACTCTCACCATCATATCCCATAATATCTCTCTCTCAAACCTCTTTCTAACCCCTTACCCATCTCTCTCTCTCACCCCTAATCCCTAGCCCTCATCTCTCCTTGTGTGAAATTCCCATTTCAAGGATCAAAGTTCAGGGAGAGAGAGGGAAGGTTAGGGATTATGGGTTAGAAAGAGGTTAAAGAGAGAGAGTAGGGATAGGATGATAGAGAGTGAGAGACAAATGGAGAGAGTGAGAGAGAGGTGAAGTGATGGAGAGAAAGAGAGATAGGGGATAGGAGAGAGACATTTAGAGATTACTCAAAGAGAGACAATGCTTAAGGGTAACAAGTTAGATAGATAGATAGATAGAGAGAGAGAGAGAGAGAGAGAGAGAGAGAGAGAGAGAGAGAGAGAGAGAGAGAGAGGTTAGGAGTTAGTAAGAGAGAGATGAGAGAGAGAGAATTAAAAACAAGTTAGCATTTGTGTTTACCTATTGATTATGCATTTGGAAAACAATGAATACCTATTTTAGACTATGCTTAATTTAAATTGATGGAAAATAAAATTTTGATGACATAGGATTGATTTATCTACATCATATTGTATATCTCTTCAATAGCTTTCAAATGCATTTTGAATGGAGTCAATCAGACTTTGGATGTGAAAGTTATGGCTTCTGGAGTAAAGCCTATTTTTGTTTCTTCAAAACCCAATTAGGTTTTGAAGAGGTTTTTCATCCTTGAAACGCAATTGTATTTCAAAATCCAATTGGGTTTTTTTTTTAATGTATTCTGGCTAGGCTTGGTAACCAAGCTTGACCACTTTTTGAAATTTCAAACAACCCAATTGGGTTATTCATAGCCCAATTAGGTTATTAATGTTTTGGGGTTTTTCTTGTGTGGTATCCACTAAATTATACACCATCTTGGTGTACACACCCAAAATATATAACCCACATTATCTTCAAATCCAATGAAAATGTTTTTTTTATCTTTCAAGTTAAGCATAGACATTCTTTTATGAACATAAAAAAATCTTTGCAACTAAAAAAATATAGTATTAAAAATAGAAGTATTCTTGTAACATATCCACGCTTCATACAATATTTATAACTAGAGTAGAACACATGGGAATCCATTAATTAAAAAAAATATCAAATATAGCCTCAACCCAAAATATTAATCTAAATAAGCACTAAATACACTTCTAAATTTTTACATTAATATCTTGTTCACCCTTTTTATTGTGCAAATTTTATTACAATACATCCATGTCTACAAATTTTATCAAATATCGTATAATGGTATCCCTTCCATCTTACTTTAATCTTTTTATTTCTTGGCCATCTGATTTTATTTTTGGCTTTTGAATTTTTAGGCTTGTTGGAAAAAGTTCGATTTTGTCCCTCAAAAACTAAAACCAAGTATAGGACAAGTATTTAACAATAAAGTAAAAAAATATCAATATTTTATTTTTGAGGTAACACCCACAAGATTAAAAAAAAATCACTATTTCTAACCTCTAATAGTCTCCTTGATCTAGCACTGCTAGAACTACACTTTGTTTACTCTCTCTCTCTCTCTCTCTCTCTCTCTCTCTCTCTCTCTCTCTCTCTCTCTCTCTCTCTCTCTCTCTCTCTCTCTCATGATGATGAATCGTAGAGTTCACAATTTTAATCATACCATAGAGTACATTTGTTTCATCATTTTTCTTCCAATTTTTTGAAGAATTTAGTAACTATTACATGAGATTCATTATATCAAGATCATTTCATTAGTACATTATTACTTCATTAATGTAAGATACCTATAATATTGAAATGGTGCAAAATAGTGTGTCATCCTTCTTGGATAATACACTGTGTTGGTGAACAAAATTGTAGGTTCAAAAAACTTAAATATATGCCTCTTCCTATGTTTCAAGGGTGTTAAAATAAAGTCCAAACACCTTCAATTTTATGATCAAGGAGGGGAACTCAGACCAATTTTAAATACGAATAAGAAATTCTTGGGCTTTAGGCTCACCTACACCTAAGAGATCCCCAAAAGACATCCTAAATAGGAGTAAACACAACGAAAGCTAGATAACTAGGTAAAGAATGGTAGTAGTGCATGTTGTATGCCTACCCCAATATTTATCATTATTCCAAGGAGTAACCTACTATTATAATCTCTATTAAATTGATAAGTGTATTATTTTAGAATATCTAAGATGCTAATAGTTTGAGAATTGTTGAGAATATTTTTCATAGTTATAATATTGAATCACTTGAATTTAATAGAAACTTATAGTATCTAATATTAAACTAAGAATGCATTTTATTTTCAATTTAAATGTGTGGTTGATCATTTCTTATAGATCAATGCCTAATGTATCAGGTTACAAGGCTACCGCATACCTTTAAATACAATCATTAAAATGAGAAGAAATTTCACACACACACACACACACACACACACACACACACACACACACATGTGCACACACACACACACACACATGCACACACACACACACACACACACACACACACATGCACGCATGCATGCACACGCACACGCACACGTGCGCACGTGCGCGCGCGCGCACACACACACACACACACACACACACACACTCACACACACACACACACACACACACACACACACACACACACACACACACACAACATGAATATAATATTTCATAAATTAACATACTTAGGAACCATATCAAAACTAAAAAAACTAATGTGCAATAAATAAATGACCTCTATGAATATTGCAATGTCTTGTAACTATATAACATTCATCGGATATAAAGTACATTCATACTATAAAGTAGATTTTTTTCTACTCACAAGGTATCAAAACCCCAAAGAGAAAATTCAATTTATGATGCACCTCAATCCTACTAATACTCTAGTGAGATAGCCTAGATAAACTAATGATAAAATGTATAACTAGATGCAATTTAAGAAATAAGCAATATAGAGATGAAAATATATTGATGGTAAAAATAATAAATTTAGATACTAAACTTCTTATCTTGGAATTAAAAAAGAATTTGTCTCAAATGCTAGCATGCAAAAGGAATGTATGCATGCCACCTTGTCATTTGTATAGTAAGAAAACATAAATAATCTAGACTCACTCTCAAGCATTCCCCCTCACTCCATTGATTTCTGTGTCACCTACATAAAGGGATATAGGGAAAAGTGTTGCAGTTGTATAGGGGTTTTTAACATTCAACCTTGTTTTGGTGCTCCCCACCTCCATGGATTGCTAGAAAGAAAGCTTTGGAATAAAATCAATAGAGTATAGAATAATAGAAACAAACCTTGCTTAATAGAGAGAAATTAAGAGAAACATCATCTAAGATATAAAATAGAAAAAAGCCCCACAAGTAATGGAGGAGAACACCAATCACATGAGATTCAATGCAAATATATTATAGATGAACTTCGATAATAGATTATTAGATTGTAGATACAAGAGATAAGAGATTGTGTCAACAATATGGACCATCTTTTAAGATAATATCTTGAGCACATAAATGAGGGGACTAAGCTTTTACAAGATAGTACATAGATTTCACCAAAAGAAATCTATGAGAGCCAAAGAAAGATCTAACTTGAGACCATATATTAAAATGAAAGAAATTGAGAATTTTTCAACTTCAAATGGGTGGAAGTGGCTATTTAAAATGCATCCAAGAAAAGGAACAAGCACCAGAAGTGGTCTAGTATGGAATATGTGTGCTTTAAAGCTAGAATATTTCAAGAACTTTTATGCATCACATAGATTTTTTTGTATTGTGCAGATGTCTATGCACTAAATTAACATCTAACCAAGTAACTTTGAACTTTTTCCATGGCTTACAAACATTTCTCCTTTTACATTTATGATATCAAATTTTTGGTTTGATTATGGATTTTTCATAAATGCACCAAGCCCAATGCTTAGTTGACATAAATACACAAGGTGCAATTTGCAACACTACACTAGAATTTCTATAAAAATACAAAAAAAAGGGAGTGATGGAGAAACTTAGTTACATTTGTGAATAATAATATTACCCTCGTCATAATGTACAACAAATGTTACTCTTATAATAGTGAATTTATATGTAAGAGTTGAAACCCTTAAATATTCTTTACACATATTATCATACAAATATAAAATGACTAACATTTTCTAAAAGAATTAAGTGTCTAATATAGAACTTATTTAGTTTCCTTGGCACTTCAAGAACAAAGGAAGTGTTATATAGGTTTTGCACAGAAGAAAACCAATGAGATCAATCAATTGAAGAGTCTAGTAAACAAAATTTATTCAAAAAATTATCTCCCATTTTTCAACAATCTAGTAAAAACTATTATTAGCAATGAGCACCACACCACCATTTTATGCTCTCTATGAATAAAATCATGAACCCTATGAAGAGTCATTCGATGCAAGGAACTTGAATCAACCAAAAATCATCACTACCAATATTAGACACAATAAATAAAACATTATTTTCCATTGGATTTTTTTATCATTGGAAGAATTTTTTATAATTTTTTAAATTGTTTCTACATTCTTTCCTTTCATGGTCTCTATTTGTATAGTTACAAAATTTAACTCTACTGTTATAATTAGGGAATCTAGACTATCCCTTAGAATAAAGCCTCTCATTATCCCTATTCTTTCAACCCCATTTTTAGCTTCAAATATAATTGCATCCTTGGAACTATTGTTAGTGGATTTCTAACCCATTTTCTCACCAAATAAAGTGGATTTAGTGCTATGTGTATATATCCTCAAATAATAGTCATTTTACTATCCATAAAAATGATTTGTTTCAACATGTTTACACATCAACAAGATATAAGTATACTAAGCATGATTCTTTTTATTTAATATCTTTATATCACTTAATAGAAATAATTGGTTGTGTTTCTAAACCGTGAACAACATGTGAAGTTCATGCTTCTATTTTTAAAAGTATTGTTTTTTTTTAAATGTGTTTTTAATAAATATAAGGTCAAGGTCTCCAAGATCAATGCCTCATTAGGTAGTAGATTTGAATTTACTCATAAAAAAAAATAGAAAGGGTATTATGCATAATAATTAAATCTACTTAATGGTCCTTCTCTAAACTCATTGGCATTAATCTAAAATAGGAAAAAGATTAATATAGATGCATATTGTGTAATAAATTGAAGTGTTGTGATACTACTCAAATACCTATTAAATTCATGCACCAACAACTACAATGAAATAAAGAAAGAGGTATTTTCACACCTCTACATGTTAAAACACTAAAAATTATAGTAAATATTCAAGGACACATATAATTAGATGCACCTACTATAGTAATTCTTTTATGTACTTGGAAGTTAGCTCTAATGATAGTTGAAATTTTGGAAGAATATGCACTTTAGTATAGTGGAAAGATATCTAACCAACTATTCAAATGATGAAAAAAAAATCATATAGAGTGTTGATATAAGATAGTTTTGAAGTGAAGAACCTATAAGGGAACATTCATTATTTTGTCAATGATATCAAACCTACTACCTGCTAGTGAGAAAATTTCTTTTTGGTCTAAAAACTATCATTTAGTTGATTGATGAAGAGGATTTGAAAAGAGGAGATAACAATAGAACCTAGAGAAAGGTTGAGTTATTTGGTATTTAAAAGAAGTACTAAGACCAAGTAAGACATTGATACTATAGTGTATTGTTTATCTACTTAGAGTTTGAAATGAAAGATTACTCAAGTTAAGTTTGGAAGAAGATCAAGTATGAAAAGTGTCTGCCAAGCCTTGCTGAGCAGTTAGTGCAAGCCGAGTAAAAATTAGTGGAAGCCGAGTGAAAATCAAGAGATGTTAGGAAAAGATGAAAAATAGTGCAAGCTGAGTGATTGTTAGTATATGCCAAGTTTAGTTGGTGTCGAGCATCAATAAACTTTAGTGTTGGTTGAGTGAACCAGTGTTAGCCAAGTTAAAGAATAGTATAGATTCTGAGTGACAACATATTGATGCCAAGTTCTAGTAAATGTGTTAAATCAAAGATTTGATGAATCTAAGCTAACTATTTTGTTTTCTTGAATTGTGTGAAGGGTGTGGAATATAACTACGATGAGCTAGTGGTGCAAAATTAAGGGTAAACCATTTTGAAGCAAATTCAAAGAATATTGGAGAAGAAGTTTCTAGAGGAACCAACTAGAAAAGTGGGTAGATTCATTTTATCCTACCTAACCCTAAAATGGACGATTATGGTTAAGCAAAAAAAGATCTAAATTCTCTATTCATAGAGATAGTTGGTCAAAAGAAAAGGTTGTCATGTGTGAGAACCTAATAAAGACAAGGAGTCTAGGGTATTGCTTCATTCAATGGCCAAAAAAAAGTGATTGCAATTGGCATACAAAGAAAGAAGGCTTAAGAGTATAATGCTTGAATGGTGAACAAGCTATCAGAGCTTAAGTGTGTGAATACCAAGTAGAATGGAAGACTGAAATACAGATCTATAATCTATGTTAGGATAAACCATGGATAGAAATAAAAACTACATGCAAATATAACCAATAACAAAAAATAATAGATCATAATGAAATGAACACAAGACACCAAGATTTAATGTGGTTCACCCAATCCCTGGGCTACGTCCACTAAACAACAAGTCCAATCTTATTACAATCCAGTGATTACAACCTGATTATAATCCATAATCCCTTATAGATCAATACCACCACAAGAAGCAATTTTGCATTACAACATAATGAAAATACCCAATGCTAAAACCTTTTATACAAGTATTAAACCAATTTAGGGTTAACGAATGGTGAATCTATGAATAGTACCATTTTTTTTTTTGAGGTGATGCCCCAAACCCCACTAATTATGAAGTATGTACAGTACTTTCTTGATCAGTCACCACAATCTAACAATCTCCCACTTGGGGACTAATCAGGCTCCACACTAAACAATAATCTCTCACCTAGAGACTAATCCTATCGCAATACTACTACCACATAGGGCTCCCAGTAGATCAAACCAACCTGGACTCTGTTATTCTTTTATTCATGTTTAGTCTAAAAGACCAACCAAAGTTGAAGAGGAGTTTAGCTTCTCCCTTGTTACAACCTTTGTCAACATATCTACTGGATTGTCATTGGTATGTATCTTCTCCAGCTTTAACTAGCCATCCTTCAAAATTGACTGAATGAAATGGTATCGCAACTGTATGTATTTGGTCTTAGAATGCAGAGCTAAGTTCTTTGCAAGATGAATGGCACTCTGACTATCTATGAAAAAATAATTATCCTTCTGAGGATGTCCTAATTCTTCCAAGAAGAACTAAAACCAAATCATCTTCTTGGTTGCCTTTGTAGCAGCAACATTCTCTGCCTCTGTAGTGGATAGAGCATTAATCTTCTGTAACCTAGAAACCTAGCTCACGGCTGCCCCACCAATAAGAAAGACATAACCTATAGTACTCTGCTTGGTATCAATATCCCCTACCAAATTTGAATCAACATATCCCTATAAATAAGTAGTAGAGCCCCCAAAGTGTAAACACTTATTGGATGTTCCTCTCAAATATCTGAGAATCCACTTGACAACATTCCAATGCTCAAATCCTGGATGACTCATATACTTGCTAACGACTCCCATTGCATGGGCAATACCGGGCCTAGTGCATACCATAGCATACATCAAGCTTCCTACAGTTGAAGCATAGGGTACCTTGGACATCTTATCCTCCTCTTCCTATGTCTTAAGACACATCTCCTTAGTCAATTTCAAATGATCAAGTAAAGGTGTGCTGACAGCTTTAGCATTCTCCATAGAGAAACATTGCAACACCTTCTCAACATAATCTACCTAAGATAGCATCAATGTTCTATTCTTCTTATCTTTGCAAATCTTCATACCAAGGGTTTGTTTTTCTACCCCCAAATCCTTCATAGCAAATGCATGTGCTAACTAGCATTTCAACCCCTTAATATGATCCATGTTAGACCCAACTACAAGCATATCATCAACATATAAACATAAAATAATGTAGCTATCATCATCCAACTTCTTAAAATAAACACAATAATCTAAATGACACCTATTAGAGCCATGCTCATGCATAAGCCTATCAAATTTAAGATACCATTTCCGAGGTGCTTGCTTCAAGCCATATAAAATTTTCTTCAATTTGCACACTAAGTTCTCCTTACCTTTGACCGCAAATCCCTGTGGCTGAGCCATATATATTTCTTCATCCAAATCACCATGAAGAAAGGCTATTTTAACATCCAACTACTCTAAATGTAAATCTTCAGTAGCCACAAGACTTAAAATAGTATGAATAGAAGTCATTTTAACAACAGGAGAAAATATCTCATCAAAATCAATTCCCTTTTTCTGTGCAAATCCTTTTACAACTAACCTAGCCTTAAATCTTTTCTTACCTCCTTCCTCTTCTTTCAACCTATAAACCCACTTATTCTGTAAAGCCTTTTTACCTGCAGGCAACTTGCATAGATCCCATGTCTTATTCTTTAGCAAAGAGTCCATTTCATCTTTCATTGGAGACTCCCACTGAATCTTAGTATCCACCTGCACAACTTCATCATAACTTTCAGTTTCACCAGCATCAATAAGTAAAATATAATACAAAGAGGGAGAAAATCTTTGTGGAGGTCTAATTTGCCTTGTTGACCATCTAACATTCACTAGTGTGTGTGGTATGTGTTGTTGCGGTTGTTGCACATCATGAGGAATGGATGGAACATCAACTTTTGGAGTATCATCTAGCACTAAATAATCATCTTCTTTCTTCTCATTTTGCTGCAACAGATCTTTCTACAACACTTTCTCATTGAATATGACATCTTGGCTTCTTACAATTTTATGATTTCCAAAATCCCAAAGCCTATAACCAAATTCATTAATGCCATATCCAACAAAGACACATTTCTTTGATTTAGCTTCTAGCTTTTTTCTATTTTCAAAGTCTATATGAGCAAAAGCTTCACAACCAAAGGTCTTGAGAAAAGAATAACTCACCTTCTTACCAGTCCATGCCGCCTCTGGAATACTACAGCCCAAAGGAGTAGAGGGACCTCTATTAATCAAATATACTACAATATTAACAACCTCTGCCCACATGTGTAAGGGCAACCTCTACCCACATGTGTAAGGGCAACCCAACATGCAACCTCATGCTCCTTGCACACTCCATTATAGTCCTATTCATGTGTTCAACCACTCCATTTTCCTACAGAGTCCTTGGAATAGTTTTCTGTCTATGAATACCATTAGTGGAGCAATAATATTCAAATTCATGACTGCAATACTCACCACCATTATTAGATCTGAGACATTTTAATTTCTTACTAGTCTCATTTTCAACCAAGCATTTCCATTTCTTAAAAGTTTTAAATACATCAGATTTCTGTCTAAGAAAATAAACCCATACTTTTCTAGTTGTGTCATCAATAAATGTAACACAATAATGAGAGCCACCAAGGGAAGATACCTAAGCTGGTCCACATACATATGTATGCACAAGCTCTAATTTCTCCTTTTTGTTTTCCTTCCTAGTCTTTACAAAACTCACTCTCTTTTGTTTTCCATACACACAAATTTCATAGAAATCCATATTAACACATTTCAAACCTAGTAAAACTTTCTTTGAATGAAGTACTTTCATACCTTTCTCACTCATGTGCCCAAGTCTATTGTGCCATAGTGCTATATCAAAATCTATAGAAGCTATTTGTTCTCCCTATTCAACTGCAACAATTGTTCCTGAACATTCATTTTTCTCTGAAACAATCAAAGTAGGAGGAACAATATGACCTGTACAAAGATATAAGGTTCCTACTTTCACACCTTTTTCTACTACAAGGGAACCTTTTGAAACCTTTCAATTTTTATCATTAAAATTAACTACACAAGCCTCATCACCGAGTTGCCCCGCTAAAATTAAATTCCTACTCAGCCTTGGAACATGTCTTACCTCATGTAGTAGCCAATGATTCCCATTCTACAACTTAATCTTAATTTTTCCCTTTCCAATAATTTGACAAGGTTCATTATCCCCCAAATAAACAAGCCCAAAATCCCCTTGGACATAATCAATGAAATAACCTCTATGAGGTGTAGCATGAAATGAAGCACCAGAATCTAAAATGCATGAATCATCAACACTTTCTAAAGACAGAAGTAAAGCATCCTCTTTGGATTTGTTACTTACCACATTTGCCTCCTTGTCTACATCTGATTTATCTCCTTCATTTTTCTTTCGATTCCAACAATCTTTCTTTTTGTGCCCTGGTTTCCCATAGTACCAACAATCATTTGGTCCTCTCGATTGAGGCCTCTTCCCCTTTGACTTTCCTCTTGATTTCCCATGATTTCTAGAGTTACTTCCTCTCTCAGTCATTCTACCCTTGCTTTATGCATTCAAAGCACTTCCTAATGTAGATCCACCTGACGATTTCCTACAATTTTCCTCACTCAAAACAACACTGATCACATCGTCATATTTTAGGGTACTAGACCTAGGAATAAAATTACTCACCACCATTACCAAGCCATTCTAGCTTTCAGGAAAATAACACAAAATTAAAAGAGCCCTAATTTCTACATCAAAATTGATACCCATAGAAGATAACTAACTAGAAATAGTATTAAACTCATTTAAATGATCTACAATAGATCCATCTTCTACCATTTTCATATTAAATAAACACTTCATGAGAAATACCTTGTTTGAAGCAGAGGGCTTTTCATACAGTGTCGCTAGGGTTTTCATCAAATCTTCTATCATCTTTGCTTTTGTAATATTAAATGCCACTGATGGTGCCAAGCATAACCAAATGCTTCTGAGTTCCTTTCTATCCAAAAGATCCCATTTAGCATCTGACATAGTTCCTTGATTCTTGTCTTTGCCTTCCAACAGCTTCCATAAATCCTTCTGATATAGATAGTCTTCCATTTGCATCTTCCATAACTGGAAGTTTTTCCCATTAAACTTATCAACCCTCAACTTACCCTCATCTTCCATCGCTCCCACTCAACCATGAGACTCCCACTTAACTGCAAGACTTTCCTACAGAGGATAACTGAAAGGACAACCTTGCTTTGATACCACTTGTTAGGATAAACCATAGACAAAAATAAAAACTACATGCAAATATAACCAATAAAAAATAATAATAGATCAAAATGAAATGATCACAAGGCACCAAGATTTAATGTGGTTGACCCAATCCCTAGGCTACGTCCACCAAACAGAAAGTCCAATCTTATTACAATCCAGTGATTACAACCTAATTACAATCTGTAATCCCTCACAGCTCAATACTACCACAAGAAGCAATTTCACATTACAACTTAATGAAAATACCCAACTCTAAACCCTTTCATACAAGTATTAAATCACTTTAGAGTTATAACATGTTGGCCATAAATTAGCCATAACTTTAGTGGCGAATCTATGAATGGTGAATCTATAAATATGTACAATACTTTCCTGATCAATCACCACAATCTAACAATCTATAGGTGACTTTTAATTTGTTATTAGATCAAATGTTACCATTACTTTCTAATCATTGTATCAATTAAGGGTAAATCCTTTGGATCAAGGTTGACCTAACAATCATTTGTAAATATTTTAACTAGGTGATGTTCTAATGGAATGGTCTAAAGTCCTTTAACAAGGATCACTAATAAAAAGGTGATTGAAATCCTTTGACCAAGTCACATTTTACAATGTGTATTGTAAACTTTAATAGGGTTGGCTTTCTACAAGGAATCACTTCAAAAGAGTGAGAATTGGTAGCATGTTACTTGTTGGCTCCTAATTTAATAGTTTTGAAAAAGACCAAGAAACCAGATGAATGCATCTAAGGTTAGCCAATTCCTATGACAAATACACTTGACTACAATCTTGTGCTAACTTTAAGGCATAACTCCTTCTTCTTCAGGCTCTACAAAACCTAGGCGAGTGGACCTATCGATTCTTTATTTGGTACCAGTTATAAAAGCATACACTGAATCTAATATAAAGAAGATAAAACCCTTATTTCTCCTATTAACTCATGTAATAACATAGATCTACAGTAACAAATTGCAACTCTATGATATTCACAAGCTAAGTGAGGGCATCACATTTAGGTTCTTCAATATGAAAGGGAAATACAATTGATTATTGATGTTGATTTTCAACAAATCCTCAAACATGCAACAATAAGAACGAATTGATCCAACAAATGATCAGTGCCTAACCCATTGGCCAATTCCATGAATTGAATACATACATCTGTGATATCTAGGACATATTTCATACACCAAGATATCAGATCCATCCTATCACTTTGTGATTCAGACATCGATGTTCATTAAGACCTCATTCTTATGAAATATCCTTCTCAAAATAACAAGCAACCCCATCAGACAAATCAAGCATTTACTTGGCCTTTTGTTCCAATAGAAAAACATATGTGACATACAACTTTAAAGGGATGCAAATGGGTTTCAGCTCTTTTTTCCTAGATGACATAAGACTACTAATTACTGAGATAGGAGACGACAATCAAAATGAAACTAAAGAAATTCTAACTCACTTGTATTCATTTCCTTGAAATTATACATTCAAATGCATGAAATTCAAAAACACAAACACCTAATAGATCTAAAACTAGCTGAATTAACTTCACTACTGTTGTTCATACAAAAGAGAAATTGTTGAATGAATGGTGTCTCAGTATTGGGAATACATCAAAACTAGAACCAAAATATGGTCTCACAGTAATGTGCAAATTTTTTCCAAAGAACTAGAACCCCCCTGGTATTACCCAGAGAAAACTGCCAACCAAAATAATAGAGAAAGAAAAGAAAAATATAGGAGAAGAGTTGATTCTCAAATCTGATCAAAACATGACATGTGTCCACTTGAAATTCAATCTTGTTTAGTTACAAAACCTCTTTCCTCTCTCTACCCATTTAATTTGATTTTGTTTCATCATTACACTGTAACTGATTTGAAAATCTCTGCTCAATGATTAACATCATTCTGCTTGCCAAAATATCCAAAACCTCATGAAAATGCTGGTAAAATCCCCATCTAACTAACTTAGATGTGATCAAGATTGATCCCAAATGCATTTTAACCTTATTTTACCCACATTCAAGTCATTACCTCACTAGAAATCACAATTGAATTTTGATACCTGAATTTGGTTGAAATCTGGAATTCTAGGAGAAAACCTCCTATAGCTTGAATAGGTTGCTTCCTGTGCAAAAACTAATTGCATAATACAAAAATTTAGATTCTCTCAATTTCGGCGATATATAATACTGCATATTTTACATACTAGGAGCCCCCAGAATCATAGTTTGAAAATGTCCCCCTCTATTAGAAAAATAAGGTTTGCAACTCTTATTTAATTTTTAAATTTCAAAAATTAAAAAAAATCTAGAGTCACAACTTTAGATTAAATCCCTTTTTGAATTTTAAACTTGATGTGACCCCTTTTCAAAACAATTTAAAAATGAAACTTTAAAATCATTTTGTTTTTTCCTAGCCTCTTCAATTTTGGGGTCAACTCAAGTTTGACCAATGCCACATGTCACTTTTTGATTTTTCAACCCCTGTCTAGTCAACTTGCAAATCACTGCCAAGTGGCGCTCACCCACTATCCCACTTTGCTTAATGATCGAGCACTTCTATGAAGTGGGGATGTGTTGTTCGTTGGATCATGACATGTGTCACAATCTGATGCCATCATATGAAACTGCATGTCTCTGCAATCTTACCATGCACCGGGACCCGATGACACATGGTAGATTTTTGCATGCCCACATTACTTAACGTCTATGCAACTCCATATTGCAAGAATACACCTACCATAGGATGTGCCACATGGCACAATCCTATGCCTTTGGATCCACATCAGCACATTGATCATTCCGTTTAAAATTTTTAACACATCACCTCCAGTTGTTTTCACGGGCCCCACACACAAGGTTGCAACTTTTCAAAAGCCATGCCTTTCAAGACACAATCACTATTTCTTGGAATCATATTTAAAGACACAAAATATCCACCACACAAAAAATATGGGACAAATATGTTGAACAGCTCTACTCTTCTTATTCAGTCATGCATGGTTTTTTATGGCTATTTCCTTTGAATGAAGCCTCCTTCATATGCTTTTCCTACCCCTTGCCATGCTCGGCTTGTGTCTACCAACCACTTTTGATTGCGTATGTGGGATGTATGTGCTCATTTAACAATGCATGGATTGCTTTTGATTTCTTTCTGTTGGCTACTCTATTTAACGTGTTTTGCTACTTTTTTGGTATGTGAGCCTTTTTTATTGTCATGGAAGTTTCTTTTTTGAAAATGTGGGGCCTCTGTTCCAAACCCTAGGGTCTTTAATGATGGATTCTATCTCCACATTTTTTGTGGGACGGTTGTCTGCTCTTTCTTGTTTATTGCTGAGCCTCTTCATTGTTTGCGTGGGCTTCACATGAGGTGCCTTCAAGCATTGTGTTACTTTTTTTTTTTTTAAACATGAACAAATGCCCCCTATTTTAATGTGTCTTTTTCTTTTTATTGGCATGTGGAGATGCTTGTAGCTCCTTTGTTGGTGTAGACTTTCTCTTTTGTCTTATTCATGGACTTGCATCTTTTATGGTCTAGGTATCTTCATTCTTGTTCAGCACAGGATCTTTTGCTTCTAGCCGTGGTTTTCCTTGGGTGCACTTGTGTATTTAGGAACATCAAGCAGAGATGTGGTAGATGATAAGGGCTCCTCTTTAGGCTACATGTGAATTTTTGTTTTAAACATATCCACAGCCTCATTTTTAATGCCTGCATGGTTTGCCTATGATGCACATGTGCTTCACTTTTAACTGGTCTATGGCTTCTCTTGTTCTCTATTATGTGGCGACCTTTTTAAAAGCCTGGTGGGCTCTCCTTGATGTAGGCTATATTTTTCCTGGTGTGGGGTGCCTCTTTTAATTCCTAATTGCTCTTCATTCACGTTGCTCTTATATGTAGAAGCTCCTTTGATTATGCATGGAGATCCTTTTTTAGTTATTGAACTTTGGGAATGTGTGTACTACCACCAAAAAAAAACAATTTTATCAATCTAATTCTTGTCTAAACAAGCATCATCCATTTATGAGAAAAGAGGAACATTTTAATTATGTAGGCTTTGAGAGAGCTAACTTGGTAAGAACAAGTCAAATCGAAGATTGCCACCATGGCCACTTTTTCTTTTAGTATCACCTTCATTAGGAGCTTAGATATGATGAATAGCATATGAGACTAAAATCAATGGGCACTTCCCCTTGATTGAGAAAACTTCATTCCCTTTAGTAATCTGATGAGTTTAGTCAAGCCCCAAAGTGGGTCTGGCTAAAAAAAAATTTTCATTTTTGAATGACTGAACTGTTAAACTAATCTGTTGATCATCTCGAACTAATTAGAATCAAAATCGAGCATTGAACCATCAATTAAAACTCACTATATCACTGATCTACAAACTGTCAAATTGGTGCTAGAAGGTCAATTGACTAGCCTTAAAAACTAATCCAAACTTCTGACCAAGCCCTAAAAACTGGCACACTAATTCTCTATTCCACATAATCCTACCCTATCAAATTTTGTCCCATTATAAATTCCTAGTCAAAAAATATTGATAGTCAAAGTTGCCATCTCAGAATTACCTACAAGTAAACACGTTAGAAAATAACAAACTGGGTTCAGATTTGGCTTTGAAAACTAGGAAAACTGATACTTGGAAATAAAAAAATTGGGACATTGGTTCTCTATCATGAGGCGACTATGAATCTATGATTTGGGCTCATGAAGAATAATAGGGCACAAATGGAAATCAGTCAAAGTGGGCTACTTGAATTTTGCAAGCTAGGAACAATGACAGAAAAGTGATTTTTGCAAATGGATTCATCATGAGTTAAAAGCTGACGCACTTGGAGTATTTTAGGAGGATAGTACAAGGGTACAATCCATTTAAATTGACTTATCATGGATCTCAAGTTATGATGTTACAGGCAGGGCTTCTGGCAAATCTGCATTTGCTAACACCAGTAAAAAGATAGAAATTGCATTTGGAATTGCGTTTGAAAACTAATCAAATGGACTCATCATATGCTAAAACTTGAAACATAACAAGTCTCTAAAATCTAAAATGCAATGAAAAAGGAATTTCATCATTTGGGTCAACTGGTCAAAAGTTATAACACATCAAACAATGCTTCCAAAAAATTTGCACAATTACACAAAAACATGAAACAGTAACTGACCAACTTTGAGGGATTCAAAACTTAATCAAACAAACTCAAAATGACTCAAATTCTAAAACATAGGTTCTTAGGTATTGACACTAGACACTCCCAAAGTAGAAAGTCACAAAACATTTCTAGGTGTGAGATATTCACTTGCAAACATAGCCTCCTGTTGCTATTTGATACTTAGGTGAAAAATGCAGAATTGACATTTGCTCAAATCACAACTTTGCCAAATGATTTAGAATGATAGTTTATCATTAAAGAACACATGGATAAGTTGGATGAAGGGTGTTAGAAACATAAAACACCACTTAGGCCTTAGAGGTACAGTCAGGTATAGCCAAGTACATATATGCATTTATGGGGCTTGATTTGACTCAAAATTTCAAATGGATGCTCAAAATGAGAATGCAATTTTGAGTGCCAATAGTGGCTTTGTTTGGGGATGCATGCTCCTTGTGGGCATGGCAAGATTTCCAATCTTTGGGAGAAGTAGACCACACATCTGAATTCAAAAACTCCTCTCAAATAGCTTTATTGAAAACAGGGAAACTACTCTAACTATGTACACACGATGGCCTTGGGTCACCGAACTTAGCAAGAACTTTGACCTCTGTCATATACTTGATTTTCATTTATTTCTTCATGAGGTAAACTATGATTCTCATTCTCCTTTGTTTCACCAACTAGATCAACATATTGAAACAAATTACTTGGCAAAACGAAACAACTTCCTTAATTCTCATAATGCATACATATATCAGCATTAGCCTCTACCTCATGCTCATTATGAGAAAACAATTCAGCATGCTCATAATTACACAAACTAAACTGAGAATCAAAATCCAACAATGATTCATGCATGCTGATCAAAAACACAAAAACTTCATTATTTGCATCATTCACCAAGTTGCATGTACCAAAAACTTGCAACTCACCTTGTGTCTCCGGATGTGAAGAATATGTGAAATCTTATTGTTGCCTACTTGCAACCATGTTACTCATTGAATCAAATTTATCCTTTTCTGAAACCTCTTCACATTCTTCAAACAACTGATTAGTTACCAAACATGAAAACTCATTTTGAAAGTGTTGATCTAAACTATGCTGATCACTATCATTTTCTTCATCTAACTGAATCTCGGAATAAACCTTGAACTTATCTTTACAAGACTTATCAACATATAAAGAAAATCTATAATTTGATTAACAATATTCACTATTTTCCTCCTCATCATATGAAACATCAAAACAATGTTTAGCAAGATCAACATAAAAAGAATATGAAACAACATTAACCTTCCTTTCATTAACATGCTCCACATCCAACAAATTTTCATGTGCAAAAACATTTGAGGTACTGTTGTATACACCTCCAAAGTATAACAAAGGTTTTTTGGATTCTACCTCTCTTTCTACATCAAACTTTGGGGAATTGATTTGACTAAATGAAGAAATATCATGACAAAAAATATGAAGATCCTTAGAAATACTTACTTTCTTTTCAAAATCATGAGCCAACAAAACAAATATTTCATCAGAGCTCAAGAAGATTGCCTTACAAATCTTCTCCCGACTATGATATTCATCTAGATGACATGAATAACTTACAACAACAAAATCATTAGTATAACAATATGGAAAATCAGTATTATTACAACATTCATTCCTATCATGGCAATCACTACCATTACTGCTGTTACAAATTTCTTCAACTTCATATTCACCATAACAAAATTTATTTTCACTTTCATATCCATCTTCATTATGCTGATTGCAATTACCTGATTCATTAACATTTGAATCCACCTCTACACATTCGGAAGATAGATTATCCTTCTCTATGGAATCATTGTATTCATTACTACCCTGACTTTCAACATACTCATTATCATCAAAAAACATAACATGAAATCTATAATCATCATCTTCCATCTCCTCAATGAATCTTTCAATTTGCAAAACCATTTTTAATCTTATAGGTGCTGGCCAATTGACTGAATCAGGTATTGGAACATCAAGGAAAATACTAGGCAGGGAAGATTCCTCAGGTCTACAATGAAAAGGCATCTTATTGATTACTGATTTAAGCCTTAAATAAAATTGTTCAGCACTTAAACCTTGATTACTTTCTTCTTCAATTCTTATAAGATTGACAATCCTTTTGTAGACCAGTCTATTCAACATAGCAATGTATTATTCACAGTTTCTAAACTCTTAGAATTTGGAAAACTAATCTTAGATCTGAGATCTAACTCCATCATATAGTAAAACTTCTACCTCTTCTTTCTAGTGCTGAAAATAACTTAGTACAGGCAACCATGTTTTTTAATATTTGACTTCCATGAAAAGAAAACATGAAAACCAAAATACCTCAAGTGTTGATGCTGAACTTCGATCTGCTGATTTGGCATAGGTGCAAGATTGAAAATCCTTCACACCACTAGTCAAAACTTTGTAGAGTTTCCACCTCTTTACAAGAGGATAGAGAAATCACAACTATGATTTACCTTTTACAATTCACTTTCTTATAATAGTAGATTGCAAACAACACTTAAAAACTTATCAAGAATTTAAAACTTCCTTTTCAAGAAACTACCAAAAGCTTATGATCTTACCATACAACTAAAAGTCCTTTGAAATTTTGCAATGAAATCAACTGGGAAGAAAGTAGTACAGAGATTTGAGAGTTGCCACTCACACTTTGTGAGAAATAAAACATAATTTGTCACTTGAAAAATTTGAACCAGACCTTCAATGTAGGAGAAACTTGCAGATCATTAACACCTTGAAAAGAAAATACACTTTATAAATTGATTCCCGACTTTGAAATTTCTCAACAGCATTTGCAAAGACTAAACTGATTGTAAATAGACCTATAACAGTCATATAACATAATTTTAATCCAATTTTACAATATACTATTGTCCATGAATAAAGCTTGACTAAACATCTCACAACCCT
Source organism: Cupressus sempervirens (assembly GCA_028749045.1). Taxonomy (NCBI): domain Eukaryota; kingdom Viridiplantae; phylum Streptophyta; class Pinopsida; order Cupressales; family Cupressaceae; genus Cupressus; species Cupressus sempervirens. Next base: position 750,585,042 of record CM053783.1, read on the forward strand.
ACTGCTATAGCAAATCCTTCCTATTGTATTGAATCTTCTTTAAATTCTCAAGGTTTTTCTATCATTCAGATTCAATACAAATTCCCAGTAGAGTCACCATTTTGTTGGCTCCTGATTTAACAGTTTTGAAAAAGACCAAGAAAATAGACGAATGCATTTAAGGTTAGCAAATTCCTATGATGGATACACTTGATTGCAATCTTGGCCCAACTTTAAGGCATAACTCCTTCTTCTTCTTCATGTTCTACAAAACCTAGGTGGGTGGACCTATAGATTCTTTATATGGTACTAGTTATCAAAGCATACACTAAATCTAATATAAAGCAGATAAAACCCTTATTTCTCCTATTAACTCATGTAATAACATAGATCTACAATAGAAAATTGAAACTCTATGATATTCACAAGTTGAGTGAGGGCATCACATTTAGGTTCTTCAACATGAAAGGGAAATACAATTGATTATTGATGTTGATTTTCAACAAATCCTCAAACATACAGCAATAAGAATGAATTGATCCTACAAATGATTAGTGCCTAATTCATTGGGAAATTCCATGAATTGAATACATACATCTGTGATATCTAGGACATATTTCATACACCAAGATATCATATCCATCCTATCACTTTGTGATTCAGACATCAGTGTTCATTAAGACCTCATTCTTATGAAATATCCTTCTCAAAATAACCAACAACCCTGTCAAACACATCAAGCATTTACTTGGCCCTTTGTTCCAACACCAAAACATGTGTGACATACAACTTTAAAGGGATGCAAATGGGTCTTAGATCTTTGTTCCTAGACCACATAAGACTGCTAATTATTGAGATAGGAGACGAGAATCAAAATGAAACTAAAGAAATTTTGGCTCACTTGTATTCATTTCCCTGAAATTATACATTAAAATGCATGAAATTCAAAAACACAAACACCTAACAGATCTGAAACTAGCCGAATTAACTTCACTACTGCTATTCATACAAAAGAAATTTTTTTGAATGAATGGTGTCTCAGTATTGGGAATACATCAAAACTGGAACCAAAATATGGTATGACAGTAATTTGCAAATTTTTTCCAAAGAACTAGAACCCCCTTTATATTACCCAAAGAAATCTACCAACCAAAATAATAGAGAAAGAAAAGAAAAATATAGGAGAATAGTTGATTCTCAGATCTGATCAAAACATGACATGTGTCCACTTGAAATTCAATCTTGTTCAATTACAAAACCTCTTTCCTCTCTCTACCCATCTGATCTAATTTTGTTTCATCATTACACTGTAACTTATTTGAAAATATCTCTGCTCAATGATGAACATCATTCTAGTTGCCAAAATATCCAAAACCTCATGAAAACACTGGTGAAATCCCCATCTAACTGACTTAGATGTGATCAAGATTGACCCAAACTACATTTTCACCTTATTTTACCCACATTCAAGTCATTACCTCACTGAAAATCACAACTAAATTTTGATACCTGAATTTGGTTGAAATCTGGAATTCTAGGAGAAAACCTCCTATAGCTTGAATAGGCTACTTCTTGTGCAAAAGCTAATTGCATAATTAGAAAATTTAGATTCTCCCAATTTTGGCGATATATAATATCACATATTTTACATACTAGGAACCTCCAAAATCGCAATTTTAAAGTGTCCCCCTCTGCTAGAAAACTAAGGTTTGCAACTCTTATTTAATTTTTAAATTTCAAAAATTAAAAAAAATCTAAAGTCACAACTTTAGATTAAGTCCCTTTTTGAATTTAAAACTTGACATGACCCCTTTTCAAAAGAATTTTAAAATGAAACTTTAAAATCATTTTATTTTTTCCTAGCCTCTTCAATTTTGGGGTCAACTCAAGTTTGACCAATGCCACGTGTCACATTTTAATTTTTTGACCCCTATCTAGTCACCTTGCACATCACCACCAAGTGGCACTCACCTGCTATCCTACTTTGCTTAATGATCAAGCACTTCTGTGAAGTGGGGATGCATTTTTCGTTGGATCGCGACACATGTTGCAATCTGATGCCTTCATCTAAAACTGCATGTCTCTGCCATATCACCATGCACTGGGACCTAAAGACACATGGCAAATTTTTGCATACATGCATTACTTAATGACTGTGCAACTCCATATTGTGGGAATGCACCTACCATAGGATGTGCCACATGGTGCAATCCTGTTCCTCTGGATCCACATCAGCACATTGATCATTCTGTTAAAAATTTTTAACACATCACATCCAGTTGTTTTCACAGGCTTCGCACATAAGGCCGCGGCTTTTCAAAAGCCATGTCTTTTAAGACATAATCACTATTGCTTGGAATCATATTTAAATACACAAAATATCAACCACACAACGAATATGGGACAAATATGTTGAACAGTTCTACTCTTCTTATTCAGTCGCGCAGGGTTTTTTATGGATATTTCCTTTGAATGAAGCCTCCTTCATATGCTTTGACTTACCCCTTCCATGCTCGACTTGTGTCTACCAGCTGCTTTTGATTGCGTATGTAGGATGTTTGTGCTCTTTTAACAATGCATGGATTGCTCTTGATTTTTTGTTGTCAGCTACTCTATTTAAAGTGTTTTGCTACTTTGTTTGTATGTGAGCCTTTTTTATTGGCATGGAAGCTTCTTTTTTGAAAACATGGGGCCTCTATTCCAAACCATAGGGTCTTTAATGATGGATTCTATCTCCACATTTGCTGTGGGATAGTTGTCTACTCTTTCTTGTTTTTTGTTGAGCTTCTTCATTGTTTGTGTGGGCTTCACATGAGGCACCTTCAAGCATTGTGTTACTCCTTTTTTTTTAAACATGAACAACTACCCCCTATTTTAATGTGTCTCTATCTTTTTCTTGGCATGTCGAGATGCTTGTAGCTCCTTTGTTGGTGTAGACTTTCTCTTTTGTCTTATCCATGGACTTACACCTTTTATGGTCTGGGTGTCTTCATTCTTGTTCAACACAGGATCTTCTACTTCTAGCCGTGGGTTTTCCTTGGGTGCACTTGTGTATTCAGGAACATCAAGCAGAGCTGCAGTAGATGATAAAGGCTCCTCTTTAGGCTACATGTGAATTTTTGTTTTAAATATATCCACAGCCTCCTTTTTAATGTCTGCATGTTTTTCCTATGATGCATGTGTGCTTCACTTTTTAACTGGTTTGCAGCTTCTCTTGTTCTCTAGTACATGAAAACCTTTTTAAAAGCGTGGAAGGCTCTCCTTGATGTAGGCTATAGTTTTCTTGGTGTGGGGTGCCTCTTTTAATGCCTAATTGCTCTTCATTCATGTTGCTCTTATATGTAGAAGCTCCTTTGATTATGCATGGAGATCCTTTTGTAGTTATTGAACTTTGGAAATGTGAGTACTACCACAAACAAAAACAATTTTATCAATCTAATTCTTGTCAAAACTAGCATCATCCATTTATGAGAAAAGAGGAACATTTTAATTCTATAGACTCTAAGAGAGCTAACTAGGCAAGAACAAGTCAAATCAAAGATTGCCTCCATGGCCACTTTTGCTTTCAATATAACCTTCATTAGGAGCTCATATATGATGAATAACATATCAGACTAAAATTAATGGGGACTTCCCCTTGACTGAGAAAAATTTATTCCCTTCAGTAGTCTGATGAATTTAGTCAGGCCCCAAATTGGGTTTAGCTAAAAAAAAATTCATTTTTGAATGATTGAACTGTCAAACTGATCTATTGATCATCCCAGACTGATTAGAATCAAAATCAAGCATTGAACCATCGATTAAAACTCACTTTATCACTGATCTACAAACTATCAAATTAGTGCTAGAAGGTCAATTGACTAACCTTAAAAATTGATCCAAACTTTTGACCAAGCCCTGAAAATTGGCACACTAATTCTTTGTTCCACATACTCCTACCCTGTTGAATTTCATCTCATGATTGTTAGGATAAACCATGGAAAGAAATAAAAAATACATGCAAATATAACCAATAAAAGAAAAAATAATAGATCACACAGAAATGAACACAAGGCACCAAGATTTAACATGGTTCACCCAATCCCTGGGCTATGTCCACCAAACAGCAAGTCAAATCTTATTACAATCCAGTGATTACAACCTGATTACAATCTGTAATCCCTTATAGCTCAATACCACCGCAAGAACCAATTTTGCATCACAATATAATGAAAAATACCCAACCCTAAACCCTTTTATACAAGTATTAAACCACTTTAGGGTTATAACATGTCGGCCATAATTAGCCATAACTTTAGTGGTGAATCTATGAATGGTGAATAGTACCAAAATGATTGTTGAATAGTACCAAATTTTTTTTTCAGGGCGATGCCCCAAACCCCACTAATTATGAAGTATGTACAGTAATTTTTTTATCAGTCACCACAATCTAACAATGATGAATTCCCAGTCAAAAAATATTGATCATCAAAGTTGCCATCTCAGAATTACCTACAAGTAAACACGTCAAAAAATAACAAACTGGGTTCAGATTTGGCTTTGAAAACTAGGCAAACTAATCCTTGGGAATACAAAAATTGGGACATTGGTTCTTTGTCACAAGGTGAATATGAATCTATGATTTGGGCTCATTAAGAATAACATGGTGCAAATAGAAATTAGTCAAAGTGGCCTACTTGGATTTTGCAAACTGGGAACAATGACCAAAAGGTGATTTTTGCAAATGGAATTGACCTGGAAAAGTGTGCAAATGGATTCGTCATGACTTAAAAACTAACACACTTAGAGTATTTTGGGAGGAAAACACAAGGGTACAATCCATTTAACTTGACCTATCATAGATCTCAAGTTATGACATTATGAATAGGGCTTCCGAAAAATCTACATTTGCTAACACTAGTAAAAAGATAGAAATTGTCTTTGGAAGATCACGTTTGAAAACTGATCATACGGATTTTTCATAAGTTGAAACTTGAAATATAACAAGTCTCTAATTTCTACAATGCAACACAAAATTAATTTCATCATTTGGGTCAACTGGTCAAAAGTTATAACATGTCAAACAAGGCTTCCTAAAAATTTGAACAATTACACAAAAGCATGAAACAGTAACTGACCAACTTTGAGGGATTCAAAACCTAATTAAACAAACTTGAAACAACTCAAAATATGAAACATAAGTTCTTAGGTATGGACACTAGACACTCCCAAAGCGGAAAGTCACAAAACATTTTTGGGTGCGATTTGACACTTAGGTGAAAAATGTAGAGTTGACATTTGCTCAAATTAGGACTTTGCCAAATGACTTGGAACGATAGTTTATCATTATAGAACACATGGATAAGTTGGATGAAGGGTGTTAGAAAAATAAAACAACACTTAGGCCTCAGAGGTATAGTTAGGTATAGCCAGGTACATATGCATTTATGGGGCTTGATTTGACTCAAAATTTCAAATTCTTGTGTTGAATGTGTTATTGAATATGTTATGTTTCATGTTTACATTTCTGCAAAGTTGTTTTGACCTAGGACAATAACCTACAAAGTTTATGTATTATATTATCTAATAGATGCATGCATGATAAGGTTTTATGGAGATGTGTCTACTAAGAATTAAAAAATTTTATTTTTACATCTAGACCTTGGATAACTAATTCACCCCTCTCAATTATTCTAAAGAATTCCAACAATTGGTATTAGAGTGTCATAGTTCTTAAGAGCACTAATATGAAGGTACTAGAAGCAAAAAATCAAGATGTCCAAAAGAGAGGTACTCAAGCTTAGCAAGGATAAGTTTACCGCATGGAAAATTCTAATAAAGCTACACCTAGGAGGTCTTAAAGACCATGCACAATCTGCCATCACCACTGAGCATGTTGACCCTATTGGAGTCCTAAATGTTGAGGGTCTGAAAAAGAAGAAAGAGCACAATTAGAAAATTTTGGAGATTGCATCTACCCTAAGCTACATCAAGTTTGATGACATCAAGGAATGTGATACTATTAGGAAGATGTGGAATGCTATAGAAAAGATCTATGGAGGAGACAAAAATGTACTAAGAGCCAAATTTGAAAGTCTTAGAGGTAAGTTTGATGATATGAGAATGCAAGAAGGTGAGAATATAGTTCAATACTATGCTTGAGTAAAAGAAGTAGTCAATGCTATTAGAGGAGAAATTGGTAAGATTGAAGATGAGGCTATGATAAAAAAAGTACTAAAAACCTTGCTAACCATGTATGCTATTAGAGTCTCTTCCATATAAGAACTAAGGTGCACACCTAGTAATGGTCTGACCCTTGAAGGATTAATAGGTAGACTTGGTACTTTTGAACTCTCTAATTTTGATAATTTCAAATTTGAGAATGTTGAATCTACTTTCAAAGTCAAACTGTCATTAAAAGAACCTAAAGAGAAGAACAAAAGGGTCAAATATGTTTCTAGTGATAGTGATATAGATGAGGTAGATGTAGAACAACTTGAAGCACTATTAGCAAGGAGATTTTATAGAGATGAAGGAAAATTAAAAGGTAAGTTACCTATCATGTGTTTAAATTTCAATGAAGTTGGTCATATTGATGCTAGATGTCTAGAGAAGAAGGACAATAGAGGTGGAGCAACTATAGAAGTAAAAGAGATGAAGACAACAAAGATTACAAAGATAAAGCCAAGAAGTCTTGCTACATTGCTAAAGAGGAAACTAAAAATGGATCTAACAACCATGATGATGAAGTGGTTTAGGTTGCAATGAAGGATGATTCTGATGATGATGAGGCAACTGCACTAGTTTCTTATGTGAACAAGAGTGACAAATGGATCATTGATAGTGGACATTCACATCACATGACTAGAGATAAAAGTAAGTTCATTATCCTAGATTATTAGGATGGAAATAGTGTAAGGTTTGGTAATGATGCATTCTGTCTAATAAAAGGAAAAGGATCTATAAAGCTCACAGAAAAGATCATGTGCAATAATACTTATTAAGTAGAAGGACTTAACTGTAATATTTTGAGTGTGACACAACCAAATCATTCAGGTTGCAAAGTTGAGTTGGAGAACAAGATAACAAATATCTATGACATTGATTGGGAAATTTGATCATATAAGAGGTAATCTATTTGTTAGTGTAAATAATTAATTATTATTACACTTTACTTAAATTTACTTAGGATAATGCATTTTTATATTAGTTGTCATGTAGACACTTAGGAATATGCATAGACATATGAGTTGTCTTGTTGACAACATAGGAGTTAGCAACTTATTAGAGCACATGGTGTCTACAACATCTCTTTATGAGATACACCTATGTAAACTTATCCTCTCATCATTGCACAAACTCCTATGCTCAATGGAGGATAATCCACTCTTGGTGGACATGTGCTTAGTTGAAATCCTTATCTCTTTGTTGACTCCTAGTCATTCTAGTTTCCTTTATATACAAGACACTTCTTGTGTGTATTCATCTCATGTCCAATTATCAAATGTCCATTATTATCTTGATCATCATTAGTATCTCTTGTGCTATCTATTGAGCTTCTTGATCTTGGTGTTGAATTGTTCTCTTAGGAAAATTCTTACATGGTATCGGAGCTATACCATATTATTACATGGTATCAATTCTTACACTATTGTATCTTGATATGAATGATGAGACTTGTGTTGTTGTAGAATTTGATGATGTGTGGTTATGGAACATGAGATTATGTCATGTTAACTTTGATAACTTGGTTAGTATCAATAAAATGATAAGAGTCATAGGTTTTCTTAAATTGAAGAAACCTAACAATATGATATGCAAACAATGTCAGTTAGACAAAATTGACAAAATATAGTTTTAAAAGTTAGACTCACACCTCTAAAGATATTCTAGAGATTGTTCATACTAATTTGTGTAGACCAATTGATGTGTAAAGGTACAAAGTTGAAAAGTAAATTATCCTATTTGTTAGTGATTATTCTAGGATGATGACGGTTATGTTTTTGAAATAGAAATATGATACTTTCCAAATGTTTAAGCTGTACTTAGATAGAGTTGAAAAGGATATAGGAAAAATATTGAAATGTCTGAGATCTTATAGAGGTGGAGAATTTACATCAAATGAGTTTGAGATGTTCTGAAATGATAGAGGCACCAAAAGATAGACTTCTACACCTAGGACCCATCTATAAAATGGAATTGTTGAAAGGAGGAACAAATTTGTAAGTGCCACTACCTATACCTTGAACCATGTGCAAGTCAAGAAATTTACTCATTGAACACCTTTTGAATTATGGTATGGATACTCACCCAATGTAAAAGAATTTAAGGTATTTGGAAGCAAGCACTACATTCTTAAGGATTCCAAGAATTGAAAACTAGATGCTAGAAGTGAAGAAGGTATATTCCTTGGCTATTCCACAAGAAGTAAAGCTTATAAGTGTTTAAACACTAACACTAACAAAGTTGTGGAAAGTGCAAATATGAGTTTGATGAATATACAGAGGTACATGAAGTTGAACCTATGAAAGAACCTAACAAGTAAAAATATTTAGAATACTTTTATGAAGGTATGCCTACTGATGAAGATGTTGTAAACCAAGTTGTTAATCAACAACAAGTTTCAGTAACTACCGAGTCACATACAATGAATGTCAAGTTCCATTTAGGAACTCAGTTACAGTCAAGAGTCAAGTTGCTGACAAAAGCTAAGGCACATTCTGATTCTGAGATAAGTTTACATGAAAGAGATGTTGAATTACCAAATAGAGAACTAGGTAGTGATTCTAAAGCTGATAGAATTATTAAGCAAAGAAGAGCAAAACCAAGATTGTCAAAGTATGTCAAGAGACATCACCCTGCTAAAAAAATTATTGGAGATAAAGGTGCTAGAGCAATGAAAAGAAATCGGTTGAGAAGTGATACATGTTTTTTGAGCATGCATGAGCCTAAGATAGTGAAAGATGCCTTAGAAAATGAGGAGTAAATTAAATCCATGAGGGATGAGATTGAGCAGATTGAGAAAAACAAAACATGGACTCTAGTTCCCAGACTAGAGGACAAGAATGTGATTGTAACCAAGTGGGTGTATAGAAATAAGTTAGATAAAAATGGTGAATTTGCAAGAAATAAGGTAAGATTAGTTTACAAAGGGTATGCACAAGAAGAAGGAATTGACTATGGAGAAATATTTGCCCTTGTTGCAAGATTGGAACCAATAAGAACTCTACTTTCTTACTCTACATAAAAAGATTTTAAAGTTTATCAAATGGATGTGAAGTCAACATTTCTAAATGGTATATTAGAGGAAGAGGTTTACATAGAAGAATTAGAAGGATTTGTTGATGCTAACAACAAGAACATGGTATGTAGCCTATATAGAAATTTATATAGTTTAAAGCAAGCCCCAAGAGCATGATATGAAAGGCTTCACAATTATTTTGTGAAGATCAGATTTGAGAAGACTCTTTATAACATCAATTTGTACTTGAAGATAGAGGGAGGTAAAGGTATTTTACTAGCTAAAATTTTTGTTGATAATATCATATTTGAAGGTCCAGATACATTATGTAAGACATTTGCAAATGAAATGAAGAAATAATTTGAGATGTCTATGTTTGGAGAGTTCAAATTCTTTGTTGGTTTGCAAGTATATTAGATGAATATGGTATATACATCACTCAATCTAAGTATGTGAAGAAAATATTGAAATTTTTTGGATTGGAAGATTCCAAACCAATTAGCACACCTATGGTGATAGGACACAAATTGTCAAAGAATGATGATTCATCTGATGTGAATCAAATAGTGTACAGGTCTACGATTGGAAAATTGTAATATGTAGTGCATAGTAGAGCTAACATTACATTATCTATTAGGATTGTTTCAAGATTCTCTACTAATCCTAAGGAGAATAATTTAATGGCTATTAAGAGAATTATGAGATATCTGAAAGGTACATAAGAATATGGTCTATACTACAAGAAAAATGAGAAATTTGAGTTGAGAGCCTACATTGATGTTGATTGGGCTAGAAACATTGATGAAAGAAAGAGCACAAGTGGTGAAGAATTTTTATTAGGAAAGAGGTTGGTCACATGGACCAACAAGAAACAAAGTTGCATATCTCAATCTATTGTTGAAGCTGAATATGTGGCTATTGTAGTAAATTGTACAAATATTGAATGGATCAAACAACTACTCAAAGGAAATATGAAGGAGGAATCAATGAAACTATGGTACTTTATTGTGATAATAAAAGTTCTATAAATATATCAAAGAACCTTGTGATGCACACAAAGACTAAGCACATTGTAATTAAGTATCATTACTTGAGAGAGTTAGTTCAAGACAAAGAAGCAAGGATGGAATATGTGAATACAAAAGATCAGATAGTTGATAACTTCACAAAGGTTTTACCTAAGGATGATCATGAGTATCTAAGAGGTAAACTAGGAGTGACACCTCTATCCAAAGCCACTTAATAAGCATAAGTAGTGCCCTGCATCAACTGAGCTAAATGTTGTATCTTACAACTTGATGTAGTGGATATTACTTTAGGAGCAGCCTAAAGTAATGAAGGATCTGAATTAGAAGATTTATAGTCACATGAAAGGTGACTAAGGGATAATCTAAAATTGATTATATCTACATACAAAGATGACAAGTCTTTAGCATTGTTTTCAAAGAGGGAGATATAAGACTGCTAACATATACCTAGTAAGAGGGAGAAAGTATTGAGGGAGATATAAGAAATAATAGAGAGAGATACATACCTAAATATCAAAAAAATGGAGATATAAGTTAGAGGGAGAAGATATAGTAAAGAAGCTTGACAAAGCTCACATTACCCTATACAAAGGAAGGACATATACTAAAATACTAAAAGGGGGGAATGTCAAAGATTTATTTTCTTTTTGGTATTGTTGTTGGTATTGGTTTGCCATTAATGCCAAAGAGGGAGATTATTTATATAAGACTATTTTGAAGTGAAGAACATCTAATGGAACAATCATTATTTTGTCAATGATGTCAAACCTACTACATGAAGGTGAGATAATTTCTTTTTGGTCTGAAAGCTATTATTTAGTTGATTGATGAAGAGGATTTGAAAAGAGGAGATAATAATAGCACCTAAAGAGGGTTGAGTTATTTCATATGTAAAAGGAGCACTAAGACCAAGTAAGACATTAATACTATAGTGTATTGTTTATCTACTTAGAGTTTGTAAAGAAAGATTACTCAAGTTAAGACTAGAAGAAGATCAAGTATGAAAAGTGTTTGCCAAGCCTTGTCGAGAGTCAGTGCAAGCTAAGCATGTTGGTAAATAGATTGTTCTTTTTTATTTAACTCTTATATACCAAAATTTGTGAACAATATCTGGTTACAATAGTTGGAAATTTTCTTCTAAAAAACTAACTTTCCTCTAAATTCTTAGGTACAACTCCCTATTGTAGATTTACAATGAATTATATTTGTTCCTAAATCTAAAATGAGGTATGTTCTTAACCCAAGAATAGAAGAGGTGAACTGATCCAAGCCTAACAGGATCTAACTCAAGCAAGGAACAATATTAGAAGATTTATTAAGTTATGAACTCACACATCTTATGAACTCATAAAGCTTATCAATTCAAAATTACAAACTAACTAAAACTAAAATGATTCAATAGGAAAATAGTTATAGAGAAAGAAGGATTAACATGAAAGAAAACACCTAAGAGATTTCACTCGAACTTGCGATGAAACTTATACTTATCATATTTAGTTCACTGCTTCAAAAATAGGGGAATGAAACTCTGTTCATTCCTTGAATTAACTCAGATAAAAGAGAAAACATACAATTAACACTTAGCAGAATGGAAATTCTTTTTTTTTGACATGAAATACCATTCAATTGGCTTTGCAACATCGAGTATTTCGCACAAAAAATTAGCTGACAGTTTATTAATCTTTCATTCCAATACATATAAGATTCTAAGATGACTATTACAAAGGAAGCTTGATTAGTTCCTCTTCTCAAAAATGACAAATGGAAAGGAGCCAATTTTTCAATTACAATAATTACATCAAAATATGAAAAGGGACATAATATGAATCACTTCACCTTCTTTCCCTTTTCTACTTTTTTCCTATAGGCCTTGGCGGCTATGATGATTGGAATTAATTTTTCATGCTTATGAACATGTACATTAGCATATCTCAAGAGCTATGTAGAATACTCTCTGGCCAAATCTTTGATGACACTCAAATGGTCTTGCATTTCCTCCATGGACACATATACACACCCACCAAGTTTTTGAAGTTCAAAAATTATGTCCTAGGGATTGGAAGTTATCCCTATTAAACTGTCTATGAAGTTGGAGAAATTTGTCTTCATGACAGTTACTCCAATGATTCCCTTTCCTTGCCCACTATTTTGTGAGTCTATATGAAAACCTCCTAGGAGTTCATAATCTCTATCTTGATTCTTCTTCACTTTGGCTTTAGTTTCTTTAAGCCCTTCTTCTATTTCCATGATCATTTTAGACTTGAACAGCATGCTCTAAAGCCACTCAAATAAAGGCTTGTCCCCTTTAGGCAAGATCTTTGCCTCAATAGCCTCTTTTTCCTTCATGTGGATAATCACTTTTAGTAGAGAGACACAATCTTCACTCTTAGTTCTCTCCACAACCAAGGTGACTCTATTTCATAAAATGTTACCTTTCTTAGTTTCCAGCCTCAATATTGCATTTCCAATTTGTTCTATAATGGAAAGTCCATCCATCTTGAGTTTCTTGCTCCACTCTCTACCAATCTACCCAAAGTGTTTGTCTTCTTGGAGCTAAGAGATGAGTGCTTGAACATCTACAGTAGTAGGATCCCTAGTAATAGGCATTCCAAAGATGCTTACCAATAGGGTAACCAATTTCTTGATGAAGCCATTTAGTTCATCTATTTTTGCCTTCATCCTAACCTTTGACAATTTAGGGCTTTCTAGATATCCTTCAATTACCTCATTTGTTGACTTCCATATGCCAACTTTGGTATCATGTCTGGCTTCCCCAAGATCCATAGAATGCAAGGTAAAATCATAAGTGGACATATCCTTGATTCTTCCCTCTTTTGTAGGCTTTTCTATCTCCATGGTTAGATGCCCTATTTTTGGATCTCGTCTGAGAATATACAAAGTCTTTTTCTTCTTAACCTTACTCAATCCTAATTCAGAGTGGATAGGAAGAGATAAGGTTTCCTTTTTGGGGACTCCTTCATCTTTCCTTTTTCTCTTCTTGTCTAGAGTATCCTCCAACCATGAATCTATTCTTATCACTTTGGAGGTTGTAATAAGGGAGTCTATCCTAAACATCTTCCTCTTGGTCAAAGTGATTCATTTTACGGTCAAAGAGAAGGGAATCTTTGGAGCTTTTGAAATGAGCTTTGAAAAATCTTGGCCTTTCTCTACCTCTAAAGTCTTCTTTGTTGCCTCATCAGATTTAGTTGATTCACTATCACTACTTCCTCCATCTCTTAAATCCACTACCTACACATGAGGACTACTCAACTGTAGAAGTGCAACACTTACAGATGGATCTGGGCTACTATGAGGTGAGGGGACCAAAGTGGCCATAACATATTTTAGATCTTCCACCTTCTTCTTCTTGGCTTATGATGGAGTTCCAATTACTGGGAGGGAGCCATCATGACAAGTTTTAGCTAAAGGAACATTTTTGTTAGGAGGTTGATCACCTCAACTTGATCTTTGAGCCAGTTCTTGAGTGATAGCCAAGGTTACACCTAATGTGCCAACTTGAGAGGAAGAGGCCATGGAAACTATTGGAGGAGCTTGAGTAGATGTACTTTTACTTCAAATCCTTCTAGTTGTGGTACATTGGATCCATTTCCTAGTCCTCTTGATAATCTAGGACATCATTGTATCTAGATCCTCTCCTACATCTTCGTAAGGTTTAGAGATAATAGGAGTATCTCTTAGCTTTGTTAGATAGGTGTTACTATACATATTCTAACCATCATCCACTACTCCTTCAATGCTAATATTAACCTTATAAATCTTCACTCAATCCATTGTTAGCCTGGTGAAGGCACAATCATGACTCTTGAACTCATCCTTGTAATCAGCCTAGTAGTCTTGAATGGTAGTGATATGTTTGATTACACTTCGAATCTACAACACTTCCCTTGCATATCCATTCTAATCAACAATGGGTCTTAACCCTTCATACATCTCCAATTTGTATTTCATTTCAAACACCTTCAACATGTTCTTTGCATCAGAATAGGACTCACAATTGAAAGCTCCCACCTTAATAGGAAAATCATACCCTTTCTTCTTCAAACTCCCACTTAGCATGTTCACATGGATTTGTTGCCACACGATCTCAATTACCATAATCATGTCACTAGGATACCTCAACAACTTCAAGGAGAAACCATCAAAAGTTGCAAGATGAAAATATGAAAAGGATGAGAATTGAATAAAGTAACTCCCAAATTGGCTAATGGCTACCATGGCTTTAGGGCTGAATCTCCTCTCTGGACATCCCTGTAGCTCCCTAAAAATTCTCATGGTGAATGCATCATTAACTCTTATATACTCTACATAGCTATTTTCCAAATATAAACATGGGTATAATTCATAAGACTTCACATCATCAGGAAAATTTTCCACCCTTGGGAGGAATTGCCATAATTGTAAAGAAGTTAACATGTAAATGAGGAAGGAGGACATGTAGAATGTTGTAGAATTTTGCATCACTAAGAGCATTGGACAGAATCTAACTTACCTCATGAGTCCAATCAATATATTGGGTATCAAAGAAAATGACTTGCAGCAAAAAGAAATATTGCTCAACAAAGTTTAAAGCTTCTATCTCACCTTTCAACCTATGTAAGAGGACCAAGATGTCAACAATTTTAGGTTTGAGATTAGTTCCAAACAGATTCTTAGGAACCTTACTCTTGGCACTTCATGGTTTTTGGAACCAGGACTACATAATTTCCTTTCTCCAAATCATCTTCTTCATGAAGAACTCAAAAATGGCCCCTCTAAATGTTAAATCTAAAAATTCTTCTTGTTTTAGAGCTCATGGAAAATTCACCATAGTTTTCCTATCAATGGAGATCAATACTATGTCATGTAGCAGTACAATTTGTCTAGTGTCCAGGTTGTAACAATTTATACATTCATAGATCAACTTCAAAGCTTGGACTGCTACTAAAAAACTAGCTGCTTCAACCAACCTACATCCTCAAAGCTTCTTAGTAATGGGATGGATTGGCTCTGATCTCACTTTCTTCTAAAAATCTTGCATGTTATAGAAATGAAGAGAAGTGTCCATGAAATTCTACAGTGAAAATTTAATTCTGTTCAACCTGTCAAAACCTACAAATCTAGTTGTCATTCTATTTGAAAATGAATTTTGAATCAAGAAAAGGAAAATAATAGATAATGCATAGATACTAGCTTTTTGAAAAAGTTATGCAAATTAATAGAATATTAGTTAAACAAAGAGCAGTAGTTTGAGTAACTATTCATGTTTCCATCTATATAGGAGCTTTAATTCATCAGTTGATCTTCAGAATTCATGCCACATGAATGAATTGAAGGATAGATCCATTGAAATAGTACATGTGTGGTTCTAATAGATATCTCAGTGTCTTTTCACTATTCCATTTTCCCAATAGTAACTTTCTATCTTTCCATACTTTCTTGTTGTCCTTTAAGTTTTTAGGAAGTTACCAATAGAGTACCCCATGGGAAGATATCCGTTGAGTTGAATTTTGGTACATATACTCTTTCCTATCTTTATTAAATTATTTATATTATCATCTTGATATGCCTTATGCATAAAGTGTAGGTTGAGTCTACCTTTTAACTTGAATTTCTTTAAAATCTAGGGAATTGTCTTCATGGGTTGAAAACCTGCCGAGGAGGAGATAATTTCTATTTCTTTGCCCATGCTTCCTTTTTAATTTACCTTTAGACTATTTTCTTCTTTAGTTTTGAAAATGTCTAAAGGGACTGTGAAAATTCATTAGGGACCCACCTTTTGTTTCCTTTCCTCCAAAATTGCCTTTTGTGGAAAATCAACTTCATGGGTTGAAAATCTACCAAGGAGAAGTTGATTTTGAGTTTTCCACCTAGAATGATTGTGAAAGTTGTAATGGATCTTGAACATTTCTTGAGGTGGGAAAATGTAAAGAAAACATGAATTTTCCATATGACACCTTACCATATTATTTCTTTGATCCAAATGCATCGTTTGGTGCTCTTCGCAGGAAATTGTCTTCATGGGTTGAAAACTTGTTAAGGAGAAGATGATGTCTATATTTCCAAAAGCTTCTAATCTTATTGAGAAAGTGATAAACCATAAGAAAACAAAACTCTATAAATAATCTTTGTATGAGCAACATGAATCTCCATCAGATTAGGCACTAAGCTACCCATACGATTGACTCAACACAAAAGGAGAACCAATCGGCTATGAAATACGGATAAGGGAAAATAGAGAAATCCAATGGAGATTCATTCCACCTAATGGGGCTTAGACCTAGACTCAAACAAAAATATGAATTCACTAAGATACAAGTAATCACTTTTATTACTTGGGTAGAGGATGAAAAGTGGGGCAACAGTTGGCTTTACCTAGGGACTTGGGTAAGCCATACCCAAGCAATGAATCCAAAATCTTTGGTTTCGCAAAAATAAGAGGTGGCTACACAAAAAAACTAAAGTAATGAAAAAAAGGAAATAAGCGAAACAAAAGCAACCTAACTAGGAAAATAGAAACAAGAACTAAATGTAACTATAGTACACTACATGGGTTACCTATCCTCAATTTGAAATTTGGTAGAGCTTAAAATCCTAACCATTGAATGTCAGGGGTAGCACTTCGCCATCTAGATATGCCAATTTAAATGAGTTGTTCTTGAATTCTTGATGAATAATGAATGGACCCTTCCATAATGTGTCAAATTTCTTATGCATACTTTTTGGTGCTCTTCGCTTATCCCAAAATAGTATGCTATCTCCTATCATGAATTTCTATGGCCTTGCCCTTTTATCAAACAAGCTCTTCACATGCATTTGGTGTTGTGTGATGGGATCCAAAATTTCTTCTCTTTCTTCTTTGAGTTTTCTCAAGTACAAAATTGATGGAAGAGCATCCTAGGTTCAAGGGCAATCTTGCACCACCCAAAAAATATTTTATTTTTAGCCTTTTCTATTTTAATTAGGACTATTAGATAGGGTGGTTACTATTTATGGGAACTTACTATTTTTAGTAAGTTTTTCATATGAGCTTGGAATATTTTCATTTTCTATAGGAAGGTTCATTTTAGAGTTATAAGCCTACCATAAAAATTTCATTGCACAAGCATTAGTATCAGAAAAGTTATTGCAGATTTTCAGTGGAAAAATATGCAAAAAAATCTTTAGGCTCACCATTGGAGGCCTTAGAGTGCCCAGATGAGGTCTAAAAACTCAATGAAAGGGTACTAGCATGGCTTCGAGCTTGTAGATTAGGAGCCGACATTTCTGAAAAGTGGTTATAATAGCTAATTAGAGCAATAGTTCGTGAGTTATGGCCTTCAGAAGTTGGGCTACCAAAATTTTAAAATAATTTGTCAATGATGTATTTGGTTGACTTTGTGTGTATTGTTAGGGTCTCTCAGCCCTAAGTATTAAGTTTGAGCATCTAGAACCTTCCCAGGCAACATAAAACTACTTATTTAAGAAAGACCCAAACATTGTCGAGGATAGCTCAGGGTGATAGTCTGCACCACTGTCTTGCAAATTACTGTAATGAAGGCACCCATTTTGGTTAGCATATTTTAATTGAGAATTTTGTAATTTCGCATTTGCGGTGATAATAAGAAGTCCATAATTTGTTCTCATATTTTCTATTATTTCTTTATTTCTATTATGAATTTATGGTATTAAGGGGAGCCCCCTGCATTGATTGGTATCAGAGCTAGAGTTCTTGAGTGTGTGGACAGATCATCAATTGTGAGGTAGTTCACACTAGTACTAGTTTGGGGTGAGTGTGTAGACAGATTGTTGATTGTGAGGTAGTTTGCACTAGGGGTTTAGTGGAAGTGCAAAAATGCCTCCATGAAGAGAGCATGGTGGAATAGTTGTATGAGTTACACCTGAGGGTTTTCAAGCCCTCCAAAGGAAAATGAAAACATTGGAAGAAAAATTGAAAAGAGGAATAAATATTGCTGTAAGAGATGAAAGTGAGGATGAGGACGAAGCAGAAGAAAATGCCAAAGTAGAGGTAGTTCTAAATCTAGAGGAAGAGAGGCTTTTGGGGGCCATCTCCAAGATTGGAAAAACCTAAGTTTGAGGTTCCCACATTTTTAGGAAATCTTAACCCAGAGGAGTTGATCAATTGAATCAATCAACTAGAGGAGTACTTTGAGTATGAAGATATTGATGATCCTGATAGGGTTAAGTTTGCAAAGGCAAAACTAAAGGGACATGCAAAGATCTGGTGGCAGCAGGTTTAGTTGGAATGAAATAGAAAGGGAAAGGAAAAAATCACTAGATGGTATTGGATGAAAGATAAACTAAAATGAAAATTCATTCCCGTGGATTATGAGCTTGATCTATTGAAGAAGATGCAAGGGTTGAAGCAAGCAAGAAAATCTATTCAAGAATATACCGAAGAGTTCTAATAAGTTCTCATTAGGACTGGCCATGTAGAAGCTAACAAGTAGAAAGTAGCTCGTTATCTTAATAGGTTAAGGCCTACCATTTAGGATAAGATAAGTTTGGTTCAAATGAGTAGTATTGAGGAGGCATACCGGTTTGCCCTAAGAGTTGAGAAGAAACTGAGCAAGAAGTTTGACAATAAGAATAGTGGAAGGGGTTATGGTGGAAGATTTGATGAACAATCTTATGGTGGTCATAATGATGATCAAAAGAACAAGGATGAGGCTAGAAGTAGCAGTCAAAGCTAGAGGGGAAAAAATTTCAATCATTTCCATGATCAAAAAAATAGAGATTAGAGAGGAAGAGGTAGAGGAAAAGGATCTAAAAGAGGAGGCTTTCATGGAAAATGTTTTCACTATAGAGAAGAAGGGCATAGAGCATTTGAATGTACCCAATGCCAAGGAAGGATAGATTCAAGAATAGAAGGCTAGGCCAGAGTTGCACATGTTGATCAAGATGCTAGATCCTCAGATTTTGAAGATACTAAAAGAGGAGAAGTCCTTCTTAATCAAAGAGTCTTGTTAAAAAGTGAGAATGAACCTGAGAAAAGAAGGAGCTTGTTTCACACAAGATATAGATGTGAAGATAAGTGTTGTGATGTGATCATTGATGGTGGACGTACTAACAATCTAGTGTTAGAAACGATGGTCACCAAATTGAAGCTAAAGAGGTAGAAACACCTACATCCATACCATATTGGTTGGGTGCAAGATGACCACAAGGTCATAGTCAATAAGTAGTTCTCAATGAAGTTCAAGATTGGAAGCTACTAGGATGAGGTACTATGCGATATCATACCTATGGACATATACCATATGTTGTTGGGTAGGCCATGGTAGTTTGATAGGCATGTTTCACATGATGGGTGAGAAAATACCTACACTTTAACTAAGGATGGAGTGAAACATAAGTTGAAGCCATTAAAGGATAAAGAAGAAAAGGTATGTAGTGTTGCCAAAATATGTTTTGTTGATGCAAAAGAGTTTCTTAAAGGTATGAAGCATGAGCATATGTGTTTTTCTATAATTCCTAAAGATAGTAAAGAAGAAGTAGAAGGGGTACCTACTGAAGTTGTAGATATGTTGGGAGAGTTTTCTAATATTATATTAGATAATATACCTGATGGATTGCCCTCAATAAGAAACATTAGTCACAAGATGGATTTGGTTTTAGGAGCCATTTTTCCAAACAAGGTAGTGCACAAAATGACACTAGCAAAAAGTGAAGAGTTCAACAGGCGAGTTCATGAGTTTTTGTAGAAGGGGTTGATTCGAGAGAGTCTGATTCCCTATATTGTACAAGAAGTGTTAGCACCAAAGAAGAATGGAGGATGTGTATAGATTCTAGTGCTATCAATAAGATCACTATCAAGTATAAGTTTATGTTGTCACTTAGGTTTGCACCCTTGTCCAAAGCCTATGCATGAGGACAACCTAGTGAAACATGGAAACAACCTCCAAGCTATGGGACTTGAACTGTGAGGTTGAGTCTTCGAAGAAGGTTGGCTTCCTCTTATTATAAGGATGCACCTAACTACTCTTAGAGAGGAAAAGGGAGAATGAGAGCACGAAAGAAAATCTACCTAGCCTAATCTAAAGAGGTGATACACCAAAATAGAGTGTTCAGACCAATCTTTGCTCATATATGCACTATTGAACTAGAATGAAACTAAGGATATACACATTCAGACTTTCTTTAATCTAATAATCACATGCAGATAAGAAAACCAGAATGAATGACACAAGGAAAGAGAAGATTCATTTATATATCATTGACAGGCCAAAAGAGATATAGTCATGTAGATTACAAACTTCCACAAAACAATGGTGAAGGCAAATAGTTCTTGCACTTTCATACCAATAGCTGAAGGAGATAAAGTAGAGAATCATACAATTTAGAGGTACAGGGGAATTTTACACTGAAATTGCAAAGCAATAGTAGAGAACAACAGAGAATGATCGAACCTAACAACATCTACAAAATTTGCCTTTATAGTTTAGGCATAACTGAGATGTCCTCTAACTTTAATTATTCTACAACCACTACATTGAAGTAATTCAGAGAAAAATCATGGGGATCTAAGGAAATTTGATCTAGCTTTAGGTACCACGAAATCTAATTTTTAACTAAAACATGGCCTTGAGAAGATAGAGGCAGCACCATTGATGGTCTTGATCAGGTAGATGGATCAACTAAGATGGTGGAGTATTCCTCTTCATTCAACATTCATTTCTAGTGGTTGGGATTGATCATGAAGATTAGATCACACGAGTAAACTCAATATCCTCTATTTTTGGCTCATGAAATAGCAAGGTCAAATAGTCAACTAGAATTTGGCACTGGGATGAGCCACATGGACCAATGATTTCATTCTAGTTTTCCACCCCGTGGAGCCTTCATGCATTTGACTATATCTTCTTCTTTACCAACTATGCCACCTCCCAACCTAACCGTGACTACCTCAAGAAACTGTGACCTTAACTGCAAACCCTTTGTTAATACCTTGGATGATCCCACCGGGACACGTGTCATTGAATTGCTATCTCGCTATACATAACCTTTGAGCTCCTTTCCATAGCGAGATAGCGATGACCGTTGATTTTTCTTTGATCCCGTGGATGACATTTCATATGACCTAATGAGAAAAATTGTGGGTCCCTCACTTGCTACCTTGTTATACATATCTTTTGCACATCTTTCCATAATGAGATAGCGAGTATTGTCGATTGATAAAAATCCTACCATCATGGGAAATAGAAACAATCTGGCATTCCTCTTGACAAGTTGGCCAATCCATCCAATGAAAATCGCCCACGTACTTCTCCTTCACTATTGACACATTTTATTATTATTTTGAACTAGACCCACAGAACTCTGAGGACACATGGAAAATCCTTGCTATGTTGCTATAGCTAAAGATCAAGCATTTTTTCATAACGACATAGCAAGAAATATCGATCTTCCACCATCTGACAGCCCTGAAGATATACCCAATATGTCAGTGTGCTGACCAATAGAAACCTGGCCTTTTTTCAACTTGTCTAGTAAGCTCTTGCTTTTGTAGCCTACCAAGGGAAATAGGATCCACCACTCCACATGTCACTAGGTTGCTAACTCGCATTGTTTAAGAATCATGCACTTTCATATCGCAAGCAAGTGCCAACCCTTGATCCCTGAAGATCTGATGGTGAGTAAGATGCACTAAAGGGACTGGCCCACATTTTGAACTATCATCACCCTAGCCAATGAGAAATCAACCAACTACCAATGTGTCATTAATTTTTACACTCATTCTTGATGCATCACTGGTTCAGGGTCCACCTTGTGGCTTATGGAACAAACCTGGCCCCACAAAGACACGTGACAGCGAATTTCTATCTCAATATACATATCCTTTGCACATCTTCCCATAGCAAGATAGTGAAAGAAATTAATTTTGAGCTCAATCCAAGGGTGAAGAAACTAGATTAGGCGTTCTGAAGATTGGTGGGTCCTATACTCGCTATGTCACTAACAATGAGATGCTTTATCCAAACTCAGTGCCATAGAAACAAGAAAGGAGGACCCACCTGATACGTGGTAAAACCTTGCTATGTCACTATGGCAAAGGTCCATGCAACTTCCCATAGTGACACAATGTCAACCATTGATATGGGGAAGATCTAGTGGTAGGTCCATACTTGCATCTTTGCGGCTTACTAAGGGAACATGACCCACTATGCACTGTGGGAAAAAGGGCTTGCTCACAATATTTAAAATGCTTGCATCTATATCTTGCAAGGAAGCATGTGCCTTTGATCTAGCAAGATCTGATGGAGAGGAAAGTTGCACGCAGGCAAGGCAAAATGTTAAAATACCTTGGGCATTAAAATATCATAAATTTGGTAGGTAGCCGTTAGATGGGGAACATTCAAAATTCAAACTTTTGGCGGGGGGGAAAAAATGTATAACATTTCTAATGACTCATAGGGGATGCTAGCTTGCTATGCATAAGACCAGTGGCCTACAACATCCATTAGGCTATAGAGTAAAAAAGATATGCAAATTTTGAGCACCATGAAACCCTAACCCTACCTCTGAGAGGAAAATCTAGAAACCTCTGCCTCTGCAACTAGAACCAGAGATCAAACCTCTTTGCAACCTTCAAAACTACGAAACTTGCTATCTCATGGAGGTAACTATGCTAGTGCACTTCTTGGAAAAGTAGGAAACAAACTGGAAATAAAATTATGCTAACTATGTACATGGGATCTTGAACTTTCATCAGAAGCATGGTTTGAGATAAATCCCATTGACTAGGATAGGCAAAATTTCACCACTAGGAATACTAAATTCGAAGGCATTGGCCTATTTGCAACTAATAATTAGATAGGGGCCACTCCAAAATGCATCAAACTTTGAGTGTCTTCCTGGTTTTGCCCTATCTACATCCCATTTTCAAACCAAATCTCCCTCCCTGAAGATTTTGACCCTAGCCTTCCTATCAAAGCTCTTCTTCATTTGTTGTTGATGTGTCTCTAGGGTCTGCATGGCTTTATTTCTCTTCTCTTCCAGCTCCATCAGCTCTACCATTCTCACTGTCATGGCATCATCTTCAATCAACTTCAGCTGATGAGCTAGTTCTAGGGATGGGAATTTCAATGAAATTGGAAGCCTTGCTTCTTTGCCATATTCTAACACAAATGGTGAATTCCCTATTGACCTTTTAGGTGTTATCCTATCAGCCCACAGAGTCATTCTCAACTTTCTATGCCAACCTCTCTAGTTATCTTCTATTGTCTTCTTCATAATTTTGATTAGGTTCTTGTTGGAAGACTCAGCCAGGCCATTACCTTGAGGATAGTAATTTGAGGATGTGCTCAAATAGATATTATGATCCACTACCCATGCACAAATCTGAGATCAAACAAAAGACTTTGAATTATTTGAAATAATGGTTGAAGGAGCACCAAACCTGGTGAAAATCCCATCAAGGAATTCCACAATTGAATATTCTGTGGCATCCTTCAATGCAACTACCTCTATCCATCTAGTGAAGTAATCTATAGCAGCTAAAATCCACTTGTGACCCGAACTAGAAGGAGGATTGATAAGGCCTATGAAATCCAATCCCCATTTAGCAAAAGGCTGATCCACCTAGATAGGATGAAGGGGAAGAGCTACAAGCCTTTGTTTTCTAGAGAAAAAGGCACATTTTTCACACTTCCTTACATACCTATGACAATCATGAAACAGAGATGGCCAGTAATAACCAACCCTCATGATCTTCATTGTGGTTGTCCTTGCTAAGAAGTGGCCACCATCAGGACCATCATGATGTTCTTTGATCATTCTTTCAGCTTGGTCTATATCAAGGCATCTTAATAGGGCTCCATTAAAATCTTTTCTGAAAAGGATACCGTCAGCTATGACATAAGGAATTGACTGTAATCTATACTGTCTCCTTTTAGTTCTATCTAATCCTTGAGGGTATCCATTGCCTAATAAGAAACTCTTCATATCATCCATTCAACTCCTTGGGTCACCATTTCTCACCTCTTTTTTCTCTGTCAGTATCATAGCAACTTCCTCATCAGGTTCTTGAGATGATAACATTTGTTTACACAATCCTTTCCCTCTTACCAACTTAGTGACTTGGATGTTAACATCATATTCCATCACTCTTGTAATTCAACCATCTCTTTTCTCACTAACATCTTTTCTCAAAAGGAAATCCTTCACACTGGCATGGGGTACTAACAAATGAATCTTGTTATGAGACAGGAGGTGTCTGAATTTCTTCAAAGCTCTGATAACTAAAAGGGCTTGTTTCTCAAAAATATTGTATTTATCTTCATATTCTTTAATACCTTCACTAAAGAAAGCTATGGGCTGCTCTTCATTCTTGTCATTTTTTTGAGTCAAGATAGCAGAGATACTTGACTCACTACCTAAGGTATAAAGAATGAAATCCTTCTCAAAATTTGGACTCATGAGAGTAGGTGATAAGGCTATGGTTGTCTTGATCTCTTCAAAACTTTCCTTCCCTTCCTTGGTCCATGCAAAGACCAGACCTTTCTTGATCATTGCTATAAGAGGTTTCACCATAGTAGTAAGATTAGGGATAACTATTCTCACAAAATTTATCCTACCCAAAAAAATTTGCAGCCCTTTCTTGTGTTTAGGAAGAGGAAGAGCAAGTTTTTCTTTTATTCTCTCTAGATCAATGGTTAAGCCATCTTTAGATACAATGTGTCCTAATAATTTTCCTTGGTTAGTAGCAAAGACACTTTCTTGGGTTAAGGGAAACCCCGAACTCTCTGCACCTTAGGAATACCTATCTTAGATGATCAAAATGATCCTCTACATTTTTTGAATACACAGTGATATCATCAAGGTAAACTAAGACAAAATTTTCAATCAAATTCTTGAAGGCCATCTCCATAGCCTTCTGAAATGTAGCACCTGCATTGGTTAGCCCAAATGGCATCTTACAATAAGCATAGGTACCCAATTTAGTGGTAAATGCAGTCTTGTATCTATCAGACTCTTTAACCAACACTTGATTGTAGCCAAAAAATCCATCAAGAAATGAAAATCTCTTTGAACCACTGACCTTGGATAAAACTGCTCTATAGAAGGGAGAGGATGGTGATCTTTAAGAGAAGCTTGGTTAAGGTCCCTAAAGTCCACACACAATCTAATTTCTTCATTCTTCTTCCTAACAGGGACAAGGTTTTCTACCCATGACAAGTGTTTGATGGGAAAAATTATATTGGCCTCAATCAATTTGGATAGCTCTATTCTCATTAGGGGTTCAATTTTAGGATTCACTGGTCTCTATTTTTGTCTTACTAGTTTTACATTATGAATTAAATCTATGCTATTCTGAAACAACTTTGGGTCAAAGCCCTTTAAGTCATCATATGTCCAAGAAAATATATCATTAAATTCTTGACATAGATGAATAAAATTTTCTTGTTCAATTTCAGAACATACCTTCCCCATGTTCAAGGATTTTCTATCAGCAACCATGACTGGAGTATGATCATCTTCATCGGCAGCCGGGTTCATGCCTTTGCCTCTTCCTTGGTCATCAGAACTAAAAACACTCTCTAAGGTAATGAGGCCTTTAGGTAGCTTGTTAGAACTGAGATGAATGATCTGATCACCATACTAATCCTACAGCCTTGACTGATTTCTCTCTGAAAATTCTGCCTCATTTTGCAAGAAGCTCACAATTTTCTCATCAGATTCAAACACTTGCTAATGGATGTTGTTATCAGGGATGGCAGGCCTCACTACCACTTTGATTTGTTTCTTCTTCTCCTCATCAAGATTCCTTGTCACATCATAAGATGCATCTATTGCTGCAAGTCTATCAACATGTCTATTTTCTTTTCTAGGGATGCTTTGAATGTTAAATGCATTAAAACCTTCAAGAAAATCCCATACCCTATGTTTATAAGACTTGAGCAAACCATTCTTGGTGGTATTTTTGTTTCTCACTTGATTAACCACCAAATCACTGTCTCCATACACCCTTAAGGCTTGAATTCCTCTTTTTTAGGCAAGTATGGGACCTTGAATCAAGGATTCATACTTAGCTACATTATTAGTGCAACTGAATTGGAGCCTAAAGGAGAAGTAGTATCTTACTTGTGCAAAAGAAATAAACATCACACCAGCCCCTAATCCATTTTTATTCCTTGATCCATCAAAGTACATACTCCATATCCCACCCATATCTTCTTTAGTCTCCACAAGATTGGGAACTAAAGCATCTTTTTCCAATATACAATATGTACTAAGACCTGTTTCAAGGATCTTTGATGTAGAATCAAATTGATATGCATCAGCCCACTCATCAAGAAGAAATTAGGTATCTCTGCTAGGGAAGTGGTGAGCTTGTTCACTATGCCATTCTCATCCATCTTTAGAATAGGGCAATTCATGTTGATGGGATTGGGGGTGTAAGATTTAGTATGATTGAGGGCTTGAGGCTCTGCTCTGATTGAAGCATTGGCTCCATATCTCCTCTTAAAAGACATATATGACCAATCAAAAGATATGAAGCCACCTATTTGGGTAGTAAAGTCTCTTGACAGATAGATGGAAAAATATGGCTTGACCTCAGCAACAGAGATATCTTGGGTTACAGTACAACCAGGGCATGTATGTAAGGCCATCTCCACATTCCTAAGGATCCCTATAGTCTTGATAGTACTAATATACAAATGTAATACATCCCTAAAAATAGGCTCATATTTCATTCCCAAAGCATCAGCAACACACCTAGGCATCACTAAAATGCTAGCCCCTAAATCAATCATGGAATTATGGACTAGCTTGCCCCCTATGATTAGAGAAACATAGAATGGAGGAGGTCTAACCCTTTTACTTTTTTCTACCTCCCTTGATGGTTGTACTATGCTTGTGGCACTTTCCATACTAGGTGTCTGATCCTTTGGTTCAGTTCTTTCCAATTCTTGCTGTAGCAACCTCTTTTGCATGGGTATAGTAGCAACAACATCCCATATGGAGATATTCACATTTGTCTTCTTCATTTTCTCTACCAAACTGAATGGCATAGTAGGTGCTTTGGTAGATACTTTGGGAGCTGAACTTGTATGAGGTTGAGATGGAATAACCTGAGGATTGCTTGTATCTTTTCTGCCATGATTTTCCCTTTGTTGTTGAAAGGTACTTGATTGATTATTTGCTGCTTGCTCATGAGATACTACACTTGAAGTTGAGGCCTGATTGGGAGGGGGAGGGACAACATCTTCCATAGCTCTTCTTTTTCTTCTAGTGTTATGAGCAATGGAATCCTAGTTTACATTACAATGCTCTTCCATCTGATGATTCATAAAAGAGAAATCACCCTGTCTTTGCATATCTGAGGCATCTTTAGATTGGTCCTCTTTGCATGATTGTTTTGCTGTAGGTTCTTGGACTATCAAAGCCATAAAAGATTCAGCCTTTTGACACATACAATAGGCATAGGAGTAGTTGCAGGAGGGACAAAAATCTTGATCTTGAGCCATATTGTTTCAAGGGACTAAAGCCCTACTTTGGTTGACATTTAAGGTTGAAGCATGGCCACCCTACCTATTCTGATCAAAAGAATTGTTCCAATGATTAGGATTTGGAGGTCTACCGCTACTTGGAGTTTGATATTGCAATTGATGAGGCTTACTACCTTGAGCTTGCTATCTTTCTAAAGTCACCACCTTGTTGCTAATTTTTTGCATCATAGAGAAATTATCCTCCAGCCTCTTTCCTTGATCTTCTAACTTCTTCCCTTGATCTTGCAATCTTCTATCAAGGGTCTTCTCTCTTTTATCCATGTTCTGCATCAAAGATTGCATCATCTCTTTGATTTCATCTATCCCATTTGAGGATTTAGAAGCTTGAGGGACTTGGACAAGGGATTGCGATGTAGAAGTTGTGGGAAGAGGAGCCATTGTTTGTTGATGATTTGGGACATCAGGGAAGAAAGGCATAGGAGGCCTCGGAGCTAACTTATCTCCTTGTATTAGGATGTTTTATGTCATTATTGCTATGTCATAAGCATTAGCCAAGGTATCTCCTCCCATAGTTTGGATTGTAGTGGCAATATCATTGTTAAAAGCTCTAAGGTAATGCAAGAAGGCATTACCAAGGGTAGGCTTCACTGAAGTAGGTATTCTATCCCATGTCTTTTGAAATCTGTAATTAAAATCAGTCATACATTCATGGGGGGCTCTTTTAATAGTGGTAAACTATTCTAAAAGTGACAAATAGTCACTTTTATCCTCAAAATGTTTGCACAATCCTGCTCCTAATCCAACCCAATCTGTTATACAACCATGAGCTAAACCTCTATACTATTGTAGTGCTTTTCCTTTCAACGATGAGGCTGGGAGCCTAACTACAACACCATCCTTTGTAATACCATGGATATTGTAGACATTTGCGACCTCTTCAATGTGTTCTGAGGGAGAGATAGAAGTTTCACCAGTAAACTATGGTATACTTTTAAGTGCAGCTATAGGTATGTCACGTCTTTGGGCTAATAAGAGAGGGCTCCCACCATTAAATGTGGAAAAAGTATGAACTCTAGGCAATGCCATATAGACAAGTGATCTATTAATATGTATAGATGGCAATCTAGGCTGAGATCTAATAGCAGGAGGAGCAGAGATAGATCTTGTAGGTATATTTGTTACTACTACACTCCTAACTGGTGATAAAGATATTCTAGCCCTCCTTCTTTTAGGGTTTGAAAATGAAAGCTCTTGATACTGAAACTTACCTCTAGAAGATGCCCTTTTTTTAGCTCTAGGCATGAATCACTGCAACTTTGGCCTGGAACCAAATATGAATTGAAGCTTAGAGTCACCAAGTACTTTGAAGAATGAACCTCTTGAAGGCTTAAACACTCAAGCTAGTACTATCTCCTCGGTATTGATCTTGAAATCTTCTCTTTTGACACTAGTAGGCTTGAAGTTTTCTAAGATTATCTGGTCCCCTCGGGCATGCCAAAAACTGTTTTCACTTAGGTTTTCACCCTTGTCCAAAGCCTATGCATGAGGACAACCTAGTGAAACATGGAAACAACCTCCAAGATGTGGGACTTGAACTATGAGGTTGAGTCTCCAGAGAAGGCCGGATTCCTCTTACTATCAGGATGCAGCTAACTACTCTTGGAGAGGAATAGGGAGAAAGGGAGCATGAAAGCAAATCTACCTAACCTAATCTAAAGAGGTGATGCACCAAAATAGAGTGTTCAGATCAATCTCTACCCATATATGCACTATTGAACTAGAATGAAACTAAGGATATACATATTCAGACTTTCTTTAATTTAATAATCACATCTAGATTAGAAAACTAGAATGAGTGACACAAAGAAAGAGAAGATTCACTTATATATCATTCACAAGCCAAAAGAGATACAGTCATGCAGATTACAAACTTCCACAAAACAATGGCGAAGGCAAAGAGTTCTTGCACTTTCATACCAATGGCTGAAGGAGATAAAGTAGAGAATCATATAGTTCAAAGCCATAGGGGAATTTTACATTGAAATTGTAGAGCAATAGTAGAGAACAATAGAGAATGATCGACCCTAACAACATCTACAAAATTTTCCTTTATAGTTCAAGCATAACTGAGATGTCCTCTAACTATAATTATTCTACAACCATTGCATTGAAGTCTTGAATAGAACAATCATGGGGATCTGAGGAAATCTGATCTAAGTATAGCTTTAGGTACCACGAAATCTAATTTTTAACTAAAATAGGGCCTTGAGAAAATAGAGGCAGTGCCATTATTTTCCTGATCAGGTAGATGGATCGACTGAGATGGTGGAGTGTTCCTCTTCATTCAACATTCATTTTTGGTGGTTGGGATCGATCATGAAGATCAGATCACGTGAGTAAACTCGATATCCTCTATTTCTAGCTCATGAATCAGCAAGGTCAAATAGTCAACTAGATTCTAGCATCAGGATGAGCTACGTGGACTAATGATTTCATTCCATTTTGCCACCCCGTGGAGTCTTCATGCATTTGACTATATCTTCTTTACCAACTGTGCCACCTCCCAACCTAACCGTGACTACCTCAGGAAACTACGACCTTAACTACGAAGACTTTATTAATACCTTGGCCAGGCCCACTGGGACACGTGTTGCTGAATCACTATCTCTCTATACATAACCTTCAAGCTCCTTTCCATAGCGAGATAGTGATGGCCATTGATTTTTCTTTGATCTTGTGGATGAATTTGATATGACCTAATGAGAACAATGGTGGGTCCCTCACTCACTACCTCATTATACATATCTTTCACACATCTTTCCATAGTGAGATAGCGAGTATCGTCGATTGATAAAAATCTTACAATCATGGGAAACAAAAATAATCTAGCATTCCTCTTGACAAGTTGACCAATCCATCCAATAAAAATTGCCCACATACTTCTCCTTCACTATTCACACATTTTTTATTTATTTTGAACTAGACCCACAAAACTCTAAGGACACATGGAAAATCCTCACTATGTTTCTATAGCTAAAGATTGAGTATTTTTTCATAATGAAATAGCAAGAAACATTGATCTTCCACCATCTAATGGCCCTGAAGATATACCTAATCTGTTAGTGTGCTGACCAATAAAAACTTGGCCTTTTTTCAACTTGTCTAGTAATCTCTTGCTTTTGCAACCTGCCAAGGGAAATTGGACTAACTACTCCATATGTCACCAAGTCGCTAACTCACATTATTTAAGAATCATGCTCTTTCATATCGCGAGGAAGTGCCAGCCCTTGATCCCTAAAGATCTGATGGTGAGTAAGACACACTGAAGGGACTAGCCCATATTTTGCACTATCATTACCCTAGCCAATGAGAAATCAACCAATTGCTAATGTGTCATTAATTTGTACACTCATTCTTGATGCATCACTTGTTCAGGGTCCACCCTGTGGCTTATGGAACAAACTTGGCCCCACAAAGACACATGGTAGCCAATTACTATCTCACTATACATATCCTTTGCACATCTTCCCATAGCAAGATAGCGAAAGCCATTGATCTAAGGTCAATCAAAGGGTGAAGAAACTAGATTAGGTATTCTAAATATTGGTTGGTCCCATACTCGCTATGTCGCTAACAGCCAGATGCTTGAGTTTTCTGATAGCAAAATAGTGAGTGTCGGGGGCTTTATCCAAACTCGGTGCTAGACAAACAAGAAAGGATGACCCACCTAATACATGGTGAAACCTCACTATGTCGCTATGGCAAAGGATTGTGCAACTTTCCATAGTGACATAGCTTCAACCGTTGATATCGGGAAGATCTAGCAGCGGGTCTATACTTTCATCTTTGTGGCTTACTGAGGGAACATGACCCACTATGCCCCGCGATGCAAAAGCGCTTGCCCGCAATACTTAAAACACTTGCATTTGTATCTTGCGAGGAAGTGCCTGCCATGGATCTGGCAAGATCTGATGGCGAGGAAAGTTGTACGCCGGTGAGGCAAAACATTAAAATACCTTGGGCATTAAAATATCATAAATTTTGCAGGTAGCCATTAGATGGGGCAATATTCAAAATTCAAACTTTTGGCGGCGGTACAAAAATTGATAATAGTTTCCTTTATTGAGGATGGATGATATTATGGACTATTTGAGTGGAGCTCAGTATTTCACAAAGGTAGATCTAAAGAGTGGGTACCATTAGATTTGTATCAGAGAAGGTGATGAGTGGAAGACTACTTTGAAGACAAGGAAAGGACTGTATGAGTGGTTAGTCATGCCTTTTGGGCTAAACAATGCACCAAGCACTTTCATGAGGCTCATCAATGAGGTACTGAAGGAGTTTCTAGGTAAATTTGTCATTGTTTACCTATATGATATATTGATAGTTAGTAAGAAGACATTGGAGGAGTATTCGATTCATATTCACAAGGTGTTTGATAAATTGAGGGAAGAAAAATTACTGATAAACTTGAGGAAGTAAAATTTTGTAAAGAAGGAGTTGGTGTACTTAGGATTTGTAGTCTCAAGAGAAGGTCTGAAAATGGACCTAGAGAAAGTGAAGGCTATCCTTGAATGCCCTACTCCAAGGAGTGTGATTAAGGTAAGATCTTTTCATGGACTAGCTACATTTTAGAAAGAGTTCATAAGAAGTTTTATCAGTATTTTTTGACCCTTGACTGAAGCAATGAGAGGGGATAGGAAAGAGTTTAAGTGGACTATAGGAGCAGATTTAAGAGTTTTATTCTATTGAAACAAAAAGTTTCTGAGCAACCTGTTTTAGCATTTCTTGATTTTAACAAGGTGTTTCAAGTAGACTATGATGCAAGTGGTACTACAATAGGGGTTGTTTTGAGCTAAGAAGGTAGACTTGTTGCTTATTTTAGTGAGAAGTTGAATGATGCAAAAATAAATTATTCTATTTATGATCAAGAATTTTATGCTATAGTTCAAGCATCAAAGAAGTGGAGACGCTATCTTCTTCCTAAGGAGTATGTTTTGTATATTGATCATCAAGCTTCATAATATTTAAATAGTTAAGGAAAATTGAACCAAAGGCATTTAAATTGGGTTGAGTTTTTGCAAAGATATACATTTTTTTTGAAACACAAGAGTGGGAAGTCTAACAAAGTTGCAGATGCTCTTACTAGAAGACAACTTTTGCTAACAAAAATGTAGATAGAGGTGGCTGGATTCAAGGAACTCGATACATTGTATCTAGATGATCTTCATTTTGGTGAAGCATGGAAGGCATGTACAAAACCTAGTATACTTGATAGGGAAAAGTGGTTGGATTTCATGATCGAAGATAATATGTTGTTCAAAGGAAGCCAGTTGTGCATTCCCAAAAGTTCAATGAGAGAGAATCTCATCAAGGAGAAGCATAGTGGATGATTGGCTAGATAATTTGGCAGAGATAAAACTATAGCCTTGGTTGTTAAAAATTATTACTGGTTATAGTTACAACAAGATGTGACAAAGTTTGTACAAAGTTTCTGAGTATGTCAAATGGAAAAAGGAGTTAAGCATAATACAGAGTTATATAAGCCATTACCTATACTAGAGAAGCCATGGGAGGATGTTAGCATGGATGTTGTTCTTGGATTACCGAGTACACAGTGTGGGTATGATTATATTTTTGTGCTAGTTGACAGGTTTTCAAAGATGGCACATTGTATTCCTTACAAGAAGACTAGTGATGCTCTTCATGTAGCAAAGTTGTTTTTCAGAGAAGTGATGAGATTACATGGTCTGCCAAAGAGTATAGTTTCAAATCAAGATACCAATTTTTTTGGGTATTTCTCGTATACATTGTGGAAGAAGTTGAAGACAAATTTGAAGTTTAGTTCATCACATCATCCATAGACTGATGGGCAGACAGAAGCTATGAATCATAGTTTGGGAAATTTGCTAAGATGCTTGGTTGGAGATAAACCAAAAGAATGAGATATGATTTTACCACAAGTGGAATTTTCATATAATGATTCCATCAATAGGAGTACTGGTAAATCACCATTCTAGATTGTATAATATGGAGTAGTCCCAGAAATGATTTTGAACTGAGGTAGTTGAATAAAGGAGAGGTAAGTAGTGTTGAAGTAGAAGATTTTGCTAAACATTTGAAGAACATCCTTGAGGAGGTGAGGAAGCACATCATAAAGATTAATATAAAGTATAAGGCTAAGGCCAATGTGAAAAGGAGATATAAGGAATTTTAGGTTGGAGGTGAAGTAATGGTTCATTTGAGAAAGGAGCATTTTCTAGTGGGTTCATATAATAAGCTAAAGATGAAGAAGTTTGGACCATGCAAGATAGTGAAGAGGCATCATTCTGGAAATGCGTATGAAGTGGAGTTTCCTACTAAATTGAATATTTCACAGGCATTTAATATTTTAGATTTAACAAAGTATTATGAAGGAGGTGATGAAGATGAAGCTGCAGAAGCACAATGGAGTATTCTAGTAGCTAGTTTAACTACAAAGGAGATTGAGGAGATACTAGATAGTTGTGTTGGAAAAAGTACCAAAAATAGAACTTATGAGGAATATCTGGTCAAATGGAAAGGGAGACCAGTTGAGGATTCATCATGGTTAGCAAAGGAGGAGGTTAACCATATTGGTTTTCCTTTGAACACCTGAGACATGATGGGGCCACTTCTCAAATCACCCTAGGTGTTTGACATAGGAGCATCCTGGGTGCAAGGGCAATCTTGCATCACTCAAAAAATATTTTATTTTCAGCCTTTTCTATTTTAATAAGGACTAGCAGATAGGGTGGTTACTATTTATCAAAACTTACTATTTTTAGTAAGTTTTCCATACAAGCTTAGAATGTTCTCATTTTCTACAAGAAGGTTCATTTTAGAGTTTTAATCCTACCATAAAAATGTCATTTCTCAAGTATTAGTATCAAAGAAGTTATTGTAGATTTTCGGTGGAGAAATTTGCAGAAAAATCTTCAAGCTCACCATTGGAGGCCTTAGAGTGCCCAAATGAGGTCCAAAAACTTGACGAAAGGGCGCTAGCATGGTTTCGAGCCTGTAGATCAGGAGCTAGCATTTCTAAAAAGTGGTTATAATAGCTAATCAGAGCAACAGTTCATGAGTTATGGCCTTCGAAAGTTGGGCTACTGAAATTTCTAAAATAATTTGTCAAAGATGTATTTGGCCAACTCTATGTGTATTGTTAGGGTCTATTGGCCCTAGGTATTAAGTCTAATCATCTAGAACCTTCCTAGACAACATAAAACTACTTATTTAAGAAAGGCCTAAACATTGTATAGGATAGCTCAGGGTGATAGTTCGTAGCACTGTCTTGCAAATTACAATAATGAAGGTGCCCATTTGGGTTAGCATATTGTAATTGAGAATTCTGTAATTTTGCATTTGTGGCAATAATAATAAGTCCATATTTTGTTCTCACATTTTTTATTGTTTATTTTCTTCTATTATGAGTTTATGGTATTAAGGGGAGTCCCTTGCATCAAAAATCCTCTTTTCCAGTTCGTCTCTATATATCTCATCTTCAATTACTATTCTCAGTTTGTTCATAGCCAATTCTAGGGGTAATGGAAGATTAGCCTCAATCCTGTAGACTAATTCAAAAGGAGAGATGCCAATTTCCCTCTTAGGAGTTTCCCTATCTGCCCATTGTGCCTCATGAATTTTCTTGTGCCAAGTTTTCTAATTGTCCGACACCAATTTCTTGACAATACTCATCAAATTCTTGTTACTAGATTTTGCTTGACCGTTTCCTTTCCAAAATTAGTCAGATGAATGATTGACTATGATACTATGCTCAAAATAAAAATTGATGATCTCAACTAAAGAAAAATATGCCGCATTATCCATTACCAGTTTGATGGGGACACCAAATCTAACCAGTATGTTTTCCTTGATGAACTCACAAACTACTTTGCAAGCAGTTTTCTTGGTTGCTTTGGCTTCCACCCACTTGGTGAAGTAATCAGTCATAGTTATAACATTCTAGTGAATAGTGCTGGATGTCAAATTAATAGGACCAATAAATTCAAGGCCCCATTAATGGAAAGGACCTTCAATGATGATAGGTTTGAGAGGCAGAGAGGCCAGCTAGGGTATCCCAATGAACTTCTTACATTTTTTGCATTTTGATACCTAGGAGTAAAATTTTTTAAACATTTTGGGCCATTAGTAACACTATCTCAATATTTTACAAGCTGTGACTAAGGATGAGAAATGTCCACCACATGCTTCATCATGAAATGTTCTCAAGAACTTTTCTTGTTGTTGTTTGTCTACGCATCTAAGAAAAGTACCATCCATAACATTCTTAAACAATTTGTCATCCCAAATTACATATTTGGCCACTTTCAACTTGAGGTCTCTCCTTTTCTTTGTTTTCATGCCTTCAAGGAATTCTCTATATGTAAGTAGATAAGTAATATTTTTTGGAGTTGAGGAAAGCCAACTCCGAAGACGCCAAGATCACCTGCATGCGAACCTGTCAAAGAGAAGCCATAGAAGGGAAGAGCATGGAGCACGGGCAAAAACCCTAAATGGACATGAGAGTCAAAAATGAAAACACAATAAGAAATGTATTTACAATAAGAAATGGCTTCACAATGTGAAAATACAATGAGGAGAGCTCGAATATAAAGAGCTCATGGAAGCTTGTAGAACAAGCTGGAAGATAAGTGTGACAACTAGAAGAGAACAAACTCCCGTGTTGTCACAACATGCATTAAATATGAAATATTAAATAAATGCATGACCTAAGTAAACTTAAGCAATAGAATAAATAATTAAATATTAATTATTTACTCTAACAACCCCCCTTAAGTGCAACTTAGGGAAATGCCTTAAGCTCACAAAGCTAAGATGAAATGCATAATGGGTCCCGGCAACGAGGCCATTTTAGGTACCCAAGTACAATGCAAGAAGAATGCAACCTCTGTAAGCGAGGAAAGAGAGAAAACCGCATGGGAAAAACCCTCCCCCAAAAAGAGGTAAGAACCCTAGTGAAGAGCTGAAGAAGTCTCCAACTAGGGAAATTGTCCCCTAAAATAGGAACAATGAGTGATCATGAAGAAGCAGCATCACTGAAGCATGAAGAAGTCGCAAATCTGTCAAACTGCTGATCTAAAGAACCTCCATGGAAGAAGAAGGCATGAACCGAGCATGTCTATATGGTAGATGATCCATCTCACCGAAATGCATAGGTAGCCAGCCACTGCAATCGCCTTGTATGTAGGATCAATCACTGAATACATAGTTCACACTATCGAACCATCAAACCACGGATGCATTAGAACACAGCATAATCCCCCCTTAATGCAGACGGGGTGTGATGACAGGCAACTGAGAAGGTGAGCCAAAATCTTCTACAAATGAACCAAGAACGAGGAGAGAGGAAAAGAAGTACAGACACCGATAAAGACACGGTCTAACTGACTCTGCATGGGCTAATGTCGTGGAAGGGACACTCACTTGACAAAGGGAGAATGCCTAAAACAGCAAACAAATAATTCCCCCCATGGTGCTTTATGAAAATAGGGCAAGTACACCTGACTCAAAACAACGTTCATGACTCCCAGAATGCAAAAGTGACAGTTTATCTCAGTGCGAAATAGAAAGTGCTTCAAAAAGGATAGCTACAATGATCAGAACTGAAAAAGAGCTAAACCAAAAGAAAGTACAGTCAAAAAGAAAGCAAACCATGCTAGGAAAACGATCCTCGGGCCTAAAACACTCAAAATATCCACCATAGAGCAAAAATGCCAAAACTATGATAGAAAGAGAAGAGGCCAAAAGTGAGAAAAAAAGATGACAGTTCTGAAAAGTACATAGAACCAGCTTTCCAGAAATATAAAGTTTTCAAAAAACTGACATGGGACGCAAAAGATATGCATGCCGGAGTCAAAAAGAGGACTTCGGACTTCAACAGAAAAAACGAGCAATAAAAATGCATCAAAACCAAAAAATACCTGCACCAAAATCTCTGTCTCGGAACCAGCTTTCTGGCGCTTCTTTCGGATTGGAAAAATACCTCCGTATGCAAAAGTTATGGCCAAAAAACCACAAGTAGGTCCAAAAGAGAACTTGAAGGAGAGTGTAAGCAAGGGCTGATGCCACGTGGCAGGGGTGACGTGGCGGGTCCACGTGGAAATGTGCCACGTGGTGCCCATGCCACGTGTCACCCCCGCAGTGGCCTGCTTGGCTGACGGTGCTACAGAGTTGGCTGAGCGGCGCTGGCGGGCGGAGGCGGCCGCAGGGCGGCAAAGCCGAGAGGAGCCGCCGGCGGAGGGCGGCGGACGGGCGGCGGCCGGGAGGAGGCCGGGCAGCGGCGGAGCGCGGGCGGCGCTGCCAGCTGCGGCCGCTGCGAGCGGCGCGCGGGTGGCGCGGCGGCAGCATTGCCGAAAATCTTTTTTTAAATTTTTTTTTACGCTCTGCGTCCGTACGACCGTACGGCAGACTCCTGGAGGCCTCAAAAATTCGCCAAAATTGCCTTGTCTCCAAAAATGAAAAGCTTTATATGAATCCTGACTGCAAACGGCCTTCCGGATCCAATGGTGATGTCCGTTTGGGCTGAAAGTACTCCAAAAAAATGCTGATCCCCTGATTTGAAGAAAAATTGCATAAACAAACTAGGGTTTGTGACTTCAAATCACGGCTTCAAAATTTCTTCAACGAAGCAGCAGCAGGAAGGCTCTGATACCATGTTGGAGTTGAGGCTCTGATACCATGTTGGAGTTGAGGCTCTGATACCATGTTGGAGTTGAGGAAAGCCAACTCCGAAGATGCCAAGATCACCTACATGCGAACCTGTCAAAGAGAAGCCATAGAAGGGAAGAGCATGGAGCACGGGCAAAAACCCTAAACGGACATGAGAGCCAAAAATGCAAACACAATAAGAAATGTATTTACAATAAGAAATGGCTTCACAATGTGAAAATACAATGAGGAGAGCTCGAATATAAAGAGCTCATGGAAGCTTGTAGAACAAGCTGGAAGATAAGTGTGACAACTAGAAGGGAACAAACTCCCGTGTTGTCACAACATGCATTAAATATGAAATATTAAATAAATGCATGACCTAAGTAAACTTAAGCAATAGAATAAATAATTAAATATTAATTATTTACTCTAACAATATTCTCAAACCAAGAGTCTTGCAATCCTACATCCAAAACTAACTGCTTCTCTTCCAATTCTTCTAGTTCTTCAATTATCTTATTTTCCTGGATTGCTTTGTATAAAGAATTACCCTCACTAGCTTAGTAGGCTTGATTTCAATGTCATACTCTTTTATTTTTTCTATCCATATTTCTCTAGCATTGCACCCTACATCTTGTTGTGTTAACACACTCTTTATTGCTACATCAGGTACATAAGCCACAAAATGCGAGTGTAAGATATAGAACCTGAAATTCTTCAGTGCTTTGACTACTGCAAAGGCATGTTTTTCTATTTGGGAATACTTCAACTCATGGCTTTTTAGAGGTATGCTCATGAAGTTAATTGTGGCTTGTATTCTTTCTTTGTTATCTTGCATAAGGATAGCTGACAAGGTGTGTTCAAAGGCATAATAATAAATAATGAGCTCTAACTTATAGTCTGGATGACATAGTACCGATGCATTATTAATAGTAGTCTTTAAATTTTGGAAGGCTTGTTTCATGGCTTCATTCCATTTGAAACTTGAATTTCCCTTCATCATATCTACAATGCACTTAGTAGTTTCTGCAAAATTTGGTACAAACCTTCTAAGAAAATTTACTTGACTGAAGAATGATTTAACTCTTGTTTTGTAAACTGGAAGGCTTAACCTTTGAATGACTTTGACTCACTTAGGGTCAATTCTGATACCTTGGGAAACTATATGGCCAAGAAGCTTTCCCTATATCACAAAGAAAATAGACTTTTTATGATTAAGTGAGATTCTATGTTCCCGACAACTTTATAGTACCTTCTTCAAATCTTCTATGTGGTTTTCTCTTTTCTTTGACAACATGGTGAGATCATTTAGGTATATAATGATAATCTAGTCTTTTAGATCGGAAAATGTTTTACTCATACACTTTTGAAATGCGGCACCAACATTGATGAGCCCAAAGGGTTTTCTATGATATGTGAACATTCCTTAAGGAGTGGTGAAAGTCATTTTGTGTTGATCCTTTTCTTCCACTTCTACTTGATTTTATCTTGAGAACCCATCAAGCATGGACATCATCTCAGCTCTAGCTACTATTTGTAGTAGGTAGTTCATGTTGGGAAGAGCAAAATTGTATTTCAAAGATGCCTGGTTCAAATTCCTCAAATCCATGTAGATTCTTATTTCTTTGTTATTCTTTCTAACTAGTTCTATATTAGCTACCTAGGTCGAGTGATGGATGGGATAAGTGATCCTCGCTTTTAGCATCTTGTCTACGTCCTAGAATATAGCATCTATCACTTTTTAGTTATAATTTCTCTACTTATGTTAGAAAGGAACTACATCAGGTTTCAATGGAATCTAATGTTTTATTTTCTTGGCCCTGTAGCTTTTCAAATCCTCATAACTCTAGGTGAATACATCTTGATATTCTATGAAAAGTTGTCTAGT
The DNA here is from genome assembly GCA_028749045.1 of Cupressus sempervirens. Classification (NCBI taxonomy): domain Eukaryota; kingdom Viridiplantae; phylum Streptophyta; class Pinopsida; order Cupressales; family Cupressaceae; genus Cupressus; species Cupressus sempervirens. The sequence goes on from CM053783.1 coordinate 750,625,299, forward strand.
AGGTTCCTTCTCTTTAGGCAAGCAATACTTTCCAATATTGATCATCTTAGGGCTTTGTGCATCTCCAATGTTCATCCCTTCATTTTACTAGTTGCAGGACCTTTTTCTACCCTCTTTTGTTTTGTGTAGGTGTCATGCCTACTAAACAAATTTCCTAAGGATGCAAAGTATGGGGGAATAATATTACCTCATAGTTGGACTTCATCAATTTGATATTTTTTTTGCTTATGGTCAGGGTCTCTGTGATTGTCATCATTAGATTGTTGCTTACCAGTAGCTTTGTCATTTTCCAAGAATAGTTGTAGATTCCTATTGTGTCGATATATAATTTCCACCTAATACTTTTTATCTTTGAATTTCAAGTGAGGTAGCAATAAAGAGGCAGAAATAGCTAGTGAATCTTCTTTAGTGTTCATTTCTTTTAGTACTGATTCAATAGTGAATGCATCTAGGCCTTCTACTTCATCGCAAACTCTATTTCTATAATTTTTAACTTATGATTCTTTATAGAGTACTAACCCTTAATCTATTTCATGATGATTTCAACATCGCCTTGAGCCCTTAGGATCTTTATTCCTTTTTCTTTTGTAGCTATTGTCCCCAGTAGTAGGGCTTCATATTATGTTTTGTTATTTTTTTTTCCAACTTCCAATTTGAAATCCATGGGTTTGGGTTCTCCTTCAGGAAGTATTCACACTACACCTGCATTTCCAACTTCCAATTTGAAAGCCATGGGTTTGGTTTCTCCTTCATAAGGTATTCACACTACACCTACACTAGATCTTGATGAGGTGCAGCTTCCATCAAACTCTAATGTCCATATAAAGGATGACACTTTGTCTTCACTGAAGATCTTTATTCCTAACTCTTAAATTTCTTGATCATTCCGAGTATTTTCAATAAACAACATATAGTTACTAAACTCTAGTTCTTGATAGAGAATCTAAACTTAAAGAGAATTTGATGTAGTATGTAAAGAACTTATATTTCTAATAGGTGACGATGGTCTACTTTAACTTTTCTTTTCACCTTTTTTCCTCGAAGGGTCTAGGATAGGGAAACCGAGTTCTCTGAGCTTTTCAAAAAGAGGGTCTTGCCCACCTTGCTCTTTGATAATTTTGAGGAACCTTTCTTATTCTAGGATGCTAAATTAATTTTTCCTCTGGGCTTCACATTCTAACTATCTTTCTGCTCTTCAAAATTCTCTTCTTCGAACAACTCTTTCTAATGCTTCAGCCCTAGATTTCTCTTCTTCCAATACTAGGCTTGCATTTCTATAGTTTTTTGCATTCCTTCTATGCCTCCAAACAAATGTGTTAAGGGATGAGATTATATCCTCTTGGTCATATTGAAATTCAAGATCAGCTTGGAGTATTGGGACTATGTTTTCATGAGGTAGTACCATTTTCTCTCATGTTATAAGTTTATTAGTCAAGTAACTATTCATCTTCCTAATAGAGTTGCCAAAAATCTATTGGTAAATAGATTGTTCTTTTTTATTTAACTCTTATATACCCAAATTTGTGAGTAGTATCTAGTTACAATAGTTGGAAAGTTGCTTCTAAAAAGACTAACCTTCCTTTGAATTATTAGGTACAGCTCCCTATTGTAGATTTGCAATGAATTATGTTTGTTCCTAAATAAAAAATGAGGTATGTTCTTAACCTGAGAATAGAAGAGGTGAACTGAGCCAAGCCTAACATGATCTAACTCAGGCAAGGAATTGTTTTAGAAGATTGATTAAGTTATGAAATCACACATCTTATAAACTCATAAGGCTTATCAATTCAAATGTAAAAACTAATTAAAACTAAAATGATTCAGTAGGAAACTAATTGTAGAGAAAGAAGGATTAATTTGAAAGAAAGCACCTAAGATATTTCTTTTGAACCTATGATGACAATACTTATCATATTAATTTTGCTTCTGGAAAAATAGGGGAATGAAACTCTACTCATTCATTGACTTAACTCAGATAAAAGAGAAAATATACAATTAACACTTCACAAAAAGGAACATAAAATAATTAACACAAAATACCATTCAACTGGATCTGCAACATCAAGTATTTCACATCAAAAATTAGCTGACCCTTTATTAGTCTTTCATTCCAATACATATAGGATTTTTAGATGACCATTACAAAGGAAGTATAATCGGTTCATCTTCTCAAAAATGAAAAATGGCAAGGAGCCAGTTTGTCGATTACAATAATTACATCAAAATATGAAAAGGGGTAGAATATGAATCCATTCACCTTCTTTCCCTTTTTTGCCTTTCTCCTATAGGCCTAAGTGGCTATGATGATTGGAATTCATTCTTCATGTATATGAACATGCACATTAGTATATCTCAAAATCCATTTACAATGCTCTCTAGCCAAATCTTTGATGACACTCAAATGGTCTTGAATTTCTTCCATGGCCATGTATACACACCCACTAATCTTTTGAAGCTCAAAAATTCTATCCTAGGGACAAGAAGTTATCCTTGTTAAACTGTCTAAGAAATATGAGAAATTTTTCTACATGACAGTTACTCCAATGATTCCCTTTCCTTGTCCACTAGTTTGTGAGTCTATATGCAAACCTCTCAGGAGTTCATAATCTCTATCTTGATCCTTCTTCACTTTGGCTTTGGTTTCTTAAAGCCCTTCTTCTACTTCCATGATCATTTCAGTCTTAAACTACATGCTCTAAAGCCACTCAAATAAAGGCTTATCCTCTTTAGGAAAGATCTTCACCTTGACAACCTCTTTCACCTTCATGTGGATAATCACCTTCAGTAGAGAGACACAATCCTCACTCTTATTTCTCTCCACAACCAAGGTGACTCTATTTGCTAAAATGTTATCTTTCTATATTTCCAACCTCAATATCACATTTACAATTTGTTCTATAATGGAAAGTCCATCCATATTGAGTTTCCCACTCCACTCTCTACTGATTTTCCCAAAGTGTTTGTCTTCTTGGAGCTGAGAGATGAGTGCTTGAACATTTACAGTAGTAGGATCCCTAGTAATAGGCATTCTAGACATGCTTGCCAATGGGGTGACTAATTTATCGATGAAGCAATTTAGTTCTTGTATTTTTTCCTTCATCCTAATCTTTGACAATTTAAGGCTTTCTAGCTATCCTTCAACTACATCATTGTTGAATTTCATAAGCCAACTTTGGTATCATGTCTGGCTTCCTCGAGATCTACAAAATGCAAGGTAAAACCATTAGTAGACATATCCTCGATTCTTGCCTCTTTGGTAGGCTTTTCTATCTCCATGGTTAGATGCCCTATTTTGGGATCTTGTCCAAGAATGGACAAAGTCTTCCGCTTCTTAACCTTACTCAATGCTGATCTAGAGCAGATAGTAAGAGATAATGTATCCTTGCTGGGGACTCCTTCATCTTTTCTTTTTCTCTTCCTAGCCAGAGTATCCTCTAACCATGAATTTGTGCTTATCACTTTGGAGGCCATTCCAAGGGAATCTATGCTAAACATATTCCTCTTGACCAGAGTGATTTCTTTTGTGGTGGAAGAGATGGAATTCTTTGGAGCCTTTGAAACAAGCTTTGAAAAATCTTGGCCTTTCTCCACCTCCAAAGTCTTCTTTTTTGCCTCATCAAATTTAGTGGATTCATTGTCATCGTTTCCTCTATCTCCTAAATACACTAAATACACTTGAGGATGACTCAATTGGAGAAGTGTGGCACTTGCAGATGGAAATAGGCTACTATGAGGTGAGGGGACTAGAGTGGCCACAAGAACTTTGGGATCTTTCACTTTCTTCTTCTTGGCTTCTGATGGAGTTCCAATCACTGGGAGGGAGCCATCATGACAAGATTTTGCCAAAGGAACATTTTTTTCAGGAGGTTGATCACCTCTACCTGATGTTTGAGCTAATCCTTGAGTGATAGTCAAAGTTACACCTAATGTACCACCTTAAGAGGAAGAGGTCATGGCAACTACTAGAGACACTTGAGTAGATGCACTTTTACTTCAACTCCTTCTAGTTGTGGTCCATTCAACCCATTTCCTTGTCCTCTTGATAATCTAGGCTATCATTATATCTAGATCCTCTCTTACATCTTCATAAGGTTCAGAGTTGATAGGAGTATCTCTTAGCTTTGTCAAATAGGTGTTACTATACATATTCTGACCATTATCCTCTACTCATTCAATATTAATATTAAGCTTGTACATCTTCACTTGATCCACTATTAGCCTTGCAAAGGCTGGATCACGACTCTCAAACTCATCCTTGCAATCAACCTAGTAGTCTTCAATGGTAGTGATATTTTTTATTAAACTTCCAACCTACAACACTTCCCTTGCATATCCATTTAGATTAAATATGGGCCTTAAGACTTCATACATCTCTAATTTGTATTTCATTTCAAACACCTTCAACATGTTCTTTGCATCAAAATGGGACTCACAAATGAAAGCTCACATTTTCATAGGAAGCTCATACCCTTTGTTCTTCAAACTCTCACTCAAAATAGTCACTTGGATTTCTTGCCACACAATCTCAATCAACATAATCATGTCGCTAGGATACCTCGACAGCAACAAGGGGAAACCATCAAAAGTTAAAAGATGTAAACATGAAAAGGATGAGAATTGAATGAAGTAACTCCCAAACTGGCTAATGGTTGTGATAGATTTAGGGCTAAATCTCCTCTTTGGTCATCCCTGTAGCTCCATGTAAATTCTCATGGTGAATGCATCATTAACTCTTATATACTCTGCATAACTATTTTTCCAATTTCAAGCATGGGTAGAATTCATAAGACTTCAAATCATCAGGTAAATTTTCCACCCTTGGGAGGCCTCAGCATAATTGTAAAGAAGCTAACATGTAAATGAGGAATGAGGACATGTAGAATGTGTTGTAGAATTTTGTAGCAGTAAGAGCATTGAATAGAATCTCGCTTATCTCGTGAGCCTCATCAATATATTGGGTATTAAAGCAAATGACATGCACCAAAAAGAAATATTTCTCAAAAAAGTTTAAAGCTTCTACCTCACCTTTCAATCTATGTAAGAGGACCAAGATGTTGACAATCTCAGGTTTGAGATTAGTCCCAAATAGAGTCTTAGGAACCTTACTCTTGGAGCTTGATGGTTTTTTGAACCAGGACTGCATAATTTCCTTTCTCCAAATCATCTTCTTTGTGGAGAACTCGTAAATGGCCCCTCTAAATGTTAAATCTAAAAATTCCTCTCGTCCTAGAATTCATAGGCAATTCACCATAATTTTCGTATCAATGGAGATCAATTTTGTATCATCTAGTAGTACAATAAATCATATGTCTAGGTTGTAACAATTTATACATTCATAGATCAACTTTGGATCTTGGACTGCTATCAGAAAACTAGCTGCTTCAACCAACCCGCATCCTTGAAGCTTCTAAATAATGGGATGGATTGGCTCTAACCTCACTCTCTTCTAAAAATCTTGCATGTCATAGAAATTAAAAGAAGTATCCATAAAATTTTGCAATGAAGACTTAATTTTGTTCAACCCATCGAAACCCACAAATCTAGTTGCCATTCTATTTGAAAATAAATTTTGAATCCAGAAAAGGAAAAGAATAGAAAATTCATAGATACTAGGTTTTGAAAAAATAATGCAAATTAATAGAATATTAGTTCAAGAAAGAGAGGTAGTTTGAGTAACTATTCATGTTTCCATCTATATAGGAGCTTCAATTCATCCGTTGATCTTCACAATTTTCCCCACATGAATGAATTAAAGGAGAGATCCATTGAAATAGTACATTCATTGTTCTAATAGATATCTTGGTATCTTTTCACTATTCTATTTTCCCAATGGTAACTTTCTATCTTCTCATACTTACTTTCCCATTTTCCTTTAAGTTTCAGGAATTTACCAATAGAGTAACCCATGGGAAATGCTGAGTTGAATTCTGGCACATATACTCTTTCCTATAGTTATTAGATTCTTTCTATTAACATCTTGAGATGCTTGATGCATAAAGTGTAGGTTGAATCTTTCTTTTAATTTGATTTTCTTTAAAATCCAGGGAATTGTCTGCATGGGTTGAAAACCCGCCAAGGAGAAGACAATTTCTATTTCTCTACCCATGCTTCCTTTTTCATTTACCTTTAGAATTGCCTTTTGTGGAAAACTGACTTCATGGGTTGAAAACCCACCGAGGAGAAGTTGATTTTGAGTTTTCCACCTGGAATGATTATGAAAGTTGTGACAAAACTTGAACATTTCTTGAGGTGGAAAAATGTAAAGGAAATATTAATTCTCCATATGACACCTTACCATCTCCTTACTTTGATTCAAATGTATCATTTGGTGCTCTTCACGAGAAATTGTCTTCATGGGTTGAAAACCCACCAAGGAGAAGACAGTGTCTAGATTTTTGTAAGCTTCTGATCTTATTGAGAAAGTGATAAGCTACAAGTAGATATAACTTTTTAATTGATCTTTGTATGAAAAATTTGAATCTCCATCAGATTAGGCACTAAGATACCCATATGATCAACTCAACACAAAGGGAGAACCACCCAGCTATGAAATACAAAGAAGGCAAAATGGAGAAATCTGATGGAGACTCATTCTAGCTAATGGGGCTTAGACCTAGACTCAAACAAAAATATGAATTCACTAAGACACAAGTAATCACTTTTATTACTTGGGTAGAGGATGAAAAATGGAACAACAGAGAAAAAATCGATGGAAGCCGAGTGAAGATAAAGAGGTGCCAAGAAAAGATGAAAAATAGTGCAAGATGAGTGATTGTTAGTATATGCTGAGAAAAGCTTAATTGGTGCTAAGAATCAATAAACTTTAGTTTTTTCTGAATAAAATAGTGTTGGCCAAATGAAAGAACAACATAGATGTTGAGTGACAACATATCAATATTGAGTGCTAGTAAATGTGTTAAATTTAAGATTTAACATATCTAAGCCAGCTATTTTCTTTTCTCAAATCACGTGAAGCATGTGGAAGATAACTATGATGAACTAGTGGCACATAATTCAAGATAAACTATTTTAAAGAAAATTCAAGGAAGATTAGAGAAGAATTTTCTAGAGGAACCAAATGGAAAAGTGGGTAGATTCATTGTATCCTACCTTACCCTAAAATGGATGATTATGGTTAACCAACAAAAGATCTAAATATCTATTTATAGAGATAGATGGTCAAAAGAAAAGGTTGTCATGTGTGAGTACCTAAGGAAGACAAGCAGTCTAGGATATTGCTTCATTCAGTGGCCAAACAGAAGTGATTGCAATTGGAATGCAAAGAAAGAAGGCTTAAGAGTATGAATGCTCGAAGGGTGAAAAATCTATCAGATTTGAAGTGTGTGAATGCCAATGGAGGACTAAAATAGAGACCTATAATCTACTAGTGAGTTGTAATTTGTTATCAAATCAAGCCTTATTGTTACTTTCTAATCATTGTATTAGTTTAGGGTAAATCCTTTGGATTAGGGTTGACTTAAGAGTCATCTGTAAATCCTCTAACCAAGTGACATTCTAATGGAATGGTCTAAAGTCCTCTAACAAGGCTCACTCCTAATAGGGTTATTGAAACCCTTTAACCAGGTCACATTTAATAGTGTGTATTGTAAGCGTTAACAGGGTTGGCCTTTCATAGGGCATCACTTTAGAAGAGTGAGAATTAGTAGCATGTTACTAGTGGTTTTTCCCAAATTGGGTTTCCATGTAAAATCCTTGTGTCAAATGTGATTTTGAATCTGTTATGTTTCATGTTTACATTTCTGCAAAGTTGTTTTGACCTAGGATAGTAACCTACAAATTTTATGTATTGTATGATCTTATGGATGCATGCATGATAAAGTTTTATGGATATGGGTCTACTAACCATTGAAATTTTTTATTTCTATATCTAGACCTTGGATAACTAATTCAACCCACCCCCCAGTTATTCTAAAGAATTTCAAGAATAGATATCCTATATGGATAATTGAGTATGTGAGAGGAACCATGAGAAAAATATATTACTTGGGTCACTCAAATATTTGTCATCATATCTTTAAATTCCTACTTATAATATTTTTTTTATTGAGACCTACAAATATAAATAAAGACAAGAAAATCATCATCACTAAAATACCTATTAAATTCATGTGTCAACAACTGCAATAAAATAAAGTATACAATAAAGAGGTATTTTCACACCTCTGCATGTTAAAATGCTAAAAATAGTAATGACTATTCAAGGATGTATATAATTAGATGTATCTATTGTAATCCTACATTTTTTGCACTTGGAAGGTAGCTATAATGATGGATAAAATGATAGTTAACATTTTGGAAGATTATGCACTTTGGTATAGTGGAAACCTATATAACTAACTATTCAAATGATAAGAAAAATATTCATATAGATATCCAGCATGGATAATCAAGTATGTCAGAGGAATCATGATAAAAATTCATTTCATGGGTCACTCTAATACTTTTATTGAGACCCACAAACATTCATAAAGACATAAGAAAATTTTCATCAATGTACTTGTCACCAATCTAATTAGTGAAAAAAATTTGCATGCAAAGAGTTTAAGTAGGATCATAATATATTATAAAAATTTATCTAGACATGAACATAAAGATAATGAGGTTTGAAAAATCTTGTGGAAAAATTAAATAGAGAATGTAGTTTTTCTCACTCTCCTCTTTCAATTCATTCTTGAAAAATATTATCCAATCACTATTCATAGATATGGAGATTTTCATTGGACATTAATCATAATTCTAATTTATTTCCACAATTATTGGTTGAAACAATATGTAAATTTACCTTCATTAGGTCAATAATGAGTTTTAGGTGGAAAATTCCCTAATCAAGAGGTCAAGGAAACTTCAGTTAGGGCATCAGAGATTGGAGGTTACATAGGACTAATGTTGTAAAGGTGTATAGAATAGGGGAAGCCTTAAAAAATATTTGAAATGGAAAAAATGTTAGAATGTTGATAACTGGTAGTTGTACTTACCTTGTGGTAGGTGCTTGGAGAGAGGGAAGGTTGAAGTCAAGGATTGGAGTTGCTGGAGAAGGTACACTAAAAGGAAGATTTTATTAGCATGACAAATATACTTTGAAAACTTTTGGAGGGAAAGGGACTCAAATATTGGGAATGACATGGGAAGGGCATTTCTATAAGGGGTAGTTTGAAACAAAATCCCAAATGCTTGAAAATTCTCTCATTATAAAGGATTGAAAGGTTATGGGTTAAGGAAGAGGTATTTTAAGTAGGGGATGTTTAATAGGAAAATAATGGCTAAAGGACAAGGTGGGGACTGATGAAGTGACACATTAGGATGGATTAATGTAAAAGCCCAAAAATCTAACAAATTTAATAATCTGACAAAAAAATCTAGAATAATAGGCAACATTTACGTACTTCAAAATTAGTGCAACTATTAGCATTATGGGTGATGACACAAGGCAACATTTAGGGAAATTTTGACTCATGGAAACCTTTATAGACTATCTTAAATTATTTATAAATGGTGAAACTAATAGGCTCATGCCACAAAAGGGATGGAACTCAAGAAAAAAATAATATTATAGATTTGAATCTCACTACCATACTCTTCCATCACTTCCTTGATTTTTTGGCATGGTTACAGGAGGCCATGCTTGACATCACCTAGAATTTTTTTGTCCACAACATTATCCTTTCTCTTGATCCTAAATCAATAAAATAGAAATATTTATCAAATGCATCTAAAAGATCCTTTTTGGTTCAATAATGTGCATAAAAAGTTGGATTTATTTGACCTTTTGGCTACTCTTATTGGATTTATAACAAGAGACAAATCTTTAAATTTTAAATCTCTCCATTTCTCTTTTATTTAATCCTATATATAAATCTTGTGCATATTTTGATGATTGAAGATATGTCATATAATCTTGTGAGTGATTGTCCTTCTCATTTTTAGTGATATGAATGGGTCCCACATTCACATTCTTTCAAAATGTCAAATGTGGTTACAACTCATAAAATGCTCAAGCCATCAAGCCCAGTGCAATATTTACCATTGTAGAAAAAAATATTAGGTTAATATTGATGGTTTGAGTCATATGATTTCTCAAATATCAAAATTCATCCATTTACCTCTTTCAATGTGAGGTTATTTCTTATTGCATGGCTGCATCTTGTCTTCATTCATTATTATTTTTTTCATGTTTTTATTGGCCTTTTATTTCCTAACAAATTTTTGGCTAAATTTTAAGTTATCTAAAATAATACTCCTTTATCACATCATTATTATGAGTTCCTTTATGGTCTCAATGGTCGTGCTTATTTTAGGGGATATATCATTGTCATTCTTGAACTCAATTCAACTAGTATTTGTAACTCTAATAGTCAGTTGTGTCTCTTTGATGTTCACACATATATTTTTTAGCACAAAAGTGTCTGTTTGAATGCATATTTTACTTTTAGGGCATAAGAGTTTCATTTCCAAAATTTCAAGAGAAATTTGCAATGTATAACTACGGTGGAAAGGTTTGCCTTATAATTATTTTCAAGATAACATCTACTTACTTAAATAATAATGTACCCATAGAGATCATAAAAAAAATATATGAATAGATTTATAGGTATCCTACAAGATATTCTGCACCTTTTCTAATACTATAAATCATTTTTGGTCTCTTCTTTAAAAAAAAAATCAAAAACAAAACAAGAGTGTTGTTTGTTACACAACTACAACATGTAGGAATTGAAATGGGAGACCCATATAATACACCAATTGATTATAAGACCTATCTCCTGTATGCACCCAAAAATGGTCGCCTAGACTATGGGCCCCCATTATTCAATTTATCAATTTATCAAATTTTCTAAATCAATGGTTTGTAATATTTTATTAAATCAATTCAAATCAATTCCCTTGATCAAATTCGATTTATTTCATTTCTAAGATTGATCATTTTATTCCAAGTCTTATTTAATTAAAAGAAAATCTTCTCTTTTAATTAAATAAAATAAAATCCCCATTTAATTAAAAGAAAACCTCTCTTTTAATTAAACAGTTCATCCACATTTAATTAGTTAAGAGAAAAACCTCTCTTTTAATTTAATTAAATATCTTCTATTTAATTAAAAAGAACTTGCTCCCTTTTAATTAAATAAAAATCCCACTTAAGTATCTCTTTTGATGAAAAAAGGAAATAAAATAAATTCTTTTTATTTAATTTCTCTACACTTAAAAATGTGATCTAAGTGGGATTTATCTTTCCACTTTCTCCTCAACCACTCCTCTTTTCTCATTGGTGGAATTTTGTCTCACATGGATCAAGCTCTATTATCCCATATTGGTTGTGAGAAGCCTCTCACCTCCATAATTTCCTTTATAAGGTAGAGCCCTCTCCTCATGTTAGACACCCATGATTATGCTATCGTTATGCTGCAGGTTTGAAGATCAATTTTTGAAGGAGTTTGAATACAAAAGCTTTTTGTGGAGAACTTCTATTTTCTTGTCTTTCTCTCTCTTGCACCCATCATGGGCTTTTAGCTTAGATCTTGCATTTATAGATTAGATTTTGCTTTCATAGATTAGATCTTATTTTCATGCATATTTGAAGATCATGGAGACTAGCATTCTTGCTTTTCCTCTTTGAATCTCTCATCTCACGGTGTACTTGCATGGGCACAAAAATAGGTCAAACTGAGGGCCTCCATTGCAAACCCTTGCACTCTATGAGTAGAGAGCTATGGATCGATTTGTGAGGGCTCATTCTTGATTTTTCTTACATGTAATGATTCATAGAAGTGTGACAACATTTTAGCACACATCTCCCACCATAAGAACATCTCCAAGGAGAGGTGTGGAGCTACAAATTTCAATCAAAATGTGTGCAAAGGTAGAGAGACCCATAACTATTTTGGTATTATCCACCTTCATAAAATGACCAATAGATTTTTTAGTCACCTAAAAGGAAGATTTATCCTAGAAATGAGGGAGAATATTGGGAAGCAAACCCACATTGGATACACATTGTGTGGTTCAGTTAGAGCATTGAAGGAGACATCTCAACATTTGGTTTAAAGAGTGTGATTATCTCAAGTATTGAGATTATGTGTGTTGCACAAGTCACACAATATTATTTATTTTATTATGTAATATTGCACCTAGGAGAACCTAGATGGATGTCCAATATGGAGGGATTCCCATGGAATACACTTGATGAGTTTTATTGACACATTATGATAATATTTGATGTAATTATTTAATATTAGGGAAAATAAATTAAATGCCTAGTATTAAATGTGGTTTAATGGGTTAGATAGCACATCGTTTATGTAATACCACTTGGTGGTTTTGTGGGAGTTTGCTACTATAAAAGCAACCAAAAGAGTAGTTGTTGATGTAAGATAGAGAAAGACAAGGTGAGACAAGTTAGCCAATGGAGCATTTGTGGAGGTTGAAAGCATGGTAGGGAATGTGTGGATTCATGCTTTTTCACATGGATTTATTTCTTGTGGCTATGGTTTTAAAGGGTTCCATAGTTTTATTACAATGATGTTTTGTTGAAAATATATGGTGATGGATAATTTTTGGAGGCTAGGCTTTTTCCCTTAGTGAGGGTTTCCTAGGGTATATCTTGTGGCACAATTTTTGTGGGTATGTTGTCTCTTCTCTTGCATGTGGATTTTAACTATTTTTTTTTTTTTTAAATCTATTATAGGTTATGTGGAGACAGTGATATTTTTTGTTGCAATTTTTCTTACATGTGGTATCAAAGTTATGGTTTTGCTATTGTAATCCTAGATTGAATCCATGGGGAATGATGAAAGAATGAAAGAAAGAAAATGGTGTATGACTTTTGTAGATTGTTTATTTTAGATCTAAGGGTTTTGAGTTTACTATTATGATAGGTCATTGATAGATTTTGGGCATGTGAAATCATTGGTCAAAAGAGTTTTTTTGGATATTTAGAAATAACCTCTTGAGAAAAAACATGCATCACCACTAAATCCAGGTTGACATTTCCTTAAAATTTTGATATATAATTTTCCTTAGTTCGACCATGTTGAGAGAAAAGGTAAAAGTTTTTTGTAGTGGGTTGTGATGGCTATCAAATTTAATCCTATCAGACTTTTTTTCACCACAAGTAAAATATATGAAACATTTCTTTTAAAGTGGTTCATATAAGAAAACAAGTTGTCTTGGTAAAATGACCATATCTTTCATAGGATGTCAGATCTTAGGCTTCTTATTGTCATTGGAAAGCTAATTTAGAGCACTACAATTTGGTATAGGTTTGATTTTATGAGTGTGACATTTGATCATGTTTTATGAGCCCCAAAGGTGGATATTATTGATTTTTAGAACAATTTTGGACATAACTTGGGCATACATAGTCATATTTTGGACTTTGAATAGTCAACAAAAACCTCTTGGAGAGCTCCAGATTTGGTGTAGGTTTGACATGATTTATTTACTGATATATTGATCTGAATGATGTATGATTTATATTGACTATGGTAACTTTGTGAGTTTATGACATGGTATATTTTGGATAACTAGAATTTGATGTCATTGTATACTTAATTTATATTTCATATCAGTCACATGATGATATGGCTATTGGTTTTATGTTTGAATATGTATGATGACTTGTTGGGTCTGCAAGTTGTGTAGTGTTTTAAGTGGTCTATACTTAAAAGTTACAATTATGGCTTAGACATGGCTTGTCTTTTCCCATTGATCTTTCATTATTGATACATATTCATATTGGTGGCTTGGATTTGGGTTGTCTAAGTGGATTTTCTAAGCCCCTAGTCACATGATTTTATAATTTATCTTTATGTAGAGGGGATGAGATGTTGTTACCAAGTACAATTATGGTGGAGTAATGTGGTTGACTTTTTTTCGTTGATAGGTTAGACACTTTGAGAGTTAGATGCTTGGTTCATGGATGTGATCATGGTGCCATGAATTTTTGCATGACATGATTGGATAAACATGTACTTCATTGATGTTCTTTTATTTGGATTCTTGATTTGGTTATGGTGGTATATTTTCTTGGTTGAGGGTCATGGTTATTTTGGTTTCTTTGAGGAGCTCATGATGTGCACTTTGAGTTCTTTGATTGTTTGATGCATTAGTTGATTCTCATGGTTAGAGGATGGTTTTTTTTATCATGATGTCATGGATAGCTTAGATACACGGTGTAATTAGAGCTTATGATAGTGATGATGTAGTAGTATAGGATTGGTTCCTAGTTTAGTTTGTATCTTCTTGGTTTGGAGATCCTAGTTTCAGTTGGCACTAACACTTTGGTTGTGTGTGTGTAGACTTAGAGGATCTTCATGTAGGAGATAGATTGTATGATGTCATGAGTGACTCTGTACCACAATTGAGTGGCAGTTTTTGGCATTGATATATTTATTAAGTGTTTATATAAGTCGAAGGATGTCTTAGATTTTTTGGTTGTAGAAGAATCTTTGACATTTGCATGGTGCACTTGTTGTTGGTGGTTATCTTCATGGTGTGTGGGTATGGTTTCATCTTGAGGACTCATGGGGCTCTTAGTAGAGGTTTGGTTTACGCTTTCATTTGACATGGTATCCTTGGTATTAGGATGGTTTCATTGTTATGTCACTGTATACTCTTGATACAAATTTAGAGTCTTGGCATGTTATGGTATTCTCATATGGAGCATGTTGCCTCTTTGGTTGAGATAGTTAGATCATGTTGTCATGGGTTGATTGGTTCACTACAACATTTGGGTTCAAATTGCAATGAAAATTTGCAATGGTAGTGTAACTTGTGGGTAATTTTCATTTTTTTTGCAATTGTGCTTGACACCATTGCAATACCGATGTTGGCATTGCAATTGTGATGCCTAAGTGATTATATATATATATATATATATGACATAAATCATTATGCATTTCATCAATTGTGATATTGGAGAGCTATGAAGATGCTAGTGGAGATAAGTTGGATCAATGCCCCATTTTCCATGCTTATGTCCTTGAAGATCTTTCTATGCCCTTGCTCTACCATTACCTTTCTGTTCACATGTCCTTGCTTTCTGTATTAGGTATTTTTTGTGTTTATTAGGTATTTAGCTCATTCTAGTTTTTGTTTAGGTATTAGATAGCTTTTTGTTTATTTAGGGTATTCAGCTCATTTTGCAAGGGACATTGCATTTATGTTTCCTTCCCAACAAAATGTGGAAGGTGGGCTAATTGTTCTAGACACATTTTAACAACCATTTGAACATGAAAATTTAAGCTTAGATTCCTTCCCATAAATCCATTTCATCATTTGATAAGATATTAAGCTTGTGAATCAATCTTTGGAAGAAACCCAAAAAATGTATGACAACCAAATTTCTTAATAAACACTCTACCCAATTTTTGCTTCTATGCATATTGTAATCATTGAATAATGAGAGATCTAATTCTTTTCCCAATTTTATTTATTTCTTGTATTCTTACAAAGATAGTTTTCCCCTTTTCCTAGATAGATCTATTATTCATATTTTAGCATTAGCTATAAAATTCTGCACATTCTTAGAAAATAAGAACTAAGAGAATGGATTTTTAATCCTTTTCTCTTCTTACACCATATAAATTATTTTGAATGGAAGTCACAAATTTTGGTTAAGCTTAGAAGTAGAGGCTTGTATGCCTTATGGTAAAATGGATAAATATTCTTCAACTAATAGGCATGTCCATAAATTCTACAAACAAAATGCAAGTTTATAACAATATGTAGAAATCTTATTGAACTCCACTGCAACAGAGTTGTCCATAGCTCCAAAGACATTTAGAAACTTTAGTAATAATACCCATTTCATGTAAAATATGATGTGAAGAATCAAAGATAGCATAGGTACCTAAGTGCATATATCCAAAATGGTTTAAATGAGTAGTAGTTGTCCCTTTTATTCTATAGAATATTAGAAGTCATAGTAGTATAGATTGCATTACTAAAATCTTTTAATAAATTGGTCAAAAATTGATTGATGGGCACTAATGACCACTAAATAAAAAGCCTACTTGCAAGTAATCTGCATCTTCATTACCTATTTCTTGACTTGAATTCAAAAAGTTTTTGTTTAGAATTCAAAAGTTGTGATCAAAGCTAGGGATTATGAGGTTATGATTAGTGGAGTCATCTAAAATAGTTTTATATTAAGGTAAAAATAGGTTTTGAAGGGACCCAAAACCCTTTAACAAAAGAAAAAGATCAGCATTAGGAACAAGCTAGATTTATAAGGACATGAAACTTAGAGTAAAGCAAAAAACACAAAAAACCAGGTTTTACAAGGACCTAGAACCCCAAGTTTTAACCAAACACACCAAGGTTTTACAAGGGCTTGGAACCTACAGTTTTAAAAAAAAAGCTGGAAAATAAAAAACCAAACCAACAAAATCACCTAGACTAGCAACCAACACAATAGCAACCATGACCAACACCTACAACAGTTCCTTGATGCTCTTTTCCACCTCCTTGCCTACTTCTATAGTACTCTAGATAATATCAATCATGGAAAAAATAGGAACCTCATGAGCATCAAGAATATTTTTCCTCATACTTTGCCTCATTATCTTGCTAGGCCCTCCTGGACTCCTCACCAAAACAATGTCATGAGATATGATCTCCTTGTTACTTTTCTCACCCAGACTAGCCATTACAGTGCACAAACTAGAAGTTATCTACTCCATTCTGTGTTCACTTTCCTTAATAAGTTGATGGAGTTCCAACTCATAATCCTTTAGCTTTTCAATGATGTTACCAATTTATTTCTCTAGGTAGGCTCTCATAACACATTCATGGTCTAGCTCTTTCTAAATGACTCCAACTTTTTTCTTGAGCATGATGATTTCATTATATAGCCATGAGTCTCCATGTAGGGATGCCTCCACTTTTAGTTTGGTAGTATGAAGAAAAGAGAGCTTTTCATGGTGAGACTTATCCCTATTACCTTCTTTAGTCATAATTGCAGCATCAATGGTAGTGTTGTTGACCTGGATGTTAGTGTTAGCATCGTGCTTCTCTTTAAACTCATTTTCCTTCTCCTTACTCAGGCTATGCTCTTTCAAAACAAGCACATTACCCTTATTATTCTTTTATGTGTCAATATCCATTTTCTCCTCATTGGATTTGGTATTAGGAGGAGAAAAATGAACATTGTCTTTCCCCTCATTATCCTTTAAAGCTTTAGACCTAGCATTTGATTCTATTTTTCTATCTTTTCTTTCCTCCACATGGTCCTTAGCAGTTGACATGCCCTTACTTCATAAATAACCTTCCAAGTTTGAGCTAAGGTCTCCTATTTCAGTCTTATTGTCATCCTTGGTAGAATTCTCAAAATCCATCACTTCCTCAACATTCCTCTTTTTAATCTCCCGCTTATGATCCTTTTTAGTGCTCTTACTATCACTAGTTCCTTCCTTAGTTATAACCTTTTTCTTTGAGGGTTCATTACCAAACACTTTCCTATTTTTCTCCAAAATCAGAGAAGGTTTAATAGCCTTACTTTTACAATACTTATCAATAAGAAGTATTACACCCACATGGAGTGTAGGACAAGAATCCTTTTTCCTGTGTGCTTGGAGGCTTTGCATTCGAGAGTACTTTAGGTAGAACAAGAAAGAAATTCTATCTTTATACCTAAAATGATTTAGGAACACAAACTAAAACTTGTCAACTCTCTTAGATCTACCATCAAGGATAAATTACTCATTGATACATGATAAAACATCCCTCTAGATTACGTTAATTTGGCTCAAATAGTTGATCCTATCAAAGAAGACATTTGGATAGTGACTATAGTTGTGAGTGATGATGTGAGAAGTTCTATCAACACAAAGAGAACATGTAGTATTCTAATGTGAGTGTGGAAGGGCCCATGATGCCTCTTTATCACCTATAGGATTTAGGACTAATCTAGTAATTTAGGAGGTTCAAATTGACTTTGATGACCATTTATGATTATTTTTATCAAAGAAAAGGCATATGAATAGTTTTTTGAGGTATATACATATAAATTGTAAAATTTGCAAATTATTGCTAAAGCGACTTTATAATATTTTAACATTGAATTAGTAAGCATCTCATGATTTGATGACTTTTCCTTATAAAATTATTGAATGAGGATGATGAAACATGAAAATGACCAAAAAATGGTTCAGATAATTAAGTCTTTAACCCATTATAGGAAATAGTGAACTTTTTTAACTCAAAGAATGCAATTCTTAATAGACTAACCACAAAGGTACAAATAAATTGAATATTTTGTTTAACTAATTTTGGTTTCTACACAACATGATTTCATCCAATCTGATCAAAAGTTGCTTTCTTTGAATCATCAAGTATGATAATTGATGTATGAAGCTAACAATATTGTAACAATCACAACCTTTACCTTAAATGGGCCTATAGAGATACTTTTTGTACTATAGTTTTGCAATAGTAGAATGGTGATGAGTTGCTTGAAAATGATGATTTTCTTGATGGTCCATGATGATATTTGTTCAATGATGGTTGATTATCAATGTTGACATTATTGTTTTTTTTAATTGAAACACTGGCATGGTGTATTTTTCTATGTTGCTTTAATATTAGCATAGTGGTGTATGAACTTATGTATTGTTGCATCTATATATATATATATATAATATTTTTGTATGTAAGGTAGGCCCAAAATAAATCCAAACCCAACCCAACCAAATTTGAGTAAATCTTGAACCCGAATTGGTACCTGAATCTGAACTAACAACTTAGCCAAATTGCTTGACCTCAAGGAATTTAAACATCTATCTTAGTTGTGAAAATTTGGAGACCAAGGAAGCCTTTGAGCTATTGGAGGGACACAATAGTGGTTGCTCCTACCATGAATCCCACTATTGTTGTATGTGAAAGCATGTCTATGATAAATCCTAGCCTATAACACACCAATTGGTTATCATCATTTAAACCTTCAGTGAGGCTCTTTAGAGAATTTATGCTAATATGCAATCAAAAAAATAAAAATATGAATTTTTTTATGTGTGGAGTTATATATTATTAGCTTTGACTTGGAAATACCCAAGGATGCTTGGAATATTCTAGAAAAAAATGTTGCAGTCAAAGTGAGTTGTATATACATCTCTAGATTAGTTGTGGGAGAAACCTCATCTCAAAGTATTAAGGCAAGGAGAAGTGATACAACTACCACTGTTCCCACTTCTATATCCTTGGATGTTCCCAGTATTGAATATACTAAAGGAGGAACAAAACTAGAATTTGTACAAACATTAAATTCCCTGACTGAATTAAATTGGAATTCTCAAATTATTATTTTTTATAATATTCCTTACAATGATATGTTATTGGATTAGAGAAATCAATTCAACAAACATGTTTCTTGGATCATCTCCAAGCCTAAACATAAATCCAATTATCCTAAGATGAACTTGAACCATAAATAGCCCTATAGAAGTCAAACATCATAGTTAGCTAAACCATGGAAAATTGGATAGTAAAACTTTTAGAAAAAATCCAATACAACTAAAAATATATAAATGTCTATAATAAAACTAATCGTTAGATCCATTTTTCAAGTATGACTATTTATCTATCTAGCTTTATATTCAGAGATGGTTCACAATTTGAACTAGGGTAACATAGAGTCTTAGATCATGAGACAACAATATTAATGTTGACACTTGAGATATAAAAATTCACTTTCCTTGAACAAGGAAAAGAAAACTTCAAAAAGACAAACAAAAAAGTTACTCAATTATTGGATCATGGAAATTCATTAACTAAAATACTCTCCTTTGATAGTAGCTTGGGCTCCTCATTAATTAGAATTTTTTGCATGTGACCATGTCTATTTATTTATACTTATAGATTGCATCGTAGATAGGAGTGAATGCCTCTAACAATTAGGATAGTCACTAGGACTAACGTAATAATGTGAGTGTGCATATTATAGTTAGGAAAGAATAAGCATCTTTTGTAGTTAGTTTAGTTTAAGGACTAGTGTTTAGTTTAGTTTAAGGACTAGCATGAGAATATTAGTTGAGCTTTTAACACTCTGCCACGGAACCTAAAAGAAATTAATAGGTAAAGTTTCACTAAGTTTGTCAAACTTTTTTTTGAAAGATAATAAACAATAAGAGATAAAATAGCGAAGCAATAACCCACATACATACAACCATCATAAACATATTACATCTCTTCAGGGTCTCGTGATATTGAATCACATATATAAATAAGTTTATTAATATTAAATGTAACACATAACCAAAATCCACATAATGGAATAATCACAAGTATGACTCCAATTAAATAATATACAATTATATAAGATGCCACTTGGCAATAATTAGAATGCATAATGATCCATTGTACAAGTCACAGGTATGAAAAGCTCAAATAATATACATCATAAATAAAATACATCATCTCATAAGATCTCTAATTTTAAAAAAAGTATAATAAAATATAACTATCTAGTAGAAATATAAGATTAGATAGAAAGGTACAATTACAGAGGTACATCCAACAACAACATCCAATGGTTAGATCTCAATGGTATAAGAAAAATGCACTGCCACCCAACCTCATGGAACCTAAATGGCCCACTCTCACCATTCTAAGGAGATAAACTCAAGTCCCATACACATATCAATCCAAAAATTCATAATTAACATCTAGGTTAAGGAAACACTTGAAAGAAACTATCTCAAAGGGTACCAAGACACAAGTATCATCTAATCCTAGAGGCAACAAAGACACATAGGAAATCTACTATGTAAGTGAAAGGGTGTCATTGCATGAGCCAACTCTAAGGTTACCCTGGCAATCACTTTGGAATCTAACCCCTTAGTGTCTCTATGTAGCACCAATATCCTTTCAAACAGAGAAGGCATACTAATGAAGCAAGGTCGCACCCAAGCATCCTCTCTACTCTCATCCTATAGTATACTAGCACTTGAGGCATGGGCAAGGAAAAATAATGACTCTTATTAATTTAGTTTAAAACCCATATAATGAAATGTTATCACTTATTAAACCAACTTACAATGGATTGCCTAGGTAGCTACTTAGGGCTCTGGCCTCCATTACAAGCCACTTACCAACGTACACATAGATTACCTACCCTAGGCTCATAAAAGTATAAATCATAGAATCACAATTTTCACCTCAGTCCTTTACAAGAAATTGGAAAACACCTAAAAACCAATCACAATAATCACCTCAATCCTATACAAGCAACTAGAAAGCATTAGAAGATAACCAATCAAAAGCTCAAAGGTTACAACAAGAAAGTCACAATTATCACCTTAGCTCTATACAAGAAACTAGAAAGCATCTAAAAGAAAACTAATCAAAAGTCAAAGGTTACATCAAGAAAACACACCATTCACCTTAGTTCTATATAAGCATTTGGAAAGAATTGACAAACAACAGATCAAATCTCATCATAGAGAACATGTGACACATCACAATGGTTGGGTATAAAAGATCGTAACCAAAATATAACCATAACATCATATGACATCATCAAAGCAATACCTCTTGATCTTTGATAAACATCCAAAACTACTGAACACTCTAAGTGAATCCCATACCCAACACAAAAGAAATCATACAACTGGCAATGTAGTTTCATAGATTTTGTTTGGTTTGAAAACATACAATTTTGATTTAGCAATAGAGTTCAAGTTTATGTTTTTTTATAAGTTTTCAACTTAATAAGTTTTACAAATTTCTCCTTATAACTAAATCCCTTTTTTCCTATTAAATCAGAATACACAGTTAACACTTACTCACAAAACCAATGCCTTTATTAAATACTATAAAAAAATTATATAATTATATAATTAATATTTATCAAATTATTAAAAGATAATATAAGCTTATTAATAAGCATGATCATTAATTAATAATATAAAGAATTATTTAAATTTATTAAATAACATGTAATATTAATTTAATTAATTAACATAACAATTTAAAACTATATTTAAACATTTATTAATTATAAAATTTTAGCAAATTTAAAATACTTTTTAAAAAAGCTATTAAAAATTATCATATATGAATAATGTGTTTAAAGGCCTGTCAACCTGTATGTAGGGTTGCTATAGTAGTACTATTGCACGTAGTCCCAAAGGAGACTACCAACATAAAAAGGAAGAAAGGAGGAGAAGGGGGGTGGGGGGTGGTGACCCCTGCCCACCCAATAAAACATTATTTTATTTTATTTTCCTCTCAATCCACCATTAAAACCAACAAAAGCCTTTGCACAAAAATCATTTTATTATTATTATTTAATAATGTAATTACCATAGTAATATATGTATGTATGTATCTACACACACACACACACACACACACACACTCATATGAAACTACTATAGCAACCTAGATAAAACAATCAAACTTATAAACAAATTGGGTTTTCTCTTCTAAACCCACATCCTGATTTTAGCAAATCCAAATACAAAATCCTCAAATTCAACAAATAAAGTTTCCAATCTCAAACTTCTTTACAGGTTTTTTCAAAATCAAAAAAAGTAGATTCACAACATGGGTTTCAGACTAAATCACACACAATTCAATAATGGAAATCATTTTTTCTCAAACACGGGTTCCAACCCAAATGAATTTTGAAATAAATCCATCAATCACAAAGAAGACATAATAATTTCATAGGGGAAACTACTATGCAAAACTAACAAGATCCTACCTGAATCTGATGCTAAATAATGGATGCACGAAGCTTGCAAGCAAATTCTTTTTCTCTTGAAAACCCTCTTCTCATAAATTGGCTCCTCCAAACCTATGTATGGAGAAATGATCTTTGATTTCTTAATAAAGAGATTTCCCCAAATTAGGGTTTTGATTTTGCAATCACGCAAAACCCTTTTTCCTTTATTATTTTATTATATTTTAATTTCATGTGCAACCTTTTTGCAACTTTAATTTAAATAACATTATTAAATTAATTCCTTTCTCTATTTAATTAATTAACGAGATGCTTTTGATAAAATACTTATTAACTTAAATAATAATAATATTTAGAGTTTATTATAAAAATAAAACTCCTAAACTGATTCACTCCCCCCCTCTCAGAGTTTACTTTCCTTTTGTAATTCCAACAATTGGTATCAGAGCTTTTTTCTCTAAAAGGTAAAGCTTTACATCTTTGAGGAAAGATCTTGGAAATGGAAGTCTACAAGTTGGGAAAGATTATTGAGAACTATAAGATTGAAATACAACTCATTCTACATCAACTAAATAAAGCAAGGGATGTTCTTATGTGTTCACTCAAGAGAAGGAAAGATATAGTGATTGAGGAGAATGACACACATTACACAGAGATTGACACTACTAGACTGTTCACTAAAGGGAACTCTAAAAAATTTGATGCAGTATTTGTAGATCTAATATAAAAGAGTGGAACCCTAACTAAAGAGGTCAATAACCTAAAAAGAGAGCAAGAAACTCAAGAAATACTACTTTGTGAGGTCACTAAACAAAAAAAGAAAACCATAGAAGACAAAGTCATGATTGAAGATGACAAGAGGACACTGGTCAATAGATTGGAGGAGAAAACATCAGAAGTACAGAGAATTTACAGCATGTAAATGGAGACAATGAATCAATTCATGATTTCCAATCATGAGCTAAATTGCAAAGACCTGGAGATCACAACATTGAAATTGAAAAATGATCAAATTGAGAAATGATCTTAAAAGTGAAAAGGAGTTTGTTGAAAGTTTCAACAAACCTAGTGAGGCCATCAAGTACTTTGAGAAACTAATGAGATCTCCTAGATCTAATGATGATATTACTTGATTAGGCTACACCAACACTAAAGAAGGATAATCATCCAAAACCACTAAGCAAAGTAACAAAGGTAAGAACTCCAAACCCACATATCATAATTGTGGAAAGTTGGGACATAATACTAATGTTTGCAGGAGCAAGACTACAAATCAAAATGTTAAGTAGAAGAACATGGGTTAATGCCATAAGTTCAACAAGCAAGGTCATTAGACACATGAATGCAGAACCAAGACCATGAACACTCAAAGGTTTTAAGGATATTGCTAGAACTATCAAAATGATGGACATAGAGCTTTTGAGTGCAGATCCAAACCCAAGTGGTCATCAAATAAGTAGACAAAGGTAAAACACAATGGAAACTCTTATAACTAGGATTATAATACTAGGTATAGTTGTCATTACTATCAAGAGTATGGACATGTTTCTAAGAATTGTACTAGAACACATTTCAAAAGTAATTACAATAGATGATTGAGTCAAACCACATATTTTAGTTGTTTGAATACTGGTCACATAAGTAGACATTGTCCAACAAGGTTAAAGGCACCAAGTATTGAATTTAACAAGGGCAAAGGAAAAACATATGTTGAAGATGTCAGAAACTAGATGAACAAGACATGGAAGAAAAGAGAAGATTGTAGTGTAGCAAATGCAGATGATCACATCATCCAATAGATCAGGTGATCACATCATCTCCAATTAGGAAATCAAAACGTATTTTGGGACTGATATTGTCAAATTCTTATTATACATTAGTTCCAAGGATTTAGTTTTGAAAAGAGTATATGCAGGAATAAAGATGCAAAGTGTTGATTATAACTAAGCATGAAATGTTTCACCATGGTTGTTGAGCTAAATGCTAGTTGATGCTGAGCTATCATAAGTGATAGTGTAGGCTGATCTATTAATGATTGTCGAGCATATGGAAAATTACATGGATGTCGAGTGAGCCAAATATTTTGTTGAAGCTGATCTTATAGTTGTGTAAGAACTTAGCATTAAATGCAATGCTTTAAGGGCTATTTGATCAATTTTTTCTCATTTGACATCATTTGAATTTAGAGAAGAGCATGAAGAGCTAAAGGTGAACTAGACAAATTGTCCTAAGCATTTGCAAATGGATTAAATAGATGTTGGAAACCATCTCAGTAGGATTGAAAAGGTATTTATCATGTGTTGAGCTATGTAGTTTAAGTTTTTGCTAAACCTAGTTTTATGAAACAATGTCTAGTTCTTCAGCAGTTGAGGTTGTAGAGGGAAAGGAAGTTTTGAATGTGTGATTGATAAGAAATGAGATTAAACAATCAAATTTTAGAGTTATTCCAAACATAGCTTATAAAAAAGATCCATCTGGTGCATTGCCAATGATACCACTATGAATTTTAATGATTCAAGATGTTAGATGTTGCTATACACATAAGGTTGGAAGCATAGGATACATGGAGATTAGGGAGACATATGGGAAATTGTGTGAAAATGGAGTATTAAAGGAGGAATACAAAATTGTTGAGAAGAAAGTGTTCACTTGTGCCCTAGATTTCCCTAGTGTCTTCAAGATAGAATGTATAAAGATAGTTTTAAGCATAATACATGAAAATTCTATATGGTTAGAGAGTGGACTAGTGAAAATCACCAAGAATATTGTGCATAGAGTTATAGGGCATCCAACCCTAGATCAGCCCAAGACAATGAGAAGTGAAGAAAAAGAGGTAATTAAAAAGAATATAGGGGCTATATGGAATAAATGAGGGATGTCAATAGATACATTCACAAATCCCTTTATTGCTTTTGTAGTAAGGATTATAGCACACAAGTCCTATTAATCTAACAGACTCAATATTGTACCATGTATTGTAATTGACATGGGATACAAGATAGTGAATAAAGATCATACTTATAATCTTGTCGAGTTGTTGTTGCAACAATTGATTGAGAATTTGAGAGCCATAAGGAAGACCAAAAGTGCACAATGTAAATTTAGATCTATTCTTCTATGTATATTCTTTTATTTATAGAATACATTTCCTACTTTTGGTAAAGTTTCATGGAAGGTAAACAGACATATTGCAGTGTAAATAGGTGAATTCATTAAGCAACTAGGTGATAATTTTGAGTTAGTTATGACAAGCTACTTTGAAGACTTCAAGTAGTCAATGAAGAAAATACTAAGGATTCTATTTTGACTAGTGGAGAAGCATTTTGATGATGTTTTCTTCCTAGATGATATTGACTTTACATATGTCCATGCAACAATTCCTAGAGTTAGATGGTTAAGACCATTGGGATATGAAATCAATGTTGATGAAGCCTTTATAGAAATCACAACATTACTTGCAAAAGAAGTGGACAATAGGGCTACAAATTTTGGGAACTATGATGTGGCTAAGTCAAAAATCACCATGGACTTGAAGACTACCTCAGTCATTAGGAAGAAGAATAAGATCATGAAGAAATTGAAAGAGAAATTTGGTGAAGGGGAAGAAGAAGATGATGATGAAGAAGAAGAAGAAGAAGAAGAAGAAGAAGAAGAAGAGAATGCACCTATCCAAGCACCACTTGCCATCACCCAAGGTCAAGGAGAAGGAAAACAAGAAGAGGAAGTAAATGTTGTAGAAGGTGTCAAGGTAGAAGAAGCTAGTGAAGCACCTACAGCTACTGAAAAGAAGAAAAGAAAAGCTAACGCAAGAGTAGTGAGAAAACCAAAGAAGGTTGCAAAATCTACCCTAAGCCTATAATACCTACAATAATGGCTAGCATAAAAACTATTGCACAAAATGCTAATGAAGTATCCAAGCCAAAGGATAAGAGAGCTAGTAAAGCTAGCAAGGGTGAAGAGTCTTAGAAGAGACCGAGGAGAAAATATGTTTCCCCAGTTGAATTTGATGAAGAGAACATTGAATCTAATAACAAAAACCAATTTCAAGTGGTAAGTCATAGTTCTTCTTCATATTTAGATAATATATGTGATAATATTATAAATAATGTTGATTTATTTGGATTCTCTCACATTGAGTTTGAAAATCTTGAGAAGATTGAAAAGAATCAAGTTGAAGAGGAAGTATATGCCATGATGGAAACATTTAAAAAGGATCCTCTTGAACTTCCAACTCCATACCCAAAATTTTGTATGATAGAGTTGAGAAGAAGTGGCATTGTTGTTTGGATACTAAAAGACAAATAAGAGAGTTAGCACTTGCACAGGTAATTCTAGAACTAACTAAGGCTGCAATTGAAAAAGCCATTAAGAGATACATTAGAAGATTTGTTCCGAAGTATAGGGAATTTAGTATATTGTAGAATGACATTGAAGATTTTGTGTAGAAGTCCAAACAAATATGGAAGCTAATATATGGACTGTCAACATCTAAGGAAGCTATACAAACACCTATTGAACTAGGTGAGGAAATAGAACAAGAAAAAGAAGAAGAAACTAAAAAAGATATAGTTGAGGGAGGCATGGACATGAACATAGACACCCTAGCACTAGCTATAGATGAGAAACAAATAGAACATAGTGTACTAGATACACAAGTGTCGAGTGTCAATCCTCAACATGAGACAAGTGAAATTATTGAAACTATTAAGATTAAGGATGTTATTGAGACTATCACTCAGATCATTAATCCCCTTTTAGAGAAAGACTTGAAGAAGATTTTGATAAGATACACTGCACAGGCTACACTTTGTGAGAACCTTGTCCTAGTAAGTGTTGATGAGATTGAGAAGGAAGATAAGGCATCTAGAGATGAGGAAACAAAAACACCAGAAAACATCTAAACCCCTTCCTCAATCTACCATAGTACAACCATCATTACCTATTGTGGTGTATCACAGAAAGGAGCAAGAAATTTCCATTGATAGTATAATAGTACAGAGTGCTCTAGTCATCAGAGCTGAACCTACATATACAAATGAAAAAATTGAAACATACAATAAGTAGAAGGATGAGGCTATAGTAGTAGAGGAAGATGGAGCTCAAGCTCAAATAGGTTAGGATGTCACTCCTACACCTACAACTCAAAATCAAGGTGTTACTAGTAATACAAAGAAAGATAAGGATAAGAATGAAGAGTCAAGTTTGAAAACAAAGTCAGAGGAGAAATTAGTAATACAAGCACTGGTAACACTACCAAAATCTAAAAATTCTCCTAGTCAAGCTCTTCAAAGGCCAAGCATAGAAGCTATACCATTACAATCCTAAAGGCTAAGTCCGAGCATATCTAAGGTAGATGAGGTAACATTAGATGGTGATGTGAGCTTAGATGAAGTGATTGTGTTGCCTAAATTTGATCTTGTAACCATCACAATTGAATAGATGGGAATTCTCCAAGAGGCTCTAGCAAAGAATAAAAATCAAGAACTACTTAGAAGGGAGCATAGTTAGAGATAAGCTTTGATTGATATCAAAGAGATTTTTCTTGATGCATTTAGTCTGCCAACTCCAAAGGAAAACAAGACAATAATCGAATAATTAACTAGTATAGTGGAGAAGGTTAATGACATAGACCTAGATTAAAATGTCAAATTACTTGAATGGTCTGAGAGAAAGTTTCAAAATAAAGTTAATGAAAAGATATGAAGTGTTATTGCACTATCATAGGTTGAATTAATAACCAAAATAGAGAGTGTAAAGAAGGTACTAGAGAATATTTTCTCTCTATATACCAAAATAAATAATGCTACACTCTTCACAAGGGAAGTTAGGAGTCATATCCTAAGATTGGAGAGCATTATGCAAACATCTGGCACAACGCTACCAAAGTCTCCAACCCAAAGTGAGAAACACTTTGGCACCCTCCTACAATTGTTTAAGTTTCATTTTAGTTAGCTAGTTGACAACTAGTGGCATTCCAATATGCCCATAGCTCCCCAATATACAAACTCAAGCTCTAATACTTGATTTAACACCCTATGAGGGAACCCAAAAGAAATTAACCTAAAACTTCACTAAGTTTATCAAGAATTTTTTTTTTTTGAAAGATAATAAATAATAAGAGATAAAATGTTGATCTCAAACTGGTTTTGACAAGTGAGTGTTTATACACTTAAGTCATTATAATTCATTTACTTAGTTCATGTTGAATAAGTAATATATGTTGAGCATAACATATAAGATAAAACATGTTGAGTAAATAGTGAGTGTCAAGTCACTCAAGTGTTGAGTCACTTAGATGTCAAGTACATAGTATGTGTCAAGTGATTCAAATGCCAAGTAAGCAGTGCATGCTGATTCATTCAAATGTTGAGTGACAACATTGAAGTTATAGTTAGTGTTAAGCACCAAGGACTTTAGATGCCAAGTAATACAATTTTGACATAGTTTTTTGTATTGGCACAAACTACTATGTAAACCATTTTTTATCTGACTTAAGATATTATTTTGAGATCCTAGATAATAATGACAAATCCTAAATATTAATCCCTATGCATTACATGCATCCAATCAGAAAAAGGGAAGGATTAAGCAGCAATATAGATAATTTGATCATTGATTCATACCTAACCTTATGTCACAAATATCTTCTTATAGAGGGGAAACCCTAATACACACAAGTAGTTAGAAGCAAAGAGGTACAAACGAGAAGAGAGAGTAAGAAGAGAAGTTTGCATGTAGAGCCATTGCAAACAAAGAATCTAAGTTTGATAGCAGAGGAATAGTAGTAAGGTGAAATGAATTGTAGAATCAATTAGAGAAGAAAAAAGGAAGAAGTGAAAGGAAAGAATAGAGAAATCTGATTAGAGGAGGATCAAGGATATATGAAAAGAGGTGGTCTATTATCTAGCAGTAGAGTGCTAACTATAGCATCATTGCCAAGACATTCTAACTTGTGAATCAGTTAAATCTCTTAATAGAATAGTCTTAACAGGCTGTGTCAAAATCCTCTAAAAAGGTGCTTACTTAATTGTGAGTTGAATTCCTCTAATCAGGCACACTTCTAATAGGATGTTAAAATCCTTTAACAGGGTGATACCTAATAGTCTTTGTAAGCCTGTAATAGGGAAGACCTTTTACAAGGTATATCATATTTTATGTTCAAATAATTGTAACCTCAATTGGATACACTTTACAACTACAATAGTGAATATTTGTAGGTGTCATGCCCACCACAATTTTACCTTCTCATTGGAGGGTTTCTGGGTAATCATATCATATATGTGTGAATGTTTACTTATTTACTTACTTTAGATGTACATGCATAATATGGTATTTTAGTTTACTTGTTGTATTATGAGATGGATGTGAGGTGAGTGATTTTATGGAAAAAAATTTGAAGCATTGATTCATCCCCCCCACTCTCAGAGTTTACTTCCTATTGTAATTCCAACATAAAATAATGGAAGCAATAACTCACATACATACAACCATCATAAATAGATTACATCTTTTAAGGGTCCCATGACATTGAATCGTATATATAAGTTTGTTAGTATTAAATGTAACACATAACCAAAATCCACATCATAGAATAATCACAAGTATGATTCCAATTAAATAATATAAAATTATTTAAGATGTCACTTGGCAATAATTAGAATGCATAATCATCCATTGTGTAAGTCACATGGTATGAAAAACTCAATGAATATACATCATAAATAACCTACATCATCTCATAAGATCTCTAATAAACAAATACAATACAACAAAATATAACCATCCAACATAAATATAAGATTAGATAGAAAGGTACACATTCACAGGTACATACAATGGTCAAATCTTAGTGGCATAAGAAAAATGTGTTACCACCTAACCTCGTGGAACCTAAATGGCCCACTCCTACTGTGTTGTGGAGATAAATTCAAGTCCCATACAGATATCAATCTCAAAAATAATAATTAACATATAGGTCAAGGAAACACTTGAAAGAAAACTATCTCAAAGGGTACTAAGACAAATGTATCATCTATACCAAAGGGTAAAAAAATCATATATCAATAACATGTTTAAAGGTCCACTAACCTGTATGCAGGGTTGCCACAACAGTAGAGTACTGCATCAATAGTACCTTCTACAACAGTAATGTTGCATGTAGTCTGAAAGGAGACTGCTGATAGGAAAAGGAAGAAAGGAGGGGAAGGGAGTGGGGAGTGGTAGCCCTTTCCCACCCAATAAAATATAATTTAAAAAAAATACTTTTAACCCACCATTTTAAAACATTTGCTTGCTAAAACACTAGGTCAAGGAAACACCTAAAAGAAAACTATATCAAAGGGTACCAACAAAAAGTATCCTCTAATCCCAGAGGCAACAAAGACACATAGGAAATCTACTATGTAAGTGGGAAAGTGCCATTGCATGATCCAACTCTAAGGTTACCCTAGCAACCACTTTGGACTCTGGCCCCCTAGTGTTTCTATGTGGCACCAGTACCCTTTTGTATATATGAGGCATAATAAAAAAGAAAGGTCACTATCAAGCATCCTCTCTACTCCCATCCTAGCCTATACTAGTACTCAAGGCATGGGTGAGGAAAAATAATGACTCTTATTAATTCATTTTAAAACCCATTTGACGAAATGTTATCACTTGTTAAAACAACTTACAATGGGCTACCCAAGCAACCACTTAGGCCTCTGACCTCTATTGCAAGACACTTCCCAACATACACATAGATTACCTACCCTAGGCTCATAAAAAGTATAAATCATAGAATCACAATTTTTACCTCAGTCCTTTACAAGCAACTAGAAAGAACCTATAGATAAAATATAGTAATCACTTCAGTTCTTTACAAGTGATTGGAAAGTACTAATAGATAAAACACAATAACCACCTTAGTCCTTTACAAGCAACAAGAAAGCACCTAAAAACCAATCACAATAATCAACTTAGTCCTATACAAGCAATTGGAAAGTACTAGAAGATAACTGACCTCATGGAACCTAAATGGTCCACTCCCACTATGTTGAGGAGATAAACTCAAGTCCCATATGGATATCAATCTCAGAAGTCATAATTAACATCTAGGTCAAGGAAACAACTAGAAGAAAACTATCTTAAATGGTACCAAGACAAAAGTATCATCTGATCTCAGAGGGAACAAAGATACATAGGAAATCTACTATATAAGTGTGCAAGTGTTATCGCATGAACCGTCTGTAAGGTTACCCTGGCAGCCACTCTAGACTATGCCCCCCTAGTGTCTCTATACGACACCAATATCCTTTCATATAGACAAAGCAAGGTCACAACCAAGCATCCTCTCTACTCCCATCCTAGCCTATACTAGCACTCGAGGCATGGGCAAGGAAAAGAAATTACTCTTATTAATTCATTTAAAAATCCATTTAATGAAATTTTATCACTTATTAAAACAACTTATAGTGGGTTACCCTGGAAGCCACTTTGGGCTCTGGCCTTCATTGCAAGCCACTTCCAAATGTACATATTGATTACCTACCTTAGGCTCATAAAATGTATAAATCATAGAATAACAATTTTTACCTCAATCCTTTACAGATGATAGGAAAGAACCTATAGATAAAACATAGTAATCCCCTCATTCCTTAAGAAGCGACTGGAAAGCACCTACAAATCGATCACAATAATCACCTCAGTCCTATACGAGCAACTGGAAAGCACTAGAAGATAACTGATTGAAAGTTCAAAGGCTACAATAAGAAAGTCATAGTTATCACCTCAATTCTATACAGGCAATTGGAAAGCATCTAAAAGACAACTAATCAAAACTCAAAGGTAACATCAAGAAGACACAACATTCACCTCGATTCTATATAAGCAACTGGAAAGCATTAACAAACAATAGATTTAATCTCATCATAGAGAACATGTGACACATCACCATAGTTAGGTATAAAAGATTGTGACCAAAATATAACCATAACATCACATGGCATCATCAAAATAGTAACTCTCAGCCTCTGGTAAACATCCAAAACTAGTCAACACACTAAGTCAACCCCAAACCCAACACAAAAGAAATCATACAACTAGAAGTGTAGTTTCATAGATTTTGTTTGGTTTGAAAACATACAATTTCAATTTAATAGTAGTGTTCAAGTTTTTGTTTCGTTATAAGTTTTTGACTTAATAAGGTTTACAAATTTCTCCTTATAACTGAATCCTTTTCTTCCTATTATATCAGAATACACAGTTAACACTAACTCACAAAACCAATGCCTTTATTAGATACTATAAATCAAATTAAATAATAATTATTAAATTATTTAAATAATATTTATCAAATTATTAATAAAATAATACAAATTTATTAATAACCATAATTATTAATTATTAATATAATAAAAAAATTTAAATTTATTAAATAACATCTAATATTTATTTGAGTAATTAATAATAATTAAAACAATATTAATTAAATTAATTTACACAAAAATTTAAAACTATATTTAAACATTTAATAATTATTAAATTTTAACAAATTTAAAATACTTTTAAAAAGCTATTAAAAAATTAAATATCAATAACATGTTTAAAGGCTAGCCAGCCTATATGTAGGGTTGTCACAGTAACAGAGTACTACCACACCATTAATGTTGCACGTAGTCCTGAAGGAGACCACCAATGGAAAAATGAAGAAAGGAGGGGAAGGGTAGTGGGGGGGTGTTGGCCCCTGCCCACCCAATAAAATATAATTAAAAAAAATCCTTTCAATCCACCATCAAAACCAAGAAAAGCCTCTGCACAAAAATTATTTTATTATTATTATTTAATAATCTAATTACCATAGTAATTACCAATTACTATGGTAATTATATATTATAATACCAATAATAAATTTTCCATATGAACCTGGTATAGCTACCCGGATAAAATAATCAAACTTATAAACAAATTGGGTTTTCTCTTCTAAACCCACATACTGATTTTAACAAATCGAAATATAAAATCTCCAAATTCAATAGATAAGGTTTCCAGCATCGAATTTGTTCACAAACATTTTCAAAATGAAAAATAATAGATGCACAACAAGGGTTTCATATTAAATCACAGACAATTCAATAATGGAAATCAATTTTTCTCATACAAGGGTTTCAACCCAAATGAATTTTGAAATATATCCATCAATCATGAAGAAGAGATAATGATTTCACAGAGGAAATTGCTGCATAAAACTCATGAGGTCCCACCTAGATCTAATGCTAAACAATGGATGCATGGAGCTTGCAAGTGAACTCTTTTTCTTTTGTAAACCCTCTTCTCAGAAATTGGCTCCTCCAAACTTGTGTACAGAGAAACACAGAGAAATGAGCTCTAATTTCCTAATAAAGAGTTTCGCCAAATTAGGGCTTCAATTTTACAATTATGTGAAACCCTTTTTCCTTTATTATTTTATTATATTTTAATTTCATGTGCAACCTTTTTGCAACTTTAACTAAAATAACTTTATTAAATTGTTTCTCTTTTTAATTAATTCACGAGACATTTTTAATAAAATATTTATTAACTTAAATAATAATAATATTTAGAGTTTATTATAAAAATGAAGCTTCTTAATATATTATTATTAAATTAAATAAATATAATTACACCAAAATTAGAACTTTAACTATATCTTTTAAATTTAATTCTTTTATTTCATTTATTTCTCAATTAATTAAATAAAATTAAATATTAAATTTTCTTTATAACATTTTCATTCAATTAAATCATTAAATACTATTTTAATTTGATTTAATTATAATTGAAAATCATAATAGACTCACAAGACGAACTATGAAAACCCACCATAAAGTACGTAATACTAGATTAAACTCAAGGGTCAAAATCATGAATTTACATCATTTGACAAATTTGGAAGGATAAACAACTTAGATACTTGTCCTACTTTCTAGGAGAATTGGCTTAAGGTTAGGATTTGGACTCAAGAATCATCTCCCCTCTTTTACCATTGAGATATTGCATAGGGTACACTTATCCTAGCAATTTAGAGCAGTCAATACCTAGTACCTACAATCTACGTAAAATCTAAGCATGTACATACACATATATTCTAAACTAAATAGGCAATGGCGAGGAGTGGTGCATCGTGTAGATCAAAACTAGCAGGTGACTATGACTCCCTCCCTCAACCACATCAAAAATGCCATACGTAAAGTAAAACATACAAGTACACCATACACATACAAATATGGGGTAAGTAACCATCGAAACTACATATAAATCATTCATCTAACTAATCATAATGAAATAACTGAAATCACTATATGAACATACATATATCATCGTCGAAAGACTAATCATGAACATGTGAAATAACTAAGTAACTCAACTCATAAATCAACTGAATATGAAATACATATATAATCAAATTCAATAACCAAGTGTCGCTAATCATAAGACATAACAATCAAACTGGCCTAAAAGAATTTGGCAATACAATCTGAAAAGTAAACTAGGGGTAGGCATTATAGAGCTCAAGCACTTTAGTTGAATTCATTTAGAACATATATCTACTCTCTAAGAGCAATCTAGAGTAATATAAGATCTAATAATTTTTTGAGGACTTAGCCATTGTCTTCCTACAACCTACCTTAATTGCAAATCTTTCCAATCCTGAAACTAAAAGCCAAAATATTCTATAGAATTTAAATTGAGTTTATAAAGATCCAAAGTTAGACAAGACTATACCTACTTTCATAACTCAATTTGGTGAGAGGGAAATGTGGATATTAATGTGGGGTTAGTGATTAAATTATAGAGAAAAAGAACTAAATGGAATAGTACTCACATATTCCCATCAAAGGAGGCAAATTCAAAAGCTTTGCATAGCTTATGCCTTGCATCAATCATGGCAGATAATACATTTAGCATACTAAAACTAAGAGACACAAGCACAAAAAAAACTTCTAATACAAAAATCTCTAATGATTCTATGACTAATCTACTCATTGAAAATCTCCACACATGGTTCATACAACAATAGAATTGAATAAGACCTTCCTCAGGAATACAAGAAGGAATTGAATAGTTTATTGTCTCGAATGATCAAATGCATGAGGGGATATGAATGGGAGAAATATAGTCCAAATAAGTAATCAATATGAAATGGGAGTTGTGTTGTAGTGGTAGATGGAGATATAAATAGAGCTTATTTAAAGGGGTTAGATGGGATCATTGGGTGAGAAAAGTGAAGAAGAAAGAGTGATAAAATAGATAATGTTTTTTGTTTGATCACACTTTGTGATTAGGAAGAAAGAGTTCTTAAAAAAAAGAAAAATGAAAAATGATAGTTTGTGTAGTTATCATTTGTTTATTGCAAACAACATATATAGTGTTTACACAAAATATATTTCATCTTTATATCAAGTTTTCCAACTTATTGGGATTCACAAAAAAAACATATATTTAAAACAAAAAGTACTCAAATGATATCGTATGGTCAAATTGTATTTGGCAGGAAGGTGCCCTGCAGCCCGTAGGCACATTTTAATGCAGTCCATTGAAGAAATACATGGTGATTTTAATGTAGTTTAGTGAAGAAATACCTTATTCAATAATTATACCATCTTCAAAACCATGTGCATAGATATAAACATTAAATACAACATGTCCAATATTTTTGTAGATATACACATAGATTATGATAGTTTTTTCTCTCAAAACCATATGTGTAGATATAAACATTATGTACAATATGTGTAAATTTTTTGCAGATATACACATTAGGTACACCAATTTTTTTCTTTCACAACTATATGTGTAGATATAAGCATTAAGAACACCATGTCTAATTTTTTTTTGAAGGTTATCTCTCTAATGTCAATGTGTAGGTTGAAATGGTTATCAATAATAGATCTAGCAAGTACAACCAACTCAATAAGGGTAGAAGAATAAGTTATTCATGTGAAGAAGGATCATGTCAGATAATACAAGGGAATTTGATCAAAATAGGCAGACAATTGCTAGATTGTTGTTTAACTTTCAAAGAGAAGGTGATCACAAATGTTATTGTCCTTGCAAGAGTTGTAATGGCATAAAGACAAGAAGAATCAAAATCAAAATAGCTAAGAGGAATTATATGGGAAATGGTCACATTGAAGGGGGGTTTATTATCATCCATTGGTAAGTTATTTGTTATATTGTTTTTACAATTAATATACATATGAACCATGGAATGGGGATTTGATTATCACATTGAAGGAGGGTTTGATTATCGTCATTTTTATATAGGTCAATCTCCCTAGGGTAGTATATGATATGGACCACCACATCTCAAAGGAAAATGGAAGTGTGAGTATTGAAGGAGAAGATCATGATCCCATGGAAGATGATGATCATGCACTAGAAAACACATTTGAAGATGATGGTTGAATGCATTGATCCATGACACATCTGGTACTAGTGCTACTGATGATTATTATTATTATTATTATTATTTTGAGGATGACATTGAGGCTATCCATGATATACCTCCACGTGAGAAGGAAAACATGAGCCTTTACGAAGGATCCCAACCAATTCTTCTCTTTTTTGTATTGTGGTTGGTGAATTTGAAGGTTATGAATGGTTTATCCAACATAAAAGTATCATGTATGCTAAGGTTTTTCATATATGCCATTATAGTCTATAAAAGGTGAAACATGTACCATTAAGATTGATTGTTTATACTAACAACTTATATTTTTTGTTGTATATTAATAGGTGACTATTTTTTACCACCATCAAATGTTCTCCCTTGCTTGTACCAAGAATTATGTACTACTATGAAACATATTGGAATGGAGTATCAAGTAATAGATGCTTGTCCTAAAGATTAGGTTATTTATCATAAAGAACACAAAAATGTAACAGAATTTCCGAATGCTATATGAGCAGATATTGAGATGATCAAGTGACAAAAAAGGTGCCTCACAAGGTTCTTTGTTACATCCCCACTATTCCACATCTTAAAGGATTATTTAGGTGTAGTAGCTTGGCACAATTTATGGATTATCACATGCATGCAATAGAAGTCAAGATGACATTATTAGAATGCCTATGGATTGTTCAACATTTATGGACATATAGGAAAAGTGGCCACACTTTAAAGAAGAACTTTGAAATCTTAGGCTTTCTCGAGAAACTAAAGTGTCAATCCATTTGGAGAGATGAGATTTGTTTACTTGGTGTGGCCTATTTTTGTTATCAACAATAAGCTTCCTCCATGGATGCCAATAAAGAGGGAGCACATTATGTTGGAAATGATTTTTCTAGGTATTTTATTATTTTATTGTTATCTACTTGTAATTAAAAGTCTTGGAGTAAAATGACCACAAAAATTATCTGATGTTGTTCATTCAACTAGGTAAGTACCAAGTGAAAGATATGAATGTATATATTATGCCTCTTATCAACAAGTTTCTAGTGTTATAGAATGGTTTCACTATGTATTATATCTCTAGACCAATTAGACAAAAATATTTTCAATTCCATGCAATGCTTGTGTGGACAATTCATGATGCCCTAGGTTTGACACATTTCTGTGGTATATTATGTTGAATTCTAGTTGTACTCTATAATACTAATTCCAAAAATAAACATATTTAATCCAATTGTATCATTATTTTGTAGGTCTTCAAATAAATGGAATTTTGTTATGTCCAATGTGTGGTCCAAAGATGAAATCACATCATTCCAAAAGTTTAAGAAAGAAAGTTTTTGATAATTATAGGCATTTCCTCCACATAAATCATCAATATTGAAGTGCCAAAATACATCTTTTCAATGGGAAAGAAGAGACTACATCAAAGCCATGAAGAATGACACCTCACCTATGTTAGTTGGAATATAATAGAATTCGAGGTAGTATCGCTCCACATAATAATTTATTTTTGGAAATTATATATTTTGATTGTGTTTTGTTTGATAATTATGTAATTGATTATTGTGAAGGTCAACAAGGCATCACTAACCACCTTGCAAAGGGACAAAAATGTTATCCCAGAGAATTTAGTAGGTTTCCCTACTATGAGTAGCTAGAAATTATGCATTTGTTTGATACTATGCATGTTAGAAAGAATGTAATAGAGACACTATGGAAAATATTGGATGGAAGGCATGACAAACAAAAAATTGCCAAAATTTGTAGTAACATTCATGATTGTAATCATGCAATGAAAAATACAATTGAATCAAATAGAAATGGAGACTCGATTAATGCAAGTGCCCTTCCTTGGTTATTAATGGAGCATCAAAGTAATGCCATAAAAGAAGTCATATAAAAAATTACATTTCTTATAGGATTTTCTGCATATATAAGAAATCTCATATCAAACAAAAGTAAATTTGGGCCAGGGTTGAAAACACATGATTGGCATACTTTCATCAAGGTAAGTCATGGTCTTTTGTATTTACAATATATTTGTGAAACTACATTCAATTTTCATTGTATTATGTTAGAAAAAATTGAAATGATTAGTTGATAATTATTGCAGTATGTGCTACCCCTATAGCTCCCAAACAATCCCAACAATAATATCAAACGAGCAATATATGATCATGGAAAATACTTGAGGTAAGAAGTGACATTTTTTCAATATATCAAACAAGTAATATATTGTAAATTCTTGTATTTATATGTTTTTGTGTGTTGAATCCCTTATAGGTGGTTGTCATCTAAATAAATCCATAAAGAAGATATAAAATATTGGAAGAAAAGAATTCATCTATTAATGTGTGAAATGAAAAAGTGTTTACCTTCAAATTTTTTTAATGCACAATAACACTACCTCATACACCACATTGAGGAGATTGAATTTGTGGACCTATACAGTCTAGGTCAATGTGGATGGTTGAGAGACACTAGAAATTTTTGAAGATTTTTCTTTGACAAAAAGCATATCTTGAGGGTTCTATGGTTGAGGGATATATGGTATACCAAATGATGGTGTACGTTACTCAATATCTTCCTAATCTTGCAGCAAAGACCCATATAGATTGCATTTGGGATCTTGACTCCATTAAAAAATTTGAAGGGGAGTACTTGGTGTGGAACGGTCAATTTAGGAAAGTGAAAGGTAATAAATTATGAGATGTTATAGTAGTTAATTAATTCTTAATATTCAAATTTAAATCTATTGTAAGTCATCTATTTACTTTTGTACAGTTGCTAAAGAGTGGGATGCAATACATTTGTTTATTGCAAACAATCAAGATTAGATGAAGGTATGGATTGAATGATGTCAACATTCAAGTCATAGATTAAAATAGGAATCTATGTCTTCATTGGTTATGCAAACTAATTGTAATAGAGATCCCAATGTTATACAAAAGGAAATAGATTTAGCATATGGTTTAAGAGATCTCCAGGTACTTATAAGTTTTTTAATCAACTGTATGTTTTTGAACTCATGATGCAATAATTTATACATGTTTGACATTATTGTAGGTGAAACTCCACAAGACTCCATTATGCAATGGTTATAAATTTCACATCAAAATTTTTTATGACACAAATAGAACTTGTGATTATGGGATAAGTGCAGTCTTTTAGGTGACCAATATTTGATCTAGAAATGACTTACATCCTCAAGAATCTCAAAATCGATACTATAGCATTTTGTTTGATATACTTGATTGTGACTTTAATTCCTTAAAATTATTTCTCTTTGTTGTCCAATGGTACAAACTACAACTCAATCAAAATGATCTTGATAGAATTGTGATTGAGCATGGGAATGGATTTCCAATAATTAGTATGAGGTTGTTTGAGGTAGTTGGGGATGAGCCCTATGTTCTTCTAAGCCAATGTGAGTAGGTATTTTACTTAGAGGTTCTATGTAAACTGGGTTGCTCATTTTTTTTTAGACATGATCCAAGAGGAAGGTTGATAAAGTATAATTTGATGGAAGAAGAAGATTCCAAGGAAGAGGAAGAAGTGGATCATGATCGAGAGTTAGTCAATGATGCTCCTAATGCAAATGATGTTGCTGATGATCATGATGATGATGCTTCTACATATCATGATGATGATGCAAACACCAATAATGATGATGATGATGGTGGTGATAATGATGATGATGATGATGACCATCGGGTAAAAGCATAAATCTATGTCACCTTTTATAAAGAAATGAGATATCAGAATGTGACAGTTCAACATTATGACAAAAAAATGGTATTTGTGTTTAAAATATGAAGATGATTAAGCTAATGAAATGTGTAGAATTGGATCAATTTTATGCCTATAATTTTTATAATTTTTTTGAGTAAGAATTTAGTCATTTTATTTTATTTTGAAGTCCCTTTTTAACTGTAAAATATATAGGGTGTAGTTCTTGTCAAAAAAGTATGTGCAAATCATCTTTTTTTGTTCTGATTTAAAAATATCTTATAGATGGCATGTATAGCTAGTGAACAAAAAAAAAATTAAAAAAATTTGATGTATATTTTCTTTGTTATAAGTACTAAAGTTCAACCTTATTAGAATCCAATAGTTTTTTCCTCCTGCCAAAACTTTCCTATCAAATCTATACCTTATTGAAAAAAAAAACATATTCGTGAAGAGGATTCTCTCCTATATATATATATATATATATATATATACACACACACACACACACACACACATACATATTTGATATGATTTACTATTTTTTTTTCATTTTTTGAGGGAGCATCTTCTGAAATGTTGAAATATCAACTTATAATATTTTGAGATTATAACATATTATAACTAATCAAAACACTCAAAAATTTATATAATGATGATATTGAATCTGAGATCTATAAAAGGGGTTTTTTTTTTTTTTTTTGAAATAAATTGAGTTTGAATAGAGAAATGAGATTTGACCAAAATAGGTTTTGGTATCATAAATGATGACACAGATCTGTGCTTTTACCCCACCACCACAATAGTGATGGTGACAATGTTTATGATGACGACGATCTTGATGATGAGATGGATGAAGAATAATATCAATGAAGGGGGTAGGGTTGATTAGCCAATATTGAAGGGGGGTTTGATTATCAATGACAAGAATGAAATGTATAGTTATGTGATCAATATTGATGCTATTTAGTATGAGTTCTTGATAGATCAATGATTAATTTGATTGTCATGTACCTTTTACTATTTATAATTTATATGTGATGCTAATATTCAATGTAATTTTGAGTATATGTATTATGAATTTTTTAGCTAACAAAAGACAATTGATTTACATATGCAGAAACCCAAAGCCCTTTCACGAGCATCCCATATAGTCTCATGGATCATTAGGTATAAGTCAGTACACCCCATAAGATTAATGTCTTTTACCATTTGTAAAATATCTCTCTCATTGCCACCTATCTCTCTTATTTCATGGAGTGCAGGTACCAACGAATAGGTATTTGTCAAATTTGTCTTCTTTGAGTGAGGAAAATGTAGGAATGGAAGAAGAAAGTGAGACATTTAGTATGTCTAAATCAAGGAGATTGACTCAAGGTTAAAATATCAGAAAGAAATTCAATAAGCACATGAAATTTTTCCTTGCTCAAGGGGGGGTCATGTTCTTATGATGATGAGAGTAAAGGTGACTTTGATTTTTCCTTTAGGTACAAACATTGATGGAAACACAACCCAAGCATGGAATGGACACAATAGAAAAGGGGAAATTATATTAACTGAGAAAATAAGCTAGTACAATAGTACAGGGAAAATAAACTTCAAAACATTCCCTAAGGGTTTACAATAGCATAAATCTGGAGATAATTTCTCCTTTCAGTACCTCCTCTCAAACTCCACTCTGAACTGCCTTTTACAATGCTAGAAATCTCCTTAAATAGACCCCAGAGGGTTAAGGACTAGGAGTACATTCTAGAAAGTGCTAGTAGGCATCCACTGACCAAATAGAAGGTTCCAGAAGCTATGTTAGAAGTCGGTGCAAATCTAGAAGAATCCAAAAATGGTAATCGAACTTCCGGGAGGCATAACTTTTGAACCATAGCTCCAATTGACGAACCGTTTACATTTTTAGAAAGCTCTCAAAGCACTCTATAGCCCTATGGATCAGCTTTGCTCATCCCCCATTTTTTGGACCTTTTCAAGGTCATTCAATGCCCCTAACCTAACTTTGAAGCATTCTTAGGAGGTCTCCAAAACTCAAAAAACTACAATAACTTTCAAACTGTGGGGCCTTTTGACCTGATTCTTTTTCTGGAAGGCTCTAAATTACAATTACATTCATTTGGCCAATTCACACCTTCTAGTTCACCAAAATGATGGCCCAATTACATGCTCCTATTTTTTTGAGATTTTCTAGCACACTGATAGTGGAACTGTGAGAGTTGGAACCTTTATTTGACCCAAATGGGTGTCCAAAAATGGAAACACATGAAACAAAAACTAAGTCTAAGTACATTTTTTTGGGTGACATAGGATTGCCCTTATACCTCTGGATGCTCCTGCATTAGACACCCAGGGTAGATTGAAAAGTGACCCTGTCACTTTGTGAATGGTAGAGGAAATCCCAAATGGGAAACCTCAGCTGCTGAAATCCAAGTTGAGTCCTCCATCGATCGTCCTTTCCATTTGACCAAATACTCTTCATACTGCCTATTTCTAGTACTCCTACCCACACGATGATCTAGAATGTCTTCTATCTCCTCCTTCTTAGAAGTAGGAATTGGACATGGCTCTAACACCAGCTCCTCATCTACTCCATCATCATGATACTCTGTTAAATCTGCAATGTTGAAAATGGGAGAAATGTTTATACTATTTGGCAGCTCCACTTCATATGCATTTCCTAAGTCATGTTTCTTCAAAATTTTGTAGGGGCCAAATTTCTTCATTTTCAGCTTGTTGTAAGTAACGGCTGGAAATCTTTCTTTTCGTAAGTGCACCGTGACTAGATCCCCTACTTGGAATTCCTTATGTCTTCTCCTTTGATCAGCCCTAGCTTTATACTCTTGATTCATCTTGGTAATATGTGGCTGAACCTCCTCATGTAGATGATTGATATGTTTAGCAAATTCCTCAACTTTAGCACTTGTCCTCTCCCCTTGTTCTATCTTCCTCAATTCTGGTGCAGTCCTTGGGCTATTCCCATATACAATTTTGAATGGTGATTTTTTAGTACTCCTATTTATAGAGTTATTGTAAGAAAACTCTACTTGTGGTAGAATAAAATCCCATCCCTTGGGCTTATCCCCAACTAAACATCTTAGCAAATTTCCCAGACTTCTGTTTGGCCATCAGTTTGTGGCTGATGCGTGGAACTGAATTTCAAGTCTGTTCTCAACTTTTTCCACAATGTCCTCCAAAAATAACCCACAAATTTAGTATCTCTGTCAAAAACTATACTCCTTGGAAGACCATGTAGTCTTACCACCTCTTTGAAAAACAAGTTTGCAATATGGACAACATCATGAGTTTTGTGGCATGGAATGAAATGTGCCATTTTGGAGAACCTATCAACCACCATGAATACTGAGTCATTACCCCTTTGTGTCCTTGGCAATCCAAGAATAAAATCCATACTTATGTCCTCCCATAGCCTTGATGGAACAGGCAATGGCTGATATAGACTAGTATTGTGACTGAACCCCTTGGGAACTTGACAAACCTACCAACTCTGTACAAACTTCTTCACATCTTGTGAAATTTGAGGCCAAAAATAATGTTCTCTAAGAATGGAAATGGTCTTATCTTGACCAAAATGTCCTACCATCCCTCCATTGTGTTTCTCCTTAATCAGATTTTCCCTCATGGAACTCCTTGGAATGCACAATTGACTACCCTTGAACAACATGCCATCCTGAATCAAATAGTCTAACCACTTGGTTCTATCTATAGCAACAAGTTCTTTACAATATAGCCCCAATAGCACTGCCACTGGCATCATAATCCACCTGGAAAACCTTTCTAAAATTTGGAAGTGCCAACACAAGTTGTTCTGTTACCTTCTTCTTCAGCAATTCAAAACTTCTCGCAGCTGCTGCAGTCCATTTGAACTCTTTTCTATCCCCTCTTATTGTATCAGTTAGGGGTGCACATATGCCACTGAAATTCTTAATAAACTTCCTGTAAAAACTAACCAGACCATGAAATGATCTTACCTCACTAGCAGACCTTGGAGTAGGCCATTCCAAGATGGCTTTTACCTTCTCCGGATCCATTTTGAGACCTTCGGGTGATATAAAAAACCGCAAATAGACTAACTCCT
Organism: Cupressus sempervirens; assembly: GCA_028749045.1. NCBI lineage: Eukaryota > Viridiplantae > Streptophyta > Pinopsida > Cupressales > Cupressaceae > Cupressus > Cupressus sempervirens. The sequence continues at coordinate 750,670,236 of CM053783.1, forward strand.
TTTTGCAAAGATACACTTCTTCAGATTAATTAACAGTTTCTCTTCCCTTAGCCTTTCAAGGACACTATGAATATTCCATAAATGTTCTTCCAAAGTCTTGCTAAAAATTAAAATATCATCCAAATAAACAATAACAAATTTTTCCAAGAACTTCTTAAGTACCTCATTCATGAGCCGCATGAAGGTTCTTGGGGCATTTGTCAATCCAAAGGGCATGACTAACCACTCATAAAGACCCTCCTTGGTCTTCAAGGTTGTTTTCTACTCATCTCCTTCTCTAATCTATATCTGATGATAGCCACTCTTCAGATCTATCTTTTTGAAGTACTAAGCTCCACTCAAGCAGTCCATAAGATCATCCATCCTTGGCAAAGGAAATTGGTACTTGATGGTGATCCTATTTATAGCTTGAGAATCTGTACACATCCTCCACTCTCCATCCTTCTTTGGTGTGAGTACTGCAGGTACCACACATGGACTCAGGCTCTCTCAAATCAAGCCCTTCCTCAACAGCTCCTGAACCTGTCTATTTAGCTCCTCTATTTCAGTAGGAGTCATCCTGTGAGCAGCCTTGTTAGGAAAACTAGCTTCTAGAATCAGATCTATCTGATGATTGATTTGCCTTACTGGTGGCAATCCATCTGGAACATTATTAGAGATAATATCTCCAAATTCTCCTAGTAAATCTGAAACTTCAAGTGGTATTTCACTACTACCTTCTTTATCTTTCCTACGAATCAAAGCATAGTACATATGTTGATGTTTCATGCCATCTAAAAACTTCCTTTCATCAACAAGACAAATCTTAGCACTGCTACATACCTTTTCACTATCCTTTTTCATGGGCTTCAATTTGTGGCAAACTCCATCCTTTTTCAGAGAGAATGTGTTTGCATGTCCATCATGTATTGCATGTCTATCAAACTGCCATGGTCTACCCAACAATAGATGGCAAACATCCATCGAAATAACATCACAGAGAACTTCATCATGGTAACTCCCAATTTTGAATTTCACTAAACATTTTTCACTTACTAGGACCTTATGATCATCTTTTACCCAGGCAATCCGATAGGGCTGGGGATGTTTCTCCCTCTTGAGATTCAGCTTAGAGACCATCTCTTCTGATACCAAGTTATCAATGCTACCACCATCAATGATCACGTCACAACATTTATCCTCACACTTGCATCTAGTACAGAACAGACTCCTTTATTGTCCTGGTTTAATCTCACCACTTAGTAGGACTCTTTCATTTACCAAGGTCTCTCCTCTTTCTGCATCCTCTGAATGTGATGATTGTGCATCTCCATCCACATGAGCAACACTAGCTTGGCCCTCAACTCTCCTATCTGTCCTTCCTTGTCATTGAGGGCATTCAAAGGCACGATGACCTTCTTCATTACAATGGAAATAGGTACCATAGAAGCCTCCTCTTCCTTATCCATGTCCTCTACCTCTTCCTCTCTGATTTCCAAAGTCTTGATCATGGGATTGGTTGAAACCCTCATTCCTTTGGTTCCTGCTAGTACCCACATCTTTATTTTTCTTTTGGGTTTCATTGTGGCCTCTAGATGATCTACCGCTTTCCCTTCCTCCTTGACCACACCCTCTTTGTCTTCCTTAAAACCTTTTATTTAGCTTCTCTTCAACTCATAGGGAAAATTGGTATGCCTCTTCAACGCTGGTCATTCTTACTAGACTTAATTCCTCTTTGATGCTAGGTTGCAACCCACTGATATAACGAGCAACCTTCTCCTTATTTGCCTCTGCATGCCCTTCTCTAATCAAGAGTCGGTAAAATTCCTCTATATATTCTTGGACTAATCTTCCTGCTTGTTTTAACCCATGCATCTTCTTAAACAAATCAAGCTCGTAGTCCATAGGAATGAACTGCTTCTTCAATTTGTCCACCATGCGATCCCACCTTGTGATCTTCTCCTTTCCTCTTCTATTTCTTTCCAATTGAACCTCTTGCCACCAGATTTTGGCATGGCCTTTTAGTTTGGCCTTTGCAAACTTAATCCTATTTGGGTCATTGATATCCTCACACTCAAAGTATTCTTCCGGTTCATTGATCCAATCGATCAACTCATCTGGTTTCAGATTTCCTGAAAATACACCCACTTCAATTGTAGGTCTTTTTCCAAACTTAGTAATGGCCCTAAAAAGCCTTTCCATTGCATGATTTAGAACTTCCCCATCAAATTCCCCTTCTGGTCCAATTTTGTCTTCTTCGTTGTCATCTTCACTTTCATCACCTGTGGCCACAATTGTTCCTCTACAGAGCTCCTCCTACAATGCTTGTACTTGCCTTTGGAGGCTCTAACCTCCTCAGGATTAATAGATCTGGCCCTTCCGCCACGCTCTCTTCATGGAGGCATCTTCTTAACTCAAACCCACAACCACACAGTCCTGGTGCAAACTACCTCACAGTCGGCGCTCTGTCTACACACTCAGGAAAACCTGCTCTGATACCACTTGATGGGAACACAACCCAAGCATGGAATGGACACAAAAGAAAAGGGGAAATTATATTAACTAAGAAAATAAGCTAGTACAATAGTACAGGGAAAATAAACTTCAAAACATGCCCTAAGGGCTTACAATAGCATAAATCTGGAGATAATTTCTCCTTTCAGTACCTCCTCTCAAACTCCACTCTGAACTGCCTTTTATAATGCCAAAAATCTCCTTAAATAGACTTCAGAGGGTTAAGGACTAGGAGTACATTCTAGAAAGTGCTAATAGGCATCCACTAACCAAATAGAAGGTTCCAGAAGCTGCGTTAGAAGTTGGTACACATCTAGAAGAATCTAGAAACGATAATCAAACTTCTGGGAGGCATAACTTTTGAACTGTAGCTCCGATTGACGAACCTTTTACATTTCCAGAAAGCTCTCAAAGTGGTCTATATCCCTATAGACCAACTTCACTCGTCCCCCATTTTTTGGCCATTTTCAAGGTCATTTAATGCCCCTAACCTGACTTTGAAGCATTCTTAGGAGGTCTCCAAAACTCAAAAAGCTACAATAACTTTCAAACCGTGGGGCCTTTTGACCTGATTCTTTTTCTGGAAGGCTCTAAATTACAATTACATTCATCTAGTCAATTCACACCTTCTAGTTCACCAAAATGATGGCCCAATTACATGCTCCTATTTTTTCAAGATTTTCTAGCACATTGATAGTGGAACTGTGAGAGTTGGAACCTTTATTTGACCCAAATGGGTGTCCAAAAATAAAAACACATGAAACAGAAACTAAGTCTAAGTACATTTTTTTGGGTGACACAGGATTGCCCTTATACCTCTGGATGCTCTCGCATCAAACATCTACAAAAACAATTGATCCCCAATGAACTTCCTCCAATAAACACTAATTTTTGTGTTGGAGAGAGGATATATCACATAACACCATCCTCATTACATGGTTTGGGCCTATTTTCCATGGATGGCATAAAGGTCTCTTACAACAAGGTTGTTGAATTGATGGAGTATGATAGACCTTGCTATGATTATAGTAGTTGGATGCAAATTGTAAGATATAAAAAAGTATGTGTAGGTATGCACTCATGGAAACTTATATACAACAAAAAGTTAGTGAACCAAGTAAAATAGTAGTTATATACATTGATGGAAGGCCAAAGTATTAGGATATATTGTAGGTTTTATAAATAGTACACCACCTACATCAACTAAGAAGCAAACGAATTACATATTTGAGATATGAGAGGGAAATTGTGTGTTTGCATGTGCGATAAAATCAATACATGGAGGTGAAGAGCTTCTTATTAATTACAATTTGAATCGCATAGATACAAACAAATCCATTATCATGGGCAAGGTACTATGTACTATGCACATTTAAAATCAACTCCAATAAATGAATCCAACACAATTAATTGTTAAATTTTATGTTTTTGCTAACTTAGAATAATAACACATGTATTTTAAATTGTCTTAGTGATTTGTTTTAAATACAGGGCTATAGTATGGATCAATAGCCACATGATATGCATGGTGACGATGGTTCTCACAGGACTTCTTCTTTACGATAGGTAAAACTCATTGTTGTTGTACAAACTAGATACAAGAAATATGTTAATGCATATTTTTTATTATATTTTATTCTGCACTACTATTTTAGATTGATTTTGAATATGGCACTAATAATAATGTTCTCACAAATGAGTGTTGATCATGAAAAGGGAAAGGAAAAAGTAGTCCATGAGGAGTCACACGATTAATTCATGATTAGTTTTGCATCAAACATTGATCCTATGGTTGCACTACAAAAGGTACTTCATGATTTATCAAGAATGGTAATGTAATTGGCATCAATTTGACTGCAGATTCCTCAAATACAATAGAGAGAGGATGAGTTGATGCACCTAGTTGAGACATATAGAGTAAGTATTAATATAGTTTTTTATTATAAAAAAAGTTCAAGAACAATTTTTATAGTATACTCTTTTATTTATGTCATTAAATAAAATGCATATGTTTTATTTTTATAGAGGATGCTGAAGAGGTTAAAGGGAAATGCCCCAGAGGATGATACTTTAGGTGATTCAAGTATGTCACATGTTCTATCCTACACTTGTCTTTTGCTCAAACAATATTTTTTTAATAGCTCTAACATATTGTTTTATTGTGCTCTAACAATCTCATTTTTCAGCTCCTACCATTGATCCTATGTTCACTCTACCACCTACTACAAGGAACAAAACTGAAGAGGTAATGTTGAATGTAATATTGGCATCATATAGCATGGTCCTAGATGTGATGGAAATGCCTATTGGTAAGTAGATTCCTCTTTTTCTCCCTCATTTTTCTTGTGTTTCTTTCACTTGAATATTATTTCTTTGGGGGTATTTTGTAATATTGGATTTATTTTATGCAAGAGGTGATGAGGACATTCCTCAGTGTACATGTGTTAGATTTATAGGAACACTAAAGAATTGTGATCAATTTCTCATGAGCAATGAAGACAGACTTCTCCCTAAGAGTAACCCAAATTCTAGGTACTTTAAAGATTAATTCTTTCTTTTACAATACAATCTTATACTCATAATTAGATGCACTAACCTCCCATGTAGTCCCTTGCAATAACTACTAATCCCTTTATTACTTTGTAGGAAATAATCTATTTTATGAAAAACTGAATGATGAATGTTTGTGTATATTTGGGTTGACCATATGCATAGGGTATCATATTTTTATTTTATTGCTAGATCAAATTTCCTTTCATCAATTTCTTCAACTAAATTAAAAGGTAGCTTCAATTTATTATGAATCTAACAATTTTTTTCTTTTTCTTCAAAGGTGGAATTTAAAAATTAAATAGTTAAAGGATAAACTCATTGATGCCATGCCAACACTTTTTGGACCCAGCGACTTTCAAAGACTTAGGCTCCTTGAGAAACTGGGCCAAGCTTTGAAGTATATTAGGTACAACTACATTACCCAAATTCAAACCAACCCTTATTATGAGAAGCCCCCATATATTCCTATTATTGAGTGGGAGAATCTTAAAAAGGATGCCACTAAGAAAAGTGCAAGACATGGTGGAGAAATAGTACCACCTGAGGAAAGAAGGTATGTCATAATATTAAGAATGAAATTATATACTAATTACTCTTAATACTTATGTGATATAACATATTTCAAACTTCACATAGGTCGCCTAACACATTAAAGGCAACTAAAGCAAGAAAAAAGAAGCATGGGCAACACAAGTTGGGCTTGGGTGGATATTCAAAAATTGATGCACGAATTGTAAGTATAAGCAAATGAAAAATGATATGAAAATATTTATAAATTGTAAACAATTTGGTCTTTGATGAAATTTATTACAAAAAAAATTATGATACCAAGCAAAAATGTAGGACTTGGAGTTTTAAAAAACAACTTCTGGAGAGGACAAGAAATTAGCCTACAGATAAGGTTATATAGTCGTGCTTGAATGACTCCAAGAAATGAGTGCATAAGGCTCTTCTACATATATTTTAACTTTAAAGTGAATATATTTATATGTATTAAAATGAATGATTAACATTTCTCAGTGTTTGTTTTGTATTTATATGTATCTATTGTTGATAAATGCACAAATTATATACATTGCTAATACACTAGTTGAGCACCATGGAGGCATTAATTCGAATGTGCATCATAGTACTAAAGGTATATAATTTCTATTCAATTTTTTATTTCTGTATTATTAATACAATTAAACATTTTAAATTGAATTTGGTGCAGTAATACAAATTTAACTATAATATGTGTTGGGATTAAGAAAGCATCTTGTATTGCAGTTGTAGGGAATGTAGAGGTTGTTCCTAATGAGTGTGTTGAGGCTCAAGCCATCAAGCAAGATGATGTAGTTGGAAAAGGTAAAGAGTATTATAATGTTCTTTAAAGTCTTTAAAGTCTTGAATTTTTTAAATTTAACCCTTTTATTTGTTATTGTAGAGGACCCACCTTTGCAAAGAACAACGAGATCAACACAGGTAAGAAGAAATGTCAATGACGACATGAATATACCTTTGCAACAATATAGGGAAGGACAACAAAAGAAAAAGGGAAAAAATAAATCATTCTCATTTATGTAACTTATTTCATAATGACTAATGTTTATGTCTAGATGTTTTATTTATGTTCATGTGAATGTCCTAATAAATCTTATGTTTTAATGTTAATGTGAATGTTCTAATGAAACTTATGTGTAAATTAATGTTATCATGTGATAATTCATGAATGAACTACATTTTATTACTAGAATGAATGAATTTTAGATATTAATCAAGAATTTAGATGTTGGGGGTGGGGGAGGGGGAGTTGCAAATGAGCTTCCACCTTCATGTGGTTGGCCCTGATTAGTAGAGAATATTAAACTATACTCTAAACCAAGTGATGACAACTAACTATGTGAATCTCTTGGTTTCAGGAAATATAGAAGGAGGCCATAGTTTAATATGCAATCTCCTTTCATATGCATACGACATCACATGGAACTAAAAAATGCAATAGATTTTCATTTTTGTTAGAGGTCTTTAATTAGGTATTTTAAGTTATAGACCATCATGAACATTGTAACTTTGACTCTTATAGGCAAGGGTAATGTCCTTATCATGCAAGAAAATCAAGACTTTCTATGTGTTGGCTTGTTGAGGACATTCTCTCATCCATAGCAGCTAGAGTTCTAACATTCATGATGGTCTATAATTTAAAAAAATTAATAGACCTATTAAATAAATGTAAACATGGTGTATTTTTTCAGCTCCACCTATTGTTCATGCATATAGAACACATTTGCATGTGCATTCTCAATTTTGAGTGGCAGAATCTTATTTTGGATGCAACTTTGTTACCCATTGAAAAACCTCACCTAGCTGCAAAATCATATGCTGGGAAGAACATACCCAGATTCAAACATTCTTTAGACTTTGGATGTTTCTTCCAATTACCACTAGATGATGTTTTATCAACTTTGATATGGCTATAAGTTAAAAGTTTATCAAATCAATGGTATGATGTCATGCACATCTACAATTTTGCATTAGCAAGTTTAGTTAATTTCTAGGATATTGTTTCAAACTATACATATGCTTAAACTCAATTTTGGGCTCTAAAACTTTTAGAAAGTGAATGAATTATTTTTCCTATTATCAAACAAAAAAGGTTCACAAAGTGATTCAAGATGATTGAATAGACTACATTCCCTGCATGCTTTTAAACATTTATAATATAATGTACAAGGGCATATGTTTTGGTAATTACTACTTGTGAATGTATTTGATCTTATAGGACTCATCCCATTTTTAGGATTCAAAATATGTGATTCCTACCTTGCAATTATGTTTTGTAAAAATCAACAGCACGGGATGTAAACATTAATTATATGCAAATTTTGAATTTTGATATGTCAACATTGGTTCTCAACTATATGTATTATGAACTAATAGTTTAACAAAAAAAAGCCGAGGAAGAGTTTACCAAGCTATTGAGGACTACAAAGAAAACACTTGGCTTGTACTTTTCATATGATGTAGATTGAACTCTAAAGTAAGGTCACAAATTGCTCACATTCATTGTTGGATAATATTTGGGGTGTATGCAAATTATTTGAGCACTAGGTCAATATTATTATGTTATTAAAAAGTATCACTATTTTTTTTCTTGTATGCAAAATATTGGTTCTAAAGTGCACAAAGATCTAATAATTTGAAAATTGAGTCCAATTTGTTCTCACCTTGGAAGCAGGTATGGACTTTTAAATCAAAATTTCAAGTTTGTTACTCAAATAAATCCCCATTTTTAAAAGTTTCTATCAACATTATGATTTTTTCATACACATGGTAAATCATAACTTTGTCTTTATATTATATAATTTATTTGGTAAGGATACCTATTGAGATGTTAAATCTATTCACTCAAAAAAAAAAAAAAAATTACATTGAGGTTATTGTTGCCTTTGTGAAGGATACTTATTAGCATGACAAGAACATGGCTTCCAAAGTTATTTCAAATAGAGTTTATGGACCTTGATTCCTAACATTTAGTTAAACATAAGCTTTCAACCATAGTTCAAAACATCATTATGGATAAATTATTGCCAAAGGCAAAAAAATATTAGCGAAATATTGGTGATAAATTGGCAACTTATCAGCCAAATACTAAAACTTAAAAAATTTCTTATATTTAATTCGGAATACATTTTTTTGTGAAATTCAAGGAGGAGATGCATCCAATGAGTTAGTAAATGAGTAAACAAATAAAAGAAGATAAGTTTAAATATATTTAAATGCATTTAAGGTACACAATAACATCCTCACATACAATGTTGATGATTGGTAGCAATAGCTTGATAGTCTTAACATTGAAGAAAAATATAAATAACAAACTATCTTTGTAAAACTATAAGTAGATACAAGTATAACATCAAAATGGTCTACATCTTCCACCTTCCCTTTCAAACAACTCTTGTAAAAACTATTGGAGTGGTAGGAGGTGATGTAGGAGCATCCTAGGTTGTCTTATTATCTTGCTCATTTTTGTTCATTTTGCAATTTGGTGCCTAGCAGTCCTTCATGTGCCTAGCAGTCCTTCATGTGCCTAGTAGTTCCTTCATGTGCCTAGTAGTCCTTCATGTTCCTAGTAGTCCTTAATGTACCTAACAATCCTTCATGTGCCTAGCAGTCCTTCATGCGCCTAGCAGTTCCTTCATGTGCCTAGTAGCTCCTTCATGTGCCTAGCAATCTAGTTCCTTCATGTGCCTAGCAGTCCAGTTCCTTCATGTGTCTAGTAGTTCCTTCATGTGCTTAGTAGTTACTTCATGTGCCTAGTAGTCCTTCATGTACCGAGTTACTGTAGTGTGCTGAGTTACCCAGTGTATGTCAAGTGACTCTTCATGTGCTGAGTTACCTAGTGTATGCCGAGTGTTTCTTCATGTGCCGAGTTACCCAGTGTATGTTGAGTGTTAGTATTTGGACGTGATTTTTGCAAGCCAACTTGCGAGAGTTATTTTTGATCATGACATTTATATTAAGATCTTTTCTTGGGATATGCCTAGACCATTTTTCGGTCAGCCCTCCTCTTATGTAATGTTCTAGAATAATTTGTAACCCATTTTGAAAATTATATATAGAGTGTTTAGGCTTAGAGTTAGGCAATTTTTTGGAGAGGAGATTGTAGAGAAAAATTGAAAGTGCGAATTTGCAGTTGGATCTTTGAATGTGAATGTATTTTTAATTGGTTGTAACCCAAAAGGCCTTATAGCTAGGCATGTATGTTGAAAATTTGAAGAATCAATACAAGTTCATTCTTCTTCCTCCTTTGGTTGTTGTTCTGTGTGTTTGCTTCTATTGTGTTAACTCTTGCAAGGTGGTTTGGATAGTTGGGTGAGCCTTCAGCCCTAGTTATTCACCCTTTGCTTGCATCAGTTGGTATCAAAGCATGAGGTTCATCCTTGTGAGGGTGGCAGATCTACAGATTTGACCTATAACTTGCAGAGGGTTATGATCTTACATAAACCTAATTTTTAAAGATGGTTCATGGTAGAAGAAATGCTAATGATGCTATATTGGATCAGTTGAGACAAATTGTAGCTAGATTAGATTCTATGAAGATAGTCCAAAGGAGAGGAGCACATCTTGATGATGTAAGTGATGATGAATTAGCAGCACTAAACCATAATCTAAAACTTAAAGAAGATCAAGATGAGGAAAGATTGTTACGAGTATTGTCTAGGCAAAATTCAAAGCCTGCTATAGAAGTTGTTCCTTATGATGGAAAATTGGATACCAATGTTGTGTTGGATTGGATCTCTGATATGGAGAAGCTCTTTGAGTATGAAAACACTCTTGATAATAGAAAGGTGAATATTGTAGTCACCAGGTTGAAAGGTCATGCATCACTATGGTGGGAGCACTTGCAAACTAATAGATAAAGAAGAGGAAAGGAGAAAATCAGAACTTGGCCAAAGATGGTGAACAAGGTAAAGAACAAATTTCTTCCTGTTGATTACCAAGTTAGCTTCTTAAGAAAGATGCAAAATTTGAAACAAAAGGACATGACTGTGAAAGAATATACCAAGGAATTCTATAGATTGGACATCAGATCTGGACATGTAGATGATGATGTTGAGAAAATTGCAAGGTATATTAATGGATTGAGATCTAGAATACAAGATGAAATAGGTTTTGTGAAGTTAGAAAGTGTGGAAGAAGCATAGCAATATGCCTTGAAGGATAAGGAGATCTTGACAAAGAAGCATGAACAAAGACAAAGAGGTAGAGGTGGGAGATTCTAGAGAGACAAAGGTAGATCTTATGGAGAAAGTGGCAGATCTGATAGTTCTATGTAAGATAAAGGAAAATCTGAATGGAAGAATGATGAAAAAGACAAAACCAAATGGAAAAGTGGTAATTCTTATCGAGGAGGCACTAATTCTTACCAAGGAAGTGGTAATTCCTATTCTAGAGGTGGATTTCATGGTAATTATTTCAGATGTGGTAAAGAGGGACATAGATCTTTTGAATGTAGATCCTCTAAAAGTAGGCAAGGTAACATAAATGAAATGATTCAAGGAGATGATGAGGGTTCACTAAGTGGACCTAAGGCTAGAGACAATCTGATGCTGAGAAGAACCTTATGTAATAAGGAAAGTGATGAGGAACTTGTTTTAAGGAGAAGTCTTTTCAAGAGAAGATGTAAGATGGCTGGAAAATGCTGCAAAGTGATCATTGACAGTGGAAGTTTTACAAATTTGGCATCAGAAGAGCTAATTACCAAGTTGTAGTTGCAGAGGCTGAAACATCCCAAACCTTATCATGTTTCATTTATCAAAGAAATGCCTTGTGAAGTTCAAAATTGGACATTACTTTGATGAAGTTTTGTGTGATATTATGCCCATGGATTGTTGTCATATTTTGTTGGGTAGACCTTAGCAGTATGATAGATATGTTGTACATGATGGAAGATTGAATCAATATACTCTTTGGGTAAATGGAAAGAAGAAAACATTGCTACCTTTGATTGAAAGTCCAAATGAGGTTAATTGTAGTACTATAAAAATTTGCATGGTTAATGAGAAACAATTTGAAAAGGAAGCAAGTTTGTTTTTCCATAGTTCCTAAAGGACTGAGTGTTGGTAGTAATGGTCGAGTAGCAGAAGCTAGTAAAGACCAAGTGACAATAGATAGTGACAACTGAGTACCAGTAGAAATTACAAATTTTTTGAATGAGTATAAAGACATTATTGCTGATGATATTCCTGATGGTTTACCTCCAGTAAGAAGCATAATTCATTGTATGGACCTAATTCCTAGAGCTAGTTTACCAAACAAAGCACCATATAGATTGACACTTATAGAGAATGAAGAACTTAATAGATAGGTGCATGAGTTGTTGTAGAAAGGTTTGATCAGAGAAAGCTTGAGTCCATCTATTGTACCTATTTTATTAGCACCTAAAAAGAATGGAGAATGGAGAATGTGTACTAATTCCAGAGCTATTAATAAAATCATAGTGAAATATAGGTTTCCTATGCCGAGGATGGATGACATAATGGATCATTTGAGTGGAGAAAAGTATTTTACAAAGATTTATTTGAAGAGTGGTTATCATCATATCAGAATCAGAGAAGGTGATGAATGGAAGACTTCTTTCAAGACAAAAGATGGTTTGTATGAATGGTTGGTTATGCCTTTTGGTTTGACTAATGCACCTAGTACTTTCATGAGGTTGATGAATGAAGTCCTAAAAATATTTTGGGTAAGTTTGTGAGTGTTTATTTTGGATGATAGTCTAATATTCAGTATGACTAAGGAAGAACATCTTGAGCATATTAGACAAGTATTGTAGAGGTTGAAAGAGAAAAAGTTGTTGATTAATTTGAAAAAAGTGTTCTTTTATGCAAGAGGAGATTGTGCATTTGGGATTTGTGATTTTAGTTGATGGATTGAAGATGGATCCTAAGAAGGTTAAAGCAATTTTGGAATGGCCTAAACCTGAGAATGTGGGTGAGGTAAGATCATTTCATGGTTTGGCTAGTTTTTACAAAAAGTTCATAAAAAATTTTAGTGTTGTTTGTAATGCTATGACTAAGACAATGAGGGGAGATAAAAAAGAATTTAAGTGGACACATGGAACTGATAAGAGTTTTGAGACTTTGAAACAAAAGGTTGCTGAATTACCTATATTAGCTTTACCTAATTTTAACAAAGTATTTCAAGTTGAATGTGATGCAAGCGGTAATGCAATAGGAGCTGTATTAAGTCAAGAAGGTAAGCCTATTGCTTTCTTTAGTGAAAAATTGAATGATGCTAAAAGGAATTATTATATATATGATCAAGAATTTTATGCCATGGTTCAAGCATTGAAGAAGTAGAGACATTATTTGATTCCTAAGGAGTTTGTGTTGTATGTTGATCATAAAGCTTTACTATACTTAGAAAGTCAACTTAAATTGAATCAAAGACACATGAAGTGGGTGGACTATTTGCAGAGTTTTACATTTTTTATCAAGCATAAGAGTGGAGTTACTAACAAAGTTTTCGATGCATTGAGTAGGACACGTTCCTTGCTAACAGAAATGAAGGTTGAAGTTCTTGGTTTTGATGAAATGAAAATGTTGTATGATGTTGATCTTGATTTTTATGAGGTTTGGAGAGAGTGCAGAACACTGAATTTGACAGATCACATAAGTATGATGAATATTTCATTCAAGATGGTATGTTGTTCAAAGGTATTCAATTGTGTATTCCTAGAAGTTCTATGAGGTTGAATCTAAATAAGGAAAAGCATAGTGGTGGATTAGCTAGGCATTTTGGAATTGATAAGACATTGAGTTTGTTGCAAGAGAAGTATTATTGGCCACAAATGTATAAGGATGGTGAGAAATTTGTAAAGAATTGTCGAGTTTGTCAAGTTGCAAAAAGAGTGAGTTAGAATACTAGTTTGTATACACCTATTACTATTCCTGAGAAACCTTGGACTAATATCAATATGTATTTTGTTCTTGGATTACCTAAGACAGTGAAGGGGTATGATTCCATATTTTTTGTAGCGAAAAAATTTTCTAAGATGGCTCATTTCATACTATGTAAAAAGACATTAGATGCTGAACATGTTGCTGAACTTTTCTTTAAAGAGATTATGAGATTGCATGGATTACCAAGAAGTATTATTTCTGATAGAGACAATAAGTTTGTTGGCTACTTTTGGAAGACTTTGTGGAAGAAGATGGGTACTGAATTGAAGTTTAGGTCTACATTCCATCCACAAATAGAAGGTCAAACAAAGGTTGTGAATAGAAGCCTGGGTAATTTTTTGAGATGTTTAGTTGGGAATAAGCCAAGTAATTGGGAGATGGTATTGGAACAAGCTAAATTTACATCTAATAATTCTATGAATAGGAGTACAGGGAAGACACCTTTTGAGATTGTTACTGGAATGCATCCTAGAGGTGTATCAAATTTGAGAGATGTTGTTGGTGAAGAAAAGAGAAGCGTTGCAGTAGAAGAATTTGTTGATTTTATGGAGTCTTTGCATAAGGAAGTGAAGTTGAGGTTGGAACAAAGTAATCAGAAGTATAAGGAGAATGGTGATTAGTCTAGAAGACACCATGATTTTAAAGTTGGTAATGAGGTGATGGTTCATCTGAAGAAAGGAAGATTCCCATTTGGAACATACAATAAGCTGAAGATGAAGAAATTTGGACCTTGTAAGATCTTGAAGAAGTTTGATAGTGGTAATGCTTATGAAGTTGAGTTAGTCAATGACATGGATATATCTCCTATATTCAATATTGGTGATTTGTATAAGTATCATGAGTTAGAGGATGAAGTTGTTGTATCAGATGATTATCCTAAGAAGCAAATTGAAGAAGTTGAATAGATATTGGATCAGAGAGTTGGCAGAGCACAAGAGGAAAAGATTACTATGAATATTTGGTGGAGTGGAAGAATAGACCTATTGAAGATGCTTCATGGATTTTTCAATTTGAGTTGGATTTAGCTCAGGTTGTGACATCTCAATGATTCAAGAGAATCATTTCTTTCAAACCCGGTTGTCTGATGCAGGAGCATCCTAGGTTGCCTTGTTATCCTACTCATTTTTGTTCATTCTACAAGTTGGTGCCTAGCAGTCCTTCATGTGCCTAGCAGTTCCTTCATGTGCCTAGCAATCCTTCATGTGCCTAGCAGTTCCTTCATGTGCCTAGCAGTCCAATTCCTTCATGTGCCTAGTAGTCCAATTCCTTCATGTGCCTAGCAGTTCCTTCATGTAACTAGTAGTTCCTTCATGTGACTAGCAGTTCTTCATGTGCCAAATTACTATAACAATTCCTTCATGTGCCGAGTTACCCAGTGTATGCTAAGTGACTCTTCATGTGCCGAGTTACCCAGTGTATGTTGAGTGTTTCTTCATGTGCCAAGTTACCCAGTGTATGTTGAGTGTTAGTATTTGGATGAGATTTTTTGAGCCAAGTTGTGGGATTTATTTTCAATTGCGACATTTATGTTAAGATCTTTTCTTGGGATGTGCCCAGACTATTTTTGGGTCAGCCCTCCTCTTATGTAATGTTCTAGAATAATCTATAAGCTATTTTGGAAAGTATATATAGAGTGTTTAGGCTTAGAGTTAGGCAAGTTTTTGGAGAGGAGATTGTAAAGCAGAATTGAAAGTGCAAATTTGCAGTTGGATCTTTGAATGTGAATGTATTTGTAATTGGTTGTAACCTAGAAGGCCTTATAGCTGGGCATGTACGTTGAATATGTTGGAGTTTGAAAATGTTACCCATTTCCAATTACCCTGATGAGAATATGACACATCTAGGGGTAGCTAACTCACATTATCAACACATCCATTCAGACACCAGGCCAACTATAAGGCATGACCCTTCTTCTTCTTCAGGCTCTGCAAAATCTAGGCTGGTGGACCTATAGATTCTTTATATGGTACTAGTTGTCAAAGCATACACTGAATCTAATATGAAGCAGATAAAACCCTTATTTCTCCTAATAACTCATGAAATGACATCCATCTACAGTAGCTAAATGCAGATCTAGGAATCTCATGAGCTGAGTGAGGGCATTCTATTATAGCTCTTCAATATGAAAGGGGAAAAGTGTTTGATTAGTGATGTTGATCTCAGCAAAACCTCAAATATGCAGCAGTATAACAGGTGATCCTATAAGTGATCAGTGCCTTATCTATTGGGCAATTCATACAAAAACCTAACACACATCCCTGAAAATCACTGATATGTGCCATACATGAGGACTTCCTAATCTATCTAACCACTTTGTGAACTAGACATCTGCATCCTTCTGAACCTCATACTCGACTTATCCCTTCATGAAATCTGCAATCCTATGATGAGGAATCAAGCATTTACATAACTCTTTGAGTCATAAGCAAAATAAATCAACATATACAACTAATAAGTTGCAACTGAGTTTCATATTCTTTGTTTACAAAACACAAAAGATCACAAACAGCATGAATGAGAGACAAGATATCAGAATGAAGATTGACTTGTTGCTGCCTTATCACTCATTTCCTTGAAACAAATTACAATAAGATGCATGAAATTTAAATGCAAAGCTACCTAACAAATCAGACTATCTGTATTCTTATTTCTACTACTATTCACATGAGAGAAATTTTTGAAGAAATATGTGGTATCACAGTATGGAAACACATCAAAACTAGATCCAAAATTTGGTATCTCAATAGTGACTGGTTTTTCTCCAAAGACTGGAACCCATCAAACAATGAAAGATAGAAAGATATAGCAAAGGAAAGAATATCGAATCTGATCTTCACATGACAAGTGTCCATTTGAAAAGCAATCCTCTGTAACTGAAAAACTTCTTTCTTCCATCTCTCATTCTAATCTGATCTTGTTTCATCATTTCTGTTACTGACTTGCACAATATCTCTGTTGAATTGATGCAACATTGCTGAGTCACCACAATATCTAATTTACCCATTGAAATGCTTGGCAAAAATCGGGTTAAATTGAGTGAATGTGAGAGACATGAACTCCAACCGCATTCTTACCAAGTTTTACTGATCCCCTAATTGGAAATTTAATTTTTTACCCGTTCCATTGAGAAAAACCCCCAAAATTTACATTTTTGGCTATAACTCAAGCCAGGATGCACCTGTGCAAGAACCAACCTCAAAATCGAAAAATTCAGCTCTTCCCGGTTCTGGTGGTATATTGGAGCATCTATTTTGGGAGAAATTTGACCTAGATATAGCCCTCTGAAGTTCAAGCCTCTGCTCATGTCTCTATGACAATATTTCACAAATATATGAAATTTCAAAAGTTAAAACTATATCAGAAGTTCAAACTTTATTTTTTTTAAAAAGTCCATGTTAGTTTCTTGGTAAAATAATTTTAAAATGAAAATTTTAAAATCATTTTAATTTTCCTAGCCTCTTTAATTTTGGGTCAACTCTAGGTTTGACCAATGCCACGTGTGACTTTCTGATTGGCTGTTGACTCTTGCCGGATTCCTGAGTTTTTCAACGACCTCGCTATGTCGCTAGCCGGATTTTTCAAGATTTTCTAGCTAGCGAGGTAGCGACCGCCGGATTTTTGGACTTTTTCGGTCGAATTTGAATTTTTCGGCAAAATTGAATTTTCTGACAACGTTTTTGGATTTTGCTTCAAAATTTAACATAGGCGTCCTGCCAGTTGGCCGACCATAGGCCCATGCACATGAGCTAGCTTTCACAAAAGCCTCTTGTCTTTTAGACATTATAAAATGTGTAAGCTTTTGTATTTAAAGACATAAGAAAATCATTTCCCATTCAATGTGGGATAATACTTGCTGCATTTTCCTTAACTCCCCTATAGATGCTGATTTCTACACAATGAAGAGCTATCCAGCTCCTTTGGCATGAGTTGCTTATTCTAAATGTGGAGCTCCATCTTGCTGGTCATTTTTTACTATGAATCTATAAACTTTTCATGGTAATAGTCATTTCTTATGCACATGGGCATTTATAATGTTGTTGCTCCCTTCAAAAATATGGATGCACCTTTAGAGAAGCCATGGGCTTGAAAAATGGGGGTTCTTTACTTCCTTTTTTATGCACATATGGTCTTTTATTGATTGCTTGCTGCAAAAACGTGAATCACATGCTGCCTTGAGCTTTGTTTCACCAACAAATTTGTTCATTTCTATAAAAAACGTGGATGCTTCTTCCTCTGTGGATGTTTGACTCTTTTCCTGGTGATGCCTCTATTATGGCATAAAAGCCCTCTATTTTGCTCAATGCATCTACACATTTTCTTAGTTTTCTTCTTGTGTTAAAACATTATATTGTCAAAACAAATAGCCCCTCACATTTATTTGATTCTTTTATCATTGAGAAAAAGTCCAATCTCATACATTTAGTGAACTAAGATAATGGCAATGACTACAGTGGAGCATTGTAATGATTGTATGTAAAACAATCAATTTAAAATTTCATTTTAAATCATTTCCGCACTAGTGTGAAATTTGTGTCTGAAGGCCCGCTAGGTGGTCGTAAAAACTAACTCAATCAAGTAACCAGGCCATGAAAATCGGCATGAGTGTTCAATCTTGCATACTCTATCACACTGCAAATTTTCAACCCATGATGGATTTCCAGTCAAAAGATTTTAATTGCCGAACATTGATACTTCAATTACTCTGCAAGCAAACAATGTTAAAAAACATAAACTGGGCTCTGGTTCGGCATTATAAACTGGGTTATTGATCACTTGGGGTTTTGAAAACTAGGATATAAGTTCTTTGCCATGAAGAGGATATAATTCCATGTTTTGGGCTCATGAAGAATCACAGGTCACATTTGGCGAATTTTCGAAAATAGACACTTGGAAATTTTAACTGGCAAATGTGTCAAAAAGTGATTTTTGGCAAATGAACGGACATAAGAAAGTATGCAAATGGATTCATCATGACTTAAGAACTGGCATACTTCAAGGATTTCTAGGACACAACACAATGGTACAATCCATTTAGGCTAGCCAATCACAAGATCAAAGTTATAACATGCCGAACAAGGGTACGGATCAATTTGGATACCTTAGCCGTAACAAAACAATGCAAACTGGGTTTTTGATCATGTTAGCAAACAGATCAAATGGATTCGACATGATCTCAAAATTGGAACATATGAGGTGTCTTACCCCTAGAACACAATGCAAAAAGAATTTTTTCATTTGGGTCAACTGGGTCAAAGATATGATTGGTCGAACAGGGCTTCCCAGAATTGTGAACAACTACTTAAATGCACAAAACAGTAAATGACCAACTTTGCGGGGTGAAAAACCTAGTCAAACGGATTCAAAATGACTTGAAAATTGAAACATAGGTTCTCTATTATGGACACTAAACATCCCCAAAGTGACTAGTCATGACACAATCCTGGGTAAAAGATATTTAGATGCAAACTGGGCCTTTGATCGCTATTTGACACTTGGTAGAATTGCAAATTTTGACACTAGCTCAAAATGGGACTTCACAGAATGATTCGGGATGGCAAAATAACATTGTGGATCATATGCAGATGTCAAATGAAAGGTTTTAAGCCACTCAAACACCATCTAGGCCTCAAGCTACCAACTAACCACATGCATAAAAGGCAATTTAGGACATGATTTTCCAAAATTTTCAAAATGTGACTAAAAATGAAGCATGCAATTTTCAGTCCCAACAGTGGCTCTGTTTGGGGATGCATGCCCCTTGCGGGCATGGAAAGGATTTAGATCTCTAGTAGAAGTAGACCACACAACTGAACAGCAAAACTCTCTCGAACAGCTTTATTGAAAACAGGAAAACTACTCTTAACTATGTATAAGAGATGGCCCCAAGCCACCGAAAAGTTTCAGAACTCTTTACCTTTGTCATACACCTTATTTTCATTTACATTTTCCTGAGGCAAACTGAAACTCTCATCCTTATTTGTTTCACCCATCATATCAACACTTTCAATTACTTCGTTAGGCAAAACAAAACTACTATCATCATCTTCATAGTGCATATAAAAATCAGACAAACTTTCTACACCTTGCTCACTATGAAAGTATGAATCAATGTGATCATAATAACTTACATCAGACTAAAAATGAAACTGATCACTACTGATTGAGTCATAGATTCCTTCCACCGAAAACACAAAAGCTTGATATTCTACATCATTCACCAAATTGCAAACACCAAAAACTTGCAACTCACCTTGTGCCTCTGGCTCCAAAAAATACAATGGATCTGAATCAACTTCATGTATCATGTCATCACATACTGAATCAAATCTGAAACTTACTAAAAAATTATCACCATAGTCTTCAAACAAAGGTTCATCAGACATATGAAAAGAATCTTCATTAAAATTCTCATCAGCAGGAACTCTACTGACATCAATATTCTTATCAAAGAAATTGCTAGAGATACTTGTGAATGCATCAAACTCACTAGCATAAGACTCACCAACCTGTAGAGAAGATTTAACTATAGATTCATGTGTACCACTATCGGTATTCACTTTATTGCATGAATCGTCAAATCTCATCTCAAGTAACTGCAGATTACTGTCACATACTCCATCTGGATCAGATAAAAAACCAATTGATCTCTCATCATCATTAGTAACATCAATCATAGGAATTTCTTCATTAAATGTTAAATCAGAATCAAAAGACATCAACAACCTCTCGTTATCATCTCTATAACATAGATCTGATTTAACATCACTCATGACAGTAGTAAATACATCTCTACTGGTCTTCATTTCTTCAAACAAATCTTCATGCTTATGCTGAAAGTCTTCAAAAGAATAACAATGTTGATATGCAGGAGAACAGACATAGGGGTATAAATCATACCTTACATCATCCTTACAAGATGCACCCACTAATAAAGGTGAAGTTGAATCACACATTGACATATACCTTTCAAACTCATGTTGCAACAAGGCTAAGACCTCATTTGTATTCAACAGATCTCTTTCGCAAACTTCTTCATATTGATTGCAATTATTTCTCAGATAATCTAAAGAACTTATAACAGTGACACCATTAGTCATACAATCTGAACAATTAGTAGTACTTTCACAATATATATCCTCTTCCCTGCACCACATCTGGACATTAGATGCTTCACTACATTCAACTTCATTGCAGGAAGATATTTCAAGACTACTGTTATAACTCTTTTCATTCTCAAACATATTGTCATAGGACTCATCACTTTCACTATGACTATCAACATTTTCAATTTCAACAATACAATAACCATTCTTTTCTAAATAGCCTTCACATTCTGTAAATATTCTCTCAAAGTATTTAATCTTTTCAAATCTTGCTTTCACTGTCCAATGTACTGAATCAGGCATGAAGACTAATAAAAACACAAAAACCCATGATAATTCATTGGGTCTTGCTGAAATGGGAAACTCTAAGATTTCCAACTTGAGTTGCATGTAAATTTGAATTGTATCTAAGTCATCTACACTTTCCACATTCCTTCAAATAGAAGAAATGACTTGACTATGAAGCTTTCCATACAACATAAACAAATTTTCATGTACCTCTTCATAGCTTGACAGAGTATTATTAGATCTACAATCTGAATCCATTTTGAGAATGAAATTTTTACCTCTTTATCCTAGTGCTAAAAACCACTGAATAGAGGCAACCATGTTTTTAACATTTGACTTCCATGAAAAGAAAACATGAAAACCAAAATACCTTAAGTGCTGGCGCTAACTTCGATCTGCTGATTTGGCGTAGATGCAAGATTGAAAATCCTTTACACCACTGGTCAAAACTTTGTAGAGCCGCCACCTCTTTACAAGAGGAATATAACAATTACTGCTGTGATTCACTTTTACATTTCAATTTCTTTATAACAGCAGATTTCAAACAGCACTTTAAAACTTATCAAGAATTTAAAACTTCTTTTCCAAGATCTATCAATAGTTTCAGATCTGCCCATACAACTGAAAGTCCTTCAAAATTTTGCAATGAAATCAACTAGGAACAAACTGGTACAGAGATTTGAGAGTCGCCACTCACACTTGGTGAGAAATAAAACATAATTTGTCACTTGACAAATCTGAACTAGACCTTCAATGTAGGAGAAACTTGCAGATCACTGACATCTTGAAAAGAAAATATACTTTATAAATGAATTATTGACTCTGAAACTTTCTCAACAGTATTTGCAAAAACTGAACTAATTGAAGATAGACCTATGAAAGTCATAGAACACAATTTTCATCCAGTTTCAACATACTACTGATAATGAATAAAGCTTAACTGGGGAACATGAAACTTCAGCAAAGAAAAGGGAACACATCTCGCTCTAGATTTGCTATATCCAATCTGTTTCATGGCAGAGATTTTTATTCTTTCTATATGCAACTCCCCAGTAGAGTCACCATTTTGTTGGTGTTTTGGATGGGCAAAATCCAACTGAGAGTAGAACTAAAATTTTCAATGAACACCAGAGATTCTTGTCCTTTCAACAAAATGGATTGCCATCTTATCTCCCCAGCAGAGTCGCCATTTTGTTGGAGTTTGAAAACGTTACCCATTTCCAATTACCCTGATGAGAATATGACACATCTAGGGGTAGCTAACTCCCATTATCAACACATCCATTCAGACACCAAGCCAACTATAAGGCATGACCCTTCTTCTTCTTCAGGCTCTGCAAAACCTAGGCGGGTGGACCTACAGATTCTTTATATGGTACCAGTTGTCAAAGCATACACTGAATCTAATATGAAGTAGATAAAACCCTTATTTCTCCTGATAACTCATGAAATGACATCCATCTACAGTAGCTAAATGCAGATCTAGGAATCTCATGAGCTGAGTGAGGGCATTCTATTATAGCTCTTCAACATGAAAGGGGAAAAGTGTTTGATTATTGATGTTGATCTCAGCAAAACCTCAAATATGAAGTAGTATAATAGGTGATCCTATAAGTGATCAGTGCCTTATTTATTGGGAAATTCATACAAAAACCTAACACACATCCTTGAAAATCACTGATATGTGCCATACATGAGGACTTCCTGATCTATCTAACCACTTTGTGAACTAGACATCTGCGTCCTTCTGAACCTCATACTCGACTTATCCCTTCATGAAATTTGCAATCCTATGATGAGGAATCAAGCATTTACATAACTCTTTGAGTCATAAGCAAAATAAATCAACATATACAACCAATAAGTTGCAACTGAGTTTCATATTCTTTGTTTACAAAACACAAAAGATCACAAACAGCATGAATGAGAGACAAGATATCAGAATGAAGATTGACTTGTTCCTGCCTTATCATTCATTTCCTTGAAACAAATTACAATAAGATGCATGAAATTTAAATGCAAAGCTACCTTGAATTTTTGGACTTTTTCAGTCGAATTTGAATTTTTCGGCAAACTTGAATTTTTCGGCAATGTTTTTGGATTTTGCTTCAAAATTTAACATACGCGTCCTGCCAGCTAACCGACCATAGGCCCATGCACATGAGATGGCTTTCACAAAAGCCTCTTGTCTTTTAGACATTATAAGATGTGTAAGCCTTTGTATTTAAAGACATAAGAAAATCATTTACCACTCAATGTGGGATAATACTTGCTGCATTTTCCTCAACTCCCCTGTAGATGTTGATTTCTACACAATGAAGAGCTATCCAGCTCCTTTGGCATGAGTTGCTTATTCTAAATGTGGAGCTCCATCTTGCTGGTCATTTTTTACTATGAATCTACAAACTTTTCATGGTAATAGTCATTTCTTATGCACATGGGCATATATAATGCTACTGCTCCCTTCAAAAACGTGGATGCACCTTTAGAGAAGCCATGGGCTTGAAAAATGGGGGTTCTTTGCTTTCTTTTTTTATGCACATATGGTCTTTTATTGATTGCTTGCTGCAAAAACGTGAATCACATGCTGCCTTGAGCTTTGTTTCACCAACAAATTTGTTCATTTCTCTAAAAAACATGGATGCTTCTTCCTCTGTGGATGTTTGACTCTTTTCCTGGTGATGCCTCTGTTATGGCATGAAAGCCCTCTATTTTGCTCAATGCATCTGTACATTTTCTTAGTTTTCTTCTTGTGTTAAAACATTATATTGTCAAAACAAATAGCCCCTCACATTTATTTGATTCTTTTATCATTGAGAAAAAATCCAATCTCATACATTTAGTGAACTAAGATAATGGCAATGACTATAGTGAAGCATTGTAATGATTGTATGTAAAACAATCAATTTAAAATTTCATTTTAAATCATTTCCGCACTAGTGTGAAATTTGTGTCTGAAGGCCTGCCAAGTGGTCATAAAAACTAACTCAATCAAGTAACCAGGCCATGAAAATCAGCATGAGTGTTCAATCCTACATACTCTATCACACTGCAAATTTTCAACCCATGATGGATTCCCAGTCAAAATATTTTAATTTCCGAACATCCATACTTCAATTACTCTGCAGGCAAACAATGTTAAAAAACATAAACTTGGCTTGAGTTCGGCATTATAAACTGGGTTATTGATCACTTGGGGTTTTGAAAACTAGGATATAAGTTCTTTGCCATGAAGAGGATATAATTCCATGTTTTGGGCTCATGAAGAATCACAGGGCACATTTGGCGAATTTTCGAAAATAGGCACTTGGAAATTTTAACTGGCAAATGTGTCAAAAAGTGATTTTTGGCAAATGTACGGACATAAGAAAGTATGCAAATGGATTCATCATGACTTAAGAACTAGCATACTTCAAGGATTTCTAGGACACAACATAATGGTACTATCCATTTAGGCTAGCCAATCACAGGATCAAAGTTATAACATGCCGAACAAGGGTACGGATCAATCTGGATACCTTAGTCGTAACAAAACAATGCAAACTGGGTTTTTGATCATGTTAGCAAACTGATCAAATGGATTCGACATGATCTCAAAATTGGAACATATGAACTTTCTTACCCCTAGAACACAATGCAAAAAGATTTTTTTCATTTGGGTCAACTGGGTCAAAGATATGATTGGTCGAACAGGGCTTCCCAGAATTGTGAACAACTACTTAAATGCACAAAACAGTAAATGACCAACTTTGCGGGGTGCAAAACCTAGTCAAACGGATTCGAAATGACTTGAAAATTGAAACATAGGTTCTCTATTATGGGCACTAAACATCCCCAAAGTGACTAGTCATGACACAGTCTTGGGTAAAAGATATTCAGATGCAAACTGGACCTCTGATTGCTATTTGACACTTGGTAGAATTGCAAATTTTGACACTAGCTCAAAATGGGACTTCACAGAATGGTTCGGGATGGCAAAATAACATGGTGGATCATATGCATATGTCAAATGAAAGGTGTTAAGCCACTCAAACACCATCTAGTCCTCAAGCTACCAACTGACCACATGCATAAAAGGCACTTTAGGACATGATTTTCCAAAATTTTCAAAATGTGACTAAAAATGAAGCATGCAATTTTCAGTCCCAACAGAATACTTGAAGAATCAATAAAAGTTTATTCTTCTTCCTCCTTTTGATGTTGTTATGTGTGTTTTCTTTTGTTGTGTTAACTCTTGCAGGGTGGTTTGGATAGTTGGGTGAGCCTTCGGCCCTAGTTATTCACCCTTTGCCTACATTAGGAGGTTTAGTCCTAGAAGTCTACTATGCCTTTTCCTTCTCCTCTACACAACTGGTTGTGGCTGATGAATTTTTTGTAGTGTCAATAGAACATTCTAGAGTATAACCATCATAGTAGAATAATAAATGCATTGGCCTAAACATACTAAAGGGCTATGCAAGAATTTGTTTGACCCTACTTCAGCCTAAGATGTCAAGTTTTAGAAGCATGGTGTGTCTATTCAAGTGTATTCACTCTATAAAATACTTTTAAAAAAATAGTTTAAAATTAAATTTCTATTATCGTTTGAAGCATAGAAGATGATAGATCCATTTTATATTAAATACTTTAATATTAAACTACAAAACACGGTCTAATTGTATTTGCATACACATTGCCACATTACATAGCCTATTAATAATATCATTTTAAGAATATTTTCAATGTCAACCAATAACAATAA
This sequence comes from Cupressus sempervirens, assembly GCA_028749045.1. Classification (NCBI taxonomy): domain Eukaryota; kingdom Viridiplantae; phylum Streptophyta; class Pinopsida; order Cupressales; family Cupressaceae; genus Cupressus; species Cupressus sempervirens. The sequence goes on from CM053783.1 coordinate 750,695,861, forward strand.
ATTTAAAATGAGATGTTTAAGACACACACACACACACACACACACACACACACACACACACACACACACACACACACACACACACACACACACACACACACACACACACACACACACACACACATGCACGCACGCACATGGGGATATTTGGTGGCACATTCATGAAGTGAAAAGACATCTATGTTTGAAAAATAGAAAGATCAAATATATTCATAACGATATGAATTGAGACTAGCATTGATAGGGGTTGAAAGAAATGCATTTAGGAGTGGATGAATGTCAAAAATAACTCATAATCAAAATGCTTGAAGATAGTCGATAAATAGAGCAATTACACAATGTGCAACCCTTACTTTTTCTTTTTATTAGACACTGTACTTTTTATTTTTAATAGATACTATGATTTCACATAATCAAAACTATATAAGTGGGAGACCATAATATTGTGCCTTCTAATTAGATGATATTATGATTTCACATACTCAAATTCATAAAATTGGAAGACAATAATATTATTTCATGTAATCATAATCATTTTGGTATAAGACCTTCTCATAAATAGAATCACCGACCATATTATATTAATCTTTTTTCTTTAGACAATGCAATGTTGATATTTATATGATAGTTCACAATTCTTTAAGTTGTTAGTTAGGAGGAACAATATATAAGAATGCATAGAATATGTCTACAATCCAAGAAACCAAACACAACAAGAATACATGCATTAAACAAGTGGTAATCATAAACTAGTGAAGGGAAAATAGTGATTAGTTACCTGGATTAGTAATAAGTCCTCCAAAATACCCACTAGAGAAGCTTACCTAGCTAAAGAGTCACATGCTAGGAAGAATATACCCAAATTCAAACATTCTTTAGACTTGGAATATTTCTTTTGGTTTTTACTAAATGATGTTTTATCAACCTTGATCTGGCTAGAGATCACAAGTTTCTAAGAATAATATACAAAATCAAACAACAAGAATTACATTTGGTGAGCAACACTATAGATATATGACATACCAAAAAATAGCATAAATTTAGAACAACAATTAGTCAAGAGAGGATAAAGAATACCTAACAGTATATGAAAAAAGGAATAAAAAGTGCAAAATTGTTTATGAATTCTCTCAGAAAAGAGAAGAGTATATGTAGAACAATCTATTTTAGAAATAAGAAAGTGTAGAACAATTATGTTGGAAATGTTGGTCGATAAAATTCCAACCTAGACTTTTAATTTGAAGGGGCTCATGCATGGAATTCATTTAATATGTTGGAGCTTTATGGATGTCATCAAGAATTACATGATGATAAATAATGAAGAACATAATTGTATGTTAAATATAATCACATCTCTTATATAGATAGGGAACATCATTGGACAATTAAGGAAGATACTCAAATTATAACAAAAAGCTTCATACATCTCTATGGCTGGTATGTACACTATTGTTTCTTCAAGTAAGGTGTTCTCCCATTTTATATGTGCTCATTGTTTTGGTCTAATTGAAGGATACTAAGTTGATTGAGGGTATAATCCTATATTCTATTGTAATGTATTCATTACTTTTTCCATCTCAATCTTTACAAAACATTTTTCAAAAGTAGTCACATTAATGTGGTAGTTTGTTGCATGACACTCTTATGTATTGATAAGTAGGAGATAATTTCCACAGCAAGTCAAATTGTGATATTGCTATCAGGATTTAACTGTGTGATTTTTGAGTCAAACTCATTGACCCATATTTCATGAGTAGTGATTCAACATGAATCCATCTCTCATGAGAATAAATGGAACACTTAGTGAAGGTTTTGCAAATGGGGTGGCAAGCTTTGGGTTTGACAATGGAGGAAACTCTATAGTTAAGTGCACTTAGGCTGGAGTAGTATTGGGATGGGTGACCTCCTAGGAAGTCTCGGTGCTTCACCCTTGTGAGCATCACCTAGATCCAATGAGTGCTAAGTGTTCCATTTATTCTCATGAGAGATGGATTCGTGTTGAATCACTACTCATGAAATATGGGTCAATGAGTTTGACTCAAAAATCACACAGTTAAATCCTTATAGCAATATCATAACTCTTATGTATGTTCACTGTATTGTAACACCATTTTTATACAAATTTTTAATCAATGGTGTTCTTGGAACTATCTATTATTGTAAAATTCAAACATCATAGTATCAATTCATTATTTTTATTGGATAGATTTCTAGACATATAAGAGAATTCTTTACATGGGAACCAGTTTGATCCATTTGTTGTGAGAAGTTAGAATGATCATTAACCAAATAAACTTTCTTGAAAGCTGCTCTATTATAGAAAGATTAACTTAGTGTGGGGTTGGTAAAAGGCTTCTTGTTAATGCCTCCATTGGAATGATATTATGTGAGGCTAACAAATTTTTGATATACATAGAGAGTTTTTTTCGTGTTGGGTTGTAAGTATTAAGAGAGGTGGTTCTATACATCAATAACAAATATGGGTGTTGTAAATATGATGGAAACAATTATGTAAAACCTTATTTTTTAATGGAAGAAGTTTTTAAGTTCTTCTCTAAAATGTTCAACTTAAATTTTTGAATCTACATTGAAGTCTAGAGTAGCAATGCAAATTGTATAATGACAATGTTTCATTTGACATTATATTCTTCCAAACTAGTCATTTGATATAGGTTTTCTCATAAAAAGGTTGTTATGATCATGAATAGAAAGAAAATGGTGACCCTCTTCACAACCCTGATTTCCAAAAGGAATTATCCAAATTGATTAAGCACAAGAAAGTGTTCAATGTAGAAATGGATCAAGTGATGGAAAATAGGGAGAAAGGAGGTCATATGATCTTTCTATTATAGGGGAGTATGTGCTTAAATCCTAAAATAGACAAAAGACAAATACTAACCTTAAATTTGGAAAATGTTGATTTCTAATGTCTGTATGTAGTTTCTAGAGAATCTACAACCTGTTCACGACTAGAAATGTCAAGATAGAGAAAACACAAAAATGTTTTCTCTTTTTGAAGGGAGATTGACCTTGACCCTATTGGTGGGGCACAATCTTACCCTAGGGCACAATTGTACCCCAAAAACTTGACCTTGAACTGCATTGCTCCAACAAAATTTCTATTTGTAGATCTCACAAGTTTGACAAAAAGGGTATTTGAATCTACTCTTCAATTTGTTGTTCCACACCTATATCTTCAAGAAAAATTGTGTGTTTGTTGAATGGGGGGTTTGCCTAAGTCAAACCTTAGTTTGGAATTAACCTTGAAATATAATTGAAACAATATATATATATGCATAAACAAAATAAATGGAACTATTCACCTTTCTTTTGTGGAAGTCCTTGTGGAGGATACGAATCCTTGAATCGACAAGTGTGGATGCTCCAAATGTATGTAAAATATATGTAGGATGTCTCAAGTCAATGTCATTAGATCTTCAACACCAATCTTGAATGTATCTTTGGATAGAAGAAGGCTTGGATGAATGTGGATAGAGAAATCTTTAACAAGAGGGCTCCATAGAGATTGAATCCTTCAATGGCTAACAATGGTCCTCCTTGATGAATTGGATGCTTGAACACTTGAATGTTGATAGAACTTCACTTCATGGAATAATGGATGTAGAAAGGTAATAGTTCACCCAATATCACCATGCATCTTCTTAGAGAAAAATGAGAGTAGGAGGCTTCCTTATATAGAGATCTAGGGCACTAACTCCTAGAGAAGGCTGACATAGGAGCATTAAATCCCATTTAACCTTAACCCCTAGGAATAGACCTAGATTAAATGTGATTTAGGACTCTACCATTCCAAAACCTGAAAAAATTGACCCAGAAGCAGGAAAAGAAACTTTCTAAAGCCTGAGATCTCAAAACTCCCAGAAATTAAAAATAGGACTTGGGATCAAGGAGAAGGTCGACCATACCCTAGGTCAGGGTTGAGTTCATCCTTGACCCGGAGGCTAAAGTCCTTAGTTTCACTAGAGCATTTTGTTAGAAATAGGCTAGAAATACATAAAGAAAAGAAGAATAAGGGGGAAAAAATTAGATCCATGCAAAGACCCATTCAAGGTGCTTAACATGACCTAGACCACTTAATTAGAGGGCCAAACACATTAACATGGAATTGCTTCCATTTTAAGATGATACAAATCATATTCAAAAATTTATAGCTATGTCATAGTCCTCAACTAGTAGTTGATTGGAATTCTAGAAAATAATTAATTAGCTTCACCTCAAAAGCCTCTAATTTCTACAAAAAGTAGTGTATGTATCATGTACATACATGTTTCCTTTATTGGAAAAATCTATGGTTAGACTATTGTTGGTATTCTCATTCTAGATCAGGTACTAACATTTTTTCTATAAAGAAGGTTTCTTATTCCTTTTAAACATCTAATCTTAATGTATGACTTTTCCTTTTTCTTATAAGTACATTTAAAAGAGTTATTTACATGACTAGTAGATGATAAAATGAAGTGTTAAAATCAATAGTGATATTTTTGTTATCACAATTATGAGTCATGGAAGACTATGAGCAACAGTGGAGAAGGACAACCAAATAATGAGGAAAATAGTGATTTTCCTAGTTACAAAATGAAGTGATAGTGTAAACAAAATTGAAAATGGTGATAAGTCACTATTGTAGGACATCAGTATCACATGAAGTTCAAAGCTAAATAAAATGATGATTTAAAATAAGGGCATGTAAATAATTCAAAGGAATCCCTATTATACTGAGAGAAGTCAAAAATAATGGAAAAGATGTTTTGTTCAATACATTAAAAACATTAAATGCATATGATAAAATGCAATCTATTTTCTCATAATTTGACAAGAATTTAACTGTCATAATTGATGTTGCTACTTGTTTCCACTGAACTAATGGAATACATGATTTCACATTGCATAATATGTTGCTTGGTTTTTGAATTATTCTTGGTGAAATTTGGCTTACAAAGCTACTACTAGTTCTTACATTGGGTGTTTTTAAATCCTTCTTTCTAACTGATGAACCATATTTATTTTACAACTCACTTAGTCTTTATTTTATAGAAGCCTACCCACCAAGATTTGTAGAATTGAATTGGGGCTCTCCAGAGTATTCTTTTTTAACAGATCTACTCTATCTTTTGTGGAGTAGGTGATGATCCTTTTAAAGAAACTTCTAGTTGGAGGAGTAGTTATGGGTGAATTATGTTTTACTAAGTCCATTAGAATATTCTTGGTACTAAGAACATTTTTCTTAGTCAATGAGCTAAATCATTTTTGAGTTGTATTTATTGCAAAATAATAATACATATTCTCCTCCTTCATTAGGCTTTCTTCCTCAATAGGAAAACATCCAGTATGCTCTTCAAGTTGCTTTGCAAACAAGTTGGAGTCTATGTCTAGGGAATTTGTGACAATTCTGCCAAATAATATTCCACCTATAGGAGTCAATAAATTTAAGTAATCAATCTTTAATGGATATCCCTTCCCCCAACATTTGATGGAGTTTTCTAAGTGATCACTAGAGTTTGAGGAAATATAAGCGCAAGGTGCATCTGATGGTGTATAATTTCTACACTTCAAATTTTGATTTACTAGAGTGAATGAGTGAAGAGCATTATGAAAATTTGTAGCTTCCTTCTCCCTATTCACAAGGTTATCCATTTCTAGTCACTCTATAAGCTTTCTTTCTATTGTGTAAGTCTTCCCCATTATGAATCCCTATGATATTTCTATTTCATGTAGGGACCCTAATCTTGTGCTTGGAAAAGGATTGTCATGACTAGTTGAATCAACAACATTTCTTGTTGGGGAAAACTTGTGGTAAGACTCCATCATGCCTTGCATCCCTAGAATGTCTCCCAAACCTTTTGCAAGTCTATCATTTGCAACTTCACATAGACAATCTTCTCCCAAACTAGAATGTAGTCCGAATTGATTGGAAGGCTTCTTATTAGCTGCAATTGACTCACTTAAACCACGTTGGCCCAATTCTCTAACCACATTTTTTTTCATTGAAGGTGTCCTTTCAATGTCACATTTGTCCATGCCACCTAGCCCCTTCTAGAAAGTGAACTCTGAGACATAGCTTCATGTCATTCTCAGATCTCTTCACTTGCTTTACTTCTATTTTCATATGATGACTAGAGCTTGAAGCCTCTTTGACAATAGAAGCATCCTCGGCATTAAAAGAAACATTTTTTTAAATAATAATTTGACTAGTCATCACAATTGTGATGACATGTTCCGACGGCTAGTTGTCACTTGCATAGCACAAATGTTGTAACAACGTCACAATTATGATGGCTAGTCCCAATGGATGAATGTCACTTACAAAGCACAGCTATCACATCCATGTTGCAATTATGATGACAGATTGTAAGCTTAAGACATCATAATTATGATGGCATACTATTGCAATTGCAACATCCATGAACTTGAACTCTTGTCCCTTCCTTCTTCCTATTATACCCCAAAATTGGCGCATTGCCATGACAACCAATTTTGGTCTATTTTGATCAACCCTAAAGTCCTATTTCACTAGAAAATTCTCATTCTAATTCTCGCTACTTGACCTAGGAGTCAAATGTAGAAAATCTTAATCTACATTAATCACACTCTTTATTTAATTCCTAAGTATTGACTCAAATTAGCTACATTAAAACTATTGATTTAATTTAATTTAATTATAAGTGTTTATACTTTAATTAAATAAAATTACTTCTTTAGCTAATGTACAAATGAACTAAATATATTTGATTTAATTAAATATTCTCATTCTAATTGTTGAATTTAATTATTCAATTTAGAATACTCAATTATGAGGTCATATTTAATTTCCTTAAATCAAATATCTTCTCCAATATTCTCTCTTTAGTTCATAAATGGAAACTCTCAGTTAACTGAAATCGGAAAAGGAATTAAATCAGTTAACTCCTTATTCTACTCAAAAGAAATAAGTTAACTTCCCTTTCATAAGGAAACTTTCCATTCTAACTAAATCTCATTTCTAATCTTCACCATCCATCTAGATTGATCTTGACCATTGATCAATTCTTGGATTCTATTTAAGAAGCTCTCAAATCCTCATTTTAGGAGGAGGAAGGTTGGAATTTGATTGTATTGAATTGTTGTTGGACTAAGTATTCATTTTCTTTCTAGCTTTCACATTGCTATCATCTTAAACTATCATTTTAGAATAAGAATGCATACATTTAGCTTAAAGTCTTTTATTTCTTAGATTAACATGTGCATTTTCATATTGATTAATTGCATAATCATATTTTGCATAAAATCCTTTGTTCTAGAAAGGTTTGGTTGCCTACATCTCAATCTGAGAGCACAATAGACAAAATTATTTTATTTAGAAGGCAACGAGTCGCATTATCGGACTTCTTGGATAAACGATTCGATGTTTATTCCAAGATGAATCCACATACAATGACCATGTTGAACTGTAGGTGAAAGATCCAAGATCACATTTTCACGTATACATTTCTGGCACCCACCGTGGGACTAGACATGATATTTAGCCTCAAATTATCACTTTTCAGATGCTAATTAATTTTGCCTGCAAGATTTTAAAGATTTTTTCATATCTCCTAAAAGACATGGAAATCATTAATGAACTTTTTTTTTTGCAAGTTTATCTTGATGTTTTTAAAAAATAAAAATAAAAATCAGATTTTGTTGGATTGATTTTTTATTTTTTATGTTTTTTACAAATTTTTCATTAAAAAAATCATTTTGGGCTCAAATCAATGAATTGGGAAATGATTTTTTTTTTGTAGATTTATATGCACATGCACAGCTCAAGAAAAAAAAACCAGATTTTTTGGGTTGATTCCATTTTTTAAAATTTTAATGTTATTTTCATTAAAAAAATCATTTCTAGCACAAATAATTGATCTAAATAATGAAAAAAAATTGTGGCTTGATACGGATATGTGTAGCTCACAAAAAAAAATTCAGATTTTTTTGAATAAAAATCTATTTTTGATTTTTTTTTATAAAAAAATCATTTATCACTAAAATAATGGAATTTTGATCTAGATATTTTAAAGCAAATTTGGGAAAATTTCAAGAGCTTCCAGTAAAAATTTTAGATTTTTCTGATTAAACATCTATTTTTAATTAAAAAATTATGATTTTTCATAAAATAAATTAATTTATGACACAAATCGCAAAATTTTAATCTAAAAATTTTATTGTAGGTTTGTGACTCTATGAGGAGAGCATAGTAAAAAATTCAGATTTTTTTGTTTGAAATTCTATTTTTAATTTAAAAAAATTATGTATTTTCATAAAAACATTAACTCATAATGCAAATTTGTGAGTTTTAATCAACTTTTATTATTATTCTAGGTTTGTGGAAAGGAGCAAGGGAGCACATGGGAGGATTTTAAATTAGAAAGGAATGGACTTGAATGATTAATCATTTGTCTTTGAATGAATTTTGGAATTAAATTTAAAATCCAAACACACTCTTGAATGCCTTCAAATCTAAAACAATCAAATTCAATCTTGAGTGTCTTAATAAATTGACAAATCTTTCATTTGAATGAATGTGCTAACAACTCAATTTTGAATGTCATGGATTAAAATCTACATGTTTTTCGTTGGAATGAATGTTAAAACACACTCTTGAGTGCCTTAAAGAGAACACATTTCAATTGGAATGCATGTTAATCAACAGAATCTTGAGTGCTTAAAGATCAAAGAAAGATTGTGATGAAATATTTGGATTTTGGTGCTTAAAATGAATACATTCAAGCTTGAATGCATAAAGGAATTGGCTCTTTTCCCTATCAATTTCTTATGTCGATGATGCTTGATTTACTTTTGTTGATGAATTCTCGATTTATTATGTTGATGACACTATAAGTTGGAAAGAACCTTGCATGCTAAACATGAGTGTCTTCAAGAGTAGAATACAAAATCTAAAGATTCATTTGGGAAAGATTGTCTTTTAAACCTCAAGACCACTTATGTATTCACTCTTGTGCCTTTGGGTGATCTTGAGTGCACAAGAAATAAGTGGACTTGTTTTATTTTTAGGAGGCCTACTTGGAGATTTCATCACCCCTTGGGACGATCTCAACTCCTATGTTTTGGCAGAGTATAAATATTAGGAGATGAATCAAAACACATCTCTCTTGGAAGTATAATCTTGTCACTCTTGGCTAAGCCCCAAAGAACTTTATACATTTGGGAAGCGAAGGTGGAGATTTGGGTTACTGTCTCCTCCTAGCTATGTGGCATTATTTTCTTTCATCTACAAATTTGGGCCTCACGTACCTTGCCTATATCGAACACACCCTATAATTGATCTTTGTATATCCTAGTTGAAAGCCTTGATAGGATTGTTGATGTATTTTTCATGCTTGAGTATTCAAAGTCCAAAATCTGCATAAATATCAAACAAGTCAAAACTATTGAAATGGTGGGTTAAACATTTGATGAGAAACTACTTGAAAATGACAACTCTACTATCTTCTCGAATCTTCACTAGTTAATGTTAAGAAAACTCCCTACACAACTCTACTTGCAACAATCTAAAGCTAAACTATCTTGGTTGAACACTTGTGAACCACATCTGAACTAGTCTCTTTGCTCCACTATTATACTTGTTCTATTGTGTTGTTATCCATTGTTATCATGATAGTCATTCTCTTGTTTGTTCTAGCCACTAACTATTTGTACCTTGGGAAACATCACCCTTGCTATCACTTACACCTACTTTGAGATGACATTTTAAGTTTGTTCTTAGTCTAAACCTGTTAAACTTTTTCTACCTTTGATTATTGTAACTAAGGGTAGAAGAGAGTTTTTTTTGCTTCACATAAACCTAGGAAATCACAATGGCTAATAACAAATGCACTAAATCCAATACGCCCAGTGAGGAAGAAGAGATACTTACTGCAAACATGAAGAAACAAATCCAATCAATGAGCACTCAACTTCAAAGAATGAAGGAGGAAGATGACACATCATTAAACATATTCTCCTTGCAAGATTATTTACCTTCCTATAATGTTGAGTCCAAGCCATCTCAAAACAGTCTACCAAAACCCAAGAAATATAGAAATATTTTTGAAGAAAAACCTTGGGAACCTAAACCAAAGCGTGATTTCACCCCTTTGGGAAGATCTTATGAATCAACTTTCGAAGAACTTCTTCAAAAGAAACTCATTGTTTTGCCTAAAGTCACTTTGGCTAGAGTCTTCTTTATGAGTAATTATTGTTCCTATCATAAACATAATCTACATGAAACTTCACATTGCATGGAGTTGAAAAATAAAATCCAAGATCTATTTAATGTTGGAATAATTTAAAAACTTAAGAACTTATCTATCAAAAATGCTACTCTCAAGCTTGATCAACATCATGAAACCATGTCTAGCAATGGTTCAAATGAAACTTCTACTTCTTCCAACATGCCATCACCTTCTAAAGTGTCTGAGCTTTCCAACATATCCCCACCAAACAAAGCACCTAATTCTTTTGCTATTAACTATGTGTACCTTCAAGGGCTATCTCTAAAAGAAACCCAAGCTAATCTTGACTTAGCTGCAAATCTCTCCCATACTAGTCAAACTAAAGATCCAAAACCTTCATGTGCTACTACTATTATTCCCACTCCAACTTACCCTTCACTATCTCTTCAAGAGCCTACCATGAAAACTCCACATTCTACCTTGTCCTTAGAAGTGGATCCATGTCAAAAGGATTTAAAAAAATCTAAAGATCAGGATCAAGAACCCTCACATATGTCATCCCTCTAGCTCAAGAGCCACATATTCCTCCATCTCCCATATCATGCCTCTCTACTAGGAAAGATCATGATATTCCTTCCACCATCCCTAATGAGATTACTAAAGATCATGAGAAAAATAATTTTTCTATGCTATCTAAAAATCCTTGTCAAGATCAAAGTATCCATTCCTATTCTACTTCTCCACATCCACTTCAAAGTTATACTCAAGCTTTAAGTTCTCCTATCAAAGGTGTTGCTCCTATTAAAGTTATTCATGACTCTATTAATGGCCTAGGTCATGTTGCTCACTATAAGGATGTTGATAGCCCTATCCACTATCCATTTGTATCTTCTAAATCTATTCTTGGTTCTTATCCATCTAAGCTAAAGCCTTCAAACTTTCCATCTATTTTGGGACCTTATGTTCCTCCATCTCCTACCCTACCTCAAGATCAACAAAGGTACAAATCCTTGAGTCCTTCACATAAATCTTTCCATCTAAACCTTCCATATCAACCTTCTTCATCCACAAGTCCCAAGCCTTTTGGAAGCAATTTGGATTATCAACTTAAAAATAAACATGAGAATCCATTTACAAATGATCACCATGTCTCCTCTAATCAACATGTGAATCCAAAAATAGAACTATTCAAGAGACCACCACAAAAGTCCACTAGTAAAATAAAAAAATTGAAGAAAATATGGGTTCCTAAATCCATCATTGAAGAAGTATTCTCTAAAGCATCCAAAAGTGAAGAAAACTCTAAATCCATATGGATTCCCAAGTCTCTCTTGAAAGACTTGATTATTGAAAAAAAATCAAAGTTGACATTTCAGCTTCCTAAGGCTTTCAATTCATCTTCTTCCAGACATCTTTCTCAAAATATTTTGAAGCCTTCCACTCCATCTTCCTCCAAAATTGTTCTACCACCTCATACATCTAAACCTCAAACTATTTCATCCATATTTTTGCCATCATTCCACTACCCTTCAAGGTATGTGTCAATGTTGATCTTGCCCACTTTTTCTTCTCCCCTTGCATATCCCTTTCAATACCCTATCCACTCCACCTTTTATCCTTCCATCCCATTTATCTCATCCATAGCCTAAAACCTTATCCGCTATATATCTTTTCTACTATCTCCCTTCCATTACCCTATTAGCATCTTTGAACAAACCTTTCTACAGTCTTGGCTTATCATAATTTCTCCTTCCAATAGGAGAACTATTCAAATTGAAAAAGGCTTGAATTATTTCCAAAAATTCTAAAATTACAAAAAGAAAATCATAAAGAGAAAAATTCAAAAAAAAAATGCCTCAGTGGAAACTTGGAAACAGGTGCCTTGATAGCAAAAGTAAAGAAAAATAAATCCATCCTATGGTGAAAACCACTTCTTGTGGCACCTTGGATAAATACCATGATGAAAACCTGGTAAATAGACATCATGTGTAATTCTTCCATCCATGACATCCTATCATGATCTTGCTTATCCTTCAAATGTTCTCATTCCCAAAGTCATTCACTCATAACCTCCATAACAAACTTTGCTATCCTATTCAAATTTCACTTAACCCTTTCATCTTGATCAATGAAAGAAAGAAGAAAACTTAGTTCTTAGCGATCTCTTGACATGGTCATTTTCTTGGATTAATTACATGACACCCTTCATTACACCATGAACTTATTTTGTTATTTCTTTTTCCCTAGCTTGGGTAATCTTGTGAAGACTTTCCTTGAAGGTAACATTCACCGCTTTATACTCCTTGCCTATCCATCTCCAAGTATCCACCAACTTGATACTATATCTCATCCTACACCTTGCTAGACACTAGAACTAAATCAAGGTAATCCTACTTGAGAGCTAGTAATCTCTAAAAAAGTTCTAAAAATTTGAAAATATCTTGAAAAAATCTAAAAATTGCAAAAATTCCTAAAAAAAATTATTATCTTTGTGAGAACCTAGCAATAGGTGCTTTGGTAAAACAAAAAAAAATGGGAAATTTCAAAAATACAAAAAAATTGAAAAATAGGAAAAGGTGTCATTCTTCTTGTAGAAGATCTCTTAAGCTTCAGTCACCAGTTGTTCTAACTATGTCTGTCTACTGTCACTTACTTTTCTCTTGACATTGCTCTCATGGAAGATCTCTCTCATAACAATCACCATTTGTTATACTTGCATCTACCTACTATTTCTTGTGTCACTTTTGAGATTCCTCTCATTGAAGATCTCTCTTGTGTCAGTTAGTAGTTGTTCTAACTGTGTCTGTCTGTTGTCACTCAATTCCTACCAAGGTTCTTCTTACTAAAGATTCCTCTTTGACTTAAGTCACTAGTTTTTCTAATTGTATCTATCTATTATCATCACCCTATTGAAGAGATTTCTTTCATCCATGTTTTGGACATTGACACTTGACATCGATCCTATAACACAAAAATAGTGAACCCAAAAATGATGAATTTGTTTGGGATATGTTGAGCTTTTCTTTGTTTGTTTGAATTTTTCTTTATCATGTCTCTTTGAGAAACTTGATGATGTCCTTGTCGACTAGAGGAGCAAGGACTGGGGGCATGATCTTTTCTTTTCTTTCTATTTGTGGTTTAGTTCCAAACAATCTAAACCATCCATATAAGAGAGGTGTCCAATATAAGAGCCTCCATCTTGTATTGGATGGCCATGTGTACCTCGACTCCTTTTATAGTGATAAATTAGTGAGGTTGGTTATTCTCCTTTCTTGTTGGAGTGAACTCTTCATGCTAGAGTAAATATTGATACTCATCCTACTAAGTGAGCGTATGGATCACTACCAGTATATCTAGCACACTTCTATCTCAAGTTACGAATGTAAAGGTCGTAGACATAATACTTACTAATTACTTACCATAAGAAGGATTTCTCATGTGTTTGGTGTTTCTACATGCAAGATCCATTCTGTTAATCCTAGTGTTTATGCTCTAATGCTTATGTTAACTTGCTACATTAAAAGGGACAAATGTTTTGGTTATTTTGGCTTCTTGTGCCCCAAATGCTTACATTTAATCTTGACAAAACTAGAATAGATTTCCTATTCATATTTCTATGGTTGCAATGTCATTGGGGATTGTATGACGTCTAGGGTTTTTTTATATGCTCAGTGATGATAATTGTCGAAGCTTGGTAACTAGACCTAGGGTTGCATCTAGTTTAAGGTTGCATCTAGCATATGGTTGCATTGCATAAGCACATGGTTTGATTACAGATCTACTTTCATCCTTTGTCTTGAGGAATTTTTAGCTTCTTCAAAGCATCATGTTCTTCACAACTACACAAATGATCGATTAATCACCCTCTTGGCTACTTTGGTTTCTTTGAACCCATTTTCAAGGATCAAATTAGAAATCTAACACACTTAAGTAGTTCAAAAACACATTTTAAAATTTTGGGACTGATGGGATCAAATGCTTGTGTAGTCTAAACTTTTTTGACACTTTGTGACTCTTAGAACCCTTTCAACTCATAATTCTTCAAATTCTCAAAATTTATTCTATAAAAAGTCAACTCAAGTCAACTATGGTATAATCTAGTCAACTTTTGGTCAACCTTGGTCTTCTAGACCTCAAAATCATGTTGAATTGACTCTAGATTTTCTTCTGATTATTCTGATCTCTTTTATATTCTATTAACTCTTGAATTTCTTATGTATCTCTCAATATATTGCTTTACATCATATTTCTGGTGTGTCATCTTTTGATTTCACTCCCGAGGGGGTAGGATGATTACATCATTGAATCTAAATTTCAAATCGATCTAAATCTTCATCGCTTGGGGCATCTTTTTTCCATCTTATGTCCTCATGACTAGGGGCATTTCATCACTAGGGGCATCTCATTCCCCTCTATCTGGCATCATTTGTCATCTATCTCATCCTTTTATTATCTAATCACATCTTATAACAATCTTTATCAAAGTTCAATAGATAGGTATTGGGATAGTATAAACCCCAACTCTTGAGGATCAAACCTCATTCTGAGGATGATTCTATGACTCATGGTTGGATCTTGCTATCTTTTATGGCTAGGTATCTAGGTGTTCTATCTGGATCCCTTAAGATTAAGATTTGTTCTAGAGATAATCTTTAAAAGCTTGTCAATTTAGGTATCTAGATGTTCTATCTAGATCCCTTAAGGTTAAGCTCCATTTTGGAGATAATCTTTAAAAGCTTGTCAATTTAGGTATCTAGATGTTCTATCTGGATCCCTTAAGGTTAAGGTTCATTCTGGAGATAATCTTTAAAAGCTTTTTACTTCAAGTATCTAGATGTTCTATCTAGATCCCTTAAGGTTGAGCTCCATTCTGGAGATAATCTTTAAAAGCTTGTCAATTCAAGTATCTAGATGTTCTATCTAGATCCCTTAAGGTTAAGCTCATTCTAGAGATAATTTTTAAAAGCTTGTCAATTCAGGTATCTAGATGTTCTATCTAGATCCCTTAAGGTTAAGCTCTATTCTAGAGATAATCTTTAAAAGCTTGTCAATCTAGATATCTAGGTGTTCTATCTAGATCCCTTAAAGTTAAGCTCCATTCTGGAGATAATCTTTAAAAGCTTATCAATTTAGGTATCTAGGTGCTCTATCTGGATCCCTTAAGGTTAAGATTTGTTTTGGAGATAATCTTTAAAATCTTATCAATTCAGGTATCTAGGTGTTCTATCTGAATCCCTTAAGGTTCAACCTCATTTTGGAGATAACCTTTAAAAGCTTATCAATTGGTCTCTGTATTATCAAGTACATAACCAATCTCATTTCTCGATCTATGCATCATACCTTCTGATTTTCTTTGAATTGAATGTGTTGCTTGCACATTCATTCAAAGAGGGGCAAATGTAATACCCAAAAATTGGCTCATTGTCATGACAACCAATTTTGGTCTATTTTGATCAACCTTAAAGTCCTATTTCACTAGGCAATTCTCATTCTAATTCTCACTATGTGACCTAAGTGTCAAATGCAAAAAATACTAATCTGCATTAATCACACTCTTTATTTAATTCCTAAGTATTGACTCAAATTAGCTACATTAAACATATTGATTAAATTTAATTTAATTATAAGGGTTTATACTTTAATTAAATTAAATCACTTCTTTAGCTAATGTACAAAGGAATTAAATATATTTGATTTGATTAAATATTCTCATTCTAATTGTTGAATTTAATTATTCAATTTAGAATACTCAATTATGAGGTCATATTTAATTTTCTTAAATCAAATATCTTCCCTAATATTCTCTCTTTAGTTCAGAAATGGAAACTCTCAATTGAGTGAAATCAGAAAAGGAATCAAATCAGTTAACTCCTTATTCCACTCAAAAGAAATTAGTTAACTTCCTTTTCATAAGGAAACTTTCCATTCTAACTAAATCTCATTTCTAATCTCGACATCCAAATTGATCTTGACCATTGATTGATTCTTGGATTATATTTAAGAAGCTCTCAATTCCTCATTTGAGGAGGAGGAAGGTTGGAATTTGATTGCATTGAATTGCTATTAGACTAAGTATTTATTTTCTTTCTAGCTTTCATGTTGCTATCATCTTAAACTATCATTTTAGAATAAGAATGCATACATTTAGCTTAAAGTATTTTATTTCTTAGATTAACACTTGCATATTCATATAGATTAATTGCATAATCATATTCTGCATAAAATGCTTTGTTCTAGAAAGGTTTGGTTGTTTGCATCTCGATCTGAGAGCACAATAGGAAAAATCCTTCTAGTTAGAAGGCAACAATTCACATTATCAGACTTCTTGGATAAATGATTCCATGATTATTCCAGGATGAATCTGCATACAATGACCATGTTGAAGTGTAGGTGAAATATCTAAGGTCACATTTTCACATATACACTTCCAAGTTACAATAGTATCATCTATCACTATTATGATAGATAGCCTCACCATCATAATTTGTGCCAAAAAAATTTTGATGGCCATCTAATGGTCATCTGATGGGAGCCAATTAGTGGTTCTCTCACTTGGGCGATGGGTAGATGTCACAATTCAGGTCCAAATGTAGTAGTAGTTATAGGTGCTCATGGATACTTAGAGAAGGTGATGATTTTTATTTCTCTTGGATAAGAGGTGTATCTTTTGGGATGTTTGTGTTGACATATCAATCAAGTTTTTTATTAGTGAGATACACTTATTTAGATTGTATCTACTGAGCTTATTGTATAGTTAACATTGTTAACCAAGCATTTCAGTTGTCACCAAGTTCTACAGTTTCTACCAAGTCCTTTGGACAAATTCCAATGTATACCGAGTAGTTACAACTATTATGAAGATTAGCAATGTAGAGAATCTCAGTTTATACCGAGTTTACCATTGCAAACCAAGTTGTGCAATGGTTACCGAGTTTGTAGTTGATGTGATGCTAGTCTAGTGTTGACCAAGCTACTCAGTGTTAACCATGTGACTTAGTTCATATTGAGCTCAAGGTGATAGTGTTTACTGAGTTATGCAATGGTAACCAAGTGATTCAATTTATATGAAGAGTTTCACAGTATTTTCCAAGTCACCAGTGCAAACCAAGTTCAAGACTGCTTGGAAGTGATCAATATGGATTGAGCTTCTATGTCTATTGAGTGCATGACGATGTTGTGTAGTGATAGTGGATTTTGAGTATCAGAACCTCACTGAGTCAATCTTTAGAACCCGAGTGTCTACATTTGAGTCAACTTTGTAATATTTGTGTAAAATTGTATTGTGGCCAACTTTTTAATTGTATAATTGGATTGGTATATATGTAATGTATTGTATCACATCTAATGTATGTATTGAAGATGTATGGAATCAATAAGGAAGTAATGTGAAGACTAGAAGTGTGAATTACAAAGGCTACAACAGTATAAGGAGCAACAAAGATTCATCTATCACAACAAGGTGATTTGTACACTTAAAGGAATCTCATTTAGTAAACCAAGTTGTAGATTAGAGATCAAGTACTGCTTCATCCTAACAGGTGGATCAGTCAAATCCTTTAACAAGGTAGACCTAACAATCTTATGCAAATATCTTTATCAAGTACATACTTCATTGTATGTTTGTAAATCCTCTAACAAGGTGGACCTAGTAGTCCTTATTGCTCCTAATAGGTAGATCATTATAAGTGATCAATGTAAGCCTTAACAGGCCAACTTTATACTATAGTACTAAAGCTTGTGGGTATCATCCCAACCCCAGTTTTACTTTCTATTTGGAAGGTTTTTGGGTCACCAAATCTTTGTGTCAAAGTGTATGCTTTCATGTTTTCAATTTCTCAAGCATGTAGTTATATCATAATTTTCATATAAAGGATTAATTGGATTAATGTTTTAAAAGTTTTAGTAGTTATTGATTCACCTCTCCCCTCTTAGTAACTTAGCCTTTAATAATATATCCAACAATAGATTATTTCCAACAATTGGTATCAGAGCTTTGTGGTTCTCAAGAGAAAGTTTAACAGCTTGAGCAAAGATAAAAGGCCATGGAGATATTCAGACTTGACAAGGCTATTGACAATGAGAAGCTAGATTTGGAAATGGCTATTGCCCAACTCAAGAAAGAAAAGGAGCAACTATCTCAATCTCTGAAAAGAAGAAAAGATCTTGCAATTCAAATGAATGATCATCTCTACATTGAAGAAATGATTGAATACCTTCATTCAAGCAATCCAAATGAAGCCAATGAAGCAATCAAAGAACTCCTAGAAAAGAATGGTTCACTACAAGAAGAAGTAAGAAAACTAAATAGAGAGCAAAAAATTCAGTCAGTAAGATTATGTGAAGTTATGGAAGAGAAAAACAAGATAAGAGAAGAGATAGAAGGAAAGAACAATGAAATCCAGAATCTATCCCTTTAGCAAGCAAACTTCATTGATTAGCTCACCAATGCAAATAAAGAAATCATGAACTTGAGATCAGAGAATGAAATATTGTAGAATGATCTAAAATCTAAGAAGCAAATAAATGAAAGAATGATGAAATCCCAAGCAGACATGAATCAATTGAATGAGAAGAATTTCTATAGACAAAAGAGAAAAGAAGGAATTGGATATACAGAAGAAGGAGAATAATCCAAGCAAGGAGCTCAAAAGAATCAAAGACCTACTTGTAGTCACTATGGTAAGATAGGTCATACATCAAATAAATGTTGGAGCAATGGAAAAGAAAAATTCAATGCAAAATGCTACAATTGCAATCAGCATGGTCATAAAGCAAATGAATGCAAAGAGAAACCAAGATTTGAAGGCAAATGTCACAAATGTAAGAAGCATGGGCAAAAATCATCAGAATGCAAAACCAAGATATTAAATCTAGTGGAAAAAATTGTAAAAGCCATATTTGGTTGGGACTACAACACTTGGTGTAGATGTCATTACTGCCGAGAATTTGGACACATTGGAATGAATTGTGTAAAGCATCATTTGGGGAAAAGAGATATTACTAAAAGATGTTTCATTTGTACTAAACTTGGTCATCTTGCCAAGAATTTCATAAATACTGGAAGGATTGAAGATGAAAAGAAGGAGAAGGCTGATAACATCCAAAAATAGATGATACAACAATGGGTCCCAAAGTCTACCGAGAATGCAAGTCCAAACAATGATGAACAAGTCACTCAAGAATTGGGTGGCTCCACAATTTCCACTTGATTTCTCAAAGGAGAACTGGGACTAGGCTACCAAAGAAGACATCCAAATCAGTTCCAATTGAAAAGGAAAGATCCATATCTATATTCAAGTTATAAAGGGATCATTGAGTAAATGGGTACCAGTTATTATTGAGTTACTTTCCTTACTGAGTGAGGTCGGGTCACAGACTCTATCAAGCGAGGTCAGAAGTAACTAAATTTCATATGGTTACCGAATGATGGAAGACTCTATCGAGTAATCAATGCAAGGAAGTGGATGATAGTCTATCACTTTGATCTACCATTCATACAAAGAATTTATGGAAAAATTTGATAAAGGGAATGAAATCAAAGTCACTTTTACCATGAATTTTCAAGAGCAAATTGCATAGTGTGATCTTCAAAAGCATCCAAGCAATTTGAGAAAATTGTTACTGAAAGATTTTGAATCCTCTCAAACCCTACTAATTGAAGATGGAATCCAATAGCAGCAAGGTAAAGCAAGGTTCAGACATGCTAGTTTGTGGTGTAGAATGGAAAGCTCCAGACTTCAAGCTCACTCCTACAATCACTAAAACCCTAGATTTGAGTGGAGCGTAGTTGCAAATCCCTCCAAAGGTATTTTTTATTAATGACATTTTTTCTCATTTTAAATGCACAATTCAAGATATTGGTACTTTGGAAATGGATGAAGCCCTAGAAAAGTTGTGTGTAAATGGTGTCTTGAAACCTAAGCATCAACACCTCAAGACTAAAGGGTTAACCCATATTCCTCACATGCCTTGTGAATTCCAAGTAAAATGGATTAGGTTTATTCTCAGTTAGGTGCACAATGGATAGTTATGGTTGAAACAAACAATATTGATCACAGAAAAGATGATTCATAGAATCACTGGTCTCCCAATGTTGGCTAAAGCTAAAATGACCAAAACCCTAGGTCAAGCTGAACTAGAGAAGAAAACCCTAGTAGAATGGGATGGTAGAGGCATGAAGATAAGTAGTTTCATTGACATGGCATTAAATTTTTGTATTCATATCATTTCACATAAGATCTATAGTTCAAGTAGGTTGAACAGTTTGTCATGCGAAGCAGTTGACCTTGCATACAAGGTAGTGAAGAACAATCTTTCTCTTGACCTTGTCGAGCTACTGTTGATTTAATTCAACAAGAACATGGAGAGCATCAGAACATCAAAGAACAACCCATGTAAGTTTGGCTCTTTTTTGACATGTTTATTCTTTTATGTTTAGAAATTCTTCCCTTCAAAAGGCACTGTTGTGTGGAGAAAAGACGTGCTTGTACTTTATCAGATAAATGGGTATATTGCTGAGATGGGAGAGAATTATAATAGTCTCATGGATAACTATTTTGATGCATTTAAAGAGAAAATAAATAATAGATTTATGATTCCAAGGAAATTAGTTGAAGATTACAAGGATGATGTGTGTTTCATGGTAGACAGTGATAAGGTATACATTCAGTCAAGCCTAGAATTGCATGGGTGAAACATCCTGGATATAAGGTTAATATAAATGAAACTAAGGATATAATTGAGGCACTTGTAAATGAACTAGTTGATCCCAAGGCTTCATATTTTGGTACATATGATGAAGCCAAAGCCAGGATAGAACTGGAGATCAAGATCCCTCAAGCAGTAAACAAAGTAAAGAATAGAATTGCAAAGTTGAAAACTAGTTCTACTCTTTTGTTGACCAAGGGAAAAGGTGAGGATGAAGAAGAAGAGGATGAGGAAGAATTAGAGGAAGAGGAGAAGGGAAATTTAATCATTACCAAGCCAGCCAAGCCATCCACTACTATGTTTATTAGAAGATCATCAAGGAAGAAAGCTGATAAGGAAGGAGGAGATATAATATTCAGAAAACCTCCACCCAGTTTCCAAGATAGACAAAAATAACTACATGAAGGGGCTAGTATAACAAATTTTAAAGCATTAAAGTATGAAATTAGGACTAAGGAAGAACAAAAGAAAATTGATGATCTGGTACTAGATAAAATGGGTAAGTGGAAATACTCTCCTAACCAGATTACTTCTCAGATTCCTAATATTTTGATAGATAAGATTAAAGCCAAGATGGGAATTTTCCATGCAAATTGTAAAAGACATCTATGGGCAAACCTTAAAGCAACATATTTCAAGCTTAACAGACAAGAAGGTTAAGGAATCTCTAAAAAAAAGAGAGGAGAAATTAACTTTGAAATTCAATACTTGTTTGAATCTGATAAAAGATATTGAGCATGTTGTAAGGAATACAACAAATACATGGAAGAATATCTATCTTCTTCACAAATTGAGTGATTTTTCTATTGAAATGTGAAAGATGATGAGGATGATGATAAAGAAGAAAAAGATGAAGAGGAAAATGTTGAAGAGACAACACATTTTAATAATGAAGAGGAACAAGAGCAAGAGGCTACCAAGGAAGAAACTCGGGATATAGAGGAAACTGACCTAGTCAATATTGTTGCAATGGTTATAGCCTCATTTCCTCATTCTCCAAGAAAGGTATTGGCAACATCAAGCATAGAGACAGCCTCTACAAGATTGATTGTATCCAGCACTCCAAGCACAACTAGCCAATCAATCTTTGCACTAGTTCAGCTTAGCACATCATTGACTAAAGTGACCTCCACTTCATCTATCAAGCTGTAGACTCTTCCCTCTTCTACTGTGTTGGATACAATATTTTTGGACACATCATTTTTGGATACGTCAATTTTGGCTACTATATGTATTTCTACTAGTACTTCTACAATAAGTGCAGTATCAACTTTTGCGGCAAGTCCTATTATGTCTACTATTGTTTCCATTCCTAGAAAGCAAGAAATAAGTGTAAGGATAGTTGAGACCAAGTCTCAACCAAGCAGAAAATTTTTGGGTAAAGGAAAAGAAAAAGAGGAGGAAGTTGAGCTTGATGAAGATATAGTGATCCGAAATTGGGACATATCCAAACTCAATCCAGAACAAATGCATACATTTGGTGAACTTCTCCAAAAGAAAGCCAAACAACAAAGCCTAAGAGAGGAAAGAGACAAAGAATTCAAAATCATTGAGGATGCCAAGAATATTTTGGTAGAGGCTATAGGCATAAAGGTCGATTCATCTCAGCCAGTTTTGTTTCAGCTAGCAAAGGCAGTCCAAAAGTTCAATGAAGATGTCGATGGACAGGACAAGTTACTACAGAAGGTAGAGAAGAAATTTGAGAATAAAGTGTTAGAGTACATTGCTCAACAGATTGCCATCTACCAAGTAGAACTCTCTACCATTTTGTGCTCTTTGGAAACCTCTTGTACTAATGTATCATCACTTTTTGGTAAGTTACGTGATGTTTCAATTTTCACTAAGGAAATAAAGGACAAATTGTCCAAGATTGATATAGATCTCAAGGTGAGTGCTCAGTAGTTGCAGCTTGACCCAAGTTCAAGTTTTGTACATTTCAATAAGATTAGATTTTTTGACAGATATGCAAGAAAAATTGCTTAGAGAAGAAGTGAGAATTAGATCTACATTGGTAGATATCCAAAATATAATTCTCCCTAACATGATGCACTACACAAGCATATTGCACACGCAAAAATTCTCATCCATGAGAACAACTTCTCCATAGTAGACCACATGATTGAGTTGTTAGTAGAAGTGTAGATTGCACTACACACATGTAAGGTCTTGCAAGACAATTGGGACAAAACTTTGGCTATCATACTCAAGACAAATTCAGACTTATTGTCTCATTTTGGCATTAATATATAAATATATAGAATAAATCTTTGACATTATTGTCAAAAAAGGGGAGAAGATATGGAGAAGATATGGGAATGATAAGTTATGGGGGAGAAAGATGTAAGAATTGATATATAAGCTAAAAAGGAAATGGGGGAGAAAGATGTGAAAGAAGAATATACAACATGTATAGTAAGTGTATGTTGTATATAGAAAGGAGATGCATTCAAATGTATAGTATATTGTATAGGAGCTTTACCATGTACAAAAACATATCTTACAAAACCAATGTTGAAAAATCTCAAAAATCGTATACTATATTGAGCTAGAAACACAAGGTGATGGATAAAGGTATTCAGGAACTCTTTGAATTCAGTTTTGGCTAATAAGTGCTTTTGTCACTAATGTCAAATGGGGAGATTGTCGACATATTAGTCAAGTTTGTTATTAGTGACATACACTTATTCAAATTGTAAGTATATACTGAGCTTATTATATAGTTAACAGTGTTAACCAAGCATTTTAGTTGTCATCGAATTCTACAGTTGCTACCAAGTCCTTTGGACAAATTCCAGTGTATACCAAGAAAATACAACTAATGTGAAGATTACCAGTGTAAACTAAGCATCTCAGTTTATGCCAAATTTACTAGTGCAAACCAAGTTGTGCAATGGTTACTGAGTTCATAGTTGATTTGATGCTAGTCCAGTGTTAACCGAGTGACTCAGTTTATACTAAGCTTAAGGTGATAGTGTTTACCAAGCTATGTAGTGGTAACCAAGTGATTTAGTTTATATGAAAAGTTTCATAGTATTCGCTGAGTCACCAATGCAAACTAAGTTCAAGACTACTTGAAAGTGATCAGTATGGACCAAGCTTCTACGTCTATCAAGTGCATGATGATGTCAAGCAGTGACAGTGGATGCCAAGTATCAGAACCTCACGGAGTTAGTCTTTAGAACTCGAGTGTCTACATTTGAGCCAACTTTGTAATATTTGTGTAAACTTGTATTATGGCTAACTTTGTAATTATATAATTGGATTGGTACATATGAAATGTATTGTATCACATCCTTGAAGATGTATGGAATCAATAAGGAAGTAATGTGAAGAGCAAAGGTATGAATTAAAAAGGCTAAAATAGTATAAGGAGTAGTAAAGATTCATCTATCATAGCAAGGTGATTTGTACACTTAAAGGAATCTCATTCAAAAAACCAAGTTGCAGATCAGAGATTAGCTATTGCTTCATTCTAATAGGTGGATTAGTCAAATCCTTTAATAAGGTAGACCTAATAATCTTATGCAAATCTCTTTACTGAATGCATACTTCATTGTGTGTGTGTAAATCCTCTAACAAGGTGGACCTAGCAGTCCTTATTGCTCCTAACAGGGTATATCATTAGAAGTGATCAATGTAAGCATCTTTCATGTTTTTAGTTTCTCATGCATGCAATTAGATTAGAATTTTCATATAAAGGATTAATTGGATTAAATTTTTAAAGTTTTAGAAGTTACTGATTCACCCCTCCCCTCTTAGTAACTTAGCTTTTAATAATATTTCCAACAATAGATTATTTCCAATAGTTTGACAGTCTAAGAAGGAAGTTCAAGGGGCATTCAACTGACATGGACTTGAGAGGAGATTACTTTTAGATCGGTCTTTGTTGGAGACTTTGATATCTTGATAAGAAATATCATTCCCTACTCATGGTCTACTCATTAGTTCACTACTTGAGAGGTATAGCCCATTATTTCTCTCAAGTTTATTATGTTTATGCTTTTCTTTCATTGATATGGATCTTGAGCTATAGTACATGAGTTAGTTCTAGAGGTTTTGTTTGAGAGATGGTTTAGCATTGGTTATCTCCTTTTGCATATGTTATTGTTATGATGGTTGAGTTTGGAAGATGATTTTATATTGGCAATATTCCTTGGATTAGGAATGGTTCTTCCTTGGTTTAGGAATGGTTTATGAGTTTGATCTTCTTGTGAGAGGCTTACATCCATGATTAATTTTATGGTATAGTTTTGGTGTTGTTGTGGCTTCTTGGTTGAGGTTTTATGGAGGAGATTTTGTCACAATTTTCATCTAGAGTTTTAGTCCCAATTGATAATTTAACTGAGAATGCTATGAATATATGCAAAAGATTTATATTAGTTATTATGTTATCATTGATGTCAAATTATAAGTTTGCTATAAATTATGCTAATTTAGTAGAGTTCCATATAATTTGATTGATGAAGAGGATTTGAAGAAATTATGATGATGATAGAGTTGATATGTATGATTTTAATTGAACAATTGAATGAGTTGGACAGTGACAATGTGATATTGGTTTGATTGGTTTAAAATCATGTGTCAAAATACTTTAGAATAACTAAGAAGGGAGGTGAATTAGTTATCCAAGGTCTAGATGTACAAATAAAACTTTTCAATGCTTGGTAGACCCATATCTATAAAACATTATCATACATGCATCCATTAGATCATACAATACATAAACTTTATAGGTTACTATCCTGGGTCAAAACAACTTTGTAGAAATGTAAACATGAAACAACATAAGAATATTCACACAATTTGACACAAGGATTTTACGTGGAAACCCAATTTGGGAGAAACCACTAGTAACATGCTACTAATTCTCACTCTTCTAAAGTGATGCTATGTGAAAGGCCAACTCTATTAAAGATTACAATACACACTATTAAATGTGACCTACTTAAAGGATTTCAATCACCCTTTTAGGAGTGAGCCTTGTTAGAGGACTTTAGAAAATTCCATTAGAATGTCACCCAATTAAAGGATTTGTAACAAATGATTGTTAGGTCAACCTTAATCCAAAGGATTTACCCTAGATTGATACAATGATTAGAAATTAACAGTAATACTTGATCTAGTAACAAATTACAACTCACTTGTTGATTACAAATCTTTTTTTTAGTCCTCTATTCTTCTTGGCATTCACAAACTTCAGCTCTAATAGCTTGTTCACCCTTCAAGCATTTGTACTCCTAAGCCTTCTTTCTTTGCATGCCAATTGTAGTCACTTTTGTTTGGCCAATGAATGAAGCAATACCCTAGACTCCTTGTTTTCCTTAGGTTCTTGCACATGACAACCTTTTCTTCTGACCAACTATCTCTATAAATAAAGAATTAAGATCTTTCTCCACTTAACCACAATCGTCCATTTTAGGGTTAGGTAGGATACAATGAATCTAACCACTTTTCCATTTGGTTCCTCTAGAAACTTCTTCTACAATCTTCCTTGAATTCACCTCAAAATAGGTTACCTTGATTTTTGTGCCACCATCTCATCATAGTTATCTTCCACACACTCCACACAATTCAAGAAAACAAAATAGTTGGCTCAAATTTGTCAAATCTTTGATTTAACATTGTTTGTTGTTACTCGGCAACTATACTATTCAGTCACTTAGCCAACACTAGTTCACTTGGCAAACACTAAAGTTTATTGATGCTCGAAACCAACTAAAATTTTCTTGGCATATACTAAAAATCACTCGGCTTGCACTATTTCTCATCTTTGCTCAACATCTCTTGATTTTCACTTGGCTTTCACTAATTACTGCTTGGCTTGCATTGACTGCTCAACAAGGCTTAGCAAACACTTTTCATACTTGATCTTCTTCTAGTCTTAACTTGAGTAATCTTTCATTTTATACATTAAGTAGATAAGAAATACACTATAGTATTAATGTCTTACTTGGTCTTAGTGCTTTGTTTACATACTAAATAACTCAACCTTTCTCTAAGCGATATTGTTATCTTCTCTTTTCAAATCATCTTCACCAATCAACTAAATGATAGCTTTCAGACCAAAAAGCAATTGTCTCACCAATAGATAGAAGATTTGACATTATTGAAAAAATAATGATTATTCCATTATAGGTTCTTCGCTTCGAAATAATCTTATATCAATAGTCTCCTTCTTTGGCATTGATGGAAAACCAATACCAAGAACAATACCAAAAAGAAAATAAATTTTTGAAATTATTTCTCCCTCTGTAAGTGTAGTATATGTCCTTCCTCTATGTAGGGTAATTTGAGCTTTGTCAAGTTCCTTTACTGTTCCCTCTTTCTTATATCTCCCTCTTTAGAGTATCTCTCCCTCTTTCTAATTATTCGAGCATCTATCTTTATCTTGCTTTGTTCTTATATCTCCCTTAGTACTTTCTCCCTCTTACTAGGTATATGTATTGGTCCCTTTGTCTAGTTATTTCTCTCTCTCTCTCTCTCTCTCTCTCTCTCTCTCTCTCTCTCTGACAATAATACCAAAGACTTATCATCTTTGTATGAAGATATAATCAATTCTAGATTCTACCATTGTCACCTTTCATGTGACTGTGGATCAACTAATTCAGATTCTTCATTACTTTAGGTAGCTCCTAAAGTAACATTCATTGCATCAAGGCGTAAGATACAACATTCAACTTAGTTGATGCAGGGTGCTACTCATGCTTCTTAAGTAGCTTTGGATAGGGGTATCACCCCTAGTTTACCTCTTAGATACTCATGAGCATCCTTAGGTAAAAATTTTGTGAAGATATCATCTATTTGTTCTTTTGTATTCACATATTCCATCCTCACTTCTTTGTCTTGAACTAACTCTCTCAAGTAATGATACTTGATTGCAATCTGCTTAGTCTTTGTATGCATCACAGGGTTCTTTGATATATTTATAGTACTTGTATTATCACAATAAAGTACCATAGGTTCAATGACTTCTTCCTTCATACCTTTGAGTAGTTTTTTGATCCATACAATATTTGTACAATTTACTGTCACATATTTAGCTTTAGTAGTAGATTGAGATATGTAATCTTGTTTCTTGTTGGTCCAGGTATCCAACCTTTTTCCTAAGAAAAATGCTCCACCACTTGTGCTCTTTTTTTTATCAATGTTTCTAGCCCAATCAACATTAGTGTAGGCTCTTAACTCAAAAAAAAAAATCTTGTAGTTTAGACCATAGTTTTCTGTTCCTTTTAGATATCTCATAATTCTCTTCACATCCATAAAATTATTCTCCTTAGGATTAGCAGATAATATTGAAACAATTCCAATAGATAATGCAAAGACATCTCAAATTCTTTCTTTGTTTCATTTGCAAATTCTTTATATAATGTATCTTGACCTCCAAATATGATATTATTAACAAAAAATTCAGCTAGTAAAATGCCTTTACCTCATCTGTCTTCAAGTACAGATTGTTGTTATCATTAGTCTTCTCACAACCAATCTTCACAAGATAATTGTGAAACCTTTCATACCATGCTCCTGGGGATTTCTTTAAACCATATAAATATTTGTGTAATCTACATACCATGTTCTTGTTGTTAGTATCAAAAAATCCTTCTAGCTTTTCTAAATAAACTTCTTCTTCTAATATACCATTTAGAAATGTTGACTTCACATCCATTTGATAAACTTTGAAACCTTTGTATGCAGAGTTATTAAACAAAGTTTTTACTCCTTCCAATCTTGCAATAGTGGCAAATGTTTTTCCATAGTCTATTCCTTCTTCTTGTGCATACTCGTTGCAAACTAATCTTGCCTTATTCCTTGTGACTTCACCATTTTCATCTAACTTGTTTCTGTACACCCACTTGGTTTCAATCACATTCTTGTCCTCTAGTCTAGGAGCTAGAGTCCATGTATTGTTCTTTTCAATTTTCTCAATCTCTTCTCTCATGGATTTACTCCAATCCTCATTTTCTAAGACATCTTTCACTATCTTAGGCTCATGCATACTCAACAAACATGTATCACTTCTCAGCCCATTTCTTTTCATTGGTCTAACATCTTTGTCTCCAATAATTTTTTTAGTAGGGTGATCATGTCTTTTGACATACTTTGACGATCTTGGTTCTTCTCTTCTTTCCTCATTAGGTCTATCAACTTCAGAATCACTATGCACTTCTCTATTTGGTAATTTAGTATCTCTATCATGTACACTTATCTCAGAATCAGAATGTGCCTTAGCTTCTATCTGCAACTTAGCTCATGACTGTAGGTTAGTTCCTGAATGCAACTCAACATTCATTGTATGTGATTCGACAGTCACTAAAACTTGATGTTGATTTGCAATTTGGTGCACAAAATCTTCATCAGTAGGCATACCTTTATAAAAGCATATAAATGATTTGTACTCTTCAGGTTCCTTCATAGGTTCAACTTTATGTACCTTTGTATATTCATCAAACTTAACATTTGCACTTTCCACAACTTTGTTAGTGTTAGTATTGAAACACTTGTAAGCTTTACTTCTTGTGGAATAGCCAAAGAATATACCTTCTTCACTTTTAGTAGCTAATTTACTATTCTTGAAAAGAATGTAGCACTTGCTTCCAAATATCTTAATTGTTTTTACATTGGGTGAGTACCCATACCATAATTCAAAAGGTTTTAAATGAGTACCTTTATTGACTTGCACATGGTTCAAGATATAGACAACTGCACTTATAGCCTCTCCCCAATATTTCAAAGTAACATTCTTCTCCATCATGAGTGTCCTAGCACATTCCATTACATATATGTTCCTCCTTTCAACAATTCCATTTTGTGGAGTAGTCTTAGGTCTAGAAGTCTGTCTTTTGATTCCTCTATCATTATAGAACATTTCAAAATCATTTCATGTAAATTCTTTATCTCTATCATATCTCAAACATTTCATGGTTTTGTCTGTCTCCTTTTCAACTCTAGCTAAGTACCACTTAAATATTTGGAAAGCATTAGATTTCTATTTAGAAACATAACTATCATCATTCTAGAATAATCATCAACAAATAGGATTATGTACATGTCACCATTATAGCTTTGCACATTAATTGGTCCACACAAACCAGTATGAACAATCTCCAAAATTTCTTTAGAGGTGTGAGTCTTACTCTTAAAACTAGATTTTGTCATTTTTCCTAACTGGCATTGTTTGCATATCATATTGTCAAGTTTCTTCAGTTTAGGAAATCATCTGACTCTTTTCATGTTAGTGATACTCACTAAGTTATCAAAGTTAACATGACATAACCTCTTGTGTCATAACCACACATCATTAAATTCTACAATGAGACAAGTAGGATCATTCATATCAAGTAAAATAGATTAACTCTAGTCAAATCACCTTTCCCAATTAGTTTTTCATCAGTGTTATAGATCTTTGCTATCTTGTTCTCAAACTCAATTTTTCAAACTAAACTATTCAATTGTGACACACTCAATAAATTATAGTTAAGTCTTTCTACATAATAAAAATTGTCACACATGATCTTTTATGAGAATTTGATAGATCCTTTTCCTTTTATCTAACAGGGTGCATCATTACCAAACCTTACACTATTTCCATCATAATAGTCAAGGGTAATAAACTTACTCTTATCTCCAGTCATGTGATGTGAAAACCCACTATCAATGATCCATCTGTCACTCTTGTTCACATAAGATACTAGTGCAGTTGTCTCATCATAATCATCATCATCCTTCATTGCAACATACACCACTTCATCATCATGGTCGTGAGATCCATCTTTGATTTCCTCTTTAGAAATGTAGCAAGATTTCCTGCCTTTTTCTTTGTAATCTTTGTTGTCCTCATCTCCTTTAATTTTATATTTGTCTCCACTTCTATTGTTCTTCTTCTCTGGACATCTAGCAGTAATATGACCAACCTCATTGCAATTAAAACACATAATAGGTAACTTACCTTTGAATTTGTCTTTGCCTCTATGAAATCTCCTTGCTATAAATGCTTCAAGTTGTTCTATATCTTCCTCATCAGTATTACTATCACTAGAAACATATTTGACCTTTTCCTTCTTCTCTTTAGGTTCTTTTAATGACAATTTAGCTTTGAAAGAAGATTCAACATTCTCAGATTTGAAATTATCAAAATTGGAGAGTTCAAAAGTAGCGAGTCTACCTATCAATCCTTCAAGGATCAGATCATTACTAGGTGTGCATCTCAGTTCTAGTATGGAAGAGACTCTAATAGCGTAGATGGGCAGCATGGTTCTCAATACTTTACTAATCATAGTCTCATCCTCAATCTTTCCAGTTGCTCCTCTAATAGCATTGACTACTTTTACTCTGGCATAGTATTGAACTATATTCTCACCTTCTTTCATTCTCATATCATCAAACTTTACCTCTAAGACTTTCAGATTTGTCTCTTAGTACATTTTTGTCTCCTCCGTAGATCTTTTCTATAGCATCCCACATTGATGCAGGAGCATCCAGAGGTATAAGGGCAATCCTGTGTCACCCAAAAAAATGTACTTAGACTTAGTTTCTATTTCATGTGTTTTCATTTTTGGATACCCATTTCGGTCAAATAAAAGTTTCAACTCTCACAGTTCCACTATTAGTGTTCTGGGTTAGAGTTTTTAATCACCTTGGGATACGTGTAAATGCCAGAAAAATAGGAGTATGTAATTGAGCCATAATTTTGGTGAACTAGAAGGTGTGAATTGGTCAGATGATTGTAATTATAATTTAGAGCATTCCAGAAAAAGAATCAGGTCAAAAGGCCCCACGGTTTGAAAGTTATCATAGTTTTTTAGTTTCTGGAGACCTCCTAAGAATGCTTCAAAGTCAGGTTAGGGGCATTAAATGACCTCGAACAAGGCCAAAAAATGGGGGACAAGAGAAGCTGGACCATAGGGCTATAGAGCGCTTCGAGAGCTTTCCAAAAATGTAAATAGCTCATCAATTAGAGCTATAGTTCAAAAGTTATGCCTCCCAAAAGTTTGATTACCGTTTCTGGATTCTTCTAGTTTTGCGCCGACTTCTAACGCGGCTTCTAGAGCCTTCTATTTGGTCAGTGGATGCCAACTAGCACTTTCTAGAATGTATTCCTAATCCTTAACCCTTCGGGGTCTATTTAAGAACATTTCTGGCATTGTAAAAGGAAGTTCAGAATGGAGTTTGAGAGAAGGTACTGGGAGAAGAATTCATCTCCAGATTTATGCTATTGTAAGCCCATAGGGCATGTTTTGGAGTCTATTTCTTTGCACTAAGTGTAATAGCATATTTTTATAGTTAATAAAATTTTCCCTTTCCTGTTGTGTCCATTATGTGCTTTGGTTGTGTCCTCATCACACATCTTCTTAGCAGTATCACATTCCTTGATGTCATCAAATTTGGTGTAGGTTAGGGCAGAAGCAATCTCCAACATTGTTTGATTGTGTTCTTTATTCTTTTTCAAATCCTTGACAATTAGGACTCCAATAGAATCAACATGCTCAATGGTGATGGTAGATTGTGCATGGTCTCCAAGACCTCCTAGGTGTAGCTTCAGCAGACTTTGTCATGCAGGGAAGTTCTCCTTGTTAAGCTTGGGTACCTCTCTTTTGAACATCTTGATCTTTTGCTTCTAGTACCTTCAAACTAGTCCTCTTAAGCACTATGGCGCTCTAATACCAATTGCTGGAATTCTCTAGAATAACTAAGAGGAGGGATGAATCAGTTATCTAAGGTCCAGATGTACAAATAAAACTTTTCAATGCTTAGTAGACCCATATCTATAAAACCTTATCATGCATGCATCCATTAGATCATACAATACATAAACTTTGTAGGTTACTATCATAGGTCAAAACAACTTTGCAGAAATGTAAACATGATACAACATAAGAACATTCACACAATTTGTTACAAGGATTTTATGTAAAAACCCAATTTGGAAAAAACCATTAGTAACATGCTACT
Source organism: Cupressus sempervirens (assembly GCA_028749045.1). Lineage (NCBI taxonomy): Eukaryota > Viridiplantae > Streptophyta > Pinopsida > Cupressales > Cupressaceae > Cupressus > Cupressus sempervirens. Next base: position 750,728,722 of record CM053783.1, read on the forward strand.
AATTTTAGCTCTTCTAAAGTAATGTCCTATGAAAGGGAAACCCTATTAAAGGTTACAATACACACTGTTAAATGTGACCTGGTTAAAGAATTTCAATCACCTTGTTAGGAGCGAGCCTTGTTAGAGGACTCTAGACCATTCCATTAGAATGTCACCAGGTTAAAAGGTTTACAAATGACTATTATGTCAACCTTAATCCAAAGGATTTACCCTAGACTGATACAATGATTAGAAAGTAACAGTAAGGCTTGATCTGATAACAACTTACAACTCACTTACATATTCAAATATCTATTTCAGTCCTCTATTTTGCTTGGCATCCATAGACTTTAGCTTTGATAGCTTGTTCACCCTTTAAGCATTCATACTCTTAAGCCTTCTTTATTTGCATGCCAATTGCAGTCACTTCTATTCAACACTAAATGGAGCAATACCCTAGACTTCTTGTCTTCCTTAGGTTCTTGCACATGACAACCTTTGCTTCTAACTAGCTATCTCTATAAATAGAGAATTAAGATCTTTTGCCACTTGACTGTAATCGTCCAATTTTATGAGTAGGTAGGATACAATGAATCTACCTACTTTTCCATTTGGTTACTCTAGAACCTTCTTCTACAATCTTTTTTGAATTCGCCTCAAAAAGTTTTACCTTGATATCTATGCCACGGAATCATCATAGCTATCTTCCACATGCTTCACACAATTCAAGTAAACAAAATAGTTAGCTTAGATTTGTCAAATTTTTGATTTAACATTGTTTGTTGTCACTCGACAACTATACTGTTTAGTTACTTGACCAATTCTAGTTCACTCGGAAAACACTAAAGTTTACTAACGCTTAGCACCAAATAAACTTTACTCAGCATATACTAACAATCACTCATTGTTTTTCATCTTCGCTCAGCATCTCTTGATTCTCACTCAGCTTCCACTAATTTTTGCTCAGCTTGCACTGACTGCTCAACAAAGCTTGGGAGACACTTTTCATACTTGACTTTCTTCTAGTCTTAACTTGAGTAATCTTTCATTTCAAACTTTAAGTAGATAAGAAATACACTATATTATCAATGTATTACTTGGTTTTAGTGCTTATTTTACATACCAAATAACTCAACCTTTCTCTGGGTGCTATTGTTATCTCCTCTTTTCAAATCCTCTTAATCAATCAACTAAATGATAGCTTTCAAACCAAAAAATAATTGTCTCACTAGCAAGTAGCAAGTTTGACATCATTGACAAAATAATGATTGTTCCATTATAGATTTTTCACTTCAAAACAATCTTATAGCAAAATGATGTAATTTTGTAATGTAATGATAAAGTCTATGTATTCATCTAGCTATACAAGTTACACCGAGTGACAAGGTGAAAGAAGGAGTACAATATTGCCCAAGCTACTACAATATTAACTAAGCATTTGCAAAAGAAAATTTGAAAGGGAGTGCTAACCAAGTAATTCATATGTTAATTGAGTGATGTATTTCTTGAGTGAAATGTAATGTTCACTAAATATGAGCTACAAGAACAAGTTAAGAAAGATAGAATATGAGGTTGACTTATGGTAAAAATATAGAATGTTTGAGAAGATCAAAGGCTAAAGTCAAATCTTATTACAAGATCTATGACTGGAATAATATAATGAATCTATCTGATGATGGAGATTTAAGCAAGATAAGGATGAACACAAAGTTTAATGAAAGTTATATTTTTAAGTGACTAAATACATTGAATCTAAGATCAACGGATGTGATTAAGCAGCAAAAATTGGAAGAATATGGAAGTGGAGAATTTACTATTTAAGGAGATGTTGGAACACATTTTTTCTTGTTGATTGATATTGTTGAGTTGGAGATTTGCAAAGCAAAGAGAAGGAAAGAAACAAGGTAAACCAAGTAGAGCAGAAGGAAGATCAAGTAGAGTTGGAGCAAAGTGAAAGTGTGAAGAAGTGAATCAAGCAAACAGAGTTTAGAAGAGAAAGAAGACATGGAAAAGTAGAGATCTAAAAAGCAAGGTAGTGTTAATTCTTACAAATCATTTGATTTTTACTTTCTTACCATTGTAGCAGAAAAATCTCTTAACCAAGTGGACCTAACAAGTCTGTGAAATCCTATATGGTAACATTGATTAGTGATGTTTGTAAGTCCTTTAGAGTAGGCCATTTTTTATACAGAATTAAGGAGATAAGGTCTAGATGATCTTTATGTTAAAACCCTCTAACCAGGTCACACTAAAAATGTGTATGCAAATCTTTAACAAGGTTGGCTCCTAGCAGAGTTCACTTCAGAAGAGTGAAATTATTTGGGTTGTCAGTCCGAAGTGGTTTTTCCCTTTACACAATTTCTATGTTAATCATGGTGTCAAATGTGTGAATGTTTTTTGTTATCATTTGCATGCTTTCTCTTTAGTCTTGGTTATCTTCTTGGATGTTCAATTTCACTTACATTGGATTTGGGATTAGTTGGAGCTTATGATTAGTGGTTTGTGTTAATGTATGTCATGCGAGAGATGGCATGGTTATTCCTAATCTCTTTCCTTTTTTGGTTGTGGAGAATTGGGGAGAGCGTTGGAGACTTATTGTAAGAGTTATTCTTGTAGGTTATTGGTTTACACGTGTTGTGGATGTCTATGATACTATATGGATTCACTTCTATGAGATGTTGTGAGTGGATTGATTATAGATTTGACATTATCTTTTGTAGTAAGAGCTTCTTAGTGTGTATGTGGCAGACATTTCTCTTTTTGGCTTGTGATAACAGGTTATAGATTGGATATGTTGATGATGTGAGATTCACTTGGTAAATCTTTGGAGGTATGGATGGATGGGTTAGCACTTGTTGTGTGTCTTATTTCAGCTATGGATTTTGACAACAACAAATACATTGGATTACCTTTGGATCAGGTGTTTGTGCTTGGCATTTTAGTTGGTAGAGGATTTTATGATTCTTATGTGTGTTGGAAACTATGATTGAAATAATTGTTATGTTGTCATTGATGTCAAATCTTATTGGTAAGACAATTTTCTACCAGTGTAGAGTGTCATACCAAGATGATTGATGAAGAGGATTAGAGAATGACATAACAAAAACACCTAGAGGAAAGGTTGAGTTACGAGGAACTACAATGGGCACTTGAATTAGTTGGACTTTGATAAGATATTGAGATTGTTTAATCATACCTAAGTGTAGAAGACAATTGTATTGAAGCCTAGAAGAAGTGATCAAAGAAAGACCAAATGCATAGGCTTAACTGAGTAAAGGAGAAAAAGATTAAGGAACTTGAAGTATAAGTCGAGTGATGCTAGAGTTGATTGAGTGATAGTATAAGAAGAAAAAATATAGTGTCAATCGAGCATTAGTATTGATCGAGCGTCATCATATGTATTGAACTGAACAGTTAGTAGTAACCGAGTAATCCAGTGATGAACGAGTGTCAAAATACAATGTTGGCCAAGTGACAACATTTGAAAGATTATGAGGAAATCATGATTTCCAACCGACACAGTTGATTTCTTAGAACATGTAAAGCATGTTGAAGATAAGGATGGATGACTTGGAGCATTTAATTCAAGAGAAACCATGTTTTAGCATTTCTATGCAATTATTCAAGGAGAACTTTGGAGAAGTTTCTAGAAGAGAAAAGATGAAATGAAATGATGGAAGGATTCAATGAATCTGACCTAATCCTAAGATCTATGGTGATGTTTAGGTGGAAAAATATTAGAATTACCTATTTAAGGTGGTATAAGGGCTAACCTAATGTGGTTGGAGTAGTTGTTGATGCTATTGATTGGCAAGCTTGAGTAGGAGGTTGAGAAGAGTTGTAAAGAGGTAAAGTATGATTGCTTGAAGGATTGCCGACCAAATCATAGACAGAGATGACAATAGATGCCAACCAATGGATCAACATGTGGACTGAATTGTGATATGCATTTGCAAAGTAAGTTGAGTTTATTAGATCAACTTGCTGTTACTTTCTAACCATTATATTAGTACTGAAATCTTTTAATCAAGGTTCACCTAACAGTCATATATAAATCCTTTAATCAATGAGACATTCTAATGGAATGTTCTTAAGCCCTCTAACAAGGTCACTACTAACAAGGTGATTAAATCCTTTAACAAGGTCACATTTAACACTGTATTTTATAACCTTTAACAGGGTTGACACCTGATAGAGCACTTTAGAAGAGTGAAAAATTGGTGACATGTTACTGGTGGTTTTTCCCAAATTGGGGTTTTACGTTAAATCCCAATGTTATACATGTATGGATGTCATTTGAGATGTTTTACATTCTGCAAGTTTGTTACTATTAGGATAGTGGACTGCAAGTTTATGTTACTGATTATCTATTATAGAGACTGAGCTATTGAATGTTTAGATCTGAAGTATTTAAAGTGTTTAAAAGTTCAAATTGTACATCTCGACCCGAGGATAATTGATTCACCCCCCGTGCTCTCAATTATTCTAAATCATTCTAACGTGACAGGTTGGGTGACTTTCTCTTTGGATGGCTTCTATGTATGTCTAGTGGTAGTGACATCATAGGAGGTGAGACCAGTCATGTTTGAGATGTTAGATACTTTGATTTTGTTACAGATACCTAGATGAAGCACATGGTGTACTTTGATCCATGATGTTGTATGTGTTGGGAGAGATTTTTATTCATTCATTTATGTGACTACGGATTGACCCTATGCAATGTATACGACAAGTGGGAGATTTTTGAGATTATGTGTGTTGCACACATTGGATAATATTGTTTATATTATATTATTATGTAATGTTGCACCTAGGAGAACCTAGATGGACATGCAACATGGAGAGATTCCCGTAGAGTATACTTGATGAGTTATATTGACACATCGTGATCACTTGGTGGTTTTGTGGGAGCTTGCTACTAGAAAAGCACCATAAGGGTAGTTGTTGATGTAAGATAGAAAAAGACCAGGAAAGATAGGCTAGCCAAGGGAGCATTTGTGAAATTTGGAAGCATGACATGGGATATGTGGATTCATGTGTGTTCACATGGATTGCTTCGTTATGGTTGTGGCTTTAAAGGATTTTGTGATTGTATTGCAATGGTGTTTTGCTGAATAATACATGGTGATGAATGTTTTTGGAGGTTGGGTGTTTTCCCTCAAGGGTTTCCCACGGTATATCTTGTGTCCCAATTTGTGCGCGTATGTTGTTTATTCTCTTGCATGTGGGTTTTAAGCGCTTATTTGTTTCAGATCTATTATGAGTTATGTGGAAACAATGATATTTTTGGTTGTGAGTTTCCTTACATCAAGCCCATGACTCACTCATCACAATATCTCATTTATTTCAATAAGGTAAAATAGCAATAAAAATCCTTAGCACAATGGAAGAGCTCAATGTTACCTAAAACCAATAGTACCAGAGAAACCAACAAATCTACAAACCAACCTGCACCATTCGAATTACTCCACATTCTCAAGTATGTCCAAGCCCTAGAACACCAGAGGGGAGGTCTTAGCACAAGCTAGAGGTCTAAATTTCATCTTAGGAGTTCCAACAACAACATATTTGACAATATGGCAAAACTCGCACACCAACAATAGGCTTAACAAACCTAAGTTGCTTCAAAGAGTGCCTAAGTGCAGAAGCACCCTTCCCAACCATTAATACCACATTACCAATGCTAGAGCTAGACACACCTTCTGCAAAAATCAAAATCTCCTTAGCACAAGTGAGATGAGCATATCTTAGCCCCAACTCACCATCCCCAATTAGTATAGGAGTTGTGAGTGAGATTGAAACCATTGGTAGCTAATACAAAATGTTCATTACATGAATGCATATTTTTCTACACATGAAAGTCCCTCTATTAAATATTCTTTTAAAGGCTTTCTAGCTTTACTAATTTGGAGGTTGGAGTTGTTAGAATTGAATTAGAGGCATAGTTAGGTGTGGAGAACAATTTTAGGTCCATGTGACCTTTTTATTAAAAAAAATGATATCTTTTTTTAATTTATATTCTATAATATTTTTTAAAGACTTATTGAAAGTTAAATTAGTATAGGGTTCTCAAGACAATGAACAGTTTTGACTTCGTGAGACCTTCTGATTAATTTTTTCCTCTTTTAACATTTCTATAGAAGTTGCACTAGGGTTGCAAATAAGCCTAACCATATAGAAGTTATGCTGGTTAGGGCCACTTTCTGAAAGTATTAGAAGGTAGCCTAGATCAGAAGGTAGAAGGTAGATTCGGTTAGACTTGGGTAAGAGACTGCGTTTAGGTGTGAAGAACAACTTTGGATTCGTGGGATGCAGAAGTGGTATATGCTTCAAAATGATTAAAAACGGGAAACTCTAGAATACCAAATATCAAATAATTTCAATTCAGCTAAAGATGGAGACAAGGAATTGTAGTATAGCTTACTCATTGCTCCAGAAAAAACATATCAATAGCAATACTAATATCATAGCAATAGCAACACTAATATAAAGGCCCTTGGTTAAGCCTTGCAACATATGCTCCTCCCTGTTTCTGAATCGGCAAATGACACACAATTACATCTCTATTTCTACATTTCGTCTCTTGTTACATGTATAGTTATCCGGATAAATAATGAACTCAATTTTTTCAGTTGTAAGATGCTCAACATAGAAGCAAAACGAATTTAGTAGTTTATCAATTAAATTGGGTTAGAAGAAAACTCCTGAAGAGCTTACAGAACCAATAAACCCCCTGACAAGTGAAGCAATACACAGTATTCTGATGAAGATCTAGAAGAATTGGTGTGACTATCAAATTTGGCATCCTCTGCAATTGATTTTGATTTTTCTGAAGAAGAAGAAGAAGAAGAGATGGGCCTGAAAGTAAAGAAAGCATTGCCTACTCCAGAGTTGAAGAGCCAATCATAAACATCCCAAAAGATCTGAACCTGAACTCCACTCACACTTATAATCTGATTGCCTCTAAATTTCCATAGCAAATGCTGAACCTCCACAACAAGCTGCCCATCAATCTTAATCCTCATCTCTGGGTCGTTGGGACCTGTTGTATGGCACTCTATATTGATTGCATGGGGCTGAGACTCTATCTCATTCATTCTAGTCCTTGTAGAAAAGTACCTCCTGCCAAGGACATGTTCTTCTCTGGATATCAAAACAGGTTTAATGGCAGAGGTTCTGGACTTGGTCTTCTTCAGGGCTTCTTCCTTCATGTCCCCCAAAAGAAGGATGACCTCTTTGTCACAAACCAGTGCAACATAGTAGCTCTCTTGAGGTTCAGGGCTATTGACAAACCTGGCAGAGATGAGGTTCCAGTAGACCTTAACCTTTGTGCCATTGATCTTGAAGCATCTTGAGCCATGTTTCTTCCTCCAAAAGAAGAAACATGGTTTAAGTGCAATCTTGCACTTCGATTGGTCGGTTGGCTCATCCACTGAGACACAAAGCCCTTGCTCCAACCACCTCACACTAACCATTCTGCAATGGCCTCCTACTTTGGTCTGGTACATGCTGGTCACAATATTCTGAGCCTCCTTGCTTTGGATGTCAATACAAGAGGGTTTTGAATCAGCCTCAGGCATATTTGCTTCTTGCTCTTAAACAATAGAAAAATCTGGTGCCCAATTGGGATTTGAACTCACCACCTACTGTCCCAATTATCAGCTTCCACAACCTCCACTGACTTGAAGAGTTGGCAAATGATTTAGCTGCCAAGCAAATTGACTCTCTGAATAAGTGAACGGGATATTAGATTTAACCAATAAACTTCCTTTACCTCTTTCCCCAAAAAGGATTTACATGAAAGCCCTTGCTCCAGCTTCAAGACTCGCCTATTCATTTCACTTTTGACCCAACCTGTGCGAAAAAATTGCCTGCGAATTGCAAGCGAATGGAGTAAATGGATCCCAACAATCGAAGCAACAAGCTCCGAAAACTCCAATGATCAAGGCTTTTTTTGCAGAGACAGACCTGATCAAGCTTCTGAAGTCTCGAACCCCTAACCTATAGAATGCAACTCATGCATGAATTTTTGGCCGTAAATTTGACTGAAACCCTAATTTCTAATGCTGAAAAGCCCACAAAACCAAAACCCCCAAATTTTGAACACCGACCAGTTGCAATTTAACCTAGAAACTCTTTCTCATCCCATCGCTCTTCTCTGCCCTCACAACCCTCTACAAAGCAATCAATACCTCACTGGAAATTCAACTTTATCAAAATTCTGTTGAATTCAATGATTCCCAATCAATAAACCCAACGAAACTAGGGCTTTGCTGAAAACCCAATTCAATTAAGCCTCTGGGTATTCAGGAAATTCAATGATTCCCAAGGTAAGCCAATTGTTCCAATCAATAGACTCAATGAAATCGGGGATTTGCAGAGAACTAAACTCCTCCAATACTTTGGTTATTCAGGAAAACAAAAGTAAGGTTCAAAACCAAACTTGTGGGAATATCAGAACACTCCGAGAGTTCGATTTCTAGTCAATGTAGTATGCAGATGATCCTTCAAGTCTTTTATAACGACGCGCCGGAATCTCAAGAAATATCAAAAGATACTGTTTGGGGTCGTTATCGCTTCAACTTCCTCGAAATTGCAAACTTTATATTGCGGCACCGCCTGATCTAAAGTAATTTTGTGATCATAATCTACTGTAAAATAGTTAGAATTATCTGGCTATCAATGTAAGGAGAATGTAAAGTGAGTCGGCAAACCGTGTGTGACCGATGTTGTAATCAAGACGCGTTGCGAATTTTGGTTGCCTTGTTGCCAACTTGAGATTTTCCATCCACACGGATTGTCAATTTCATGGTCTTTGTCCATCTTTTTGTTTCTTTGAGAAAACATCAGGATATTAGGATATTATTTTACTTACACCTCAATCATCTATCTTACACATCCTTTTGGAAGGATTCAACTCCTATAAACTTCCAGGTTTGTTCTGTCCTAATTAGTCCAGTGACAGATGGATGTTATGTGTTTGGTGTTTTATTTAATTAACATTAAAACGCTTTAGAGGTTGCGTATACATATAGTTCTGTGGGCGCAGTCCATTGGCTGTTAGTGGGATATTTTTTGTTTTGCTGCTATTGGTTCTTTTATTGGAATAAGAAATATAAATATTACAAGACTTTTACTGAAAACAAATAAATTACAACAGCTGAGATCCGGGTGTGACGATGTGAACAGTAGCAGAAACTAGACATTGCTGTCATGAATTACACAAGGAAGAAGCAGACTCTTCCATAAATGAAGGTTGAAAGATTGGTTATATAGTTTTGGACAATATTTATGGTTTCTTTTAGTTGCTGTTTTGCTATTTATTGCTGATTTAGCTTTTAGAATTCTATATATGTGTGTGGAGGGTCAGATTTGGAAGCAAGATTGCCTAGCCTACAAACAAATTAGTATTATGATGATCTTGACATCTATGTGAGCCTTACATTTACTCAAAACTTGATTTCTTGTGGGGTCATTTCAAACTATTCAACTTCACAAATAAGCTAAAAATTCATTAAGGAAAGGGAAAAATATTAGTTATTTTTTATAAACAAAAACATTGTATATTTTAGATTTTTCTTTTTATTTGTTTAAAGGGTAAATGCTATTAATTGGAAGCTGAATCAACCAAGAAGTAGGGACTTTGAGAATTTTGAGAATGCTTATAAAAGGATTAGTTTCTTTTGTATGGCCTTTGGGTCCAAGATTTCACCTTCAAAATCCAATGTGTTGAGTTGGTCTATTGATCCTCCAGATTGGTTGGTCAGCAAGTGTTGGCACTAGTCTGGACCTAATCAAATTGTTAGATTCTTGGGTATCCCCTTCTCAGTTGAGCCAAATCTCAATAAGATGTGGGATTGGGTCTATAAAAAAATTAATAAAAAGCACTTGAAATGGCAGACCCATTCCTTGTCTTTTGCTGGTAGATTGCAAGTGGTGCAGAAAGTTCTTTCTTCTCATCATATTTTTTTTTGCTTCAGCCTGGATGTTTCTTAACTCTCATGTGAACATGCTAGAAAGAACTTTGCGAGATTTTCTTTGGTCAGATGGAAAAGGGAACAAGAAGACACATTATGTTAAGTGGGAATGGTTTTGTCAAGTAAGAAGTCAGGGAGGTTTGGGGTTGAAGGATATTAAAACCCAAGGTATGGGTCTTGCATCCAAATGGGTGTTGAAAGCATTATGGGGAGATGAGCCATGGAAAATTCTTATTAGGAATAACCTTTTGAAGTCTATTATTAGGAAAGGCAAGCATTGCAAGGATGTACCAATGATTGACATTGTTTTAGGGGAGTTTAAGATGAGACTGTTTGGGTAAAAAAAAATTCAAACTTTTTGGAAGGCGTGGATCCAGGTGAGGAAGTTTATACAGGAAAGAGAAGTTGCAGGAGGACCTCCTTATTTCCTTGTGAGGGATAGATTCATTTGGTGGGGGCTTTCGTGGGAGGTTAGGGGTGTGAGAGGAGTTAAAAGGCAGATTTACCATTCTTGATACACAGAAAAAGACTTTCACTTTGATTAAGAAAGCAATCAAATTTAATAGCCCATGTGATATTATTGACTCAAAGGTCTTTCTTGATAAAATTAAATGGGTTGATGGTATTTTGTTGAAATAAACTACTACTAAAGGGCTATATTTGTGTATGAAGAATGATTCTTCTCTCATTGCTAGAGTGATCTAGTGCTAGGGGCAAATTAACCCATTCTCTGATTGGTCTTTCTTTTTTTATTTTCTTTGGAAGGGCAAAGTCGAGCCTAAAAAGCTTTGTTTTAAATGGTTGCTATTGTTAAAAAAGTTAGTTGTGGGTCAAGTTATTTCTTCTATTGGTTTATCCCCTATGTCTTGCAATTTGTATAATGTGACTAAATCTTTTGAGCATTTATTTTTTGATTATGTTTATGCCTGTAAGTTGTGGTTTATTTTTCTTAGTTCCTCTAGTGTATGGAATTGTGCTGGTAGTGTCTCCTGGAGTGAAATTCTTGCTGGTTATGTGGAGAAATTTGATTCTAAACTTAACACCTTTTGGTTTTCTCTTTCTACTAAGATTTTATGGACTCTTTGGAAGGATAGGAACAAAGAAATCTTTCAGGAAGAGAGAAGGGTACTTATTGAGTTTAATTTTAAACTCACCCATTTTCACATCATATCTTAGGTTGCTTTGGTGCTACATATCTCCAAGAGTGACTTCATGGTACTTATGTGAGAAGGCAACTTGTTGATCAACAAGGATAATGTGCATTCAACAAACTATATTGCTGAATACCAGAGTTTCTTAGTCCCTTCAGAGGTAGCAGAGTTAAACAATGTAAGTAATGTGTTGCAAGGATACAATGTAGCTAGTCAGGAGGAGGCTACTGCTGATGTGATTCAGAATCCTAATGAAGTTCCAGGGGTTCAACCTGACCTTGATAGCCAGAATGATGGCTGGAGCTAGCTTGTTCCTTCAGTTTGATCTTTGTTTTGACAAACATATATAAAGATGTAATCAATATATATAATTGTGAAAGCTAATAGTACTTCAATTTTTTAAGTTTTGTTTTCACCCCCCAAAATTTTTGTAATTGTATATGTATTTGGGGGTGTGATTTGATCTGTGTTTTATCTCAGACTCTCGATTATACTTGTAAATGCTTAAACTATCTTAATAGAAGAAAAAAACATTAGAAGTAGGGACTTCATCCTCAACATAAACACTCAATCATAACATCCAACGTGATTTGAATATGGATGGAAGGAAGTGTAACACTACAATTGAACAGTCACAGTATGTCAATATTTGACAATGTTTTGAATTTTTTTTGATCATGTTTTTTTTAATGTAATGCTTGTTATATAATTAGTCATGGTGTGTGTCTGTATAAATGTTGGATAACTACTTGAATTCAATCTAATCATATTCTATTTGTCCACATATTTCAAGAGTCCAAACTCAATGTGTCGTATGCTCATTCATTATTTCAAATGTGCAATGGGAAATGACCACCTAATTCTTATATTTAAATGTAAACATGAGTCCAAGCAGATTCTTTCCTACCAAGCATTTATTTCTTAATTGAGCATGAACTATGTGATTTGCAATCTAGGGTGTTAGATGAAAGACAATCCTAGTTTCATTTATCCATGATTGTTGGGCTCATATTTGAATATTGACACCATCATCTAGAAAGCATCATATTGTGGCATTGCATCATTAGCTAGTATCAACATCATAGTGATATACAAGGCATATTGAATGGCTTTTCAATGTGACTTCAAGAATTAATCAAACCACTAGAAGTAGAACCATGGGTTTGACTAAGTACAAGTATAGAAAGTTTATTAAGATGTTCATCAATATCATCAATTTCCATAGAGTGGTTTAGACTTCAAGGTAAAAAAGAACTTCAAAAGGTGCACATGTCATTCTACCATTAAGCTTTGAACTCACAACTAGGTTGAAGTATTTAAGATGTCTTATTTCTTTAGATTCTAGTCAACCTAATGTATTTAATATCCCTTTAGGTATATAACTATAGGTTTTATTTACTATTTCATTTCCAATTATGAGCATTTTTCTAATTTTCTAACATTTTAGGTTTAGATCTCACCCTTCTATTAGCATTCTACTCTTATACTTTGCTTGTAGTCAATCTACCAAAGTTTCACCTTCTTCCTCATCTCCATTTGAGAAGAAGTCTTTGTTTGAATCCAACAATGGTCATTATTCAAATTGAAAGAAAAATGGTTGAACATCTAATCAAAGAGGAAACATTTGATCCTAATGCCCATGTCAAGTTAATTGACAAATAGGATATTTCTTAGTGTATGCACATATGTTATCTTTGACCTTGCACATTTGGTTAGTGATGCAAACCTTATCTAACACTAGGTTGATGGATTGCCCAATTTCTTAATCATTTTCTTGCACAATTTCTTAATCATTTTCCATATGATTTCTAAACAAAATATGGTGTTGAGAGGGGGGAGGGGTAAATTGCAAGAAGAAAAGCAATAAAATCTAAATAGGAAGGGTCAAGAGAGTGAAGAAATGGAATCAAAGGAAGAAGCTCAATGCTAAAAGGAAAAGCTTCAGCATAAGAAGAATGAAAAAGAAAGGAAAGAATTCTAGAAACAAGGAGAATCACAAGAAAGGAACAAAAAAGAAGATGGGAATAAACTATAATTCTAGAGGCATGTTCAAAAGAGGGATGCCTAGGGATACTTGTATCTTAGAGGCAAGGTAGGAGTAATTACTCTTGCTAATTTGAACTAAGATGCAAGAGGTTGCATCATTTCAGTGTGCATAAAAGAAATATCTTACAAAGTGGATTGATGATAGAAGGATGCTACTTAGGGGGAGTTGACAACATGATGGGTCAAGAAGTATGCATGGAAAGTTAGAATGTGTTTGAAGATGATCTACAATATGAAATTTTTTTTGGACAATAACTACTAGTAAAGGATATATGATATGGAAGTTGTTCAATGTGCTTGAATATTTTAAGAAGATAGGTGATAGAAGGAAATGAGGGCTTGAAAAAGAAGTCAAAGAAGAGAAGGAAAAGAAAGAAAATATTGATGAGATAGGTCAAGTTGAGTGCATGTGATGATGAAACACCCATTATCATTGATGTCAAAGGGTGAGAGAGACAAATGTGAAAAATATCTTAGCAAGAATGAAGAGGAGAGGAAGATGAAAGAGAAGAAGGATGAGAGTTAGACATTAGCAAGAAAGATGAAAAGAAGCAGATGGAGATATTAAAGAAGTTGTTGCAAAGAAGGAAGAGCAAGTTCATATACAACTTGCACATAAGAAAGTGTATTCACATGTAGAAGAGAACAATGTACATCCAAGGGGGATAAACTGGTGGAGAGAAGAGTATGTAATCAAAACATGATCCTAGGGGGAGTTATCTAAGGGGGAGAAATATCAGAATTGAGTCAGTAAAGCTTTGAAAGATAATGATGTATTTTAGATATTGGTTTTTAGAACTGTTGATTGTTGATTACATTACTTCTTTTTTCCATCAAATTTTTCCATCAATGCAATAGGGGAAGATTGGTCGAAAAGTTGGATGTATTGTCATTAATGTCAACATATTAATCATTTAATGAATATATATATATATATATATATATATATATATATATATATATATATATATATCATCAAGTTTGAATTTTTATTCATATAGATGAATGTTTGTTGTGTCATTTCACCAATGATAGGAGTTGACTCAGATGAGTTATGCCTGACTGCTACTAAAGTTGAGGAGTTGTCCACCTTAAGGGATGTTTTAGACATTGTCTACATGTTGAATGAAAAGTTTCATATGCTAACATGATTATTTGAGTGAGTTATGGTGTCTCATGGGAAGACTATTCATTTCATTGTTTAACAATATAATTGAGTTGCAAAGTTGTAGAATTGAGTGCACGCTAGAACATGTGAGAAGATCTTTGGGCATGCAACTAGGAACATGTAAAGGAGATAGAAACATGTCTACCATTTAAAGGACTTTTTATTTTGATAAATGACAATGTAGTTAAAAGTATTTTTCTAAAGGGGTTAATAGTGTTCTTGAGAGGGAAAATGTTATTGGCAAAATCTTCACTAGTGTAGTACAACAAAGTGTCTGTTAGGGCTACAATTTTGATCACTTCTGATGATCCAGCCTCTGTTACAAAAGGACCTTTATTATATTATTGCATGGTTGGGAGGGTTTCTATAGTTCCAACCCCACACACGCCCACCCGTACTATTCTGAGGGCCACCCTGTGCACATGTAGGGTGGCCCTTAGAATAGTAGGGGTTGCATAGGCCCCTACAATGGCCCTATAAAATTGTAGGGGACCCCATAGTGGCAATAGGGAATCATGCCCCCAAAATTTTATGGCTATGGTAGGGTCCCAATAGGCTAAGGTAAGGGTAAGGCTAAGGGGAGTCACTTATTTTGAATGATGAGAAGCTTATTTTGCATGAGCTAATTCTTTGGCATGTGTTATGGTTCCGTAGGATTTGCCTTTGGTACTACTATGGATATTGACCAACTTCCCTCTAGTTTGTGGCCAATCTTGCATCCCCATCTATCTATGATATATTGGTAAATAGTCTATCATTATAGGTCAATGGAGTCTACTAGCACGAGATATGGATCTTCAACAACCATTGGCTATGGGTCATAATCCATAAATACATGGGAAGAAGGAAGGAATGGTTCATTGGGACCAAATATCTCTATAGAATAGAAATGAATACTAGGAAAAGCTTTTCTAGAGTAGGAAAGAATGTTGTCGAGGAATTGACTCTACATCGGGATCGACTGCTTAAACTATTGCTTTTGGTGTTACTTGCCCAATATCATAGTAGGAGCTTCTAGTTCATAGATAGATGGAAAAAGGTCAAAAGATGAAACCACAACTATTGACTCTGTGTCTCTTACTATGATGTCTTTTTGACTTCCTATGTTGCTGACCAAATTATAGTATGCATCCATTATGGCATAATAGTAAGCTTAATGGTAACTGCCTAAAATTCTATAGGGTGATCTAAAACCAGATCTATATATACCCTGTAGCTCCTACTTCTGATTTTCAAGCAAAAATTGCTCGATGTTCCAACATAGCCTATTACTCCTATAAATTTTCCAAGATCTACATAAAGTAATAGGCTTTAGGGTTCCTATAAGCTTTGTAATGCATATGTGTTTGCTAGTGTTCCAAGAAGTGGAGATCCAACATTCTAGAGTGTTTTAGAAAAGTGCCCTTAGCCCATAAAATTTGAGGTAGGGTCAACATAAACTTGTGTCTCTAAGATTTATGTTTTCATATAAGATTCTTTCCCAGTAGTGTTCTAATAGGCATCTGCACCCCCATACCATTGTAACCAAGAGGTGATATTTTGACATTTACCAATGTTCCAATCAATTTCTCCTTGCCATTCTTAGTTGTTCCTAGATCTAGTGTTCCAGCAAGTAATGAATTGATCCATTCCTTGTATATGCTTAACATGCTCCCTATCATGCCTATTATACACCCCATAGTATGCATCCATCACATGCTTAAGTGCCATCATTTCAGCTTAGTTGAAGCCATTGAATTTGCCTAACTATTGTTAACCCTAGTGCCCCCCCTAGCCCTACCCCACCTCACCTCATCCCACCCCACTATTTTGAGGTAAGGGCCCACTCCCTAGCCTAAAATTTTATGGCCTATAATTTTATGGGGGCCCCTAGCCTAAAAGGATTTTATGGGTATGGGGGTAGACCATTGCCTATTATTTTATTGCACCTGCCCTTAACCCCCTAGAATTTTATGGGGATGACTTTTATGGGTATGGACCCCTATAATTTAATGGGGAGGCAGATCCATACCCACCTACCTAAAATGATAGGGCTAGGGCCCTATTATTTTAAGGCATACAATTATAGGGGGCTAGGGGCATACTCTTCCCTACAATTATAAGGGCCTATTATTTTAGTGCACCTGCCCCTAGCCCCCTAGCCTAAAATTTTATGGGTATGGGTGCATATTATTGTAGGCTAGCCCCCTAGCAAATAATGCCCATACCATACCTAAAAAGTATAGGGCTAGGCTAGGGTTGCAGATTATTGTTCCTAGCACCTTCATGATCAAGAAGGTCCCTATAATTCTCATGGGTAGCCCTTACCTTCATTATCATGAAGGCTCGACCTCAAATCTCCCACTTTTAAATAGCATATTGATTAACATAGATAGATATGTATGTGTCTACATGCAAATTGAGAACATAAACTCATTGCAGAAAGAATCCATTAGAGCAGAAGCACTAGTTGGCTTGTTGTAGGGGAATGGGGCTCAGGAAAAAATATAATTTGAAAGCTATTGGGCCCACCCTAGCTAGCTATATGTATAGCCCCAACTACAGTTCTAGTGAGGGGTTCAATATCCTCCAACCCACTACTATAAGTTGTCTACAGAATGAAGACCACCTTAATGAATAGTGTGCCAGATTCTGTACGTAACATGGGGAGTGCACCATCTCCTAGAAGTAGGGCCTGAGATAAGAAGGATGTTTGAATGAGCCCTCAAGTTAGAAGCTAGGGGGCTTCCATAAGTTAGAATAAGGACACCCTCCCCACCCAATCAAATAAGTACCAAATTGCCAAGACTCAAAAATTACCTTATCCACCCCATGTACCCACTAGAAACATGATTGATTGAAAGAACCTAGTGGGGTGGGTGGGAATCAAATCATAGTTCCCTTGTAAGGGGCCCAGGGAAGTCATATCATCCAACCTTTCTATCAAGCCCCCACTCTATATATGGTTGAAGTTAGAGTCTAGATAGGGAGGGGCCCTAAACCTTCTAAAGTTGGTTGCCTACCCATCCTATCGGCCCCTATCCCTAGCTAGATATACCTAAGGGGAGTGACTTCCCTATACCTATATAGAATAGATACTACCGATTATTAGGAAGCCCTTTGCATGCAGAGTTCCTACTCACCAAGCTAGAGACATTGATAGATGAGTGCCAACTATTGCTACCCTAGCCCCAAACCCCAACCAACAACTATAATTGAAATGGGGTTATAGGCCCTTAAATAGAATAGATTATTCCTCAGGAGAATAAAATGATATTTTGGCAAACCACTTTTTTTCCAACTATCTAGAGTCATTTTTCATATTATTCGATTGCTAATATAGTTATATACATTGCATCCCATAGCTATAATGGTTCTTTCCCCCCCCCTCCCCCCCTCCTCCGCCCTCCCCTTCTTATTAATTAGCCTACTAGAGGGTGGGAGGAGATAGCTTTATCCTTTCTCACCAAACCATGACCAAATGACAACTTCTATAACTTAACTCGCTCGGAGTGAGCATACTTGCTAGTAGAAAAACATAACCAGTTCACATCACCCTACTATTCTTTTGGTTGCCCCACACTAATCTACCTCCAAGAAGGGGGGGCCTAGGGTAGGAGGAGATATTTTACAAGAACACCCAACCCCTACCCTACCCTAAATTTTATAGGGATAAGATAGGCCCCCTACCCTAAGATTTATAGGATAGGCTCACTAAATTATAAGGTGGGAAACCCTACCCTACACTAAAATTTATAGGGATAGGATAGGATAGGCCCACTAAAATATAGGCCCTATCCCTACCCTAAAATTTATAGGATAGCATGGGCCCTATCCCCATTAAAATATAGGGTGGGGTCATAGAATTTTATGGGGACCCCTCTTTATTATTGTGGGAAACTAGCCACCCTACTATTTTATGCTGGTGCCTCCCCTACTAGGTGGGTTGGAGGTGGGACTATAGTTGTTAAAGTTGGCATCTTTATTCCCTATATAATGTCGGGTCCTATACCCATAAAAGTCTAGAGTAGGGGGTGCAGTGGGAAGGCACTTCATTTCTCCTTGCCTCAAACTTTATCCTCTATAATGGGGTGGGCATGTTACATATAGAATCTTAAAGCCCTCTACATGTACCACCCTACCAAATATACGAGGCCTAAACCCCTCCTAGGGAACTTTTCCTATTCATTGATTGTTTGATACAACAATATATAGATAGGAATTGGTCTAAGTAGGGACATTAATATAGGTAGGTTAATAGGAATATAAAGATGAGGGCCTTACTATCTATAGGCCTTAAAATAGTAGGGTGATGTAAGAGAGGGCACCCTATATGTAGGCCCCTTTAATAGTAGGGGAGTTTTCCACCCACCAACCCTTGGCAATAGATAATAACCTTGCATTTGTATTGCCAATAGTAGTTCCATTGAACCCTTAGCATTCAATGCATACATACCTTGCATTTTCACTTCCCTTGAGAATAGTAGTTTCATAGAAGCCCTCTGCATGCATTCACTAACAATATAATGGAAGCACCCTAGCTAATAGCCTCACCCTCCTAGTCTGATGATGATAGAAAGGGGCTCACTAACAATATAACGGAAGCCCCCTAGCTAATAGCCTCACCCTCCTAGTCTGAAGATGATATAAAGGGGCAATATAGGGAGGGACCAAGGGCCTCTGCATGCATGCACCACCCTACTATTTATTGCAGGGCACCTAGAGGATATAATTGGGGTAGCATGATGCCCCTGCTAATGAATAGAGGCCAAATTATTCTATAGATTGGGTTGGGGGCCCCTAAACTAATCTTCCTCTATATGCACTACCCTACTATTCATTGGCAGGGTAGCTAACACTATTATGGGCCTTTGCAGGGTGTGCATGCAAACCCTACTATTCTATGGGCCCTACTATTGTAATGGGCAGTTAGCCAAGGGAAATGGCCTTCCTTGAAATTCTATGGTGGAAAGCATCCCAACCCATAGAATTGTAGGGCTGCAACATTCCATCTCTTTGTAGTGGAAGCACCCATCTATTATATAGTATGTGCTAGATGGCCCCTACTTATCTATTAGCAATTATGTTTGTGGATGGAATCTTGACTAGAGAGGGGCATTAAAGAGGTCATGAATGTTTTTTTCTACCTACCCTATCCTGAAGGGTCAAGCACTTATGGAATTGAACTATCCATAAATGCCTGTGTAGAGAGGGAATTAGTATCACTAAAGTACGAGTCTGAATTGGGCTGAACACTCAATAGAAAATCTAAAGGAGAGGGTGATGGGATACTTTGATCAGAATACATGTGCTTTGATAGATGGTTGGACTCAAACCAAAGGAAAGATAGACTCTACCTAATGCTCTACTAGTTGAGTGTTGACCTTGTCCCTCTAGATGCATGTAGACTTCCTCTAGAGTACATAGCTCAGGGGATGACCAATCCTTAGAATTGTAGGGAAAACACATGACTTGTTCAATTGGTTATTCACCATATTGGCCATGCCCTACCATTGGGAGGTGGGGAAAGTAGAGTCTTCTGACGTATCTCTCATTTGTTTGAGTTTTTTTACCAACAACCGACTTAGGGTATAGATATAGAGGTTCTCTGCTCGGTGGCTCACCTCTCTCTAGAGTCCCAGATAGATATATAGGCCACTAGATAGATATATAGGGCTAGAATATGGGATAGGACCTCTCTCTCACCTATCTCTAGAGAGACTATTATTGGGGGGAGAAATAGACCGACAACAAATGTGATTGTAGATAGTCAAGATGGTGTTCATTGGGAGTATTACATATCTAATCTAGATGAGGAACAACACTTAATTGAGATTGAGATTTATAAGTCCTCTCTACATGTAGGGGAACTCCCCCACCCCTCTACATGGTAGAGAGCTATCATGGTGCATAGAAAGCTATTTGTAATGGTATATTTTGAAAGATTTGAAACCCAACTCTAGGCCCCTTGTGCCTGACTATCTACCGCTTGATCCCTAGTCTTCATAGCTATGGGGAGGCCCTACAGAGATGGATGATGCTCGAGATGGATTCCACCTACCTATCAATTGAGTGTAGTCCCAAAGGCCCCCCTATCCCTATCTATATATAGGGCTGGACCCTTGCCCCTAGGGTGAAGGTAAAGTTATCCCCAACTATAGGAAATTGAGGCTATATAATTGAGGGCTTCCATCCCAAAAGTTACTGGATCTAGATGAACCCAATGGTGTCAAAGAGAAATCTATCATTGACCTTTACTATATTGGTCATCAAGTTGAGCTTAGCTCTTCAAACCTCCTTTCTATATAGGTTGAATCACTCTGAATATAGATTCATTATTAGATTGGGATTGAAATGGAGATATAATATATCAACTACCATCACCCATAGGGGGAGGGTGCAAAGTCATCTACCATTTAAGAGTAAATGATTTTCTATTATGGGTCAAAGTAGGGGTCCTCCTACTTAATATTCCTGCTAGCATAATGTGAAAAAGCTAGATCTGGGTGCCTTTAGGCTGATTTGAAATCTCTGCAATCATTTGAAGGTCTAACCCTTTATAATAGTAGGGGCCCCCACCTTATTCTAGTAGGCTGATGTCAGCTACTAATATAGTTGGGCCTTGCAAAAGTATAGCTTCCCTTGGCCCCTACTATTGTATGGGTGATGCCACCTATAGATTGTAGGACCATTTCCCATAGAATAGTAGGGGGGAGTCAATTTCTTTAGAATAGTAGGGGCTTATAGATAGTAGGGGCTCTATCTATGACTATAGAAAGAGGGAGCTGAGGTCGGGGTAGATCAAAATGGTAGCCCTCCATGTTGTAGGGTGGGGACCCCTACTATCTATAGGCTAGAATGATGCAAGATTATTTGCTACCCATCACCCTTGATATCTCAATTATAGGGCCCTTGCCAACCCCCTTCAAATTATGCCCTACAATTCTATGGGGGGCAAGGTGCAAGAAGAATTGAAAAAAGGGGCCAACCGACATCTATAGAGTTCTTTGAAATTCCTAGTAGGGGGATTGGGGATAAGCATGTTTTGTATATGGACAATGCACCATTGAAAACTTGAACCGACTAGGTCAAATCACTAAAATAGATTATTGGGTCTCCCATCCTATGTATCCTGGCATGTCCTCACCCAATAATATAATAAAGGGCACCATGCCTATAGTCTCCTAACCCCTTTTCATAGTAGGGCTGGTTTTCCTTCCCTAATTTCATATACCTCCCTATAGTTCCCTCTATACCACTTCCATTAAGAAGTTCCCTACTATTTTATGGATAAACTTGCTAGCAATAATATAATAATAGGCCCCTAGTCCCCTAGCCCTAGCCCTATAATTTTTAGGTTAGATATGGGCCCTAGCCTAAAATTTTATGGGTATGCCTTACCCTAGCCCTAACCCTAGAAATTTAGGTATGGTATGGATAGGGACCTATTATTTTAGGTTAGATATGGTATGGTCTAATTGGGGGCAATAGTAGGGGGTATATAGGGGGTTAGAGGTTGAAAACTAGAGTTTCTTATGGAAATAGCCTACTAGAATAAATAATGATAAGGGTGGGAGCCCATAAAATACTAAGGTGATCCCCTTAGAATAGTAGGGTTGGGGAATAATAGAATAATAGGGAAGTCAAGATTCCCTATTAAATTGTGGTGGTCTTTCTACCCCCTACGAATTCTAAAGAAAATAAATGACCTAGGGTGGGTGGGAGGACCCTGTATAGAAAATGGGAACCGATTTCCAATTATTCTCGGTAGGAAGATGGCTAGACAAAGGCATACCCACTCAACCCAAGACCCATCTCTATTTATCTACCTGATGGCTAGGTGGGAACTATCAGACTTTTCAACCAACTAGCACCTTGCCTTATAATAGTAGGGCCATAGAATAATGGGGCCCATATAATAGTATGGCCCAAATTTCTAGGTTCGATAATTGGGTTCTAGGTCAGACAGTTGGTTGAGTCCAACCATGAGAACTAAAAATTGGGGTGGAGAATAAAGAAAATGCACTACTATAGAGACAATAGGAGTAAGGGTAGGATAGTAGGAAACAACTTTCTTCTATCAAAAAATACAACACTTCTATAGCCCCTACTATTCTAATGGGTAAAAGGTTGCATTTATTTATCTAAATCCAATCCCACAGGTTGACGTAATAATAAATGTGAGTCACAAATATAGTCCTAGATCAATAGATAGTTTGAGATCCTCCAATCAAACATCTATAGCCTTATGTTTACCTTTGTACTCTATCATCGAATGATGCTTCAAGGAGTGGAACACCTAATTGAACCATAAGAGTTTCCCACCAGTGTAGATAATGTAGTGTCTATTCAATCAAGTTTAACCACCATAACTAGGGGAAGTGAGGGGAATCACTAATGATAAATAGGGAGAGCCCCTACTATTATATGGGATGGGTGTCAATTTATTAAAGGTGAGTGCATACTTCTCAACTCAAAAAAGATGCCCACAACCTATAGTGGGGAATAGATATATAGTCGCTTGGTAGCCCTTTGAGTTGAGGAGTCTAGATTTCCTACCCCATTATTCTAAGGGATGTCTATACCCTTGAAAAAATTCCCCACTCACTCATTAGAAAGGGGGAGGGGAGAACTAGCTTCTCCTTATGATGGCATTCAAGTGGCATGTACAACCCTATTGATTATTTAAGGCCCCCCGGTCACCTACTAATAGACCTTAACTAGAATCCTTATTATAGCCCCCAAGCTAGCAACTCTTTTTTATTTGGGGGGGCTAGTAGGGTGTAGTTATGAACTAAGGCCCCCCTAGAATTCTATGGTCCTACTACTCTATAGGCACCCAGTTTAAATTAATGAACTAATTAATGGTGGTGTGCATTCATGGGGCCCTACTATTCATAAGGGCCCCTACTATTAGAAAGGGGTGGGGGAGAATTATAGTCAAAGATAGTAGGGGGATGATCATTCATAATACATTGGATGGATGGAAGGTTGGATTTTTTTCTTCAACTACAGAAGGCCCTCATATTTAATAAACATTGGCCCAACAACCCCCTTAGAAATATATGGAAAACCTAATCTCCTTTATCTCAAGCCAAAGAGATACTAAGAGAGTAGAGGTGGGCATATTACATATAGAATATGCCTTTCTCCCTTATAAATTATAGGCTAGGCTGATCAACTATCACATCTATAGTTTCTCCTCACCTTCCATTCTAGCTTGACAATCTTTCCAGCTCACCAGGTTGGCTTTGCCACCCTCACCCTTTCTTCATCTCAGGGCTTCCTCCTCACCAATTAGATTGGCAAGGAGGGGAGTGAAATGGTAGTTCAATGAGTTCCTATAGTTGTAATATGGTGTCAAATGAGGGCCTAAAGAAATAATAGGCATAGGTGAGCTACCTTATAAGTTATAGGCTTTTGGGGATAACGACCTAGTCAGATATTTCTCTTAGAAATAGTGGAACCCTTGAATCATTATCAACTAATAGAGGGAGTACTAAGTGAGGAGTAGGGCATTCTTATGGATTGATCGCTTATTCACCTTGGTAGGTTTGGCTTAGCAAAGTGGAATTGATGAGGTAGTTGCCCCTACTTTAACTATTTGTGAGAGAACCATCCAATCCCAATTTCAACTATAGACTTGGACTCTTCCTAGTCTTAGTGTTGGTGGTATCTAAGCCACTTTGAAGGTTGGCTCAACATCAAGATGAATTCCTTTCTCGGATTGGGTGGGAGTGAGAAGAGGTATTCATTGAGAGTGCTTAATAGATCAAGATTCCCTATTATGGATGAGAAAGGGTAGAAACAAGTGTTGCCATATAAATTCTATACTACTTGACTTTCAATGTTGTTAATACTATGGTAATGGACTCAACCCAAACCTTGGAATCGAATGGTGGCCAAGCATAATCAATCTAGCATGTTGGAACTAGAATGCCCTTACAATAGTAGGGGAGGCTTATTCAAACAAGTGTGAATCAATTTCAATAGATACCTGCTTGTATGAGTATTTGATGAATGCTTCAACAAAGTTGATCTTTGATCCCTACTAAGAATTAGTAAGAACCTTCTCTTCAACGGCTTTCTCTTGCTTGGGAAATAGAGAAATTTTATTTGGATATAATGGTAGGCACTTTGGTAACACAAATTATTATAGGCTAGGCATTTATAATATTTATATTGTTGGTAACAAATGGTGGGTGAGCCCTATTAGGGGAGTTGAAAGGGTTTTGGGTGCCCTAGTTTTGAAAGGCAAGCTCAAAATAGAAGTAGTTAGCTTTCTTGTCAACTTCTAGTTTTATCCCTACCCCTACCACTACTATTATAAGGTAAAGGGTAAAGGGCTTCCTACTATTTTAGAGACCTCCTTGGTTCAAATAGGCAAGAATGAGATAATGGTTCACAGGGTGTGTTGAGCATGTGACACATGGAGGAAGTCAACAAAAATAGTTAAGCCAACCTGATAGTTGATGTTGTGGGAAGGTGGGTTCTCATAGGTTACCCTATTATTTTATGTGGGAGCCCCCCCAGCCGAATATATTATGTGGGAGGGCTGGGAGGCCTGCATATATATGAGGGGCACTTATTGGCCCCTAAGAAATTATTCCCCCTAGCCCCCTATAAAAAATTGCCCATTTTCCATATATGGTGAGGCCCACATATATATTGGGGGATTGTGGGCCCATTTTCCATAATGGGTAACTTATTATAGGGGGTGAGGGCTAGATGGCCAGTTAGTCCTACCAAGGGTGAAATGATGGCCTTGGTTACCTTTCCTATATGTCAAGTGGTTTACCCCTACTATTCGGCATGAGCATTAGGATGGCCAACAAGGAGGAAGGAAATAAACTCAAATAAACTAAATTAATGGAAAAGGGTGGAAGGAGTGAGCTTCTATGTCCATCCTTTGTTGCTCCCAACAATTATAGGGGGAGATTGACACTAGCTATTTGAAGACTCAACCAAACTAGCGAGCATCTTCCCTACCTTTATAACCTAGTTTCTTTCCTACTCTATCCCATCTTGATTGAACCCTAGGTTAGACTAATCAACTATCCCTTCCTCCTCATTTTATTACTAGTTATGGGAGAAAAGATTAGGATAGATAGGATTTTTCAACTAGAAGGCCCTTTTCCATAGTAGGGGCTCTCCCTCAACCCCTTTTCCATAGTAGGAGGTGGGTGGTTAGAAGCTAACCTACCCCTACCCCCTATTATTATAAGGTAAGGTGATGCTCTTCTCCTATGAGGATGGAGTGGATATAAATTACTACTGAGTGAGGAACCACTATCTTTCTAAAGTTGATTGTTCAAAAGGAAGGAAGACGGGTGAGGGCTGATTAGAACTATAGTTTACTTAATGTTCAAGGGAGGCAGGGTGCTTCAAGGAGCTAGGAAGGTAATTTGGAAGCTACATCTCTAGCCATATCCAGTCATCAACTTAGTTTGGCCCTACCCATCTGAGAACCATCTTGAACCCCTAGGTTCAAACTAATAGTGAGTGAGAAAGGTCATAGTTTGGATAGGAATTTTTGGTTGGATGGAACTCCCTCCTAGTCCTAGAGAAGTTAGACAAGATTGGTCAGTGTGCTATAATGTTTTTTACTATTGCATGTTGCCATCTAGCTATCATCCCATATAATTTTAGGGGAGGAGTGCAAATAATAGATAGTCATAAGGATTGATGGAAACAAACAAATTGAGAACCTCCTGACCCCTACTATGGAAATAGGTGGGGTGTTTGTTCATAAGATGAACTTCTAATCCATCTGGGTGCCTTCCCTATAACCCACAGTTATGGTAGATTAGTTAAGTTGGGTGGGGTGGGAGTGTGCTAGGTTTCCATCTAGTAAGTGAGCCTTACCTTACCTTATCTTTTAATAGTAGGGGTAGGGGTAGGGGTAGGGCTTTAGATATTGGAGATTTTTTTTTGCTTTCCATACCTTATAATAGTAGGGTTTGGCTGGCCTAAGGTGAGGACAAGCTTGGATAGCCAAAGCATTGTTGGGGGCCCTACTATTTATAAGGGGATAGGACTCTTTCACTTCTTTCTATTGGTGAGAAAGAGCTAATCTCTATCCAACACTTTTTTGGTTAGGTCCCAATGGTAATGAATGAAAGAGAATTTTCTTCACTTTAAATAGTTGTTGGGAGGCTGATTCGAAAGCTACCTACCCTTCCTACAACCAAGAGAACAAAAGGATGGCCCTACTATTTTATAAGAAAAAAAGGAAAATGGTAGGGAAACTCCATCCCACACCTTTAGAAGGGCCCCTACTATTATTAAGCGGGATGTACGGGAGGAGGCCCTACTATTCTATGGGCCCCTACTATTTTATTGTAGAATGTTAGTAGGCCCACCATCTAAGACTCAGAAGGAAACTCTTTAATTAGGCTATCTAGGGAACCATCCTTGGACCCTCGGTAGCCTTGGTAGTTGGTACAACATGAGAAAAATGTTTTGGACCAACTTAGTTGAGACTAAGGGTTAACCCCACTTGTCTTGAACTATAGTTATCTAGGGGTTGTAAAGCCTTAACACTCCTATCTTAAACCCATGATGATGAATGATCACTTGGTTGGCTCGAGAAACAATGAGATCTCACATGAGGACCAACTAATTAATCTTCTTGACTCCCTTACCCCTTACAATTAAAGGGAAGGATGACACTTCCAACATTTTCTTGGATATAGAGCTCACATTAGGGAGTTCTAGAAAGACTTGGCCCCTATAACTATTCAAGGGCCCCTACTATTCTATGGGAATTTCAGGGAAGAAAAAGTAACAAGTTAGGTTATCCTCCACCGTAGGTGCTCGGGGTGAAGAGGATTAGGTACCCATGTGGATGGTTGAAAGGTTACTTGGAGCTCCCTTCACCAGAGGACAAAGCTATTCAATAAAGATCGTACTACTGACCCTACTATTATATTAGTGCCTAGGCCTTTACTATTCTATGGGAATTCAATCATGTTCAAGTGGGATAAGAAATTTTAACTACCTAACTTTCGAAGAGAAGGAAGCAACAATGACAACTAATCTAAGAAAGACAATTCTAGATTTGCTAGCCTATCATCGATAAGATTTTAGACATAGTAGGCATTGAGGGGGTAAAAGGGGTAGTAGCAGGGGCCATAAAAACCTTCTGCATGCACTTGCATATGCATTCACAAGCCCTTCCTTTACAAATAGTAGGGGCTTTTAGAATAGTAGGGACCCTCCCTGTGGTAATAGCCATAGAGTAGTAGGGGCCCTCTACATGCATTGACCCTTATCCCTTATCCCTTACCCTTATAAAAGTAGGCCCTACCCCTAAAATAGATTGATTATTGTAGGGTAGGGGCCATACCATAGGAGCCCTCCATGTGCATTGAACCTTATAATTAGAAGGGGTCCATAGGAGCCCTCCCTATGCATTCACCCTTATAAATAGTAGGGGGCCATAGGAACCCTTTGCATGCACTAGCAATATACATACCCTCTACACCTATACATTAATAGGGGGAGGGTTATTCTAGAAGCTAGTATAGATGCAAGGTTATATCTATTACATGTGCATGTAGAGGGCTATGACTTATATTGAAACCTAATGCATGCAGAGGTAGATTCTTGTAGGCCTTGTCAGAGCCTTGCAAGGCAGCGGTCCACCCACCTCGATTTAGTTCCATTATAGTTTCCCTATGAACGCACACTACCATTATGGTAGTAGAGTTTCTACTTTAGGGTGGGTAGGCCTTGACTAACCCCCTACTATTCAAGGGGTTCTAAAAGATCTAGTTGCTCTCCTCCACCATAGAATAGTAGGGGCCCACTACTAGAATCCCCACCCAATTCTAATTTTTAGTTGATCTGGTCCCTACTATTCTAAGAGGAAAGAATTCTTCATGTTACTTACTATCACTAATATTCTAGTTCTAGGCCCCTACAATTCTATAGGGAAAAGTGAGGATGATGTAGGGTATCCTTCTATGTCATTTTTATGTTTTCTCTGTGTTAATCGGTGGTTATGGGTGGGCCCAACTTAGCCGTGTTGTTACAATTTAGGGCCCTATCATTATTCTTTTTCTTCTAGATTCCAATGTAGAAAGCACTTTTAGTTCAGTTTAGTAGAACATAGGTCTCCAAAACCTGATGTCATGGGTTTGAATCCTATAGAGCACATTAATAGTAGTTAATCTCTATCTATGGAACTATCTATGAAAGTATATATTAATAAGATAATGGGAATTTTATGGGCAACCATTCCCCCTAGCAGAGCTGCTACCCCTCACACACCAATTGAATCAATTAGGGACAAGAATCAAACCTTTTCACACATAGTCTTTTCCTGGGTCATGGGCCAGACAAGTCAATCCCCATGGGGCTCCACTGAGTACTCTATTTTTGCCTATCAAAATAGGTTGTAGGGCCTTATAATAGTAGGTTCTAAGGGCCTTGTAGGGCCCACCTACTCTTAAGATAGAAAGGTTGCTTTACTTTTCTCCCAATGCACTCTCCATGCATCTTCATGTTACATATATAATCTATTCATTCATTTGAAGAAACTTCCTTTTGATGCACAAGGAAACATTATTTTGATGAAGCTTCTACATGCAGGGTGCCCCCCACCTCCTCCCACCCTGTTGCCCCTACCTTTGAATGAAGGGCAATATTTTGCATGTATAGTAGGTAAAATATGTTGAATTAATACAGAGATGGATCATAGAGCATATGAAGAGATGGATAAAGAGAGACGACCCCTACCTCTATAGTGGAAGATCAATCTACCAAATCCATCTCATACTCAACTATCCCTACCTAGAGATGTGTATACTTCCTACTATTCCCTATCCCTACTATGGAAAAGGGCCCTAAAATAGACCATACCATACCTACCTAAAATGATAGGGCTAGGGCTAGGGCTAGAGTAGATCCCTAGAATTGTATGGTATGAGATTGGTTGGGGCACTACCATTATAAGGGTACATGCCTATTATTTTATTGCGCTCGCCTAGCCCTTTATTATTGTAGGCCTACCTCCCTAGAATTTTATGGATCAGTCAGCTCTAGATTGACTATTTTAGGGGTGGGGTGAGGCGAGACCTAAAATAATGCCCATACCATACCTAACCTAAAATTATAGGGTTAGGGCTAGGCTAGGGTTGAATAATAGAATAATAGGTAATAGTATGCTCATAAAATTCTAGGGGCCTATTATTTTATTGTGGCAAGCCCCCCTAGCCTAAAATTTTATGGTATGGGGAATAGTAGGGTTGTCAAATTTTATGGGACTAATTAATTAACCTTACTATTCTAAATTAAGATGTGTTCATTAATAAACTAAACTTTCTAGAATAATATAAGTATGGTGTGAATAGTCGGGGGATAGAATAATCTAATAGGGCAAGGCTCCACTTGATAGTTGCTAGAGTAAGGGCAGGCTCTCAGGAGGTCTCCTATAGCCACCCACCCCTCGAACTCCCTTTCATATTATTGTAGGGCCTAGGTGCACTCCACTATATCCCCTTACAATAGTAGTTCTAGGAAACTGGCTATTGTAAGGGGGTAGGACTCAATGGCACTATAATTATGAGTCAACTATGGTAGGAAGAGACATCAACTAATATAAAGGCATATTCATTCAACTTTCTTTCTTCTTTCCTACTCTTAATTTTTCTCCAAGCGAAAGAGAAAGCCCTACCATTAATAGGAGATGGTACACCATCACCATTGGAATGATTGACCAACCTGGTATTGAAATTGATTGGATAATCCATTCACCAAGGCCCCTCAAGGGGGTGGGAGGAGGAGATGCTAGGTAGTTTCCAATCAAGTATTTGATTTCATTGTTGGAATCCAAGCATGAATTTAGATCTCAGTCTTGAATTGGGACTGATGAACCTATCACCAAATAACAAAAATCCCAATATAGTCAAGGGCCTTTTCACTAGAACCCCTACTCTTTATAAGGTGAACCAACCACCACCACTAGTGATGGTGCATGCAGAGGGCATATATAACATTAACAGGTAGTGATGCTAAACCAATAATGTTATGATTTTGAACCAAACTGTAGATGGCCCTATAGATAGTAGGGGCCCTACCATCTTCTACCCTCTATCCCTACATTTATAAGGCATAAGGGCTAAGGGAAGGTGCCTCCTTCATTAATCAATGTCTCTCTCTGGTGCCTAGTCAGATTGTTGGCCCCTACTTATCTATAGGTGACCTTATCTACTGCCTATAGATAAGTAGGGGCTATGGTTTTAGACCAAGCCTTTTGAAAAACTACTTATGATGCTACTAGTGCTGCTCATGGAAATATGGGCCAATAGGGCTATAGGAACAACAATTGGCCTTTGCAGGCACACATATGTTAGTCAAGTTGGGCCAAGAGCTGGTATGGAGATGGATCTACTACTAACAAGGTGGTTTCAAATGGGATATACTAGTGTTAGATGAATGGATTAATCAAAGACATTAACTCCCCTATGTGCCCACCAATTAGAGATGAGGGGGGAAGAAAGGGAGGGAGGAAGGGTTACCAAGAGTGAGTAACAAGCATAAGGGAGGGGATGGGGCTATGATCGATCTCATTTTGAAATGTTATAATCTAGGCCAAGCAGGAGAGAAACTAATGGATTGGGTGAGCCATGGTGGAGACTTTAGTCCCCAAAGCTATATCTTCTCAAATCCCTAGCACTACCTCTCCCACTACTAATCTACCTCTTGGAGGGGGCAGGTGGTGTGTGATGCTACTAGCTCCTACTATTCTCAGGGGTCACTATGGGGTTTCCCTACTCTTCTAATGGGGTAGTTGGGTTCTAGAACATAACTCCCCACCAACGACACCCCTTAGAATAGTAGGGGCCACCCACCCTACTTATTAAATGTATCCCCCCACCCCCAAAAAAAAAACCATTCCCCTTGTTCATGTAGACATACCACTCAGCCTTAGATGATATAAAGGGAAATCATGGGGTGGGATGGTTTTTAAGGGAGCATGTTACATCTAAAATGGAGAATCCCCCCTACCCTTTAGAATAGTAGGCAACTATAATTCTACCATGTGTGGGCCCCGACACTTTCTTAGTCCTACTACAACCCTACTTGGTTGGTCCATAGAATTGTAGGGACCCCTATGCTGCACAAGCCCCTACAATTCTATGGCCTTGACATGTCCTCATGAACACCCTATGCATGCACAAGGAATATTCATGTGGGAGGCTAATGTTGGTGGTGCATGTAGATGCATGCCCCCTTTACCCCCTACTCCCCAATCCCCCCAATCAATAAGCCTATAAAAATAATGGGTCTAAAAGGGAAAAATAATTTGAGGGGGGGGGGGAGGAGGGCATTAGAATAGTAGGGTGCCCACTAGAATTGTAAGGGGGCCATAGAATAGTAGAGGTCAGGCCATAGAATTGTAGGGGCCCAATGGTAGTGGGGGTGGACCTAGGGTTCTAGCTATTTATCCTCCAAGGATTGACCCCCTACCCTTATAATAATTTAGAAGGGGCCCCTACCCCTACCCCTCCTATTTTAAGGTAAGGGTAAGGGTAATGGTTAAGGTAAGGGTAAGGGTAAGGAATAAGGGATAATGGATAAGGGCCCCAACAAATCTTAGTTCATGGCAGTTCATCCCCTACCATTCTATAGGCCCCTAAAATTCTATAGGGCTACACGGACACCTTCTACTGATTCACACCCTGTGCATGCATAAGGGAAGGCTATTATTCCCTCCCACCCTATATGATAGCCAAATAATTTATTTTAGGGGCAGAGGGTGGGGGTATTATAGAGTGGGTGGTCTAGTTCTTCAATGGGTAGTTGCAATTCCAAATAAAACTATTGTGGGTCTACATGCATGCAGAGTGTTGTATGTAGAGTAATGAATGCACCATATCCCATATAATGTGACCTTTGTAGTCCAAATGCATGCATAGTAACTTGCCTTGGGGTCAGGACCCTACTATGATTTTTCACATGTGAGGCCTTTAGTATCCCATTTATCCCATTCTATTCTAGATAGAATAGATAGGGGCCTAGAGCGGATCAAACATGTTGTCTATTCATTCATGGGTTCAATGTTTTGTAGGTGTTTCACCCTATTATTCTATTCTATAATGTTTTAATTATGAAAGAGATAGATAATCCATCCCTGACCCTTATGAATTCATAAATCTTACTATCCATTAGCAGGCATCCACATCTTGCTGAACAAGAAACAACAAAACCATCTCTCGATCTTTCTACACATGCCATCTCTGAAGAGTGGAGCTAGAGCACATATACCTAAACCACACCTTATAGAATTAATTTTAGGTGAGAGAATATATGGAGGAGAACCCCCTACAACCAACCATCCTTGACCCTACCCTTGCTTAGAGCAAGTAGGAACAAGAAGTCTGCATGCACCGTGTATGTCGTGATTCCATGATTGCAGGTGTAAGCCAGCTTGATTGATGCAAAGAACCAAGGACCAAACATAATGAATAGGGCCTAGAGTAGAATGAGTTATAGTGAGAGACATCAAACTAATTGATGGGCCTCTAAAAGGTCATTATTCTGAGTTCCTTTTATCTTTTTTTTAGATAGTTATATTGCAAAAATAGTTATGACTCTATGGTTTTAAGTAAATGCACTTATGTTTTCATGACTATGTTATCTATATGCTAAGACACGAAGTAGTAGTATGGATAAGTTCAAAAATTATATATTTTCTTGAATCTATGTACATGTTTGGTATAATGAAGGAATGTTACATTTTGATAAATGTTTCCTCATCCATGCTATGTTTTGGGTAGATTTCTTCATGTAGCCATAGGATTTGCAAAAAGTGATAGTTTGAACATTATACCTTTTCTAACATTGATGATGAAATAAATATATGTATGTGGAAGTTGTATGCATTCAATGTTTTGTAGGTACTTTCCACGTGTATTAAAAGTCAACACTTCAGTGCGAAGTCAATGTCAACCAGATTATTGAATCACCACAATGAAAAAATTATTGTGTGATTTTTGTTATGAAAAGCACACAAATATAACTCCCTCAACCTACTATATTCTTGGAGGATTTAATTGTAGTTAATGATATTTCTATTGCAAACTTTATGAATCTGTAATTGATCCTCATTAATGGAGTGATCTTAGAGTAAGGAAGTTGTTGTAGTTTTCCTTTATATAACACCTATTGTAGCTTTGAAAAGGAGATTTTAGAAAGAAAGATAGAATAGATTGATTTTCATAACAACAACGTGTGATCTTGTTTTTAATCAGATGTAATCTCTTAACACAAACGAATAGAATACAAAGTTCAATTTTACATCTTCTATCTTGATTGTCTTTTCTATTTACTCATCCAAGGGGGCCCATTTGGTGAGTGAACTACTCTATTAGAATAGATTTCATTTCCTTGTTTTTTCTTCACAAGGTAGAATTCTGCTATTCTTGTAGCCATTGATAATAGAATCAGTGAATTGTTCCTATAGCATAGGTGCTTAGATAGGTTTACTATTGACATCATTACTTTAAGTTTAAGTTAAGATGTTGTTTTAGTATCTAGCTTAAGTTTATTTCAACATTTCCTTTGTTTGGTTATAAAAAATTAAAGAAGAATTAGAGTATATACTTTGCAGCCACTGTCTCAAGCTTATGCTCCCAGGTTGACAAAATAAAATGAAGTTAGCATATTATTTTAGGAAAACACATGATTTTGTCTAATCATGGAGTCACTGTGAAAAGATGCCCAATCTTTTGTTACTAAGGTATTAATTTGACCAACCATTTTTGGCACCATTGCTGGGGAAGGTGTCAATCTAATTCAACCTTGAAGTTGTTATTTTAGTTTAGATTTTGCATTATTTTGCATGCATAGAAGGAGAAGCCTCCTTGGGAGATTTCTTCCCCGTAATATTCAGAAAAATATTTTAAATTTTGAACTTGAGAAACCTCACAAAAAAAATGAAGAAGAACCTTTTGAAAATCTATTTGTTATGTTGATCAGTCTTCTGGATTAGATTGTGTGGAGATTTTTGTCATCAATGTTTCGAATCACACTACATGATCCATCATCAGGATGAGAGAGCAGGAGATGTCAAAAGAAGTAAGTAGCAGATTTAGAAAAGACTCACCATATATAGGAGAACAGGAAAAAGAAAAGGAAGCACCAACCCCAAAGTTAAAAACAAAAAACATAATAAATAAATAAAACTATATAAAAAACAAAACAAGACACTAGGGGGGAAGACTAAAACCAAAGTCAACCCACAAGAAGAAGTTAAAAAAGGGGATGAAAAGAAAAGAATAAAGAATAAAGAAATTAAAAATTAAAAAATTAAAAAGTAAAAATAAAAATAAAACATACATAAATTATTAACGAAGACCAAGACAAACGAAAGACAAAGAATGTTATATAAAAGTATATATCTATATATACAAGAATACAAACAAAGATATATAAATATGTATATATATAAATATATATATATATATATAAAAATGCATATATGCAACACTATATATATATATATATATATATATATATAAGCAAAAATAACAGAGCAACTAAGAAATACCCTAACAACTTCAAAGCCTAAAAAAGAGAATAACGAAAAATATAATAAATACTAGAGGTATGTATGCAATCCACGCATTACATATGCAAGTGGGTAGCTAATATATATATATATATATCTTTATATATATATATATATATATATATATATATATATATATATATATATGTATGTATATATATATATATATGTATGTATATATATATATATGTATATATATATCTATATATATATGTATATATATATCTATATATGTATATATATATATATATATACATACACATACTTATAAACGTACCCAAAAATTATATATGTGCTCATATATATATGGAAAATTAAAGCCAAAGACGCCAATATATATTATAAGCAAGGAAAAGAACTAACACCAAAGGCGAGGCAAGGGCTAAAACACTGACTAGAAGAGTAAACATGGAAAACCACCTAACTAAATAACCAAAAAATAAAGACATTGAAAAGCCAGAGGAGAACACTAAAATATTAAGAACACCTAACACAAATAAAAATAACAAACGCATCTAATATATTAATACTATATGCTAGAAGCATCTACGCAAGGAAGAATAAAAGCCTATCAACTAGACCACTAAAACACATACGAGCGGACAGAATAAAAACAACTTGAAAGAATAAATAAATAAATAAATAAATCAAAGAGATAAGCTAGGGAGACAAAAAAGAGAGGTGAGAAAAGAACTAAGAAAGAGAGGAAGCGCACTAAAAAGAGAAAATCAGACAAAGGAACCAAGAAAGAGAAGGAAAGAGAAAGGCAGTGGAAGCAAAGCCCCCGACGAGAGGAGGAGGAGAGAGAAGACCGAAAAAACAACATGGCCCATGAGGGCAATCAAGATGAGAGAAAAAGAGGGAAGAGGACAGGAAACAAGGCAGGGAGAGAGCAGCCACACAATGAGGGAAGGAGGGAAAGGGGGAAAATAAAAATAAAAATAAAAAAATAAAAAATAAAAAAATAAAAAAACAAAACCCACACTGCACGGGTGACAGACCTAGGAGAACAACATGGGAAGCCAAGAGGGGTTGAGGGTCCAGCCATCATCCCGATTAAGGTTGATGGGGTGGTTGTTGATAACGATGGCTTCTTTAAGTTTCCTTTTGAAAAAGTTATCCTCATTGGAAATGATTTGCGTATTCTCCAAACATATGTGATGCTTGGTAGACAAAGAGTGCTCGGCCAATGCTGACTTATGAACCCTATCATGCCTAATGTCTGCTACATGCTCCCCTCTCTCCCCCATCATCGCCAACCTTTACATGGAGCATTTTGAAGAGGTGGCCCTGCGTTCATTCCCTCTTCAACCTAAATGGTGGAAAAGATATGTTGATGACACTAATGTTTGCTGGCCTCACGGGTTGGACAAACTAGAAGAGTTCCACCAACACATCAATAACATTGCACCTTCTATTTCCTTCACCAAAAATTACCATTCCTTGATGTTCTACTCATCAGGAAGCCAGATGGCTCCCTTGGTCGCCGTGTATTTAGAAAGGCCACACATACTGACCTGTACATTCAATCCTCGTCCCACCATCATCCGAGCCAGAAATTGGGCATTCTTAAGACCCTAGCTTTGAGGGCCCACAGGATTTGTGATGATGATCACTTAAAACTTGAGCTCAACCATCTCTGCCAGGTCTTTAAGCTTAATGGCTACTCTTCAAGGCAAATTTCTAGAGCCCTCAAGCAAGCCAGGTCCCTACACCTAGCTCCCTTGAAACCTTCCTCTTTGCCTCTCCCCCCCTGCATCTCACATGCCTCCCTCCCTTTTGTGGAAGGCATATCCCATAAGATCGCCAAGATCCTATCTAAAAATGGTCTACGTGTTGCCTTCAGACCCCTCTCCAAGATCAGGAATCATGTCCCACCTATCAAAGACCCTAGAGATAGGTATTCTAACTCAGGGGTCTACAAGGTGGTTTGCTCCTATGGCACCCCATATATAGGGGAAACGGGTCGCTCTTTCCACACTCATATCAAAGAGCATGTAGCAGACATTAGGCATGATAGGGTTCATAAGTCAGCATTGGCCGAGCACTCTTTGTCTACCAAGCATCACATATGTTTGGAGAATACGCAAATCATTTCCAATGAGGATAACTTTTTCAAAAGGAAACTTAAAGAAGCCATCGTTATCAACAACCACCCCATCAACCTTAATCGGGATGATGGCTGGACCCTCAACCCCTCTTGGCTTCCCATGTTGTTCTCCTAGGTCTGTCACCCGTGCAGTGTGGGTTTTTTTTTTTTTTTCCCCCTTTCCCTCCTTCCCTCATTGCGTGGCTACTCTCTCCTTGCCTTGTTTCCTGTCCTCTTCCCTCTTTTTCTCCCGTCTTGATTGCCCTCACGGGCCGTGTCATTTTTTCGGTCTTCTCTCTCCTCCTCCTCTCGTCGGGGGCTTTGCTTCCACTACCTTTCTCTTTCCTTCTCTTTCTTGGTTCCTTTGTCTGATTTTCTCTTTTTAGTGCGCTTCCTCTCTTTCTTAGTTCTTTTCTCGCCTCTCTTTTTTGTTTCCCTAGCTTATCTCTTTGATTTATTTATTTATTTATTTATTCTTTCAGGTTGTTTTTATTCTGTCCGCTCGTATGTGTTTTAGTGGTCTAGTTGATAGGCTTTTATTCTTCCTTGCGTAGATGCTTCTAGCATATAGTATTAATATATTAGATGCGTTTGTTATTTTTATTTGTGTTAGGTGTTCTTAATATTTTAGTGTTCTCCTCTGGCTTTTCAATGTCTTTATTTTTTGGTTATTTAGTTAGGTGGTTTTCCATGTTTACTCTTCTAGTCAGTGTTTTAGCCCTTGCCTCGCCTTTGGTGTTAGTTCTTATCCTTGCTTATAATATATATTGGCGTCTTTGGCTTTAGTTTTCCATATATATATTAGCACATATATAATTTTTGGGTACGTTTATAAGTATGTGTATGTATATATATATATATATATATATATATATATATATATATATATATATATATATATATATATATATATATATATATATATATATATATATATATATATATATATATATATATATATATATATATATATATATATATATATATATATATATATATATATATAAATTAGCTACCCACTTGCATATGTAATGCGTGGATTGCATACATACCTCTAGTATTTATTATATTTTTCGTTATTCTCTTTTTTAGGCTTTGAAGTTGTTAGGGTATTTCTTAGTTGCTCTGTTATTTTCGCTTATATATATATATATATTTAGTGTTGCATATATGCATTTATATATATAGATATATATATATATATATATTTATATATATATACATATTTATATATCTTTGTTTGTATTCTTGTATATATAGATATATACTTTTATATAACATTTTTTGTCTTTCGTTTGTCTTGGTCTTCGTTAATAATTTATGTATGTTTTATTTTTATTTTTACTTTTTAATTTTTTAATTTTTAATTTCTTTATTCTTTATTCTTTTCTTTTCATCCCCTTTTTTAACTTCTTCTTGTGGGTTGACTTTGGTTTTAGTCTTCCCCCCTAGTGTCTTGTTTTGTTTTTTATATAGTTTTATTTATTTATTATGTTTTTTGTTTTTAACTTTGGGGTTGGTGCTTCCTTTTCTTTTTCCTATTCTCCTATATATGGTGAGTCTTTTCTAAATCTGCTACTTACTTCTTTTGACATCTCCTGCTCTCTCATCCTGATGATGGATCACGTAGTGTGATTCGAAACGTTGATGACAAAAATCTCCACACAATCTAATCCAGAAAACTGATCAACATAACTAAAATGGATTGTGGAAATCTGATCGCATTAATCTATTTGTTGCTGCTCAAGAACGAATACCCTCATCCTTTGATGAATCCTTGCATTTGAATGATCTTTTTGCTGAACTTGAATACCAAGATAATCCACTTGACCTGGTTATTTGTTAACCACGACCACTAGTACCTCCTCTAGGAATGGCTCAGCCTTAGCCTTAGCCTCAACCTACATTTTCTTTTCCTATTACTCTTCGATATGGTAACCAAAATTTGAAGAACATACCTGCTGCTACACTTCCCAAGTTTTATGGCCTAATCACTGAAGACCCTAAAACCTTTCTCTTTGAGTTTGACATACTTTGTAGAAGTTATGACTATACAATTAGTGCCCATAAACTAAATTTTTTTCCTTCTACCCTAAATGAAGCTACTTTGAGATGGTTGACGAGGTTGGGTGCCAACACTATAGTAGATTAGCCTACAATGAGAAATTTGTTTCTCACAAAGTATAAGGAATACTGTAGGGGTTGAGATTTAAAAGGGGATGGCATTTTCAAAATGTTGTAAAAGGATGTTGAAACCCTAGAAGATTATGTTTCTTAGTTCATGTTCAACCTCCACCATAATACACAACATCAATTGAATGAGGAATCAAAGAAACATCTTCTTCTGAGAGGCATGAATGATGGAAGCATTGAAGCTCTAGATTTTATGATAGGAGGAGATATTACTCAAAAAT
Source organism: Cupressus sempervirens (assembly GCA_028749045.1). Taxonomy (NCBI): domain Eukaryota; kingdom Viridiplantae; phylum Streptophyta; class Pinopsida; order Cupressales; family Cupressaceae; genus Cupressus; species Cupressus sempervirens. Next base: position 750,768,103 of record CM053783.1, read on the forward strand.
ATTAGTCTGATATACAAAATATATGCTTGAATTATTCTAGAGCCACTATGAAGAAAGGTAGGGGACTTAGATATCTACCACATAAGTCCAATGGAAGTACTAGAGTGTCAAAGATGGAACTATATGATTTGTTGTTAGATTTCAAGCAAGACATCATTAATGATGTAGCCACTCAACTAGACACCATGTAGGGAAGAAGGAAGAAAGAGGAAACTGATGCCATGTTGACTGAGTACTGTCCAATCTGTAGGGAAAAGAAAAGGCACTGTAGATGTAAGTATGTTGCAAGTTTGGAGACACAACCAATGCCTACTGAGTTTAAAGCCATTGATGAAAATGGAGAGATGCTTTATGTCACTCAATAAAGGCCATGGGATCAAAGACAAGGTATGCTACAAGATCATCATCAAAATTATAATAATAGAAATTAATGGAAAATTTTCCAAAGTACTAGTTTTAGTGGAAATACTAATTGGGAAAAACCTCAACAAGGTTGGCAACAACCTTAGCAGGGTTGATAGCAACCTCAAAAAGGTTGGCAGTAACCTAAGCCAGGTTGGAATGCCCAACCCATTCAGCAAACCCTATTGCCATCACCTCAGCAACAAGCTTTAATACCTCCTCTTGTAGCCACTAATACTCCTCCCAAACAAACCCAACTACTAGCTTAGCCTAATCCTAATCTAAAAAATACTAAACAACAAGTCAACAAAAAAGCTATGCCATCTATTTGATTGATATTCACTTAAGGTTAGGCACCACTCTTCCTTCACCTCAAAATCCTATAATAATTGAAGTTGAATATCCTCCAATTGAAAAAATAAATGAGTCAAATTAGTAGACCTCTCCTATAGCCAAAGAACCTCCATTCCCCCATAGGTTGATGGAACAAAAATAGCCCACAAAAAACCATGGAGTCATCAATTTACTTAATCAACTAAAGCAAATGATAGTAAAAATACCATTACTAAATTCTATCGAGGAAGTCCCTACTTATACTAAAGCTATTAAGGAAGGATGTATTAAACAACTAGGAAGGAAGAAGAAATATCCAAAAACCATTCATGTCTTAGGATAGTTGTCTAATTTAATGTTAGAGAAATTAGCTGTACCTAAATATTTTGACCCTAGAAGTCATGTAGTTACAGTCACTATCTATGGAATCCAAGTTCAAAATGCTTTAGTTGACTTAGGAGCATCTATAAATGTCATGAAAAAGGAGGTGTTTTCTCAACTGCTTATCATTGGACTTAGAGACACACCCACCATATCATCCTATTAATAGCTCTACTATTAAGCTAGATGGATGATAGAAGATGTCATAGTCACCTTAAACTCTTGGGAGTATCTAGTTGATTTTGTTCTTCTCTCCCAAAAAGCTAATATGGGAGGATATCATTTAATTTTAGGATGACCATGGTTGGTCACTACAAATGCCTATATAGCTTGCCGATCTAGAAAGATGACAATATCCAATGGTATTCATTCCAAGAACTTGACTTTATACTCCCTTGCTCAACCATTGTTACTAGATGACCAAGTAATTTGGTCAGATTTGGGTGATGATAATCTAGAAGTCAATTCCATCCATCAACTAATGATGATAGGTAGAGAATTATTCATAGTTTCTTGAGAAAAAGATGAAATAATTTCATCTATTATCCTAAATGAATATGGAATAAAGTCTCAAATGTGCCTTCAAGTTGAATGTATCTTAGAGACTATATTACCATCCTTGGATTCACCACATAATTTAGAAGCTTCATAATTTCTCCACTCATTATTACCTCATGAGATGGATTCTTCTCTTGTTTCCCAATTATTCATGGTAGATAAGGTTATTAAGTTGGAAGTTGGTCTAGGAAAAGAATTGAATGCAAGCAATGCCTTATCACCCTCCCAATAGAAGACTATGTTGTAGTTACTATAGGAGAATAAAAATGAATTTAGTTGGGATTACGTTGACATGAAAGGACACAATACTATGCTCTGCACTCACAAGATTTAATCATCCCTAACTTCAAGCCTATCCAACAACCTTAGAGAAGAGTTAACCATATTTTAAAAGGTATAGTTAAGAATGAATTGCAAAAACTACTAAATGCGGGTGTCACCTCTAGTTATAGTACCTAAGAAGGGAGGAAAATGTTGAGTTTATGTAGATTATAGGGAGCTAAATTCAGCCACTATGAAAGACCATTTTCCCTTGCCATTTATAGACCAAGTCCTTAACAACCCAGTTGGAAAGAAATACTTTTATTTTCTAGATGGTTTTAGTGGTTACAATCGGATCCAAATAGCTCTAGAGGATCCATAAAAAACAACTTTTACCTACCCATGGGGAATGTTTGCATATTCTATTTTACCTTTTGACATGTGCAAAGCCCCAACCACATTTCAATGAGCTGTGATCAATATCTTTTTAGATATACCCACTGACTGTATGGAGATCTACATGGATGATTTTACTATTTATGGGAATACTTTTGAGGAAGAAAAAGATAATCTAGAAACAATACTCATAAGATGCCAAGACTACAACCTTTCCTTAAATAGTGAAAAATGTTTTATGATGATGGAGGAAGGTGTGGTGCTAGGCCATTTCATCTCATCTAAGGGCACCCAATTAGATCCAACAAAGATGAAAGTCACTAATGCCTTCCCTATGCTAGATAAGTAGAGGGATGTATACATTTTTTGGGACATGCTGGATATTATAGAAGATTCTTTAAAAACTTCAGTCAACTTGCAGAACCCCTTTACAACCTGCTAAAAGAAAATTCTAAATTTGCTTGGGAGTCTAATTGTGCTACATCTTTCCTGCAACTTAAGGAAGTTCTTACTACAACCCCTATTTTGAGAGTACCCAATTGGGGATTTCCATTTCACATTCATATAGATGCCTTAGAATATGCTATAGGTTCCATGCTAGGATAAAATGCAAACTCAGTTGAACATGCCATTTATTTCATCAGTAAAAATTTGCAAGATGAAAAGTTTAACTACACAGTCATCGAAAATGAATTACTTATAGTTATCTATGTCATCAATAAATTTAGGCACTATATTACTGGCTATGGAATATTTGTCTACATTGACCATTTTTCCATAAAATATTTGGTCAATAGGCCTAAAATATTAGGAAGATTAGCTCACTGGTTATTACTCATGCAAGAATTTAATACCACTATAGTAGATAAACTTGGCAAGGCCAATGTGGTAGCTAACTTTCTCTATCGGTTGGATGTCCTTGATGATCCTGTAGCCATTGATGATATTTTTCTAGATGAACACCTTTTTTTGTTGTTAGAATTGAATCTATGGTATGTAGATATTGCTAACTACCTCACCACAAGTAAAATGCCAGTTCACTCTTTGCCAAAGGAAGAAAGTTACTAGTGGAGAAGAGCTTTAAATATTCATGGATTTCTAGATTTATGTTCTATACTAGAACTGATCAAGTCATACATTAGTGTTTAAGAGAGGATGAAATATATGATTTCTTAAGGGTGTGTCATGATGAGCCCTGTGGAGGTCACTTTTCTACTAAAATAATTGCTTTCAAAATCTTGACAATTGGGTATTATTGGCCAAGTTTGCACAAGAATGTAGCTAGATATACAAAGAAATGTGACAAGTGTCAATGAATGGGAAGACTCACTAAATTAGATGAAATACCCCTACATCCTCAAGTAGAAATGGGGGATTGACTTTGTAGGATGTATTGAACCTTCTTCACAAGGAAAATCCTACATTCTAGTCTACACTAATTATGTAACCAAATAGGTAGAGGCTAAACCCATGAAACACCCAAGGGATACCAATGTGGCCAAGTTCTTGTATAAATCCATCTTTACATGGTTTGGAGTCCCTAGGGAGTTGACATATGATCAAGGGGCCATGTTTACATCACATTTGAAAACTACTCTTATGTATGAGTATACCATCCAACATGATAAATCATCACCTTATCATCCATAGGCTAATGGCAAAGTAGAAGTTACTAATAGGGAGCTGGAAGCCATTCTCACCAAGATAGTAGCACTCTATAGAAAGGATTGGGCCACACACCTCCTTGAAGCTCTCTAGGCTTTTAAAACAACCTGGAAATCTACAACCAATTTTACTCCTTTTGAGCTCATCTATGATAGGTCATCTGTAATACCTATGGAGTTTGAATATAAAATATTGAGGACTACCTTGGAGCTTGGTATGCAACTTAATATTGCACAACATGACCGAATCCTAAGTCTAAATGATCTTGATGAATGGAGGAAATCTACATTAAACAATAGTCAACTCATTCAACACAGAGAAAACAATGGCATGATAGGTTTATCAAAGAGAAAATGTTTGCTATAGGGCATTAGGTGCTCCTTTATGACTCCAAATACTAGCATAATCTAGGAAAATTTCAAACATGCTAGTTAGGACCATATGAAATTGTTGTTATATTTCTAAATGGTGCAATTTAGTTATCTACCATTGATCTTGTTTGATTCAAGTTTTTTTCAATGGGCATTGCCTCAAGCTTTACAATAAACTAGTTAGCCATGAGGAGTTCCTATAGCAGTTCCAACATAATGAGGACAACCACCATTGATCCTATCCTAATTCTTACTACTTCTTGATTCCATTCAAGACATTCATAATAAACACTTTCTTCTTGAAAGTACTTTTTTCACCATCCACTCCACTTCACTTTCTCTCTTTCCCATCATATCATTCCATCCCATCACTCAATCAATTCTGATGATCTTTTCCACAACATCTTTCTTGCAATAGTTGGTAGGTACATACCGCATAACTTTGCATGCATTTTATTTCATTCATGTTTTGTTAGGAATTGGTATTGTTTATAATTATTCACTCTTGCATATCCTAGTTTGGTTGGACCCATGCCTTTTCATAGTTGGGAGGGGGGAATATTTCAATTTTTTTTTCAAATCAATGTAAAATTGCATGTAACTTTAAAAGTTAATTGATATGACTGGAAGTAATTGAATGCTTAATGTCACATGTTGATGACTTGTCCTTCTATGATTATATCATTATAGAATTAAGGACATTAAAAGTAGTTACTTAACTTTTAATGATAATTTGCAACATGTTTGGATGATGGACCTGTACATGAGTAGAAATTATGAAACTTGATGCAAGAAGGATATTATGAGATATTGTGCATTAAACTCTCCAAGTACATGCCATTTTTCTAAGATAACCAGTGCCATAATATTGTAAACTTTGATTCACAAATCCCTGAAACATCATGATTTTTCCAAAAAAATTTTGAAGCCAATAATGGGTGGAGGAATCTAAAGGTATGAGCCAGTTGATCACCGAGTTCTTCTAGGTGATCCAGCCAGTTGTGAGATGTTCAAAAGAAGAGGATGGTTGGATTATTGTCTTAGTCTAAAATGATTTGATGAAGAGGTTTCTCTTTAATTCATAAGCACCTTAAATGATGGTATTACAATAGTTAAAGGCTTGAGAATTGAGTTCATAGAAGAGGTGGTAGCCAAGGTCACTGGGTCACCCTAGGAAGGAGAAAATTGGGAGAAAGAATTTGACCTACATATAGCTAGGACATAGTTCAGTGTACACCATGACCCTCCACTAGAAATTGACAAGAAACAAGGTACCTCTATAATTTCCTTGCCAATGGAGTTTATCAAACTAGTAGTGTTTATCATCCATTACTTCACCTATGAAGGTCATTAAAAATACCTACATGCCCTACATTTCAAGATTTTGGATCACCTACAACATGATTATAGACATGTAAACCTTCCAAATTTCCTATTTAAAATTGTTAAGAAGCAAGATTCTTTAATACAATCATGAAAGGATCAATTTATCTCTCACCATTGCTTAATAAAATTAATCATAGTGTTGGTGATTGAAAATGTTACCCATTTCCAATTACCCTGATGAGAACAAAACACATCTAGGGGTAGCTAACTCCCATTATCAACACATCCATTCAGACACCAAGCCAACTATAAGGCTATACTCCTTCTACACTTCAAGCTCTGCAAAACCTAGGTAGGTGAACCTATAGATCCCTTATATGGTACCAGTTATCAAAGAATACACTAAATCTAATAAAAAGTAGATAGAACCCTTATTTCTCCTGATAACACATGAAATAACATCAATCTATAGTAGCTAAATGCAGATCTAGGAATCTCAGAAGTTGAGTGAGGGCATTCTATTATAGCTCTTCAACATGAAAGGGAAATTCATTTGATTAATGATGTTGAGTTTCAACAAATCCTCAAACATGCAGCAATATAACAAGTGATCTTAAAACTGATCAGTGCCTAATCCATTGGGCAAATCCATGAAGTCAAAACATACATCTGTGACATTAGGACATATTCTATATACCCAGACATCAGATCTATCTAATCACCTTGTGATTTAGAGATTAGTGTTCATTTAGATCTCATTCTCACAAAATATCCTTCTCAGCATAACCAGTAACTCTGTCAAAACACATTAAGCATTTACTTGGCACTTTGTTCCAACAGCAAAACATATCAGGCATACAACCCTAAGGGGAAGAAAATTGATCTTAGCTCTTCATTCTAGGACCACATAAGACCACAGATTATCGAGACGGGAGACGACAACTAGAATGAAACTAGTGAAATGCTTGCTCATATGTATTCATTTCCTTTGAAAATATACATTCAGATGCATGAAATTAAAACATGAAACAACCTAATGTATCAAAACTATCTGTATTATCTCTACAACTGCTGTTCACATGAGAGTTCTGCTGAAAGAAAATGGTGTCACAGTCATGGAAAAATGTCAAAATACTGGAACCAATGGTCTTACAGTGCAAAAACTGGAATCCCTAATGGTATCACAACAATCAACTTTTTCTTCCCAGAAACTGGAACCTACTAGTTTTTCAGTAACAAAAACTGGAACCCCCCAAAAGAAAGAAAGAATAATATAGCAAGCAGATGAATTCCCAGATCTAATCTTTACTTGACAAGTGTCCACTTGAAATTCAATCTTCTGGCAACTGAAAACTTCGTCCTTCCTTCTCCATCTTGATCTGATTTGATTTCATCATTACCTTGTAACTAATTTGCAAAATATCCCCTCCTGAATGATGAAATCCTTGATTTGCTAAATATCTAATTTGCATCAAAATGCTGATAAAACTTGCTTTAACTAACTCAGAGATGCCCCCAACTGAAATCTCCTTGTCTTTTACGCATATTCAAGCTATTAACTTGCCAAAAATCACAACTGAACTTCTTGGTCTGAAAACGGTTGCAATTCAGGTACCTGAAAGAAAACCTCATGTAGCTTGAACTAGGTACTACCTGTGCAAAAACTGACTCCGAAATCGGATAGTTTGGCTTCTCTCGATTTTGGCAGTATATTAGAGTCCATGTTTAGCTTATCAAAAACCCACTAAATCTTTGTTTGAAAATCATCCCTCTGGTTAAAAGTATTCAGGTCTGCACTTTAAATTTTAAAATTTTCAAAAATTTTCAAAAATCTAAAGTTTAAACTTTATAACAAAAGCCTTGTTTTGCATTCTAAAATCTGAACGTGCATATATCCTTTTTTGAAATAATAATTTAAAATTATTATTATTTTTTATTTGGGAATTTTCCTCTATGCTTCTCTGGGCCCACTGGGCGCCACCCGGGTTGCCACGTGGAGGCCCCTGATTGGCTGGCTTATTCACCACCTCATTACCCCTGGCCCTGCCACATCACCTACCTACTTGCTCCGTCGCCACATGTCAACTGCCCACATTCCCGCATTATTTAAACTGGGCACAACTTCATATTGTGGGGATGCAAAATGCGTTGGATCCAGACATGTGTCCTCATCTGGTCGCATCTTGGTTTTTGATGCCATGTCATCTTTATAGCATTTTTGTTTAAAATTTTATTTTATTTGCATCCAGCTGACATCACATCCCGGCCCCACCTTCCACATGCATTCAGCTTCCAAAAGCCCTTTTCACTAGACACTAAGCACTTTGTGTGCATTAGTACTTAAAGGCTACTAAATACATCCCCACATAGAATGTGGGATAAACGCTTTATATTTTCCTCAAAACTACTGCCTCTGTCTTCTTGCATGAGGTTCCTAACTGCGAACACCCCTACTGCTTCAGAATTGGTGGATTTCCTTCATGTAGCAACTTTGTTTTATACTTGCTTTCTTTGAAATGGCGTGATATCCTCACATGCTGACTATGTGAGGTCTTCTCTGACTGGTCTTTGATGATGGCTTGGATATCTTTGAACTTACATGAGCTATTCTTTACATCCATGGGTGACTTTGCTTTTTCGCATGGTCTTCTTCCAACTTGCATGAACTGCCTCCTCTGTTCCTTGAGTGAGGCTCCTGTAAGGTGTCTTTATTTTCTATTGGAGTTTCTATGCTTGCTGGGTGGTTCATTTCTGACCTATGTTTTCCTTAGTTTCTCTACTTTAGCTGGGTGGCTTCTTCATTGCAAGTGCGCAGACTTCTATGTGTGGAGGAATCGTGTTTCATTGACTACGGATTTTCTATGAGTTGCCTTCTACGTTTGTGCTTGATGCCTCTACATATTATGTGGGTTATTTCCTCTTAAAAATGTGGTCACTCTATTATTAAGATGTGGAAACAGCGTGGAGCCTGCTCTTTAAAACGTGGGAACTCTTTGTTGATTACTCCTCCAGTGTGGACGTTTCTTGTTGATGGTGTGGAAACCATTTTAAATGCATGATCTTATTCTTTACATGCCTACTCCACTTCCAAATGGCTCCCCACCTCCATCTACAGGCTGCAAGTTGCAATTTGCTTCATTGTTTGGTGTGCTCTATTCTTTCCAAGCCATGGCTGCTCTTTTCATCACATGGTCTACGACTGTCTATCATAGGTAGCTCCTTTTGAACGCCTGCGGCTTCAAAACCTTGACGAGGCTTAGTTTTAATCCTTTGTGAGTCAGGCTGCCTTGTTATAAGCATGAAGTTTCTTCTTTTATTTTTTTACTAGTCTGCGCATTTTTCTTATCACTGCTTTCCATAGTCTCCCACATGTGTTTTATCAATGTGAGCTCCTTGTGGTCAATGACTTCTTCCCAAAACGTGGAGCACTCAATATTAAAACAAACAATGGGATACTTCATCATATGGAATGTAGACAATCTATTATTAGAGTTACTTGTAGATCAATGTGATTACATTGGGTTCCAATTTGCAAGTCAATATCTTAAACACGAGTTGGCATCCTCATCAAGTGTGAAGCGAGCTATTGCCTCTGTCTAGGTGGACAAGAAACATAGAATCTACATGAAATGAAAAAATTGCTTCCACTCTCGATATTCTATCTTCCTCTATTTACTTTTCTTTCAAATTGCACACAATCCTCATAAGCCTGTTGGAATCAGTCAGACCCCAAAGCCGGTCGGGCTAAATTTTTTTTTCGTTTCTAAACAACTGACAATTCAAACTGATCCATCAACCTCCTTAAAATGACTGGAATCCACTTTGACTACTGATTGATCATTAAAACTCTTTTTAAATCATTTTTGCACCACTGCAAAATCTGTGCCAAGAGGCCTATTGCCTGGCTTTAAAAACTATCATAATCACCTGACTGAGCTTCGAAACTCAAGATCTTTGTTCTTTCCAACATGCTTAACAAGCCTGCCAAATCTCATCACATGATGACATCAGAGTCAAAAGATATCGACCTCCCTAGTTGGCCACTTCAAACTGCCTGCAGAATAACATGTCAGAAAACCACAAAGTGCATTTGGTTTGATCTCTGAAAACTAGGCAAAAGGATGTTTAAGGATTTGGAAATAGGGGCATTGGTACTCTGTCATGAGGAGAATATGATTATATGATTTAGGCTCATGAAGAATCATGGGGCACGCTTGGAAAAGGCACAAAGTTGGATACTTGGAATTGCAGGACAGGGGACAATAGAAAAAAGATGTTTTTGGCAAATGGAATGACCCTGGTAAAGTATGCAGACAGATTCATCAGGGTTTATAAACTGGCACACTTCGAGTATTTTCAGAGTGGAATGTAGGAGAACAAACCATTCAGTCCTAACAATCCCGGATCAAAAGATATAGCATCCCGAACAGGGGTACTGATCAATCTGCAAATGTTGACACCAGTAAAAAATTATAACTTGTGTTTGGAATCACGTTCAAAAACTGATCAAACGGATTTCTCAAGACTTAAAAATTGAAACATAGGAGATCTCTGATGTCTACAATGCAACACAAAAGGAATTTCAACATTTTAGTCAACTGGTCAAAAGATATAACATGTCAAATAGGGCTTCCCAGAATTATGTGCAAAGTGCAAAATCATGAAAATAGTAACTGACCAACTTTGAGGGATTCAAAACCTAGTCAAACGAACACGAAACAACTCAAAATTTGAAACATAGATTTTTGGGTATGGACACTAGACACTCCCAAAGTGGTGAATCACAAAACCTTTCTGGGTGCGAGATATTCATTGGCAAACAAAGCCTCCTGTCGCTGTTTGACACTTAGGTGAAAATGCAAATTTGGAACTAGCTCAAAACAAGACTTTGCAAAATAACTCAGAATGACAATTGATCTTCATGGATTGCATAAAAAGGCTAAAAGGAAAGTGTTAGAAGCATTAAACACCTTAGGGATCTCAGATGGATAGTCGGGTGCATAGGCATTAAAAGCATTTGTAGGGCTCAATTTCTTAAGGGTGCTCAAAATTTTCCATGCAATTTTTAGCACCAACACATAGAAAGGGAGTTGAATAAGCAATTAATTGAGACATGGGAAATGTTTTTGTAGTTAAATGAGGTAGAGCCTAAGTTGGTCAGCCTTAGAGACTAGGGTGTTGGACAAAGGGAAAGAACATCTATTGGTTTTTTTAAGGTTGTTCCAAGAACTAAAAATGTTCCTAAAGTCTCTCCCTCTAGTTCTAGACCAACTAAGAAGAGGATTTTCAAATTTGAAGCCTCCATTGCTAGTAAAAAGAGAAGCAAACATAGAGAAGTTGCTACTTCCCCTAAGACCCCATTGTTTGATAAGACTAGGTCTACTAATAGGGAAGGAAAAGATAAAGTTGTGGAACCTAAGTAAGAAAATTTAGAAGAGAAACTAGATGATGAGAGGAATGTTAATGAAACCTTGCATTCACAAGAGGAGGAAGATTCAAAAAAACCTCCTAAACAACTGACATGGAAATACCTGTAAGTAAGAGGAAATGAAAAAATCATCCATGCTTGTCAACACCACCCATTAGGAGAAGTGCGAGGCTTTCTGAGGGTAGGGATCTTGAAACCTCTATTCCATTAGTTAACCCTAAGTTTTGTTAATGTGAAAAGGAGTCCTCTTTAGGAGAAAAATTATAGAAAAACATAGCTAGTGAGAATGAGTACAAATCCCAAAATCTACAACTAGAAGTTGACTGCAGTGTTGACTATGAACTTATTGACAATGATAAGGAGTCCTGTGAGCTTGAAGTATTTGATTAGTTTGAGGAAATCCCTAATATGTAGGACATTGGTGAAAATTCTATAGAGTTTCCTTTGGAAGACTACTGAGAGTTTAGATAAGAAGTTGAGGAAATAATGGAAAATCTCAACCAAGATGCGTTGGACACATTAGCTATAAAAAAATATTGAATCCACTAAAGGAGGAAATATGTCAACAACAATTTCTATAAAAGTAGGAGAATGCTCCACACCATAGAGTGTTAACAAAATTCCCCATTTGGCATCTGAATGGATAGATATCTTTAATCAAGAACCATTTCCACTACCCAATTTGTCCACACTTTTATTTGCAAGAATTAATTTTTTTCAATAGTTGTTATGGGAAAGAGCTCAATGAAATTTGAAATGAGAAAGATTAAAACATGTTATTAATGAACATAACTATTAGTTGAAATAGAGCTTAGACTAGAATGAAGTTTTGAAAAGAAGAATTAAATAGGTCATAGGATTAATTCTTGAATTAATGGAATGTAGGTCAACATCTCCAATGTATACCTTGTTTCTCAAAGAGAAACTTGCAAATTTCAAATTTAATAGAGTTGTGGAAGGTCTTAATCCCTCCATCTCTACCCCACATGAGTTTTATGATGCATTCCAATATGTTCCCATGCCGTACCTAATGACATAGAGTGGAACTCATTCCTGTATGTAGGGTATGTGTAGTTGAAAAAAGTAATTTCATAGATATAGAATGAAAGAAGGAGAGAACATCAAGTTGCACCTTACAGGGAGAGTGAAATGACAACACTGCTACTCATAAGACCAGAAGTTCAACACTCTAGATAGACATATCTAGATTGGGTATCTATTTTGGGTAATCCTACAAGATCTATTTAGGTGTGTTCATTCAAAGAATGAGCCTTTATAGACTGGGAACAACACTCATCTCAAGATGTTGAGACAACAATTGTTGCTTCAAGGTAGCAATGGACTAGGATGCCACATGACCTAAAAATAAGAGAACTCCACTCTCCTTAAAACTTGACTCTTGCTACTATTAGGATTCCATGGCATATTGACTTGGGGAGAAATCAATGCAAACATTGGCTACTTTTAAGGTATCAACCCCCCATTCTCCTACAGCTACTACTAGCAGTAAATCAAAATGTAGAGGATCATGATATGATGGCTAAAGTGTAGCACTAGAAAAGGCTCAAGGAAAATTATGGGTACTTTGACTATGTGAAGAATGAGTTAGGGGAAAGGATATCTAGTGATTGAAGATTTTGGGCCCAAATTAGGAACATCATGATTGTTGGGGACCATCAATAACTCAGTTGGGGGGAATGATGGGTCTCTAATAGGCCATTATTCTGAGTTTCTTTTATCTTGTTTTTAGATAGTTATCTTGCAACAATGGTTATGACTCTATGGTTTTAAGTAAATGAACTTACATTTTCATGACTATGTTATCTATATGCTAAGACATGAAGTAGTACTATGGACAAGTTCAAAAATGCTATATTTTCTTGAATCTATGGAATTCTATGGTATAGTGAAGGAATATTACATGTTGATAAATGTTTCCTTATCTATGCTGCTATGTTTTGGGTAGATTCCTTCCTGTAGCCATAGGATTTTCAAAGAGTGATAGTTTGAACATTATACCTTTTCTAGCATTGATGATGAAAGAAATATATGTACGTGGAAGTTGTATGCATTCAATGTTTTGTAGGTACTTTCCATGCATATTCAAAGTCATCACTTCAGCTCTAAGTTAATACCAACCATCTTACTAAATCACTACAATGAGAAAATTATTGTGTGATTTCTATTATGGCAAGCACATGAATATAACTCCCTCAACTTGCTATATTCTTCGAGGATTTAATTATGGTTAATGATAATTCTGTTGCAAACTTTATGAATCTATAATTGATCCTCATTAATAGAGTGATCTCAGAGTTAGGAATTTGTTGTAGTTTCCCTTTAAATAACACCTACTATAGCTTTGAAAAAGATTTTTTAAGAGGAAAGATATAATATATTGATTTTCATATAAACAACATGTGATCTTGTTTTTAATCAGATGTAATCTCTTAACATGAATGAATGGAATACAAAGTTCAAGTTTACATCTTTTGTCTTGATTGTCTTTTCTGTTCACTCATCTAATGGGGCCCACTTGGTGAGTGAACTGCTTTGTTAGAATATATTTCATTTCCTTGTTTCTTTCTTCACAAGGTAGAATTATGTTGTTCCTACAACCATTGATAACATAATCAATGAACTATTCCTACAACATAGGTGCTTAGATAAGTTTATTTTTGGCAACATTACTTCAAGTTTAAGTTAAGATGTTGTTTTAGTTTCTAGCTTAAGTTTATTTCAGCATTTCCTTTGTTTAGTTGTAACAAATTAAAGAAGAATTAAAGCATATAATTTGCAACCACCCTCTCAAACTTAGACTTCCAAGTTGACAAAATAAAATGAAGTTAGTATGTTATTTTAGCAAAACACATGATTCTATCTAATCATGGAGTCACTGTGAAAGGATGTCCAATACTTTATTACTAAGGTATTAAGCTAACTGACCACTAATGTCAATACCCCAAGACAATCAATGGCAGGCCCACTTTGTTCCATCTAACAGGGTGGTCTAGATGAATGCACCAATGGCTATAGATCTCTCTTTACATGAAGCCTCATGATTCCTGCATGCATACACCCTACCATTTTGTAGGTGATTATTCCCATATCTTTCTCTTCTAGTCCATTAAGGTCTACATTGGGAGAGGATTATCCCCTACTATCTATAAGCTGTAGGGTTCAACTCCTTGAAGCTATCACAAGTTTGTAGTATCAAAATGTATATCATACAATCAATGAATGGGAGCAAGTCATATCTATATCTCTCAATATGGATATGAATTAAAAAAGAGTGTTCATGGGCCTTACTATTATATTATTCCCTAAAAGTCTATGGGCCCTACCCTAGCCCTATAATTTTTAGGTTAGCTATGGTATTGTATGGAAGACCCTATAATTTTATGGGCCCCCACCCCCTAGCCTAAAAAGACCCCTTTTATGGACCCTACTCTTATATCCTTGTTTTATGGCCCTACTATTATATCCTCATGCATATTATTGTAGCCTCCCTTAGAAAATAATGCCCATAAAATGATAGGGCCCTACCCCTACAATAATATGCCCATTTTTTTTAGGTGGGCCCTACAATAATATATTTTAGGGGCCCCTACTCCTACCCCTACTATTTTAAGGTAAGGTAAGGGTAAGGTAAGGCAAGGTAAGGAATCCCTATAATTTTATGGGAAAATTCTTCCTAGAATGGATGCACTATATACTCAAATTGAATCTATTTGATTTGCATCTACCTCTACTGATGGTGGTGTATAAGCAATCAATGAATGAACTTAATAAATTACTTGGTCTACTAGGTAATGTATTCTCTCTGGTACCCATACTTTTGATGGTGGATAAGCTAATTCTATAGCAACTTCTACATGCCTCTACATGGATATAGATCTTGTACTGGAACTGCTAAAGGCTATGCTACTGATAATACCTCTTCATTTGTTACTACTAGGTCTACTTCTAGCTTTTCCTACAATAATATATTTTAGGGGCCTAGCCCCCTAGGTTTAGCCCTAGAATTTTGAGGTTAGGTATGGGCTAAACCCCTATCCCTAGCCCTAGAATTTTGAGGTTCAGTATGAGATAGCCCTATAATTTTTAGGTTAGGTATGGTATGGTAGGATATGTTATGGCCCCCCTAGCCCTAAAATTTTTAGGTTAGGTATGGTTAGTATGGCATGGTATGGACCCCTCAACAACAATTATTGCAGATTATTACTATGGTGTAGGAATTTTGATATGGGACTACACCTACACTAGGTAATGTATCGAAACTCTGCTAGAATAGGGTTAGCTTAGTCTATGATGAGAGCCTACCAAAGGTCTACATCTCTTTATCATAACTGATATAGATCTCGACATGGGCATGGATCTTTACCTAGTGGTCAAACATGAAGAGATACCATGCAAGTTGGTGGTAGTTCTAGGATAGTAAGGGAGGGATATCACTAGGTCAATGACATAACCGACTGGTAGGTGACCTTTGCTGGCCTTAGCCACCCTTGCTTCTAGGAATGGGTATAGATCTAGATATGTGACCTTTGCTAGCCTTAGCCACCTTTACTTCTAGGTATGGGTATAGATCTGGATAGTCACAGGCTACACCTAGATAAAGATCCTGAACATTAGGTTCATAATAATATATTTGAGGGGCCTGCATGGAGAGTAGGTAAGCATCTTCCTATCGATCATGAAGGTAAAAATACCTATCACAATTACTATATAAATATATGTGCTACTACTATTTTTTTTTTCCCTACTATTTTATGGGCAGTGGTGTAGGGGAAAGGTCTATTTTTGCTTTATCATGTAGAATTAACTATTGCCCTGGTAGAGATGGGCTGCCAGGGTAATATTCTCAATATGGACCTTGCTAACAAAATTTTGGATCTTGTTCTATACCTAGGTATGGATCTCTATCACTAAGGTTAAGATATGAATCTACTAGTGTTGGTATTGTATCTACTAATGATTATGTTATTGCCACAATGGGACCTATGCATGCATCATTATCTCTGCATCTAGACCTAGAACCATATGAAAGGAAGCATAGGGGTATGGGTATTGATCAATAAGAAAGCTAAAGATCTACCAAGATTTATCATAAGGAGGAACTCGGGATTGATTAGAGGATCTCGATCATATGGTTGGGATGCTTCAGTAGGGGTCTTGATCTAGAGCTA